>OY728151.1:443337067-444537067 GCA_963277665.1 Viscum album | reverse complement strand
GAAGAAGTTGTATATAGAATATGGTCTAGAAGAAGGTGCTGTGGATAACATTATGTCATTACTTTCCTCAAATATTTAAATAGGAAAAGTAATGTTTAAAGGGAAAATACCACTTGAAATCTTTCATTGTGGAAGAGTCTGACATATTGAAACAAAATGTTTTAAGAAATTTCAAGATGATTATGAGGACGATGATGAATCTCCGAAGAAGAAGTATTAATCTAATGTGAAAGTTATGAAGAATGTCAAGAGAAATTTCTTTAAAAAGAATAATCTTATTTCATAAAAAAATAACTATTTAGAAGAATCTAAGACAAAATAAATAGAAGACTACAAAGATCATAGAGAAGATTTTATGGTGGAAGTTGTAGGAAACTTATAGACAATGGAATAAAGTGATGATGATGAAGGATAATTCAAAGTAATATTTGACCTCTAAGTTGAACTAGAATCTGACCATGAAGAGATAGATGTTTGGAGATCCAAAACAAAGAAAGATAATAGGGTGGTTCATGATGCCAAAATCTATATGCAGTAGCAGGAAAAAGAGAAGTTTGCGATGAATGCTAAAATTGAAAAGCTCATATTTAAAAATCCAGACAACTCAGATAAATTCGTTGAGTTAAAAATCAAGTTTGAAGAACAAACCAAGGTTATTAATAGTTTTAATAACACAATAAAAGGTCAAGTAAAATGTATCAAAGATCTTTAGGAGGAAGTTGTTGGATTATGAAAAAATGTGAAGGATCAAGAGAAACTATTGACTTCTAATATAAAATTTAGAAATAAGGTTTCATAGATGATAGAAAAATAAAAATGACAATTCAAACACCCAACAAAACAATCAAAGGAATTTCTAGAGAAGAAGTTGTCACATCAGAATGAAACTGCTAGTATGGGAGTAAATTGTAAATAGAAAGTAGTAATGAATGATTTCAGACCACAATATCCCACTCAATGTTTGAAGATTGATTTGGGTATGAGTTAGAATCTGAAGATTTATAGAACTCAATGGAAAATCAGTGGTGTAGAAATGTTGCACAAGAATACACCTCACATCGGGTGTTATTGCTTTAGAAGGATGATACATTCTCAAAATTTATATTCTATTACCAAGAGGTACTGATGAGATAAATATAAATAGAGTAATATAAATAGAGTTCAATATTTTAGGAATGATTTTGATGGTCACTGTTTTTGTTGTGGAGGATTTAGGCATGTGGACAGATATTGCTCGTCGACAATATAGAGGAATGGACTAAATTAGAACCAAATCATATTCATGTAGTATTTCAAGATATCATTGAATGAGATGAGAATAAAAAATAAATTTGAAGAACTTCAAGATGAGGTTGGACTATAATACTCTGAGCAAGATCAATAATATCTGTCAACATCAAGTATGAATTCAAAGACATGAATCAGAAAGAAAAGAGATGATACGGAAATGGTTGTAAAGATTAAATTAAAAGCAATAGACTATATTGAAACATTGATCATTGATAGTGGATGCACCTCTCATATTATAGGAAATAATATTCCGATGATAGAAAATTTTTATGACAAGGATGGTGTCATAATATTTGATAATAATAAAGATCTAACTATTATTGGATTAGGAAAATACAAGTTTAGGGGTAAAGACATGAGAAATGAAAATATATTGGTTTTTGAAGGTCTCAGTCATAAATTTCTAAGTATTAGTCAATTATGTGACTCAATACATGCTATAATATTTAACAAAAAAATGTGTATAATCATGGTAAAATATGGATAAATTGTTTTTAAAGGAATGTGCATGAAGGAGAATCTCTACCTTGTGAGTGGAGAGAAAGATATGTGTTTCCTATCTAATAAAGTATAAAATCAGCTGTGACATAAGTGTCTTGGTCATTTGAGCCAATCATCCTTATAAAATATTGTTAAATTTGATGCTTCTCAAGATCTCCCAAAGTTTTCACATGATCATACAAATTCTTGTGATGCTTGTCGATAAGGAAAGATTACTTGAAAGGCATATAAGGAAAAATATCAAAGGTCAACAAGAGTACTTGAACTGGTGAATATTGATGTGTGTATACCTTTTTCACCAAGTTCTATTAATTGGAATATATATTATTTTATATTCATTTAAGATTTTAGTAGAATTAAATGGATTTAAATTATCACCCATAAGTCTGAAGTGTTTAGTTTCTTAACATGTTATCGAAGGGAAGTTGAAAATATGCTAGATCAAAAGATTTAGAAGTTTCAAACAGATAATGGTAGAGTTGACAAATATCCAAGTGGAGGATTATCTTGAGAAACATGGGATAATTCACCACATTTCATAAGCAATAACTCTACAGAAGAATAGACTGGTTTTGAGAAGAAATTGGATTATCAACAACATAGCCATAATGATCCTTATTGAGAAAGAACTTCCAGAGAAATTTTATAAAGAATTAGTGTTGGAAGCATTTTAAATTTCAACCAAAGCCTTATTGTGTCCACATAAAGAAAATAATCCATAAGAGTTGTGGTATGGAAAGAATCCAACATTAAAATACTTTTTAATCTTTATAAGTAAGTATTTTATTATAAATAAGGAGAAATACATTAAGTTTTAATCTCATAGAGATGAAGGGATATTTCTTGGTTACTCATGAAAAAGAAAAACATATAAATGCTTCAATAAGAGAATGGGAAAAATCATAGAGAGTAATAATGTTTTTGTGATTGAAAATGAGCTGAATATTCAAAAAATCCATAAATAGTCTCAGGAGGAAAATGATGAAGTGGTGATTAGATCCAGGGGAGTGAAAGTTCCTAAGGTATATTAAGAAGAAGATTCAGATGATTAGTAGAGTAAATCTAAAAATAAACCAAAGTTTTGAGCCAAAATTGATCGACATAACATCATTGGGGATCATACAGCTCCAATGCTTGTGAGTAAGATGAAAAAAATTTAGTATAAATCTTTATTATCAAAGTTTGAGCTAAATATTTTAGAAGAATCTTCAAGATATGGGATTTGGGTTCAATCATTGAATGGAGAACTTGACCAAATAGAAAATAATCAGACATGGTAGACTGTTTCAAGGAAAATAAATAAGAATTTCATTAGGAACAAATGGGTTTTCTGTAATGATATTAATGAATATGAAAAAATAATCAGAAAGAAAGCATGATTGGTATGCAAGGGATACTCCCAAATAGAGGGTATTAAGGTTGATGAAACATTTTAACCTATAGAAAGGTTGTAGAAAATTCAACTATTATTGGATATAGTAGTTAAAATGAAATTAAATGTTTTCTATATGGATGTCAAGTCAGCATTTCTAAATGGGATTTTCAAAGAATAAGTTTATCTTGAACATCCATATGGTTTTCTCATTCATGAATATGATAAAAAAGTTTTTCGGCTAAATAAGGATCTATATGGTTTGAAGTAGGCACCAAGATCATGGTATTTAGGACTTGATCATTATTTTAAGAAGCTCAATTTTCATCATGGTGAAGTTGATTATAATATATATATTAACAATGAGATTAATCAATGGATTATTGTGTTGGTATATATTGATGAAATAATTTTTTATGGACCAAATGAAGTGCAGTGAAAACGGTTTGTAGAATTCACAAAATGTGAGTTTTAAATATCAATGATCGGTGAGATAACATTTTCATTGGTTTAAAAGTAATGCATGGAATGAATGAGACATTTATTTCCCAGTAATAATATTCCAAGGGGGATATGATAATATTTGGGAAGGAAAATTAAAAATAAGTGAAAAATATGGTTGCTACATGGATGAAATTGTTGAGGTTTGATGAAAGAAAATAAGTCAACACCACTGAATATATACAAATAATTGACAGTTTTTTATACCTAATAGTGACATAACCCAATATTGTTTTCTACACATTCCAAGCAGTACTGTATCAGAGTGATCCGAAGAAAATACACTTACTTGCAATGAAAATAATACTTTGGTATGTCAAGGGTAAAGAGGATTTTGGTTTACTATAAAATACAAATATCAACAAGAGTTATTGGGATTTACAAATGTAGATTGGGATAGTTTAGAGGATGATAGAAATTCAACATCAGGTGGTGCATTCTATATTAGAATAATATGTATTTCTTGGATAAGAAAGAAACAAGATTATATTTCTTTGAGCACCATAGATTCTGAATATATTTTGGTTACTGAATATTGCACGCAGTTATTGTGGATGAAGAGGTAGATAAAAGATATGGGAGTTTAAGTGAATTATACAATTGGAATTTTCATGAACCATCCCATTGGGTTCCATTCCATGACTCCCCAATACTTCCTCCAATAGGCCAGGGGCTAGCAACTAGCACCAGGTAGGCATATCACTAACATGGGAGGACTTAATTTAAGTACCTATATAGACACATATCTCCAAGACGATATAACGATGAAAACTAAAAACAAATGAATAACCATGAATGAATACATATAAATCCCAAAAATATATTATGATAGTAATTAAAGGAATGTAAATAGGTCCAAATATAATCCCACTAGAAATATTCTAAAAAACAATTCCAAACTTAAAGAAAAAATGCAACTGCTGTCAGAATACCATAGGAACAACCTTCGCCTCTCTGGTCTCACTAAGCACTATCTAGTCCTTTTCCATCAAGGAATCTATCAAAAGGTTAGTTTTATTCACAAAACACAACACATGTGGGAAAATCCTATGTAGGGGTGAGTATATAAATACCTAATAGGACACCCTGGAACCAAAGATCATATGATAAAGGAAATACATTCATATCTATATAGGTATATGTCTACAACACATATAATAAGAATATCTATATATACTCAATAGAGACACATAGTCTAAAGATAAGTCAAAATCATAGTATGAAAGATTAGGATTCCAACTCGAAGGATCCGTAAAGCACTAATTCGGGAGAACACACTCCCGAGTCTAATAACACTGATGATGTCTATCTAATAGGTAATGCTCATTAGGTCTCATCATAGGAAGTACACAATGAAGTCTAAAGAGATTCAATACACATATAAAGATTATTCCCAAGTCCATGATGTGATACCAAAAACTAAATCTGGACTAACCCACTAAGTAGAGGATCAGTGCCCGCATAGTTTTGGTCATGATGATACCAAGAAATCCCCTTAGGGAACAAATATGAATAGAGGATCTCACTCTGAACCTCACAAAGGGATTCCAACAACTCTATCTAAGAATTCATGTTGAAGGGATCATTTTACTATGTGTAGTAGATGATTCCATACTAACCCTCAGTGAAAGAATATGGTTTATTTACCCTAGTGAAACTTGTATAATATATAAAGGACAATAAATCCAATCCAAGTATAATAAAGTACACAATTTGTAGAAGGGGTTACATACCATGTCCCTTGACCCCGGGTCCTGCCTGTGTAAATGACATGTGTCTCAAGTCATATTCATGTCCATGTATACATACAAAACTTGTGATATTCTGGTGTACTCTACCCATGTAACAATAAAAAACTTAGACCATGTAGTTGTACAAGCCATGTTTGTGTAGGGGAGTACACAATGTGCTCTAAATCGTGTACTCCAACCCATGTCTGTGTACCCTTCTAGGTACTCACTGAGTTTTCAAGGATATACCACATGCCCTATGATAGGGGTCACACACCATGTGATATTTAAATATATCCTGAAACCCTATATTCCACATAAGGGGCCCCACATGGTGTGTGGATCAATAGTACACACTATGTCATGCATATTTTTCCAAAAACCCATATATGGAATCTATGTTTCCATCCATTCAACCAACCTTAGATCCGGTGACATCCATTCTAGACAATCACGATTCATGGAATGATGAACCTTTCCATTACCTAATAACAAGATTCATCCCTTCAATTCATTTAGAAATAAGCCTCATTTTTCATTCCTCATTGCATGCTGAAGAACACAAAATTGGGTATCCAAAATCATCTGATCTATCTCTACTCCCATCATCACACCACTTTCATGCCGTGCTGATCCCAGATCTATGATTTAGGATCATTGTGACATGAAATGGGTATGTAATGATAGATTCATCAGGATGTGTCAAACCATAGGCCAAACAAATAATGCCTGTAGTGAATGAAGAATCAGGAGAGAAATGCACAACCACAAACACACGAAACTAACCTCAGCCAATGTTCATGTTGGACTCAATCTTTCACCATTAGAACAACAACAAAGAATCACATATCACAAAGATAATTCTTCCAAAGTAACCCTGTAATTAACTATATCCCTCAAGATGACCAATTCACGAATTAATCAATTAGTAAATTTATTCCCGTTCATCATAGAAATAAAAAATGGGGAAAGAATCTAACAAAAAAAAATTCCTACCTCGATTCATGTCAATTGATGTTGAAGAATGGAGCTACGCTATGATCGTTGGTGATATCCTTCAATTTTGATTCGCATCGATCACAAATCCATGATTCGGTCACCATTTGCCTGAGATAGATCCTCCAGCTCCCTCTCCAATGGCTCCAGGGTTTTGAGTCTAACCCTAGAATTTTTTCATAATAGTTTAATTAAATAATCACCATCCACTGTGTTAAAAAATTGAAATAAAATAATTTATTTAATTATTTTATTCATTTTTTCCCGTTATTACTTTTCTACAAATGCCTCATGCCAACCAAGGTTATATCGCACCTAAGGTAAAACTTGCATTCTAAACTCAATGGTGACCTCAAAATTCTGACTCGGCCACCCGTTTAGAAGTTATTATAATTTTTTAGGGAAACTGTGCACACATGTTATTTAATATATTTAATATATTTCAAACATTTATTCTGGGCACATCGGGTCTCATAATCACTCTCCATATAAGTACCTAGTCTCAAAAATAATGCATACAATATCTAAAAATAATACATAGAAAATCCAAGTCATTAAATTCTCCCCACCTTGGGGTTTTATGTCCCCGAAAATCCAAAACAAGGGATACAAAAAGAGATGTGGGTATTGAGTATGAATTTTAGGCTCCCTCTCCCATGTGATCTCCTAGAGATTCCCGTGATACAACCAGATACGCACTAAATGAATTAATCTACCAAAAAGGATCCTCTCTTGTCGATCCTCAATATCTACCAGGTACTTAGAAAAGTTTTCTCCATCCTTGATGTCTTAATTTCCCCAGTTTATAGTGTGTGACAAATCATGAACGTACCTCCTCAACTGTGACATGTGGAAGATGTCATGTACCCGGTTTAACTGTGTATGTGGATCAAAGAGGTACATCACCTCTCAAACTATATGTAATACATATAAAGGGCCAATGAATCTCAAAGATATATTTTTCACCCCATCAAAATATCTATAGTCCACATCAAGGTGAAACACATATGAACACATAGACTCCCTCCTTAAACTCCAAATGCCACTATTGTTTATCTGCATAAGACTTCTAATGGATCTATAAAGTCTTCATCACCCCCTGGATGATCTACACCTTATTGGACGTTGCTCGTACCTAGTTTGAGACCATGAGTGCCGAATCCCCTGGGTTAGTCTAGGAAAGTGGTAACCTATATGCCCACCCATACATAGACTCTAATGGTTCCATAATGATGGTGGAATGGTTTCTATTATTGTATACAAACTCCAATATTGGTAGGTGATCCTTCCAACTATGACCAAAGTCCAACATGAAATCTTGGAGCATGTCCTACAGAACCTGAATGATCCACTTAGTCTAGCCATTAGTTTGGGGGTGAAACAATATTTTCAATTTATCTCCATGGATTAAAATTATCTCCTACATGTAGAGGTGTCCCAATCTCTCTACTAAAATCTACTCCTAAATTACTATGAAGTGGGACAACATGGTGAGTTGTTCTATGATTACCCATATGGAATAATGTCCCCAGGATGTATATGGTAAGCCAATCATGAAGTCCATGGATATTCCATCCCACTTCCACTCTGGCACCTCAAGGGGTTGAGATAAACCTGCTGGATCTTGGTGCTCCACCTTTAATTGCTGACAAGTAAGGAATCAAGATACAAAGTGTGCAACTCCTTTCTTCATCCTTGGACACCAAAACTGACATCAGAAGTCCTAGTACATCTTTCAATACATGGATTTACTGCTAAAGAATATATATGAAACTATCTCATAACCTCCTCCCATAACGTAATTGGTACCATCATGAGTATTTTGAAAAGAACATCATGCTCCCCAACCTTAGAAAATCCACCAGAATCATGTACAATAGATATTTGAGTATGTAGGGTTTCACTGTGGGTATCCCCTAGTTGTGCCTCCTCGACTCACTGCAAAAGAGGATGGGTAACAACCATATATTGGAGTTAATATGCTCTATATCCATCCATAAAGTTTTACTACAGCGAGGAAAAATACTAAAATGACTCATTTAGTAACTGTGGACAAGATCTCCATCTGAGAGAATCTGCTACAACTTTCCTCTTCCTAGGAGTATATAAAATTTCAATGTTATAATCCTAGAGGAACTCTAGCCATTTCCACTATATCAAGTTAATATCCTTCTGAGAGAAGATATACTTGAGACTCTTGTGATCAGAATAGATGATAAAATGTTCACCCATTAGGTAGTGTCGTCACATATTTAGTACAAATACTACCACTCATAACTCAAGATTGTGGGCCACATAGTTTTTCTCATGTGGTTTCAACTCATGTGAACCATAAGAAATCACCAACTTCCTCAGCATCAAAACACAAAAAAGATCGGTTCCTAATGTATCGCAGAACACTATATACTCGACACCCTCCTCCAGAAATCTCAAGATTGTAGTTCTCATCAAACTCTACCTCAATTGATAAAAATATTACTGAAACCTTTTTTTTTCACATGAAAGATCACCCCTTTTAGTTCAAAGCTATCATGGGTGCTGATATCCTGGAGAAATCAAGTATGAATATCTAGTAATAGCCTACCAACCCAAGAAAGATCCTCACCTCCATTACACTATTGGGTGGATCCCAAGATAAAACTGCCTCAACCTTGTCTAGGTATACTACCACTCCATCCTCTAAGATAACATGTCATATAAAGTGGACTTCTTGAATCTAGAACTAGAACTTTGAGAGTGTTCCATAAAGCTTGTTCTCCTGGAGTACATCTAGAACTATCCTCAAGAATCTTGCTTTCTCCTCCTAAGATATTGAGTACAAAAGGATATCATCATTGAATAATTCCATGAAACAATTTAATAAAGGATAAAAAATCTAGTTCATGAGTCCCATGAAAATTTCTAGGGTGTTATTCATGATAAAGGACATCACCAAGTACTCATAGTGACCATAGAGACACCTAAATTCTATCTTCAATATATCCTCATCTCGTACTCAAAGTTGGTTATAACTTGACATGAGGTCAACCTTCGAGAACCATTGTTCCCATATCAACTAATCAAAGAGGTCATAAATCCTTGGTAGTGGATACCCGTTCTTCACAGTCACCTGGTTCAAGCACTAGTAGTCCACACAAAACCTCAAGATTTTATCCATATTCTTGGAAAACAAAACTGGGGATACCTAGGGTGAAACACTGGGTCTAACAAAGCCCATCCTCTGCATACCCTCATCTCATGAAGCTCTGTGGGATCCAGTTGATATGTTGTCATATATATCAGTTCTATCCCAGAGTGTAGATCAATGTAGAATTCTATCTCACAGTCGGTAGGTAGACCTAGAACATCTTTAGGGAAGACTTCCTCATACTCCTCCATAACTATAGGAATCTATAAAATAATAACATCCACTACACCAAGGGTTAGGCTATCCAAATGATGAGTAATTAGTTTCACCCTCCTTTTCATGAGTTCATCCTATGCTTCCTGGGTTTCCTTTTCACCAAAAAATGAGAACCTAGTTCCATCGCTACAAACACACCACATCCTTTACTAGAAATAGTCCATCTTGGCATGAAATATAAATAACCAGTCTATACATAATATGTCATCATAATGCTTTGTCACTGATAAAAATAGATTCCAATAGAAACCCTCACCTCTAAGAGTCAGGTCACACTATTGGAACAAGTGTGTGATTATTTATTCATCTCCATTAGGAGTCCCCAAGCGTAAGGGTTGATTCAAAGGCTCAACTGGAATATCTAAGTCTCAAACAAAATACATGGAAAGAAATTGATAACTATAACCAGTGTCAATTAGTATTACATGTAAGTTATAAAATACACATATCATAACTTGAATCAATCCCGAAGACTCTAAGTTGTAATCTTTGACCACCTGTAGCTATCCCCTCCCATGTCCTCCAGCTCCCTGAGCCTAGCGTGGACCACATGGGGGTGGTTGTGGTAACAAGTTAAAGTTTATAGAACCTCATTCTGTTTTGTCATCTCCTCTTCTACATTCAACACCCTATATAATTTCCTTCAACTACCACTGATTCTACCATGGTGGCCCATCTACGGTCTCTCTGTCAGCTGCACGAGGGGTTAAGAAATCTCATGCAAGATGTACTCTATTGTGACATGAGTAGAACCACCTTTCTCTAGGATGACTGGACCCACCTTTTGAGCCATGAACTAAAAATCCTATTTCCTAGGACCTCATAATGAAATTTATCACACATACGAGTCCCTGAGACTAATGTTAGATCCCTGCTGCAAAGGTCTTTACTGCTGTATGCATGGTAATGATAACTACTGGATGTATCTGCTGAGCCAAGAAACTCTCAACCACCAAATCTTACTCTATCACCCTAGAATAAAAAGGAATGAATATAAGGATAATGTTGGCTCAAATGTCTTTACACATACCTTGTTTGAAGGTCTGAGCCTTAAATAAATGGTCAAAAACCACATCCATCGAGTACCTAGAGAGGTTGGTAAACCTCAATGAATACTCAGCTAGTGCCGTGCTGCCCTGCTAAACCTGAAGAACCCATTAGATACATACATCCCTCAGCATAGATAGTGATAAATCCTATATGAAAAGGCTATCAAACGCTTCCCACACAAGAGTCTCTAAATCGTAAGACTAGGTCATTAACCCCCACCATAATCTTACCGAGCCATGAAGAAGGCTCAACACCAGGACCACCATCTGATCTTCTAGTGTCTTGACCAGAAGGAAAACTCGGGTCACCACCTCATGCCGGTCCTCATCTTCCTGTGGGTCAGGCTCACCTTGAAACTTGAGGGGCCTCTATTGCTGAAACTTGTGAAGTGCACTCAGCCTAAACACCTCATCCATTGGTACTATGGGTATCATCAGTTTCTCTACAGGTGGTGGCACTGCTGTTACAACACCTGAAGGTAGAATCTATAGAACTGGTTCCTATATCAATACATAATTATGAAGGGGATCATCCTTATGATCATGATGTTTAATCCTAGCTAGAATATGTTGCATAGGCATGCTGAAAGTAAACAATATGTACCATGGTCAATGCGTATATCTAGAGATATGACTCAATAAGGACATGGAAGACATGACCCATTCCTATGTGATGAATATACTATTTTTTTCCCTAAAACCAATGTTCTCATGTACCGAGTTGAAAAACAGGTGATCAGATTCTTGGTGTATAGATACATCCGCCATCACACTAACACTAGAGCCCTTGGCCTGAAATTTGAACTTGAAATACTTAACACTATTTCCTCAAACAAATCTCACAGACTGTGGTCCTAAGGTAGAACTGACTCCTCTAATACCACTTTATCACGACCCATCCAAGTGGGTCCCATGACATGAATCCCTAATCCCACCTCCAATTGGCCAGGGGCTGGTGACTAGCACTGAGTAGGCATATCACTAACATAGGAGGTCTTAGACCAAGTACCTGTACACATGCACACACCTCCAAGCCTATATAATGATGAAAAGTAAAAAAATCGAATAACTATCCACGAATACATCTAAATCCCACAACCAAAGTATAAAAGGAATTAAAGGAAAGTAAACAGGGCCAAATACCATCCCACCACAAATATTATTAAAAAAAGTCTAACCTGAAATTAAAACATGGAATGCTATCAGAATATTGCAGTAACACACCTCAATTTGTTCAGTCTCACTAAGCACCACCCGATCTTAGTTTTTCTTGGACCATGTCAAAAGGTTAGTCATATGCACAATATATGACATGTGTGAGCCAAGCCTATGTAGGGGTGAGTATAAAAATACACAGTAGGACACCCTGGAACCAAAAAACATACAAAAAAGGAAATACATTCAGTTCTATATAGGTATATGTCTACAATACATATAACAAGAATATCTAGATATAATCAGTAGAGACACACAGTCTAAAGGTAAGTCACAACCATAGTATTTCAACCTAGGATTCCAGCATGAAGGATCTGCAAAGAACTCATCTGGAAGAACACACTCCTGAGTCTGATAGCACTGATGACGTTCTTCTGATAGGTATAGCTCGTCAAGTCTCATCATTGCATGTACACAATGAAGTTTGAAGAGATATGATATATAGACGAGGATCACTCCCTGTGACACCCCAAAGTTTATTTATCTTGTAATAATAATAATATAGTTTTATTTTATTTTTTACAATCCGTATAAAACATAAAAAATGGGAAAAAGATTTTTATTTAAATAAGAACACTAAAGTGTTACATTACAACAAGATCAAAATGAAATTATGTTAACCAAAGATACCTACAAAAAACCCAATCAGAGCCACTGGAAGGCCACCTAAAGCAATAAAGATACCCAGTAAATAGAGAATCTCTCTCGGACCAGTCATAATGAAGAACATCACCACAATAATCATGAAAACCACACTGACCATCAGTGGTTTAACAAGAACCGTCTTCTTCAATTGTCTTGAGTTTTGGAACACTATAATGTTTGGTTTTATAAGGATCTACTTGGCCGTTATCCCTTGGGTAACCATTGGAGATATTTTTGATCATTGAGTTCTAATAACTATAATTATAGTTGTTATTCTCTTCGGTGCTTTAAAAAAATATCTAATGAAGTTTTTCAAAACTTTTAAGTTATGAAAATGTAACAAAACCTCTTATTATTATCTTTTAAAGGACAATAATTTAATATTTTAATTTCACTTGGATGTTTTTAAAATGAGATGAGGATTTCAAACATCTTACAAATATTTTAAATATCTTGTAAATGTTATCCTTATTGAAACATAAAACCAAACTATGTTTTGTATTTCTATAATAATGGTATAAAAGTTTTCATGTGGATATATTAAATTTCAATTTATAAATTTTTATTTTAAAACTACAGTGTTTATACATAATTTTAGACAAAGTATAATTTATTTTATATTCTTGAATCTTTTGAAGTTTAAATAAAAGTAATGTTTTATAAAATTTATGATATTCTATAGGTAGTTAAAATAAATGTATTTATTTTTCTATGACTTTGTAAATTTGAAAGTTGGATTTTATAAAAGAAATTAATCTCACTAGGGCCCGCCCTTTAGCCGGTCCAAGGGAGGTAGCTCCCGTTAGGTGGCTAAGCCTATCCCTCAGCCTAAACTCAGCCTAGCCCAAGCATGGGCATAGATTCCCCGAAGGGAAAACAGAAGCACATGAGGGATCAAAGTGCAGCACCGTGGGCGTGAGGCCACGAAAGGGCAGGGGTAGGCCAAGTCCTACGGGGGGCGGGAGCCTGTGTATAAGGCCCCCTTGTGTGTGTGTTGTGTTTTTTTCTAAGCATTCCTCGGAGTCTCAGGCATATAAAGAGCCGAGAAATATCTCACTGTTTCAATGTGGGATGAAAAATTTCAAGTGGGATAAAATCCAGACCATTGAATCGTGTCGCACACGATCTGGACTATCGATTCCGATCCAACACTCGATCCTCATCAATCGTGGAATACCTCTGTGTTTTCGTACACTGTCTGATCCGATGCGGATCTAATCTCAGCCATCTGAGATTTTTAATACATCACGTCGAACCAAAGAAATATGATCTAGACATAGATATAATCTGAGCTTTCCATCACTTTTAAAATCCGCAGATGAACCCCAACCATCGGATCAAGGCCCGATCAGATCCAGGCCATCCGTTTTTTATGGGATCTTCCTTTCCTGGGGTGTCTTCTTCTTCTCCTTCGCGTGCGCTGCACCAGTAACCCCTACACCCTATTTGCACCATTTTTCTTCACCCATGATAGCCAGTGGACCCTACTTGCCCTTATTTTTCCACAATGTTTTCCCCAGTCATTTAATGTACCGAATAGGTATCGGTTTCCCTATGGTAGCATTAATTTTTTTGTTTATTTTATACATATATTAATTGATTTATTGCATCCCAAGAATCCCTCAACTTTTCTTCTTCCTCCATCACCTTCTTCAAGAACCTCCAAGACTTCCCGAGCCTCTCCTCACTCTTCAAACCGAGGTAAGGGATTTAAGTTGTCTTGTATTTGTGGTTTGACGGTATATACATATACATGTGTATACTCATAAAAATATATATTTAACCCTATGGTTCAGTTAAAAATTTCTCTTAAAACGAACCTAAGTCTCCTAGATTTTGAGTCCAAGATGTTTTATGAACTTGAGGGTTTACATAATACATACAAAACTTAAAGATGTGATTTACATATATATACAGTTGTTTGTACTTTCAGTTTATATATAAATACATGCATGAACATACAGTTGTCTGTGAAAACTCTAAAATCCCAACCTTAGGTCTTATAGATTTTGAGTTATAAAATCTTTTAAGCTTGAAGGAATAATTTCTTACCTCATGAAATGTATATATCTGATTATATATATACACATATTTTTATATATAACCATAAATTTTTTAAAAAAAAGAACCTCTATGATGTTTCAGTTTCAAGTCCTCTAAACTTTGAGTTTCAAAGATGAGGTTGAACTTTTGTTTTAAACACATAGAGTTATATTTTCATATATGTTTATATATCATATACATGGATTTATATAATTTTATAGTTTTTATAACCCACCTTATGGACTAGTTTTAAGTCCCTCAACATTGGGATTCAATGATCTTATTGAAATTTTTATAAACATGTATGTGTCGTTTGATCTTGGTGTAAGACCCCTAGGTATATCCAGTTATTCACATAAGTTATATGTGTGATCGGGGTTTACACTTTTATAAATTTGTTTAATAAATAAACCTTTAAAATTTTATTTTATGATTTGGGAACTTTTGTTAATTAATGTGACTAAAATATCAAAGTCATATGGGTTTCATGGATTTTTGGTCTAAACCCTTTTATACATGATGTATTATTTTGGATATGTGAAAATATGCGTGTATACATAAACTTTGTTCCTTAATTTTATTTAGATTTTTCAAGGTTTGAAATGGAAATATGAAACATGTGTTATCAAAAGATATTTAGTTTTGTTTAAACACTACTCTTTATATATACCCAGGTGTATAAATAAATTTACACAACACTCAACCCTAAGTGTAGATATTCCAAATTCTATACTTTTGTTGTGTTTAGATCATGAGTATTATATTGGGATTTGAAACTTCTATATTCATATGTATGGATCACTTATTTTCTTATATATTAAATGGTATTGGTTATGGTTGGGTTACATGATTTCTATTTTTGACATTTTGATGTGTTATACAAAAGAATATTATCAATAAATGTTTGAGCATCTGTAAGCTTAAAACCCCCCATAAAATATTTGGTTTGTCTTTAATTAATTACACATCCAGATAAAATTCCAATATGAATTTTGATTAATAAGATTTTAGAATTTTGAGGTTACCATTGCATGTGACAAAACTTGTGTTCCTTTTAGTACCTTGGATGTTATCACATATGCCATAGTCTGCTTACTATATTCACCATTCAATGACAAAGTCATGTAGTTGGTAGTTTTGTTTTTAATAATTTAATACATGACTCACCTTATATATATGTAAATGTTAAAGGATGAAATTTAACTACTATGACTAGATATAGATTAAATTAAATTATTCAAGGTGGTATGGGACATTTTTTGAATAATATGAAATGTTAAATTAAATTATTAAAGGTGGTATGAGACACTTTGAATAATGTGAAATAAGGAAACAGGAAATATGTGACACTGAAAATGATAAGTAATAAGCAATTTACTAAATCAGAGTGGTATGTGCACTTTAATTTAGAGAGATGAGGAATGCATTGGACTTAGTATGTGATGGGTGGCGACCGCTATAGCCCCTCAATGCATCAGTAGGTCGCATGATACAAAATACGGTATTGGAAAAAGGCCTTGAAAAAATGATTATTTATGGTCCTGGCATGAGGCCTGGACAATATGGTTATGATATCCAGCATATGCACTTTCCACATTTTGGCTATGAAATTTAATCAACCAGAAGAATATTCGACTATTAGAATATTATTGGTTAAAAAACTTATGTACATAAGAACCATAAGAAGTAAAATTTATGGCATAGTATTTATGCAGTACTCAGAGCCTTTAGCTAGTGCATGTTTCTCAATAGTAAAGGATGAAATTGAATTTTTTTTATGTGAAACTCTGATCATGTAATACTCTTAGTTATTTATTTTGTTCCTACATTCTCACATGGATTGTATTTTACTAATTACCCCGTATGAGCATGCCTATAATGGAATCATGTTTCCTTGTAATTCTGTTAGTATGCTATTACTTGTGCAGTAATACTTCTTAGACAATTGTTATGGTATGTTTCATGTGTTACAACATTTTTTAAGAAAATTTTTATGGAAATTCTAAAGAATGTTTTTAAAATTTATTTCAGATTAGTATGTTATTTTTAAAACCCCTTACAGGGAATTATTATGCTCACCCTATGTTTTTAAATTAAAATTTTATGGTATCAGTTTTCAGCTAAAGAAGCTTGATAGAAGTGCCTGGTTTCCCAGAGCCTGAATTGAATTCGATGCTCTGTATGGGACATGATGTGAAACTTATCCCTTGTTTTTTTGTAAAAAGAATAAAACTACACATCATGATTCAAGTCACCAGCTCCAGGTATTCTGGGGTTGGGTCCTCACAGTTGGTATTAGAGGATTCAGTTTAGATAACTCTGGAAGACCAAAACTGAAAAATTTACTTAATAATTACTAAGTATAATATTTTTTTAATTTTCAGATGGAAGATGGAAACACCGGTCTTTTGTATCTTTCTATTGAGGCCCTTGAATCAATAATTTCCATAGCAAGTTACAAAAACTCTGTGAACTTTTCCCATATTTGTATGACATGCAAACACCACTACGACGTGTCCAACTCTCCCCGGGTACTTCAACTCCACTGAGGAGCAGCTTTGGACTATCTTTTTATGATGAAAACCCAATTTACATCCTACGCACATCATGGTAAATACTTCAAAGGATTTTTTAGATGCTTCCCCATAGTAGAAGGCATCTCATCCTTCATGGCCTTTTAAGAATCTATAGCAGTTGGAGATCTCCGCGCAACATATATGTGCCAAGTCTTTTCTTATGGGCATTTTGGTCAAGTTATGGACTTCGAAATTCTTGAATTTGAAGCCTCCTGTTCCATGTACAAACATCAAGTACGTACTGATGTCTCTCAGCTATACACCCCTCATTTCAGACTCTGGAGACACCATAAGTGCACCCATGAGATTCAACCAGACTTCTCGGGTTGCATTTGGTCAAGGGAGATTGAGAGATTTGAAATTGTTTTGGGGATTTCTGTAACTGGGAACTGGGGAAACCATTAGTTCTGGGTGTTATGTACCTATTTTTTAGGAAAATATAACCTTTTTTTTCTTCCTCCTTCTACCTTTTAGGTGTTTATGTTTCACTGATTGAACTTTCATAAATTTTTTCTTCAGATGGAGGGACAAACTCACATCTTATCACTCCCTATTGAGATACTAGAGACTATCATGGTCAAAACCAGTGCAGAAGAGTACCTTCCTTTAGAAAACCTACAGAGAACATGCAAATATCGTCATGGGATATCAAATAGTCCGAACATTCTCCATTATTATGAAGAGAATGCTTACATCCACCACCGTATAGCCAATTCTCAACTTGCTGTGTATAGACGAAGGGGAAAGTACCAAGAAGGTATTTTCCTATGCTTCACCCAATATCGAAACTTCACGGCTAGGGTAAGGTTTTAATAGGATACCTTGGAAGGGGACCTACATGCAGCCTACATGTACTAGATCCTGAGTATCAGTTTGTATGACCATGTCGATGTCATTAACATTCTCAGACGAGAGACTGTTCGACGTGTCCTTAGAGAGTTTTTCCATTTGGACATATTTTATTAATATGTTTACACATGAAATACAAACACATTTTCCATACATTTATTTTCAGGATAGTTGAATATTTTTCCCAAAACTATCTATTAAAATTAACATGTACTGAAACATACAAAACAATAACATGTATTAATGTTGTTTTTTTAGGTTATGATAAATACATGAACTAATGCCTTTTTTTCCTCTATTGTTTGGGGATCAAGGTTTTCGATCTGAAAATAAATTGGATATTAGTGGAAGAAAAAAGGTATGTGATGATATTTATCTTGAATTTTAATTTTTTATATAAATAGAAACATATGTTATATGTTATTAAAAATTATTCCATTTAAATTTACATTTATTAAAAAAAATTATTTCCACCTATCTATTCATCTTATCTATTTTTTTCTGTACAATTAAAATAATAATAAATTTTAAAAGGGAATATGTATTTTTTATATTAAAATATTCTCACATTTCTAATTGATATATATGTAAATATTCATTGCGTTATGATAGGTTTTTGAGAAAAACATATTTGTGCTCAAGCCACTGGGTTTCCTTTAATTTTGTTTCCAACAAATTTTTTAAAATTATAAATTCTAAAAATTATTTTTAAGTAATTATTTTGTTTTTATGTTATAATGTTAATTAATTTACCTTATGTATGTCATAGTTTCTTAATTTTATGAAATTATTTAATAAGGAAATTTGAATTGACATAATTCCAAAATGAATTGTATTTTTATATGTTGTTCCAACATGTTTTAAAATTTTACTTGATTAATAATGTAACATGAACCTTTTCTAATTTGGTAACATGGACTTTTAATAGAAACAAAAAATCAATCACTAATCACTAGCTGACAGAAATTTTAAAATTATCTTTTTAGTAATTTTTTAACTCTTTTGTTCTGACTTGTTTTTAAATTATGTGGATCTTGGACATTTTATATTTATAAGTCTCTTTTAATTTCTTCTATTTCATCAAATTATTGAATCCTTATTCTCATAGGGAATCCATGGGTCAATACTATAACTACATTTCTTATTCTCTTAGAGTTATATAACCTATCACTTTTTCATGGTGGAATTATAAGTTTCATTATGTATCAGTGATAAGTTAAATATAGCTTGGTTGTTTTAATGGGTGCAATTGTAGTTGAAATGGTTATTTATGCATGTGGAAATTAATATTTAATAGGGATAAGCATGTCAATCCTACTTTAGAGAATTGAACCAGAATGTGTGATGATGTTTCTTAAATATGTTTGTTATGTGTTGAGTTACATGATGAATTTATATGTAATGAAGCTAGAAATGAATTATTAAATTATTACATAGGATGAATAATTAGGAAATGGTTGAGTAATTAACCACTGCATGAAATATGGGATATGGAGACCCTATTTGAGGTTATTTATTTGTATTAGGTTGCTAAAATTATGATCATTTACATAGAGAGTGGTTTTTTATTTCCATGTTAATTTATCATGCTCTATAAGGGGAATAAAACAACAACATGAGTTTTCATGGGAATAAAATGATGTAATATGTTATTTTTTTAGTGAAGTATGAGATGTTTATCACTAACCATGTTTTTCTATGTTTAAGGTATGGTATTGGTCACTTACAAGTGGCTTATAGTGGGGTGAGTTATGAAATTCCATGGTATTCCATAATTTGACTTTAAGGTAATTTATCCTTTTTAGCATTACACTATTATTTTTATATTCACATATCAACTCATTGAGTTAATTAATATTGTTGTTATATTTAAAAAGTATTAAATTCTCAATCACTACACATAAAACCTTTTGTGTATAAAAATTGAATTCAGTATGTTTCAGGTAATTGAATGTGGTCTTTGTAGCTGAGTGTTGATTTCTAGTGACAGTTTGAAGCTTAATCGGCTATGTTACAGATTTTTAAGGTGTGTTTTGTCTACACATACTTCCATTATCTCTATCAGTTACGTTTATTATGTATTAGTATGTATGAATTATAATACGAGATTTACGTTTTAGTAGTAAAAAATTTCATATGTATTTAAGAGGTTTTCTAATTCTTTATGTTAATTCATATAAAAAACCCACTATTTATTCAATAGGTTATACAATCTGAGGTTGGTACTAGAAATTCATGTATTTTCCTCCCATAGAATAATAGAAACTTATTATTGGAGACCTCCTTCCCAATGGCTAAGAGTGTAATGTCTTGTATTTTAATCAAAATATTATAGATTCTATTTGAAAGAACTACATAAATGAACATGTTAAAAGAGTTAATATATTTTTATTTAGGAAATAGGAAAATAAACTATGAGTTCACTCTTTTAAGAAGAATACCATTTATAAAGAAAATATAATTCATTTTTCACAAATCATTATAAAAATTTCCTCAAATTCCAAGAAGAATGTGTTGGTGAACCCATCTATCCTAAGAGCATTTAAAGTGTTGAGAGAAAATATTTTAGCCTTAACCTCCTCTAGGTCACACATCTTAGTGAGCATGATATTTTCTAATACATCAATAGTCACTTTGATGATGTTAATTAATTTGGTTTGTTAAGGCATGAGTAACATACTAAATTTATATGCAATGAAGCTTTAAATGACTCCTTAAATGGTTACATAGGATTAGTAACTAGGTAATGGTTAGGAAATTAACTTTGACATAAAATATGGGATATTGAGACATTGTTTATGGTTATTTATGTGTATTAGGTTTTATAAAATTTAATCTTTAATATAGGTTATGAATTTGTATTTCCATGTTGATTTCACATGCCGTGGAGGGTGAATAAATTGAAAATATTAGTTTTCATGGTTAAGAAATGATGTGATATATTGCGTTTTTATTGATTTATGTGATTTTTATCACTATCTAGGCTGTTATATGTATGATATATGGTAATGGTTACATACAGGTGTCTTAAGGTAAGTTGAGTTATGAAGTTCTATGGTATGACATAATTATCCGTGAAGGTAATTGGACCTTTTTGGGATTACACTATTATTTATATATTCACATAATAACTCCTTGAGTTAACATAGGTTTTTGTGGTTTTGACTATATATTATGTTCTCACACACTATACATAACTCTTTTTTTCATAGAAATTCAATGTATGATATTTTAGGTAATGGAAAGTGGTCTTTATAATTGGTTGTTGATTTCTAGATACAATTTGAAGCATCGTCTCCAATCATACAGATTATTAAGGGGTGAATTGTACACACTTCCTTCCATTATATATTTCAGTTGAATTACTTTTTTGTCATTATGTATGACTTACCATTGATTTTAGTTTGACTATTTGACATTTCTCGGTGTTTTAGTATATTCTGTAATGCCTTTAACATGGCTAGTGATACAGGTGCATCATGATTCATGGAATGACTTGGAATACTTGATATTTTGTAAAATCATTTCATTTCGTTCATTTAAGTTATCATAAAATAGATTAACTTTATTCAATGATTATTGAAAGGTTTTTCTAATGGTCATGCAAATCATTTAAATGTTAAATGATTTTTTATGGTAGTTGGATTATATGAGTGGTGTTTTTTGCTATTGTAACCTTGATCATCTGGAGGATAGAGCTTGATATTCCAATTTTTCGATTGATGAAACTCTATAGTAAATATATTCTAATTTAATATCTTAGACCGAAGAGGTTCAATTAATTAATTTCTTGATACTGGATTAAGATATTGATCCTTTTGATAAACTACCAAAGAATGTGATAGCAACAACACTAAACATTTATCAAAAGTATTAATTTTTATAAACACTTCTTTTAAATTCTATCAAATTGAAGATTAACATGTAGATATTTTTTTAATTGAAAATAATCTACTCAACTATATTTGATTCATGGAAGAATTATTTTCTTGAGCGTTTTCTAATTCGTGTTTAGGTTATTTTTCTCATTAAATGGTTCATATTTAAAAATTACATAACTTTGATGTATCATATTTTTAACTATCATCACTGTTCCCTTCTTGTGAATTTTTTTTCTTGAATTGAAAAAATCTGGTTAGTTTCCCACTAGTTTTTTAAACTTTATTGATTAGCATTTATCTATTTCTATTTTTAATTAAACCATGTTTTTTAATACATCCGTTAAATTAATTAATCACTAATGAAGAAATCCTACTTTCATCTACTGATAGGGGAGGTGTAGGGGGTCTTATTGCAAAGCTATTGGGTGTATAGCCATTTGTGTTTAGGTCCCAAAACTCAAGTAAACTAGGTAATGAGTTTTTTATCTTAAAAAATTATGACCCTAGTACAAATATGGGTGGTTGGGACCTGTCCATATGGATTCTTCACTTCAAATTATAATCTTAGTTCAAGTTAACTTAATTGTTACACTATTCACATTATAAAAATTTAATTCTATTTGGATGAATATTTTTGTTGAGCCCTTCCACCATTACTGATAAAACTAAATAATTTACTTGAGTGTTCATTGGCCTATAAAATTATCCCACTATTTATAATTATTTGAGAATCCTGGTATCAAAATATAGATTTTTCCATAACATATTAAAAAAGTTTCATATTTTTTAATTTATTATTGGATTTAATGAAATATTTATGTTATTCTACCCTTGATTATGGTACATTGGTGTCACCAATGTCAACACATTTTTATGTCAATTTCGTTTTTATTATTTTGATTTTCCTCAAAAGGTTTTTATTTAATGTGAACATGTGTGATGACCTTTTCATTATTGTGCAACATCATCTAACATTATATGTTTAAATTATACCCTGGATTTAAAATCATGATGTAATGACTCAAATATTTTATGACACAACATGCTTAATTCATTTCATTGTTATAAAGTTCTATTCATTTATTTCAATTTTATATAATTTCGTCATATTGGTTTGATTTAAAACCTATATCAAGATGCAGAAAAATTGGTTTTGAAAGTATAAAAAAATTGTTTATCCTCTATATGATACACTTTTGATAACCTGACTGATAGTTTGACCAAGGCTATTTCATTATCCAAATTATGGTACTATTTGTCATTAATTAATTTCATCCCAATAATATGACTTATGTTTGGAGAAAATCATTATTTATTTATATGTTCTTTTATAAAGTTGGAGTTCTGTTAAATTTTTCATGTATTATTTCTTCATTTTTTTAGTTTTCAATTAAATTGATTATTGTGTTTTATGTTTTCATTATTACTAGTCGAGCATTTCATGCTCTTTATTTTGAGGAACTTTATTCTACATGATTTTTTTGGATTAATTATATCCTTGAAATGTTATAAGTGTTAGAGGTTTTCTATATAGGTGTATGTATCCTTAGAAGGTATTTTATCTATTGTATCATTTTGATGAAATGATAATTTTTCCCATGTGTATTTTATTAGGTGTTCTTTCTATGTCTCTTATTTTCAACTCGATCAAGGTTTATGTATTATGGAAAATTTTATGTTTACAACCATGTTGTGAGTTGTTATGTTATTATTATAGTGAATGAAGAGTTTCACTTGTGCCATCCATGTATTGGTTATACCATTGGAGTTTGGAATTACTAAGTACATTCATCATTTTTCCTAAGAGAGAAAACCTCATGTGTTTCCTGGTTCCACCAAGATAGAGATATGAAGAGATACTAGATAATATTACTTATATGAGGTCCTATTCACTACTAAATAAATATTCATTGTTCCTTTCCATCAATTCTATGTGTAGTTTTCTTCCCATTTTCCAAATCTAGTGTTTTGATATAGTAATATAAGTTACAACAACTGGAGGATCAGTGGTTTAAGTAGAAGTTTTTTATTCCATATAAAGGATATATACATGATTTTAACCATGGAATTATCCTCTAATTTCTATAGTTTTAACCATAAAAATAGGATCCAATTTTCTTGGTTAAACTATGGGTATATACTTTAAATAGATAAGGTTCAAACTGTTGCGATAAGATTCAGTTTCAAAGGTTAAATTTGGAAGTAGGTAAGGCCTATTGTAATAGATCAATCCACCATTGTTTTGAAAAACTATGGAAATATACTATTGCCATAGGTTTTTTGGCCTATGGGTATGGTTTCAAATTATGGGCATATCTGAATTCTATGTTTGTGTTATTTGAGTTTTTACCAATTCTTGGAAACACTATGGGAGTAGGAGAGGACCCCAAAAGCTTTCAAGTAGAGAAATTATGTTATTTTTTGAAACCATTTATAATATAGTATAAATTAATACAATAATTCTTAAGAATATATATTCACAAGATTAGCTACACAATTGACTACTTCCACCCAAAACTTCTTGTCCGTTCTAAAATATAGTTTCATGCTTTGTACCATCCCATCCAATGTCTAGTTCAACTGATCTAATACACCATTCTGTACTGATGATCTAAGAATATTCATCTCAAACCTGATTCCCTTTCTCTATAAAATCACACATAATTAACTATTATTATATTCTCCACTATTTTCATATTGTAATCACGAAATCTTATTTTCATCCTCTTTTTTCCACAATGGACCTCCTTCAAACAAACACCCTAAACACCTTGAATTTGGGATTAATAAAGTAGACCAATAATTTCCATGTTAAATAATAGATTAATGTAACCAAGTATAAATAACCACTATAATAATGGACAATAATAGCCCCCCCTAACATCCATATGGATGATCTCTTACTTAAAAGGATTCAACACAATTTATTTTTTGATAAATGAAACATTTTTAAGCTTTCCATGTATTTAAATATCATAAGATATAAAATTCCTATGAATAAGGTTTATTATAACCTAGCCACTAATACATGAATTTTTTTCACACTTAGGATCATAAGAAAATAATTCCAAAATTGCATACTTTTGTAATTTTTCACTCTGATAATGTTTTCTCTATATGAAATTTCTATCATATATAACATACAAACTTTAACACCACTAGAAACAGTTATAAAACCTTATGTAATCATTCATACTTGACACATACCTATCATGAGGTGTGGAAAAAACAATTATTTACTAAGTTAAAATATAGTATAGTGGTTTACCTGGGTTGTCTCCATAGAGGAGTGCACAATAATAACTTATGTCACTTTAAATTTGATAATAATGTTGGGTTGTTTTTTATTTTGTTTGGTTGTAAAAAAAGAAATGAAACTAAAGATAGAAATAAAGAAAAATATTTAAAACAAATTAAAAAAATAATGTAATTAAAAATAGTAATAATAATTTAGTGATCAGTTTGGGGTTGGTTTTTTAATTTTAATGTTATCATAGTTCTGATTTTATTCAATCCTCTTCTGTTAAGTCATTTTAAGTGATATTTTACGATTTCTTCCTATCACTCCCTTAGTAAATGGTATCGGTGAGATTAAACATTACCAAGATCTTTGTTTGGTCTAATCTCCCTCCTTTTGTAAAATATTTGTAGAAAATACCTCAATTGATTTAGGCAATTCCTGATTGGGTCTTGTTTATCCCAAATAATTAAGAATAATTACTACAATTCTCACACGTAATGATGATCGCCAGGTACCTCACCACTAATATGTGATATATTCCATTTTATATAGATAATAACCCAGTAGAGGGAGATAATTTTTATTAAACAAAGTAATAATAAAAATAGAATTTAAAATAAAATACAATTGCATAAGATAATATAAACTTTTATTACAAATTTAAACCATATTTTTAGAATGAAGAAAAATTTTTATAACTTTAAGTACATAAACTCAAACCTTAAAAATTTGAAATCATAACATTCCCCAATAACTCAAAATATTTACCCCACTATGTTAAGGTTAATTTAAAATAATGGGTAGGAAGAATACGTTACAAAACTAAAATAATGAAAAGAGGGAAAATAAGAACATGAAAATGTATCCTCTAGATTCTGTCCTCTAGAAGTTTAGCTTCATTTATCCCCCCATATCATCGAATAAGGCCAAGTTCCCTTCTTATAAGAGGTTATTAATGGAGTTATAAATCTATCCACGAAGTTTCAAGTAATTTAGAGCAGTGTGAATTAAGTTATGGATGAAATACTAGAGTTGACTTATTCTGCCCGTGAAACAATATTCCACCAATCCTACTTTGACCGGTTTAAGGGAGGCCTTAATCAAATAATTTCTCGATAAAATTTAATGGGAATATTCCCCATAGAGTTTTATTTATAAAATAGTAGTAATAACCCCATTTTGTTTTTGTTATCCCGAGATATAGATCATTGAATGAGGAATGATCCATTCTACCGACCAGATTATGTGTTCAAATTGCCCGATTTGTTTTGGATTGTTGGATTTTGAATTGGATTTATGACTAGAATACTTATTTTTATCCCAAAAATCATTTCATCATAATAAAAGAGATCACATGAATTGTATTAATATTGAAGGATTTATACTCAAAATATAGAGGAAACATAAAACTGGTAAATGTCCAGAATTAACCACTTTTCACATTTAAGATCAAAACGTACCAAAAACATAAAATGATCCAAAAAAGATAAAATTTATTAATTAGAAGAGATTAAATCATCGAAAACATATGAATAATTATGAAAATAACAACTCTATCAATTCCCCGAAAGTTATCACTTGGACTCCTGGACAAGTAACCATCGATATCAAATCAATGAAATTTTTTAAACACATATCCTTGAGATCCAATATTTTAATTACCAAGAAATAATAGATATCATGCCTCATAAATAACCATTATTCCAAGCTCTCAATTGAATTCATTAAATATTTTTCCTCTTCATTTCTTCTCCTATGCACAAAAAACACTTACCTAACATGCATTTTCTCTCATCACACAAATATCAATTTTCTACAATGTCTTCCTCATCCAATAATCATGAAAGGGTAACCATAAGATTAATAAATTCCTACATCGCCACTCGATGTGAGTCAAGGAAATATGTTTATTATGAGTAATTTTAAGGGTTATTCTGTGGATTTAGGTTGGTCGGATTTAGATGTGAAAAACTCTGAGACGGAATGAGGAGGTCTTTGAATATTTTTTAAGAAAAAGTGCATTATTCTAATTTTTACTCAAATATAGTCTCTTCATAACTCCCATTAATAGAAAATAACATCCATAAACATGAAAAATCTGGGGAATTTCAAACCAGTCATAATTTATCAACAAAAGTATCAATCATCTAAACCATTATTTTTCATGAAATCGGAACAAATTTCTTTTTCTATTTTTTTATTGGAAGCTCCAGAAAGGCACAACTTCTCATACATGAAAGCTCCAGATAAGGCAAAACTTTCAACAGAATGTTTTTTTAGCAGAAAATACATCTCTTCAATATTCTATTTTCCACCAAAATTATCACCAAATGAGGTAGCACCACAGAAGACAGATTCCCCCACACTTAAATTCAACTAGATTATTCAATTTCACTTGAAGAGAAAGTTGGATAGGGAAAATTATTTTATGATGTGGGTAACCTAATTGGATGTTCATGGATTTAAAGGGATATAAGGATTAAATGTGAAATTAAGGACATAATTAAAAGGATTATTTTGAACAAGGGGATTTAAAACCAAAGTAATAACTCAATAATTTAAAACACATTTATCTCAAACCCTCATGTTTTGATAGGAATAAATAAAATTATGGTTAAATAAAGCACATTATGGTTCTTTCAAGAAGTTAAGTGAATAAAAAAAATACGAAAAAAATGGGTTAGAAGCCTTATAGGAAGGTGATTTAAATGATAAATAAAGTGAATTGTTTCTTTGGATTAAAAAATAAGTATACATTTCATGAAATTCATAAAATATGAACTTTAAACAAAGTAGATTTCATTATTAATTTAATCTCCATTTCATTGGATAAATTGTTTGACAGATTAACATGAGTTTCAAAATATTTGAAGATAATCATTTCAGTTTAAAATTTTAAAAAACATAGAAAAATTTAAAAAACAAACATTTTTTTTGGAAAACAGAAAAAAATTGAAAATATTAAACTATAAAGGATCCCTTCCCCACACTTAAATAATGAAGTGTTCTCAATGTATTCAAGTGGATTTAGCATGTGATAATATTTTAAATTGAATCAAAATAGGCAAGAAAGTGTTAAGAATAGGCACAACCTGACTTCTTGGTAGTACAATATTGAGTTAAGCTCCTATGTGCCGCACATATTAAATCCTATGACCAATGGTAGATAATAAAACATAATAAATTTGTTGAAATAAAATTAAAATAGAAATAGGGTGTGAAAAGAAGGATAGATCTTGGTTTGATCCCCCCAAGTGGGCCCTAGGTTTTGACAACCTCTAGATGGGAAGTTTCAGTTGGTTATCCCTAGTATGATGGTGGGTTGAGTTTATTTGAGATGAACCACAAAAACTTATTGTTTCCATATTGAACCTCTTCCATTTTTTGAGGAATACATCGATATAGTACAACAAATCCACCCCCAATAAAATGATATGCATCTTGTTTGGTGGGGTTAGTATAAAGAATGAGTCCTACTATTTCATGGTTTCTACTTGCACAACCTCTTCTTAATTCTCTAGTAGTTTCTCAAGGAATGGTACATCAAAAGAATAGTCAAATAGAAAATTATATAATAATTCAATTTGAACAAAAATAAAGCACGATTAATCAAAATAAAATTCTTCCTTTTCAAAGTAAGAAGCTTGCATTTCTTTTTCCTCAAGAAAACCCAATTGGATATCCTATTTAAATACCTCAAATATGTTTTCATCATGTTTTTGGAGCTCCATATGTTCCTTATGATGTGCATATTATTTTTTCTTCCACATACACCAAGACAATACAATTTTTGGAGAAATCTGAAAATTTATAACAAGGGGATGTAATACTCAATTTAGATTTAATAAAATCAAAATAAAAAGATTCTAAGAAAAGATTATCTCCCTGATTTTTTTCTGATTTATTTTCTTATTTAATTGGAGGTTTCTCTTGTAGTTTAATTTCACAAGATAAATGTTGGTATTTAGGCTTAATTATCTTTTCTTTAAATTCCATCGCTTTAGTGGCGTCTTCCTTAAACGGTTCTGGTTCTTATACTTTGTAAGGAATATGTTGATAAATTATTTCTTCACACTAATTCTAGAATCCATATAGATCTTTTTGATCTACCACATTTATCTCAATAAGATATTCTTTCTTCTTTTCCTTCTCATGCTCGTGCTTAGGTTCTGGTTTTTCCATCAATGCACTGACATATTTGAATGCAAGTTCTACTTTATTATCTAGTTTTTCTATGTCATTTCTAAGTTCTTGTATCATAAATATATTATAAAAAACTCATATTATTGGTCCACGTGTGGGTAATTATTTCATAAATTAATGATATGATCATTTTGAAAACATCATGGAAAAATAGTTTTTTGTGTTTTTTTGAAAAGTGTCAAATATTTATAATGTGATTGTCGCAATACCTCCCCAAAAATGGCATCCTGTTTTGACATGTTCCTATCTCAGGGTGTGTAAAAAAAATTATTTACTATGTTTAAATATATTATTGTGTTTTATCTATTTTTTCTCTAGAGAGGAGTGCACAATAATCACTTATGTCACTTTAAATTTGATAATGAAGTTGGGTTGTTTTTTTATTGTTTGGTTCTGAAAAAAATCAACAAAACTAAAGATATAAATAAATTAAAATATTTAAAACAAATTAAAAAGTAATGATACTAAAAATAGTGATAATAATTGGGTGACCAGGTTGTGGTTGGGTTTTCAATTATAATGTTATCATATTTCCAATTTTATTCAATCCTCTTCTACTAAGTCAGTTTAAGTGATATTTCACGATCGATTCCTATCAGTCCCTTGGTAAATGGTGTTGGTGAGATTAAACATTACCAAGATATTAGTTTGGTATAATCTCCCTCCTTTTGTGAAATATGTGTATCAAATACCCTCAATTGATTTAGGCAATTCCTGATCGGGTCTTGTTTATCCCAAATAATTAAGAATAATTACTACAATTCTCACACGTACTGACGATTGGCAAGTACTTCACCACTAATATTCAATCTATTAAATTGTATATAGATCATAATCTAGTGGAGGGAGATAATTTTCATTAAAAAAAATAAATAATAACAACATAATATAAAATCAAACACAATCGTATAAGATAATACAAACTATTATTTCAAATTGAAACCAACTTTGTAGAATAGAGAAAACATTTTATAACTTTAAGCGCATGAACTCAAACATTTAAAAATGGAAATCCAAAACTTCTATAATAATTAATAAGATTTTACCCACCATGGTAAATTTAATTGAGAATAATTGGGGGGAATAATACATTACAAAACAAAAAGAAAGAAAAGATAGAAAAGAAAAACATCAAAATGTATCCTCCGGATTCTATTCTACAGAAGTTCAGCTTCAGTTCTCCACACATATCATCGAATCAGTCCATAGTCCCTTCTTATAGGATGTGAGTAAGGGATTTTTACATCTAACCATGAATTTTCAAGGAATTTTGAGTATTTTGAATAAAGTTATGTCCCAAATACTAGATCTGACTTATATGTGCCTCCAAACACTATTCCACCAACCCTAATTTGACCGATTTAAGGGCGGCCTTAATCAAATTATTTCTACATTAAATTTAAATGGAAGCTTCCCCATCGAGTTATATTTCAAACATATCTATAATAACCACGTTTAGTAATAGGTATCCAAAGATATGGATCCTTTCCTGAGGCATGGTTCACTCTGCCGACCAGATTATGTGTTCGAATTGAATGTTTTTTTGGATTGTTGGAGTTAGAATTCTCTCTAGGTTCATCATAATCATTTTTATCCCACAAATCATGTCATAATACAAAAAAGGAATCATGATAATTGGATGAATATTGTAGGAGGTATTCTCAAATATAGAATAAACATAAAACTATGAAATGTTTAGAATTAACCACTTTTCACATTTAAGCTCAAAACTCACCAAAAAACATAAAATGATCCAAAGAAGAACAAATTGGTTAATTAGAAGGGATGAAATCATTGAAAAAAATATGAATAATTATGAAAATTTTAACTCTATAAATACTCTATATGTAGATATTGTTTTAAAAACTAATTTATCCAAATTAGTGATATAAATTTGATTCGTTTATAAACCTAGTATATGACAAACTCCTTGTAACTCCAGGATGATTTTTTTGACATTCAGGATTTCACATCACCCCACCACATGATATAAATAGATTCAACATTTATTGGAAATACCATACCGAAACCTATTGAAAAGTAATTCATAGTACATCCCCTCTCTATCAAATAATTGAATACTTCCTTGGATTTAGTTAACCATGATACCAGTGGAATATAAAACACTCAATATTAAAATACTCTCACATTTTTCTATAATATTTTCAAAACTCATACATATGGGATAAAACTTTCCCATATTCACTATGAAATCATTATAATCATTTTTTAGGTGTCTCTTATTCTCTTAATGAAAAAATATGGGTTATAGCCCACTGATATATGGAATCTTATTTCCCATGATCTATATTTTGATTTATTCTAACCCTTATACTGTATGAAATGTCATCTACCTTCTATGTTGAGTGTTGTTTTGATAGGTTACTAGATTTATTTCTTATAGATATATTAATTCATAATGAGATCATGAATGCACTCAAACACTATGTTGGTATTTCAATAAAAATTACTTATACTGGACACCACCACATCCTATGATTCTAGAAACAATGAAAGTAGTAACAAATCCACGCATCTTCTAAAAATTTAACCATAATTGATTTAATATAAAAACAAACCATGTTAAATTCATTTATATGATAAGTCATTGGCCTTATTTATTTCATTTTAATGTTGAATAATCTCTTCATAATGAACACTTTCTTCATTGTTGTTGTATTCTCATATATATCTTCTAGGGATTTCATTACCTCCATTATGGTCTTAAATTCTTGAATGTTGTAGGAAATATTTTATTCCAGTGACATCGATATAAATCTAGAAAACTTTCTATCATGAATTTCACATTTTTTCCATTTCTTATGGTTTGAATCCATTCAAATAAACCCTAAATATATTTCTAAATAGGTGATTCTCCTTCCACATCCTCTAGAAACTAAACTCTATCCCATTAAAATTGTTTATCTCGATCATTCTTTATTCTTATTTCATTCCTTCAGAAATGGTTGATTCTCAGTAAGATGAAAACATTTAGATACATGAACGTTACTATAAGAGTCTATTTATGAGTTTGAAAAGCATACCTAAACTATAATATTTTATACCACTTGTTTTTATTTTGAACCACCAAAGACAGAAGCAAACCTTTAGAACTTCAACTATAAAAAAGATTTTAGAACTTCTAAAACTATATGAATATTGAGAACTTGATGTACTATAAATAATAAGTCAAACTTCACCATTTACATCATTTAATAAATCCATGATCACAAACTCAAGTAAAACAAAACTCCCAAAAATAAACACACAATAAGAAAGAAAAACAAAAAAGGAATGATAATAAAATATTTTACATGGTTTGGAATTTAGTAAAATATATATTAGAGAACACTAGTATTTTTTTTAATCTCATGTAATAAGAAAACATTACAATAAAAATAGGAAAAGTTAGTCAATATTATATCACTTCAAGTCACATGCACAAGTTGTCCGGCCCCATCTATTTATAGTGGTGCCCAGTTGATCAATCAGTTCCACCACCTTCTTAAATTCACAGGGGACCCACCATTGGTATTGTTCCCCTCAAATTTATCATAGGTTTATTAGTATTATCACATAACCATGGTATTATTCATATATATCCATTTTAAAAAACCATTATTCACACCTTATGTAACTCCATTAGAGTGATTCTTATGTTAGATAGAGCTTTTGTACTTCCATCATTTGGATATGACCACTTTTTCAACTAGTTTTGGAACATGAAATCTGAACTAGACTACCCTTAATGGACTTATTCTATGAAAAGTATCCTTCCTTAATTGAAACCCAAGTTATAGAATCTATATTTCAAAAAAAATAGATTAAGGATTATGAATGTTTCCTCATAAACCCTGACATAAATCACCCAGGCCTACAAGAGAAAACATATTAACAAAAAAAGAGTAATAAACTAATAAAACAATATAGTCCATAAATTATCATCTAAGAAAGATTTATTTTGAATTGACCTCTGTTATATTTTATATTAACATCATATTTCATTATAAGACATCATATGAAAGCAAAGTACATATAAGGGAATACTGTTCACAAACTCACATCATAAGAATTGAGAAGAGGATATCCCATTAAGAAAAACATGGTTTCAAAATATTTTTAAAATTTATTTTAAGGCTTTAATTCACTTCCCATTTTGTATCCATTTGATTAGGTCTATCCTTTAATTTCTTACACACATAAATGGAATGTTGTAATTTTTTATTTTTCATAGCATTCATAGGATTTTTTATCTTTTATACCTTTAGAATTTGTAGGGGTTATAATTATTCTTAATATATATATAGATTTTTATCAATAATTAATTTGGGTTTTAGAAATTTACTTTGAAACACACCAAATTATAGAAGAACACTATGTTTTATATCTTATGTTTCACAGAACACTGATATTAAAGGAACTCCAAAATATTATTATTTTAACAAGGATTTTATAAGCAAGACAATAAATTGTAAGGTGTGAATAAAATTAAATATATTATGAAATAAATATTAAGTTCATCTTAGATAAAAATTTAATTATTCTTTGGAAATAAATTCATAATTTTTAATAAAGTAATTTTATTCGTCAAATATATTTTTTCTTTAACAAGATATTTTTTCTTTTTTCTATGAAAAATAAATATAATTATTTTTTGAAACATTAATAATATTTATTTGAAAAAAATAATTCATTTTTGGACTCATCATGTTAATATTATATGAAGGTAATTGTTTGGGAATTTTCTAAAAAAGTTTATTTTTGGGTTAAAAATTGAAAATACTATTTTTTTGAAATACCATAAATGTTATGAAATAATTATTATATGATCATGATTTAAAAATTATTAAAACTTTTTCTTGATAAAAAGTTATCTATATAATGATATAATACATATGGTGTTACATTTAGAAACACATTCTTAGCAATTTTAAAAATAATGATTTTAATAATAAAAAATATTTTTATATGTTATACATGTGACATATTTATAATTTATTTTTATTAATTTTATAAAATGAATAATGTAAAATGGATTCCACATTTGGAACCATGATTTCAAAAATATTTCATAATATTATTTTCATATCTAGTAATAAAAAAGTTACCATGGTAAAAAACAATATTTACCATAGTAAAGGTAAAATAACATAACAGGTTAAAGTTAAAAGGCATAAGATTACAATAACTAAAAAATAAAACATTAAATGGGTGATTAATGTGTTTATATACCTTAAATATCATTTCAGAATATTAATTTTCAACCAAATACATTGTAATCAATTCCCCCAATATGTGGTTGTCTTTAAATATAAAATGAACATTATTTAATCACTTTAAACCACCCCTCTAGAAGTATAAATACCACCCCTCAACACCACCATTATCATCACTTGACTTGAAAATCTTAAAATCTTTTTCAAAAAATCTCGTCCTCACTCTCCTCGCATCCAAGTGAAACGTTTCTCACCCAAATATCAATCACAAGTTCCTTAAGGTATTCTTCAAGGAGGGGATATTTGATCAGGTTAGAGGACGTCATGGCCCTCAAAATTACATTTTTTACTCCTACACTAGCACAGTGGTGCAGGGTTGATCCATAAATAAGGCAGGCGAGTGCTCTAAGGTTTTTTCAGAACCCTTACTATTATCAGCAGTGGGGAAACAATTTTTACTTTTAAACATTTTATTTTTTTTATATTTTGTTTATGATGAAGTGAAAAAATGACACTACTTATATAGATCTCCAATATAATTAACTAGAAAATGAAATAGCTAAAAGTAACAATATAGACTAAATATAACATGAAATATAAACAAGAGTGCTAAGAATTGACCATAGAATGAGCTTGAAAGATTTAAAATCTAATGCTTAAACAAATAAATCTTTATATGATTAAATTCATGCCTCAAAAATGAGTTGTTAATCCTTCCTCACCAAAAGAGTTAACACTATGTATTATATTTCTTGAGGTTCTCAAATTCAAAAACCACATACAATGATTTTATTTTAAGATGTCAATAGAAATATATCTCGCCGATAGTTTCTGTTTTTTGAATTTTCAGTTAAAAAAAAGACATCAATGATCAATCTCATAGAAAGAACTATGATTTTGAAATTAGATGCATTTAAGTGAAAATTTAATTTAATTTGAGAACCAGATTCAATTTATCCAAAAGAATCCAATACTTTTAAAAAGAGTTATAATGAAGAGAAGAAAGTATGAACCATTAGTCATTCAAATTTCCCGAACAAGAAATTAAACTAAGATCATATTCAATAAAAAACCACAAATATAATATAAAAATAATAGGATAAAGGAAACATAATTCTCCCTATGTTAATGATGTTCATGATTTTCTGCCCTTCTCCTGCAACTACAGTCTCTAAAACAACTCTTGGTGTTAATTGGGAGTTCCACTCTCGAATTGTGTGGTGTGGAATCAGAATGAGAGTCTCTGGATCTTCTCCCCAATGGTTTTTTCATGGAATGAATGAGAGTCCACCCAAAATTCTGTTGCTTCTCTGCCTTTTAATCCTATTATCATAAACCACACGTCACACCTATTTTCACTAACTTAAACTTGTCTTTTACTGTTGCACGAAACACATTCATCTTTTCAGTCAACCACACGTCACTCTATCTTCTCTCACATAACTGACAACTGATAATTTTGTTCTGTGAACCTGGACGGGATTAAAATTCCCATATGAACTTGAAAAACAGTGAAGAAAACAAGGAGTAAAAAACACTATGAAAATAAATAATATATTTTAGTTTTTTTAAATTAATGTTAAATTAAAAAGTTAATTAAAGTCAATTAATAAGCATTTTTATAGATAATTATTATATACTAGATTAAATAGTAATATTATATTTATTAAATATTTAATTAGATAAAATTTATTTCATTTTTAATTTATTATTATTAATTAAGAATTTTAATTAGTGTATGTATTTTTAATAATTAGTTAGTATAACATTATTAAATTCTTAAATTATACTAATATCAATTACTTTAAAATTATTTTATATTAAAGTTAAATTAAATTAAAATTTAGTTAAATTAGTTAATTTAGTTAGTTTTATATTTTAGTTAATTTATTATTAATCATTTATTTTTTTGTAAACATTTATTATTATTATTTTATTTATTTATTTGTTTGTTATTTTTTTTTAATTAAAATTATATTTTCCCCCCCAATCGGCACTATAGGGAGGGGGTTTCTCAGTTCCTTCTCGAAGAAGGACAAGTAGTGGCTCCTCCTCTTCCTTCACCATGAAAAACACGGGTGTCAGCCCCCTGCTCCACCACTCAGCATTAAATTGGAAACATGATCTAGTGGACCACCTGTGGTGGCGCAAATCTTCTCCTATAGCAGCGACATTCTCCTCTAAAAACTGCGGCGGTGCACAGCTTCTCCCGAGTCCAAATCATGGTGGTGCTTCTTCCTCTTATGTGGATCCTCCCCTACTTGATGAAGGCATGAATCCAAGCGATGTAGCAGATCCATGCGTATTGGATGTCGGTTTTCCAGATTTGTAAAATAAATTAAAACATAAATAAAATATAAAAAAATAATTAATTAAAACTAAAAATTAATTAAAACAATTGAAAATTTAAATACAAAATAAAATTATAAACCCTTTAAACCTAAGCAAAATTATTATTATCTTCAATTAATAAAACGTAAATAGTTACTAAACTAAAACTAAAATTGAAAAGCAACAAACTCATTAAAAATTAATATAAAATTTAAACATTTATAAAACGTTGTTAAATTATTTAAAATAGTTATTGTTTCAAATTAAATTAATTAAAATAAACAGAAAATTTATATATTATTAAACAATTATGTTAATTAACAAAATTAAATTAAATAGATTTTATAAAAATAGTAAATTTATAAAACTAAAATTATAATTAATGAATTGTGAAAAGCATCTAATGATTATATTAAATTATTTAAATTAATTAATCTTTAACACATGAAATGATAAATTAAAACGTAATTCTTTATGTACAAAGAAAAATTAATTAATTAACTAATTAATGTTAAATTATTAAATATGCAAACAAAAACACCAAACTAAATAAAAAATTATTAGACTATTAAAATAAAGTAAAATATAAATTAACCAATTTAAAGCTTAAAATACACTATTAACTATAAAAAATGATTAAATAACATTTTTAATTGTAAAAATAAAAAACTTACATTATTTATTAAAAAGTGTTAAAATAAATAATTAAATTGATAAAAATTAATTAAAAAGATATGACAAAACATGTGTTTTAAGGCCACAAAAAATTCTCCCACACTTAATCATTGTTTGTCCTAAAAAAATCCTATGTTTTATTATCATTTAGAAATAGAAGTATGTTTATGATTCAGGTAAAAATGTAACATGTTGATCAATTTCAAACAGAGGACTTCAAGACTGTCATTATGCTCTTGGAGAGATATTTCTAAATTAAGTATTTCCTAGAACAAATACTCAAATGTTAATCAAGATTTCCAAGATTAATTGATTAAAGAAAGTGTCTTGTTTCATATGTGATACAACTTGATGACTCATTTCAATACAAACTCAAGTTCTAAATCCAATAGTGACAAAAGGTAGAATTTATGTTGAATTAAAAACTTAACCAGAGAAACTTTTTATTTTGACTCAATCCTAGATTCCAAAAATAAATAATTTTTTTGTGAATCACTGTAATAATACAACCTAAATGACTCCCATATAAACTAGTTGACCCCTTCTTCATCTGGCATTCATCATTTCCCTGACCTTAATGAACTCATTTTTGACCCAAGACACTTTATTTTTTTCCCAAGCCATGTATCATGTGCTAATAACTGTGCAATACACTTATTAAAAGTGTATAAAGGGATTATAGTAAACAGAAACACACCCAGCATCTAGGGTCTCAAAGACTCATCATGGGATCCTAGATACCCAAATTACTCTAGTTTCAAAATATTTTTATGAAAATAATTTACATTGGCTCGTTAAGGTGATTACTTTAATAATTAAAATGAAAATGAGTTCCCTAGAATCAAGATAAAACTTCAAATTCCAAGGGTTATGATCATAATTCCACTAACAGGTTACTCATATCACTCTCAAAAGTAGTATGTAAACCCAATTTCCATTAAATCACTAAGCATGAATACTCAACAATAATCCAACCTCAATAATTTCAGATTTAAAAAAAATCATAACTACTATTAAGATACTTGTCCTAAGGCAAGACCTAATTGGGTACAATGTAAATCCTAAAATTATGAAAGAATTTTAAAAATATTTAACCATTTAAAAAAAAAAATTAAAGTTCAGTGGGAATTTATTGGTTTACAATTAAGCATAGTTTAACACAGTCAATAATTAACCCCCTCCTCCAAAATTAAAACCCAATTTTGTCCCCAAAGTTGTCATCTAAAGTGGAGAAGAATAATTAAACAATTAAAGTTAAAAATATATTTTCAATAGAGTAGATTTATGACATGTATAAAGGGTCTCTTTGAATTTCAAAAATATTGTTTTCAATAATGAATAACATAACAGAAGGTTCAAAATCAAGTAGATGTGCTAACATTTAAGTCTAGTGACAAAGATTTTCAAGAAAGTTCATATAGTTTCATGAATATTGTAAGTGCAAAGTGGATAGGATGTAATAATATAAAATTTTTGGTTCAAATGAATTTTCAATAAAGTAGTAAGATGCATGTTAAAAACCCTATAGACTGGGATACTTCAATGAAAACCCCAAAAAATATCCCGCATGTTTCCCCCCCCCACTTTATTTCATACAGTGAGAGGTTTTTATATAACAATGGATTCCAATTTTCAACAAAGAGGAACATGCATAATTATTTTCAGCAGGGTGATATATAACAGGATTTTAAAACAGCTCAAGTCATGCAACAAACTAATTTAAAAAGCAGCATCATATGTAGGAGATGTTTTTCTACAAGCATATTTTTTTAATTATGTAGAACATGTAGAAGATTTTTTTAAAATAGTAAAGAGAAGATTAATGAAATAGAAATTAATACTAAGGTACTTCCTTGAATTAATTTTTTTATATTAATCTTGCAACAATGGAATTCAACTCCTCCATGAAACTAGAAAAAACATCTAGAAAATTAGAGCATGTATTCCAGGTACAGATAACAAGTAGAGACAGAAAATATAGAAGGCAAAAAAGTAGCACTTTATTGAAATTAAAACAAGAATAGAAACAAAAGTAAACACAAAAGAATGAACATGGGTTGAATCCCATGAAGCACTGAATTTAAAGTCTTCAGTTAGACTTTATTTAATTACAATTGTTTTTTTATTAAAAACAAAATAAAGACTGTGGGTTTCCTCCCATGAAACTATATGTTTATATTCCCTAGATAGACTCACCTAGCAACTAATCGTAGTCACTTAGTAAATTTGGTTTCCTTAATAGGAAGCACCACATTTGATTGGACCAAATATTTTTAATAGAACAATGAAAATTGTGGGCACCCAAGATAAACACAACCAAACTCACATAGCCTATAAAAATCCCTAAGAAACACCCTTTAACAGTTGTGAGCATAATGATGTCCACTTCTAGATTTGTTTGAGAATTGGCACATTTAACATTTTTAGGAAGGGATGGTAAAGTAGAAGATTTAATGGGTGTGGAATTGTCCTCTAAGCTATCCATATCAACCTCAAAATAATTATATTCAAATTAGAGGGTGTTGATGGGTGAGTTATGATTAGTAGGATCCAAAGGGAATTCAATATCATGCTAAACAGAATCATGTCAAATGGAACTCAAGTATAAATCCACTTCTAAACAACTATCAACATTGTTGTTCGGAGTAGAGTTCTCAAAAAGGGGGGGGGGGTGAATTGAGTATCTATTCAAAATTTATGTTTAAAAAGTTTTCTTAAAAGGGTTACCCAATAAAATTAAATACAACATAGTTAATTAAGGTTATACTATTATGAAAGTTTTACATTTTAATAACTTCTTAAAATATTGACTAATTATCATTAATCATAATATTGGTTATTAACATTACTTTTGAATCTATTATAACAAGGAAATACATTTATAACTTCCTTACAAGATTAAATATCAAAGTAAATTTAGTGAATTATGAATTAAACAATAAAACATAGACAACTAAAATAGAAAACACATCAGATATAAAACAACTAGTTTAGTCTTAAGAGGAGACCTAATCCACTCCACTTGGTGATCACCTGCCACCAAGCAGTTTATATAAATAAACTGGATCCACACCCTAGATCGGGGTTAACAATAGCACACAATACTATCTTGGTCACATGACCTCTTCCATAGTTTTCCATTGGTAAACAGTAACAAGTCACATAGGGACTTCTTCCACACTTATCCATGGGAATAAACAGGTGTAAAGAGAAAAGATATATTGTATCCTTCAGTTTGATACAAGAGACAATGTGTGCTTAATATAGGCACACACACACACACTGCTCTAAAGATAAGATAAATAATACACAACAGAGAAAAAATGATGAGATAAGGATAGAAGTGCTCTAAGTGTCCATCTATGCAGCTCTGGACTTCTGGGATGAAGCAGATATAGAAATCGAGTCCTCTGGTGGAAAACTGGGTGTCATATGTTAGTTAGATTTGGCTCGTGTTCTTCTTAGTATTGACAATGCAAAGATGTTCTCAACGACTCTCATATATGGTGTATAGCTTGTTGATTCAAGAATGCTTCATGTGTTCTTCAGGAATGTTGAGTTGTATGTGTCACTTCTTGTTTTCAGGAATGCTCATGTATATTTTTTTATTGCACTCTCTATGTGTATATTTGTTTCTGGGATGAACTTCTCTTTTATTCTTCGAGTGGATGTATTAGAGATGATAGGTTCCATGTATTCTGCACCTCTTACTTCATTTAGTAAGATGATATGTCAACAAATAAACATTAATTATGTCAGTGCATTTAAAGCCTTTAAATTTGATCTTTAGAAATTAAATGAAAAAAAGACAAAATAGATGAAGGAACAATGTCACAGTCTGTTAGGAAACAATGTCTACATGAAATGGTGTTTGGATGGTCACAGTTTCTAGATGGTCATGGTATCTAGATGTTTACGGTGTCTGGATGGTCATGATGTCTGGATGGTCCCGGTGTCTAGATGGTCACGATGTCTGGATGGTCACGGTATCTGGATTGTCATGATGTCTGGTCATGGTGTCTCGTCAGGGTGTTTGGATGGTCACTATATCGGGATGGTCACGGTTTCCCGATGGTCACGATGTCTGGTCATAGTGTCGGGTTCCTTTTCCAGAAAAACATAACCAATGGTATACTCACAGTGTCTTAGAATTATTCAAATATCTGTATGAAAAATTAAACAATGATATCCATAAAAATTATTAGACTTAATCATTCATCAAAGAAATCATTATAAATTAAATTAAATATAGTGTATTGTAATCAGACTAAATGTATAACAATTAAGATCTTGGATAACATTACATAAAATATAAAGATATTAATCAGCTTTACATATGATGTGAGATATATTACACAGGATTAATAGGCTTTATAGAATATATATGATTTGTGATCATTACAACATGATTAATACATGAGGAGTCCAACAAGTATTATGATGATATTTTTCACCTGACTCAGTTGAGGATGGAAGTAACAGACAAGGAAGAGAATTTATTTGACCAACAATAGATTTAGGATTAAAAATATTGTAAATATCTTCCAACATATCATCATCAGTTAACTCACACTCAATACTTAATACTTATAACAAACCAATTTTCCCTAATTCAAGTCTATTCTCAACCTCGTTTTCATGTTCAAATTCAAAAGGATAATTCCCTAAACAAGTTATGTAGTGTTTCCCAGAAAGTAGAAATCAAGGAGAATAATGTTTAATTCAGCTTCAATAAATTGAAATTCCAGATTGTTCAAATTCAAAAAGTTTTATGTAGAAATGAAAACACTACTTTCCATTTCATTACACAATGATTCCAAAAAGTGATTACTGTGAGAATACAGAAATGAAAACTCATCTGGTAGTCTTTATTCAAATATAATCTCCTCATACTTATCATCCAACAACATTTTATAAATTACAATGTTTACAAGTTCAAAACATGGAAGATAAATTTTTAGTTTAGGTTCAAAATTTTCAGATTCTGTATTATCCAGTTTAATGTTCTTTTCCAACATATTCCCCAATTCAGGTTCAAATTCATTATTCACGAAATTATAAGTTTGGGGTGAATAATTTTTTGCCTTTATGTTTTCAGTTCCAAGTTTGACTTCAACCCGTGTGACTTCATTCGCAAAATTTAAAAAAGAGTAATTTTTCTCGAAAGAAGTAATGATGAAAAGAACAAGGTAATATTTTTCAATCTGTTTTAATTCATCTTCAATATTGTCCAACTCAACGTCATTAAAGTATTTTGGGGTATTCAATGTTGTTTTTTTATTCAGTGAGTTGGTTGTTTCCAATTTTAATTCAACATAATCATATTTTTCAAAGTAAAAAATCTCTTGACTTATTTTACTATCACTTTCCTCATCAACTTGATCTTAAAATATTTTATAAACATTTCCTTTTTCTTTTTCTTCAAATGTTTCTTGTTACTTTGACCTTTTTTGTAACTCCAAGAGCATGTTTTCTAATCTTTCCATTCTTTTATCTTTCTCTTGAGATTCTCTATGTTAAATTTCAAGGGTTTGAGTTAACCAAGTGTTAAATAGTTCCACCCTAGCATCCAATTTAGAATCAATGAGTTCATTTTTTGCTGGGGTGTTAGGACTAGACTCATATTGTTCAATTTATTCATTTTAAATATCTTTTTGTGGCTGGTTATAGACATTATGCCAGGAAGTATGTCCCTAATCTCCACAAAAAACACAGAAAGGTCTAGTGCAGTAGTTTGAGCCTTCAAAACAATGCTTTTTTTTTTAAAATTTTCAGATTAAATGTACACAAAAAATTCCAACAGAACTTAAATAGACAACAAAAGCAGCAAATGTTCCCAGAATTTTTTTGCAAATTTTTTTATATGATTTTTTTAGTTTTTTTAAACACTTAGTTTACTCAGCTAATGCCTTCCCCAGAAACGACGCCAAATTTGGATGAGTCCTAAGGTCATCATGGCCCTCAAAATTACATTTATTACTTCTACCCTAGCACAATGGGGTAGTTTTGATCCACAGAAAAGGCAGGTGAGTGCTCTATGGTATTTTTAAAACCCCCACTGCTATGAGCATTGGGGAAACATCTTTTACTTTAAATATTTTTTTATATTTTGTTTATGATGAAGTGAAAACAAATTAAACTAATTCTATAGATCTCCAATATACTTAACTAGAAAATAAAATATCTAAAAGTAGCAATATAGACTAAAGATAACATGAAATATAAACAATAGTGCTGAGAATTGATAACAGAATGAGCTTAGAAGATTTTAAATCTTATGGTTAAAGGAATGAATCTTCATTTGATTAAATTTACACCTCAAAAATGAGTTTTTAATCCTTCCTATCCATAATAATTAACACTATGTATTATAGTTATTGAGTTTTTCCACTTCAAAAACCATATTAAAAAATTTTATTTTAAGAATTCAATAGGAAACTATCTCACCGATAGATTCTGTGGTCGGATTTTTTAGTTTAAAAAAAATACATCAATGAGAAATCTCCTTGAAAGAACATTGATTTTAAAATTAGATGCATTCAGGTGAAAATTCAATTTATGTTGAGAATCAGATTCAATCTCACTAAAATAATCCGATTATTTTAAAAATAGTTATACTGAAGAGAAGAAAGTATGAACCATTAGTCATTCAAATTTCCCGAACAAGAAATTAAACTAAGATCATCTTCAATAAAAAAAAACAAATACATTGTAAAAAAATCGGACAGAGGAAGGAGAACCCTCCCTTTGTGAATGATGTTCATGGTTTGTTGCCCTGTTCCTGCAACACTAGTCTCCAAAATCGCTCTTGGTGTCTACCAGGAGTTACACTCTCAAATTGTGTGGCATGGAATCAGAATGAGAGTCTTTGGATCTGTCCTACAATGTTGTGTTTGTGGAATGAATGAGTGTCCACCTGAAATTATGTTGTTTCTCTACATTTAAATCATGTTTTCATAAACCACATGTCACCCCAGTTTTTACTGACTTAAACTTGTTATTTACTATTGCACAAAATATGTACGTTTTTTTAATCAACCACACATCTCTCTATCTTCTCCCATGTAACTAACTTCTGATAATTCCATTATGTGAACCTAGATGGAATTACAATTCCCGTATGAACATAAAAAATCGAGAAAAAACAAGCATTAAAAAACAATAAGAAAATAAATAATATATTTTAGTTATTTATTAATTTAAAGTTAAATTTAATAGTTAATTAAAGTTAATTAATAAACACTTAAGTTGATAATTATTATATACTAGATTAAATATTAATATTTTAGTTATTAAATCTTTAATTAAATAAAACTTATTAAAATTTTAATTTGTTATTATTAATAGAGTAATTTAATTAGTGTATGTGTTATTAATAATTAATTAGTATAACTTTATTAAATTCTTAAATTAGACTAATATCAATTACTTTATAATTATTTTATATTAAAGCTAAAATTAATTACAATTTAGTTTAATTATTTAATTTAATTAGTTTAATATTTTAGTTAATTTATTATTAATCACTAATTTTTTATAAACATTTTTATTATTATATTATATAATTGTTTGTTTGTTATTTTTTTAATTAAACTTATCCATCTCCCCCCAAATTTGCGCTACCGGGGGGTTTATCAATTTTTTTTCCAGGAAGTAGAAGCAGTGGCTCGTCCTCTTCCTTCACCATGACAAATACAGGTGTTGGCCCCCTACACCTCCACTCAGTACCGAAGCAGCAACGGGATCTGGCAGACCTCCTGTGGTGGCGCAAATCATCTCCTTTAGTAGCGACATTCTCCTCTAAAAACCATGACGGTGGATAGGTTCTCCGGAGTGCAAATCGTGGCAAAACTTCTTCCTCCTATGCGAATTCTCCCCTGATTGATAATGGAATGACTCCAAGCAGTGAAACATATCCAGGCGTATTGGATCTTGGTTTTCCTGATTTGTAATGTTTGATCTGAGCTTCATATCTAGAATTTTTACTTTGATTTTGTGATTCTAATCTAGTTTGATGAAGTGCATTCATTGTTATTGAATCTGTGGTTGATGATGTTGTTGTTCAATGGGGAAACAATGTTGCAGTTTATGGTGACAGGAAGAGGAGAGGTTGAACTAGTGTTAAAAACAATGGAATGGAAATTGGTTGCAGGTAATGTTACGGTGGCTGGAAGCAAAACGGTGCCAAGTTTTAGGGCGTCACAGTAAAGGGGATACGGTGCCACCGTATCCCAAAATGGTGAGACAGTGAAATGGAAATAGTGCGTGGTATCACTCTAAAGGTAAATAGTTTTTATGACATCATGAAAGTGGTTAGACTATGGAATCAAGGTGGTGTCACCGTGACTCTGCAAAATCAACAAAAGAGTAAAATAAATTAAAACCTAAATAAAATCTAAACAAAATAATTAATTAAAACTAAAAATTAATTAAATCAATTGAAAATTTAAATACAAAAAAAACATGTAAAACCCTTTAAGCTTAAGATAAATGATTAATAACTTCAATTTATAGAACTTAAATTGTTACTAAAGTAAAACTAAAATTACAAGAAAGTAACTCCTTAGATATTAATATAAAATTTAAGGATTTATAAAACAGAGTTAAATTATTAAAAATATTTACTGTTTCAAATTAAATTAATTAAATTAAACAGATAATTATTATATTATTAAAAAATTATGTTAATTAATGAAATTAAATTATAGATATTTAATAAAAATAGTAAATTTATAAAATTAAATTTATAATTAATGAATTTTTAAATAATATAACAACTAGATTACATTAATTCAATTGATTAATATTTAACACATGAAATGCTAAATTAAAACTTCATTATTTATGTATAAAGAAAAATTAATTAATTAACTAATTAATGTTAAATTATTAAATATTCAAACAAAAACACCAAACTAAATAAAAAGTTATTAAACTATAAAAATAAAGTAAAACATAAATTAACTAATTTAAAGCTTAAAATACACTATTATATAAAAGTTGATTAAATAATAGATTTAATAGTAAAAATAAAAAAGTGAAATTATTTATTTAAAAGTGTTAAAATAAATAATTAAATTGATATAAATTAATTAAAAATATCGGGCAAAACATGTGTTTTTAAGGACACATCAATATTCAAGAGGTAAATTTCTCAAACAACCTCTTTTAATTTCTTTTCTTATTTTACCTTTTCTTCACCTCATTCATTCATCAAAAAAAATCTCAAGTATTATGTATATAATGGAATATTTTCTATCCACACCTTTTCTCATTTCTTGTTATTCATATAAATGAAACCGTTGTCCAAATTGTGGTGGTTAACCATCTCTTTGGATAATCATTTTGTTCGTTTACCATTACCGTCATCAAGGATGATAATAAATGTATTATTATTTTTAAATAAGATCTTAATTAGTTTGTTAAAACTTATTTGTTTTTCTAAAACTAATATATATATATAATATTAAATAAAATGAAACTAGTTTGTGATGGTCAGAAAAATCGCCAAAATAATTTAAACATTTATCATTAACATTGTATCAAATGAATCATCCTCGTGTAAAAACTAAAAATGATGTGTCAGAAAATTTAAAATTATAGAATTGAATGAATTCCATTTCATTTCACTTTTAGTTCTTTATTTCAATTTGATAATAAAATTCATAATTATACACAAGTGAACCAACCATGAAACAATGAAACTAACGCGCATAAAATGATGAAAGTAATGAAATATTATTAATAAAAGGATGGTAATATGTTTTAAAAGGATTATATAAGTCATTATAAATATGAATATAGTTCTTTAATTAATTAATAACATTATTTTAACCATTATCTAAAAGGTTAAAGTATGAAAAACTAACGGTAAGTGTGAGGTAATAGTTTCTCGTCTCACTTTGACTTCTGTGAGATATATGCCTTATTCACTAATTATTTATTTTATGTGGTGTATATACATAAATTTGATATATAATATCATTAATCTAATTTTATTAATGGTATTAAATGTTTCATTTGAAAATTATTTATTTTATGGGGCATACGATTCGATTGATTACAATGTAGTAAGGGATTTCATAACTCAATTTCCATTCATTGGGTTAAACATCAATTTCATTGATTATGTCATGCTATGATTATGTGTGGAATGAATTTTGATTATATTATATTTTTTTACTTATTTTATGTGAATTTATAGTGGATAAAAATAATAAATACATTTTTTAGTCCTTACTTCAATGATATGATCTTTATAAAGGACTTCATCTCATTTACCTTTCATTGAGGCGTATTTGGATGTTATGCACCTATATTTTTTTCTAAGGTGTATGTAATGCCCGTTGAACATGTTATATCATGAATTTATTTATTCTTATGATATTTAATGTTTTTTAAATGTTATTATTTCATGGGGAATATTATTTTACTAATTACAAAGTAGTAAGTGTTTATTTCACAATATTTTATTGGATTGTTTATGTATAAGTCTCTATTAAGGAAAATCTATTTTCCATGACCATGTGTTTTAAAAATGTTTTCAATTTTTTTTAATATTCTCTTACAATAATTTAAAATAATTTTTACACATTCTTGAAATATTAAATATGGTTTTATAGGAATATTTTTTTCTCATTTTCAAAATGACGGGCTTTGTGGATTTTTTTGAATAAAAATATCGAAGGAATATTTTTTTAAATAATATAGAATGAGTATATTTTCCTTCCATTGTGACACAATAATGTTTTGATGATTCATTTAAAAGTTTATAATTTTCTTTTAAAATAAAATGCTTTCTTTTATAATTTCATGGTTTTTAAAAATTAAGTGATTTCAAAGTAAAATAAGTTATTTTCCTCAAGAAGTTTCAATTATCTTAATAATGTATTTTCATATATGTCAGAATATATTGTTAAATATTATGCTTCATTTATGTTAATATCTTATGATATAATATAACATATTTTATTTAATTACTTGTTATTAGTTTAATTAGGAATGTAATATTTAGATACCATTCACCATATTACTCTTGATAGTTTATGATAATGTTTACCGATAGGGGAAAGTTATTTACCTTTAGTATTATATTTTTCAATAAAAATGTATATATTGATTATGTTTCACCCCTTTCATATTATTAATACATTTTAAATAGTAAGTCCTGGGAGGGGCCCTCTATATCCCCTAGATGCATCGGTAGATCTTATGAGACAAAATAGATTAGGTTTGGGCCATGGTCTTAAAAATTTAATGTATTCATGGCACAAAGCCTCAAAAAATATGTTATATATGAATGTAATTATTAATTCCATAATTATGAATTAATTTAATAATATTTTATGTGATTATTCAATTTCTTGGAATATCCATGATTAAGTTTCATGTTCATATGGTTATTTATATGAAATTAACTTATTATCATTTATTTCTACCACATTATGCTCAAGTTACTGATTAAATGGAATGTGTGTTTTTTAGATAACTTTACATGTTATTCATGTTTATTTATTCATAATATATTTCATTAGACTTATCCCTTAATGAGTTTTTGAACTCACACATTTTTTATTTTTTTATTTTCCCCAGGTTTTTAATAAGTTTATTATGATTGATATGTATGGATAAGATGGGGTAATAATGTTGTTCTCAAAGAAATTTTTATATTATATTTTATATTTTTAGTTGAATTATAATATTATAACATGTATCTACTTTTATGAATCTAGTAAACTATTTGGTACTTTAGGATTAAATTCCTTATATATTATACTAATGTAATAAGTAACCATCGACTATGGGATACTGGGGTTTGGGTCATTATAGTTGGTATCAGAGGAAGTTTAGAAGAAACCATGGGAACTAAATTTACAAAATCATAGATTATGAACATAACCCTTTGAATAAATTTTAGGATAATTCAAAGTATGGGATATCATCGTATTTATTTGGTAATGAATATGTAAAACCCATATTAATACTAAAGACTCTTAGATTGAAAATAACCTATTGTTATTTAGACATACTTTGAATAATATTAGCTCACTTTGATTAGTGTAGTTTGATGCTTTCACTTTGCCTTTTGGTTTTAGTCAATGGTGGGAACTAAAGGGAACTAGGTTAACATACTAGGTATGGTTGAGAAACCAAATGGGATGAACACTAGAGTAAATGATATTGTGATTATGCCTAATATATTATCTTGATATATGATTAAAAACTTTCTCCTTTACTAAATCTTGGATTCACTAAAGATTAAAAGGATAAAGATTAATCAGAGAATAAGTGGTGGAGAATATGGTGGAAATAAGTTTAAATTTACTATTTATCAAGAATGTGAGAATAAACCCCCAAGTGAATGTCTTAGAGTAGAGGGAAGATGTTTTGGAAGCAAAAAAGAAGGATATAAATAAAGCAATTTCCAAGAAAAAGTGAAATGTTTAAAATAGTAGTATACCTAAGGTATTATCAATAGTTGAGTGTTTTAAATGTGGTAAGTATGGTAATTAATAAAATAGATGTCCTATGAGGAAATATCTTGAAGAGAATAAAAAAGGTTTTATTATTAATGGTTATATTAAGGGTAATGACATTTGAAAGGAGGTATATATTAAGGAATAAGATGATAAGTCCTAGATAATTATTTAAGAATATTTTGGAATGATTAATGTGAATGTTCTTGGATTCAAGAATTATTTTATTGAATTATTTTATCAAATATATTATGGTTATTATAATCATGATATATATTAGTATTGTATTTCAATACTTCATCTCTAAGGATTTGGAATCATGTAATGAATTATACCATTAACCAGGAGAAGTGATTTTGTTTCAAGTTGAACTTTTAGAAAACACATTAATTGGGGATGATAAGCCTAAATATTTAACCAATTTTGAGATAATAATGAAAAGGGGATGTTTATGGGATAGTATCAGTGACCGTGAAATTGGTAAGTGATTTGATGGTTTATGAAATCTTTGTAGGGTTTATTCCATATTTGTATTTAAGGAATATACTTGAAAATATGATATTTTATTTTTGAAATAATTAATGTTTTCATTAAGGTTTTAAAGTGATCAAGATATTCATATACTTTTTATGTGACATTAAGAGTTACATTATATTGTTTGTGGAATCTAAAGTTAGTTAGATTTTTTAAATATGGTGACTTTTCTTCTGATTTTTTTCCTTGAATTCAGATAGAATTATTTTGGAAGAGTCTTATGATTAACTATTTTTATAATTAATTATGTTTAAATTTGGATATTATTTTTTATTAATAACATCTTCTAATTATTTTTTTAATAAATATTTATAGGTCAAAGTAATAACTTTTTTATCTTATGATTCACTAAAAGGGATTTAGGCATGGAAAATTAATCTTGAATATACATTCCCTCATGTAAGTGATAAAGTGGAAATTGATATAAGAACAAAAAAGGATGATATAATGATTGTAAATAATGTATGTTTATTTTTTGAGTGATTAATATAGTTAGTAAAATAATTCCTCACCTCCAGGAAAATGATTTTTGAACAAAAATTTTATCTATTTACATTTATTACCGAGGAATTAATATCCCTTAACTCATCATAGATTTATGATTTTGTGATGGTTTACTTTATCATGATCATGTTACATATTAGTATCCATCATAAATTGATAGTTTTATTTCTTTTCTGTGCCCATGTTTCTTATTCCCATTAATGTTCTCCTATATGGAAACCTAGTTTTCAGATGAACTTCATATTTTTCATTCCCTCTTTTTAAGAGGAAGTTTTATTGACCCATTTATGATATGGGATTTACCTAGTGGTGTTTTAAAATTTCAAATCTGTGATTACTAGTCACAATTTTAAATTTTTAGATGACAATTTATTTAAGTAGGGGAGAATGAAAACCCCTATATTTTAGAATAATAATATGTTTGATAACTTATATAATATATAACAAAAAGTTTAATCAAAATAAAAAATATTATTATTTTAACAGGACTATTATAAACTAGTTGTTAAATCGGTTCATATGACTAATATTAACTATATTATGAAATAAATACGAATTTCATTTTCAATAAAAATTTAATTATGATTTGGAAATGAACACATAATTTTTATTAAAGTAATTTTATTCTTTAAATATATTTTTTCTTAAAAAAGATATTTTTATTATTTTCGATGAGAAAGTAAATATAATTATTTTTTGACACTCTTAGAAAATTTATTTTAAATAATAAAATTTATTTTTGGACTTAGGATTCCAAATATATAATAGAGTAATTTTTTTGGGAATTTTCTAAAAAAAGTTGACTTTTGGGTTAACAAGTGAAAATGATGTTTTTATGAAATACCATAACTCTTATGAAATAATTATTATATGATCATAATTTAATTTTCTTAAAAAAATTATTCTTGATAAAACTTTAATTATGGAATTACATAATATGTAAGGTGTAATATTTAAAAACACATGTTTAGCAATTTTTATAACCATGTTTTTTACCTTAAAAAATATTTTTATTTATAATAAGTATGAAATATATAGAATTTTTTATCACTTTTTTAAATTTAATCAAGTAAAATGGATTCCATATTTGGAATATGGAAGTAAAAATTAAGTTATAATCTCATTTTCATTTTTAGTCATAAAAAAATTACTGTGGAAAAAAATATCTACTGCAGTATAAGTAAAATAATGCAGTGGGTTAGAGTTAAAAGGTAAAACCTTAAAATACCTAAAAAATACAACATTAAATGGGATGTTTTATGTTTTCCTTGACCTTAAATATCCTTTAAAACATTACTTATAATCCATTTTTTTTGTAACTAATGCTACCCTATGGTGGATGGCTTTTAAAATAAAATAATTATTCTTTAATCACTTAATACCACCCCTCCTCAAGTATAAATACCACCCCTCACCACCCCCTTCCACTCACAGAACATTAAGCTCATCAAATATCTACAAAAAAATATCAACCCCGCTCTCCCCATGTCCATGTTCTATTAGTCTCACAAAAAGGCCAATTACATGTTTCTTTAGGGGCCCTTTAAGGAGGTGATATTCAAGAGGTAACTTTCTTACACAACCTCTCTTAGTTTATTTTATTCTTCTACCATATATTCACCTCCTTCATCCATAAAATAACAATAAATACAATATCATGTATATACTGTAATATTATGGCGATAATTTAATATTCTCTTTCCACCCCTTTTTTCATATCCTCTAATTCAATGAAATGAAACCATTGTACAAATTATGGAGGTTAACTATATCCATGGATAATGATTTAGTTAATTTTCCATTATCGCCTTCAAGGATGGTTATAAAATTATTTTTATTGTTAAATCATATTTTAATTGGTATATTATAACTTATTTCATGTTTTTGAACAAATATATATACATAATATTAATAAAACTAAACTAGTTCGTGATGGTCGGAAAAACTGCTAAAACAAACTAAACATTAATCATTAATGTAGTATCAAGTGAATCATCTAGAAGTTAAAATGAAAAATTATGTATGGGGCCATTTAAAATTATGGTTTTGCATTAATACCATTTCATTTTACTTCTAGTTTTTTATTTACAATTTACATGAGAATCCATAATTATACACAAGTGAATCGACCATGAAACCATGAAACAAACGCACCCGAAATAATGAAAATAATGTAATATTATTAATTAAAGGGTAATAATACATTATAAAAGGATATTATAATGTATTATAAATATGAATATCATTTTTGAATAAATTACTAAAATTCTTTTAATCATTATATAAGAGGTTAAAGTGTGTAAAACTAAAGGGAATGGTGAGGTAAGAGTTTCTTGTCTAACTTTTACTTCTATGAGATATATACCTTATTCAACAATTATTTATTTTTTGTGGTATATAAAAAACCATTATATATATAATATCATCAATATCAATGTATTCATAGAATTAATTTTTCAATTTATATTTATTACTTTTTTGGGGTATACAATTTGAGTTATTACAATGTGGTAAAGGATTTCTTAACTCCATTTCCATTCATTAGGTTAAAATTATTCTTCATTTATTATGTCTTGATAAGATTATGAGTGTAATAGATTTTTGTTATATTATGTTTTATTTACACTTATTTTATGTGTATTTACAATGTATACACAAAATTGATCTGTTTTACAAATGATCACTTCAATGATTTGATATCTGTAAAGGACATTATCTCATTTTCCTTCCATTGTGGTATATTTTGATGTTATAGATGTATATTATTTTATACAGTTTATATGAAATGCCTTTTAAATGTTATTATCATGATATTTAAAGTTTTTTAATGTTATTATTTCATGGGGAATATTATTTAACTTCTTACAAAGTGGTGAGGGTTTATTTCACAATCTCATATGAGATTCTTTATGTTTAAGTATCCACTGGGGAATATTTATCTTCCATGTAAATGTGATATAAAAATGTTTTCAAAAATGTTTTTATTATCCACTTAAAATTATATAAAATCATTTTTACACATTTTTTAACTATTAAAAAATGGTTTTAAATGAATATTTTTTTTAATTTTCCAAACAAGGTACCTTATTAATTTTTTGATAAAAATACAGAAGGAATGTTATTTTTAAATTATAAAAAGTGAGAGAAATTTATAAACAAAATTATTCCTTAATGATTTGAATATTCCTTTATAAGTTTATAAGGTTATTTACAAATAATTTTTTTATTTTATAATTGTACAACTTTAAAAAAATAAGCGATTTCAATGTAAAATAATATATTTTACTTTAGATATTTTCAATGATCATAATAAATTATATTCATATAAGTAAAAATACATTGTTAAATATTATTATATATTGAGGGTAATATATAATGATATCATCTACCATATTTTATTAAAAGGGTTATTATGAGTTTGATTGGGAATGTAATATTTAGATATTATTCACCATATTACTCTGGATGGTTTCTGATTAAGTATTACCTATTGGGGAAAGTTATTTACATTTCATACTTTATTTTCAACACAAATGTATATATTGATTATGTTTCACCCCTTTTATATGAGGAATTAATTCAACTCACTAATAGAAAAATACCCTATACCAACAGTTTGTAACCGTTGGTATAGGTCTCTAAACCGTTGGTATAGCCTATACCAATAGTTTGGAGAACCATTGGCTGGTTTAGCATGGGGATTGGTCTATACCAATGGTTCTGGGAAAACTTTTGGTATGGACCTATACCAATGTTTTGAAAATCTATTGGTATATGTTATATGAAAAACCTATACCAACGGTTTCAAAAAACCATTGGTATAGATAATTCAAAAAAATTAACCTTTCTTGGTTTTGATCCCAGCACCTCCCATTTAGAGTCCAACAACCTAACCACTAACCTAACATGCCATTTATTAATATAATTTCATAAATATATATATATTTATAATCATATGTAATTTAAATTTTGATTTATTTAATGTTATTTAACGAAATATTCCATAAAAGAATGTATGTACCTATAACAACGGTTCTCAAAACCGTTGGTATAGACCTATACCATTGATTTTGAGATCCTTTGGAATATGTTCATTGGTTTATTGAGCTATAGAAATGGTTTTGGCCAAACCATTGGTATAGGTCCAAATTAGTGACCTTTACCAACGGTTTGACCAAAACTGTTGGTATAGGTCCTATTTCTACTAGTGACTTATTGATATATTAGTGGGGACCGCTATAGCCCCTCTATTCATCAATAAGTATCATGAGACAAACTATATTGGGTTTTAGACAAGGCCTTACTAATTTATTGTATTCTCAGAATAAATCCTTGATGATGTTAGATTCATGGAATAAAGCCTTTAAAATATTATAATATGGGTAAGAATCTATGATAGTATGTTACAGATGTTTGATATTATGAATTCCATAATTATGAAGTATGTTATTGATATTCCATGTGATTATTTTATTATCTATAATATCCATGGTTTAATTTCATGATCATGTGATTATTTATATGTAATTACCTAATTATCTTTTATTTCTACTAGACTATTTAGTCATTTGTTATGTGATTCCTTGTATATGATGCCAATGTAAAAGTGTAACCACTTACTCAAGGATACCAGGGTTGGGGTATTTACATATATCCACTTATAAAATCTTTCCATTTTTTATTCAATGTGAATTTATTACTTTGAACCATAAAACAAGTTTCAATGATTCTTTGGGTGACTAGATTATTTTTATCTTTATGATTCATAAAATAGTATGAGAGAACCTATTTAATTTACTCAATAACCTTTTCATACACATCATTATGACTCCACATATTATGATAATTGGAATAAAAAATTACTCTAGAAATAATTCGAGATATGTTTTGGTGGTGTGTCATAATTAACTATTTATGTTCACTAATATTAAAAGGTACTCTATCTTTTATTTAAACTATTTTAATATCTTATCCTTATTGTATTTTCCACTAGAATTTTATACTATAATTTATTCATTTTATATCCAAATAAAACACAAAATAATAAATATCCTTTTGTATTATTCCTCCATGAAATAATTTTTTTCCACCGTATTTAGAATGTTTTTTTTCTGGAATCATTATATTTCTTCTTTGAAAAGGATTTCAATGTCCTATTATCAACATGGGTGAATCTTCCCCTTTATTGTTTCCAATTATCCTTTGGTCTGATATTTTCCCCTCCTTTCCTTCTCTTTTTTCAACCCATTAACCCTTAGGTTTCTTCTAATTATAAGTGTATTGATTATAATCACTCCCATTATTATGAAAATATTTTCTACCATTTTTTATCAACAGTATTTTATTGTAATTTTTTCCATTAAAATTAATTTTACTCATTTTACTGATCCTTCTAGTTTAATAATATAAAGGAAAAACAACTTTATTTTCTTATGATTTCATATCAAGTTCTTTATAAAATATAAAATTTAAATTTTATTGTGCCCCTATTTTCACAAGGTTAAAAATATAGCATTAATATCTATTAATTTATAGTTCTCCAATTTTATAACTTCTTATTGAGATTTTAATATTCCAAACTATACCTTCATAATTTTTCCCATATTCCTTCAATAGTGGATTTATGTTCAAAAAAATATATATTTATATTAATCTATTCAATCTTCATTATGTTAGAAATATCTATTAAAGAAATATACTTCAGCTGGTCCCAAATAAATCTTCCATTTATGAATATAAATCAAATTTTGAGTATTTTTTCATTATTAAAGATACATGGAATTTCCTAAAATTAATATATGATAATTTTTAGAAACTCTGATAAATTTGGTTAATTTATTTCCCACAATTTTCTATTGATTTCTCAAAATGTTTCTATATTATCATCTAATTTTCTATTAGAAATATCCTTAAAAAAATATATTATACTTATTATTAAAAGCTCACTTTATTTTGAAATGAAGAAATTATAAAAACTTTTACAGTGAAGATATATATCTAAAAACACTGGATAACTCTAGAAAATAATGTATGAAATTAAAATCTCAAGATAAAATCTTGTTGTGGCCACAATAATTATTTTTCGATTCCATGGGTGGAATAAAATACCAATGGAAGTATGGAACCATCTCAAATAGTTATAATGATAAAAAATAATATTAGTGTTTTCTTAAAAATTAAAAACTAAGGGGATAATACCTAATACATTTTTTATTTAAGAATAGATAACAAAACATAGCTCATAAATTGATTAATAAAAAAATTCTCAAGAATAAAATACCCTTGATACCAATTTAGGGTCCTAGAAAATGGATGATCGACCACACAGAAGTGAGGGGGTGGATCAAAGGTTTAATTATAGTTAAAACTTCTTATATAATTTTCACTTATTTCAAACACCATTCTCATTATGTCAGTTAATGAAAACGAATTATTTTTATAAGAAAATGGTGATAAATAAAGTGATATATATAGAGAAATTAATTAAAGAAAATTAAATAAGGGATTAAAAGGTTCATTCGCTCTTATCATCAAGTGGATTGTCCTTAGTGTCTAATGGTTGTTATCATGTCAAAAACATCAATATCTTATTATCAATTATGAAAAATTTGGTGGATAGATCATTAAAATATTCTGAAACCCCAATATGTATATCAAAGAAAAAAAGAAGGGAAATAGATCACCAAACAATAATCACTATAGAATTAGATCTTCCACTATATCCTTCAAGTGCCTTCACATTAATCGATTTTGGGGGAACTTTTCTTCTCTCAAGAATTATGAAATTCCTAAACTCTTATATATGAATGTGTTGGGATTGAATAATTTTTTCCTTCCATTGGGTGGATATTAAGTGTCAAATTAATAAATTTAATAAATTGGATTAATCTAAAATTGATGGAAATTATGATAAATCACACGTTTTACTACTTTTATGATATTTATAATGATATTATGTATGATTTCATCCATTATTGAAAATCATGACTATTGGGAGATTTATTGTGTTGTAGTTGATATGTATGTGAGACCCTTATTATTTTGATTATTTGATAACACTCTAAATAAAATTCTAAGAATTTATATACTATTAATTAATTGGTTTTCCATGGAGATTTATTTTTTTTGTTTGAATACCCATGATAAATAATGAAGTAACAAAATGTATTCCCTTGAACCTATGTTTTGGTAGTTGGGATTTGATTCTATGTGTAGTTATTCTTATTGTATTTCCTTATATGATGTGGGTGTATGTTCAATTGTTGTGTTGTTTGGTGGTTGTGGTGTTTAGTGGTTATGATGTGTGGTGGTTGTGTTGTATGGTCTTTGTGTTGTACAACAGTTTTTTATGTGGTGGTTGATAGAGGTGGTTATTATGGTGATATGTCCTGGCTGATGTGGTGTTGTGATAATGGTTGATGTGATATGGGAGTTCTATTCTTTGGTGTTGTTTTATTAGTTTCCCATTTAATCATGGAATAAATTTAAATGATTAAATAAAATAACATGGGTTGGCAAATGAAAAAATAGACTGAAATTGATGTGTGGTAATTGGCTTAAAAGTATTTAATGATAAACAAATGGGTTTTGTTAATGTGAAATGAAATGTATTAGTTAATAGGAGTTAGTGAAAATTCATTTAATCTAGAAAATGGTGGAACCTATAATTTAAAGTAAAATTATGTGGCTATGTGTGGTGGTTGTGTGGGGTAATTTATTTTGTGGTGGAAACAGTTTTGATAAATATTATATAGTTTCATGGTGGTATTATGGTGTACGCTAGTGTAGTTTATGTAAACTCATAGGTTGGTTGTTGTTTAATATCTATATACCTACCATTTATTTTATGCTATTTCTATACACTCCATACCCAAGTTGGATAACCTTGACAACAATAAAATGTTTTGGGTTCCAATTGTTTTCCCAAAAAAGAAGGTTGGTGGTGATATGAAAGGTTGACTACCCCCTCTTCCTCTCTCTTCCTTCAGTAGTAGTGGTGAAATTAGTTGGTGTTGGATATTACCCAGGGATGACATGGTTTGGTGTTAGCAGTTACCCAGTGATGATGTGGGTTAGCGTTAAAAATTACTTAGTGATGATATGGTTTGGTGTTGTAGATTACCCTAGGGTGATGAGGATGTGATATGTGTTGGGAGTCAAGCACGGTGGTAGGAGGGAACAATGTGGATGTCCTTTATATTCATTACACCCTAATACTATGGATATGTGATTTGGTTGAGATGTGTATTGTGGTTTTGATTTTACGATGATTGATTCTAACACTAGATACAAGACACCATGTGAGGTTGGGATCTGTCCTAAGCCAGATCAAATATGAATGGTTATTTTATGAAATATGTAATGAAGGGATGGAAGCTTAGGACATTTGACATCGGGGTGCGAGAGTTGAAAATCAGTAGGGAAGTGGATGTGGGGCACCTTTTCTTTGTATTATTTTGATATTATGTTACTATATTGGATGAATTATTTGGGGAGTGTTACATAGTGAGGTAAGAATTTGTTAGTTGACATATTTAGGGGCATGTGGTTTCTATTGTCTGTTCACTGATGGATTAGTATGATAATTTCACATGTGAACTTGAGATATTAGGTAAGATCCTACTATGTATACATTTTAATGATTACCCAACATATATACACTATTTTTAGGTTTCCGAGAGGAATTTTGGGATCAATATTTGCATTATTGGTTTAGAATTTTGATAATCTATTAAGTTGATGTTGTAAGAATTTTATTTTGGTATTAAATTACTTACTTTTTTATTTTTTTTTCATTTTTCATACATGTGGTATGGTTTTGGGTTGACATTTATATTATTTTATGGAGTATCTTGGTAGTAATTTTTCATATCTCATGATCTTATACAATTATAGAGGGTAATGGTTTCCATGTGTGATATTTTCTACCCTCGGTGATTATCGCAATCCTGGGGCCTACTAAAGGTAGGAAATGGGGGTCATTATATATATCCCTTTATTACCTACCTGAAAGGGGTACATTTGGAGGGAGGGGGTAATAACAGTGTGGTATCAAAGGTTGTGGTTTAGAGATATGATGAATTTTTATGTTAGGAATTATGAGGATTTCATGGGTTTATAGGGAAATAATGATAGTTGATCTTGGTGTGTGTCATGGTCTATAGAGGCTTGACCGGACATGGGATTTTTAGTTCCCTAGTGATCTAATTCAAGTAATCCTAGCTTATTGAAAGGCTATGTTAGGATAAACTATTTATAGGTTAGTGACATAGGAGTGGTAAATTCATCATGATTAACTATATTCGTTTCTAAATTGGGTGATTTTATGAAATTAAAATGAAGTAATTAAATAATCATTAATAAATATAATGCTACAATGATTAGGTTATCTCCTTTATTTTTAAGAATAGATCCTAGTCATCTTCCATGAGAATAATAGGCAGTAAAGTTGCAATAATATGATCAAGTTGATAATCCAATGATGGACCTGATATAAGAGGTTGAGGTATGACATAGGGATTTGTGTTCCTTTCAGTGGTAAATCTTGGGGAAGAATGAGTCGAGCATCTACGATATAGAGACAGATCACTGGTTGGAGAATGGCATGATCTCCTTCAATGTAATTTGATCTTAGGATGAGTTTTATGTGATGTTGACAATTAGTTAGATGTTGGTAGCTTCAAGTTAGTGGTGGAAACAATATCTTGGTGAGAAAAAGGAGGAAAATGTGTTATCGACATACTTTTATAAGGATTCAGGCTTAGAATTCCTATTGAATATAATGAATGTGGTAAAGAGGTATTAGATTCAGTCCCTTCAATATGCGAGTCTAAGTGTAATAGAGTTTGTGATCAGGTTTAAGGACCTCATACTCTTTTCACCTAATGTCTTTCCATATGAGGAGTCCACCCGACACCATTTGGAGGAGGATTTATGCCCAGAGATCAGGTATGCGATCACCCCATTTATTATTTATATATACTTATTGGTGCATAATAATTTAGAGGATTTTGAGTGGATTATTTCTATGTGAGGTTTTCATCGATAGATTGGTCAGTAGAGAGTCTTGAGGTGTAGAGCTTCAGGAAATGGGCCCCAAATGTTTAGGCCATTGGCATTTCGACCAGTGGATAACTGGACATGGTAAATCCCTTCATGTCCTTCTGGGACTGGTGGTTTTTGAGGACCTACCAAGGGATTCTTATTTTCAGGATATGCTAGTGGGGGACATGGCCATAACTAGGATAACAATCTGACAGTTCAGGGAGGAAATTTTCATATGGGTGTTCAATCCCCATTTTAGTAGTTGCCTCTATGGCAGTTTTAGCATTAGGGACTGTGGGTGCTTTCTTAGTAGTAGAGGGAGGGTGGATTTGGTATGGTAATATTCATGATGGTACTTATCCTTAGTAAAATAGGATTAATTGCATTCATGGATATTGATAGTAGATAGGAATTGAATATGGGTTCAGTCAGATGTATGTGATATAGGCAGTAGTGTTAGTAGGTCCAAGTGTTGTTCGAGGTATGATCAGTTTATCATCTACTCTTGTTTGTGCATTCTATGATTCATGAGTATCACACTCATTTGTTTCACCTACTTGGGTCTACATATTGATACTAGGTGTGTATAAAATTCTAGTTTCACTAGTGTTATCTACATCAATTTAAGGTCGGACTACTTTGTTTGATGTATGTGGATGATATAGACTATTGATGGTGAAAAACTAGTTAATGGGGGATTTATTTTTGATATATATAAAACTATAAAATGTTATCCTTGGAATATTTTTTTTTTATTCCATGCATGAATTCATTGACTTCATTTGGAGGAGAGTTTAATCTTTTGATATAGAGCGCCATCAAGAGATGTTAGTTGGCAATCAAGGTTATTATATGGATGGACAGTAAGTACAGCCTATTTTGTGTGAATTTTTGGACTTGTTAGTCGAATATTAGAAAAAAAATGTTCCCATGGCTATGGAGGAGTTTCTAGATTTTTTTTTTCAGATGAGGTTGTGAAAATTACCCCTCGAAGTGACATCAATTTTAGGATAGATTTGCAACTAGGTATACCTCAAATTATGATGGATACTTACCGAATAGTTCCAATGGAGTTTAATGAGTTGAGAGTACGATTTGGTGATTTGATGAAAAGGGTTTTAATTTATCCCAATGTTTATAATTGTGGTTCCCTTTTTTTTTTACCAAGAATCCATATGGTATTATGAGGTGTATATATACTACTAGTAGTTGGATCAAGTAACATTCAAGAACTGTTATCCTCTATAGTGGATCAATGATCTGTTTGACTATTCAAAGAGATCTAGTTGGTTTTTGAAGACCGGCGTGTGGTATAAATATCACCATATAAGGATGAAAGATGAAGATATATCAAATAATACCTTATGATTTAGGTATGGGAACTTCTTGTTCATATTTATGTCATTTATTATCACAAACACACTAGTTGGGTTCATGGAATTCATGAACTATAACACCCCAAGATTTTATCAAACATATTTTTCAAATAAATTTACTATTTTATATAGCATGTGTTACATGAAACAATTTGTTTTAAAAAAATATAATATACTGTGAATATTATTTTTTAAACATGACCAAAATAACCTAGAAATTAAACATGGAATTATGAATAAAAATAAAAAATCATTTAAAAAATATAGTATAATGGTTCAATATAATAGAAAAATACTAGTAAAAAAGTACAAAACTTTTAGTAATGAATTTATATGTTTTGAAAATATTATTCTTCTCAGAAAAAGTTTTTTATTACTTTTTTTTAGAAAATAATAAAAGTAATTTTTTCAATTTAAGAAAAGATTATTTTTTTCACTAAATAGTGAAAAATACTAATTTTTTAAAAAAATTACTTTTTGTTTAAATAATTTTAAAGATCCAACTTATTTAAAAATATTTAAATAGTAAAACTAGATTAATTATGTTATAATTAAACCAATTTATTTTATTGGAATAATATTCATGTTTACTTTTTTTATTAAAAAATTAAATGCTTATGAAAATTTTCTCTTTAGAAGACCGATTTTTCGTCTTGTGTATAGGGTTAATTTTAAATTAAAATTTTCCACTTGTTTGAATGTTATTTGAAAAAATGGATATCATATTTGGAATCATAATCATTAATATAATATAATAAGTAAAACATAATTTTTGGTCAACATGAATAGTGAAAATAGTAAAAATTAATTACTGTGGTTAAGTTTAAAATAGGTTTACCATGGGGTTAAAATAAAATGATAAGGGGAAAAATTACCTAGAAACTTTTCCAAATCTAAATTAATGACCCAATTTACCCCTTATATCATTTAATGTTTGATAATTATATATTTTAGATCCTTTTGTATATTAAAAAACAAAGGTACAATTTATTCTTTTAAAAAATTCCATGTGTGTCATCTACCCCACTTATAAATTGGAACCCCGTATCCTATCCTCTTCACACTTATAAAATATCTTGGATCATCCAATTCCTAACAAATACATTGTTTACTTCCCTAATCATATCTTAGCTTCATTTTTTCATGATTCCAAACTATGTTGGATTTTGGTGTAAACCAAAGGTGGTTACCAAAATAAGAGGAGGTTCAAACTTTCATGAAGGAAGTCGAGACATAAGGTAATGAATTTTCATCTCAATTTAATTTCTATGGGACACACATCATATACATCAGTTGTTTATTTTTTGTGGTTTATATGCTACCCATTAATTAATTTTATTATTACACTCAATAATTTATGGGATATACATATCCATCTAATGTTCTTTTTTCTATAGATCTTATAATTCCTAAAAAAATAGAAAATGGTTTTATTTTACAATAACATTGTTTATTAGGATTATTTATGACTATGTGTTTTATGATAAAATATTATTATATACCTCTAAAAAACTCATTAATTTTCTTATCCTATTTTTATTTCTTGAAAATACATGTTTTCCTTTCATTTTCCACTCTTTATATACTCATTATTCTAAAAGAATGTTTTTAAGTAAAAATAAAATTTATTTCTCTCTTCAGTAAAAAACCCTTTTTATTCTATGTGCATTCTAGAAAATATTTAAATAATTTTTTAACATTACAAAATGATTTTTTAAATAAATCTCCACACATGTTTTAATTTTCACAGAAAGTTTTAAAAAGAATCTTCCTGTCATATTATGAATGATGTGGTTTTTAATTTTTACCAAAAATGTGAGAGTGATATTTGTTTTAAAATGTATAACATTAAAATAATTTTATATTTTCATGAAAAAATAATTATTTGAAGATTAATTTACAAGTATTCGATGTTCCTTTCAAAAAATATTTTTTCCTTTATATTTTTAAAATGTTTATATTTTAAAGAAGTGATTTCAAATGAAAAGGATATTTTTTTCAAGATTTTTTTAATGATTGATATATCAAATTTCTATTCATAAATTACAATAACCTCTTGTTTTACTTATATTTTAATGTGTATAAGATCTAATGGTACCATACTTATTATTTATTTTATGTATTATGTTTATGATTATGATAAAAATATTCTTTTGAAACCCTTTATTTTTACATATATTATGATATGATGAATTGATGAAATGTTTATGAAACCTATTTCTTTTCCTTGGGTTATTATGTTGTGAATTTTTTTTGAAATCCATTTCTTTTTAATGGGGTATGATATAATTATTTTTCTATGATCTTATGTCAGACCAATTTATTGAATAAGTAATTGGTGGGACCTATATCCCCCTCCAATGAATTTGGTAAATATTTATATCTCATGAGATAATTATGGGAAAAAAGATAATATTATTTATCCCCTATGGGAAGTAGAATAATGTACTTAATAAACTATTGAAATAGGTGATGACTCTCAATCTGTTATAAAATGGGAAACATGTGTTGATACCTAATCCATTACGATTTGATGGTCTCAATTGTTAAAATTTACATATGAAATGGTTTTTATACATATGATGGTTCCACACTTATATGAAATGAACTTAGGTTTAATGAGTTAGTTATTATGATTTCTCACTATGATGATTCACATATTCTGAAATTATAATTTTTTATACCATGGATCATTTTTACGATTTATGATAGATTTTGTATAAATATTATAATTTGTATTCATAATATCATTCCCTTATTCTTATAATATACTTTAAGGTGATCATTAGTTGATATCTCCCTTGTTTAACCTTACTGACACTTTGATATCACCATTTCATAACATTATTTTCTCTTAGTTATGAAGAATGGTTTTTGTAGGTAATGTTTATGATTTTTACTATGTAGGAATATCTATATGCGAGATATTGAATATATTTCATGAAATAAGAATATTTTTTATTTAGTCTCCAAAGACACTAAAATTTCCTGGTCCTCAGGAATGTATTTGTTAAATATATTGAATAATAATCTATTAAGATGAAATATCTATGTATTAAAATCTTGGGTCACTATAGTTAGTATTATATAATTTTTTAGTTTATTTTTGAAAAATGGGATGAGGAAACATTAATGATAACCCTTATGAAAATACTAAGTAAAGTATAATATAAAAAAGTTTATGTAAGGAAGTGATTATGTGGTTTAACTATAAATAAATTCTTGTCTCAATATTATAATTATAAATGGTTCTATAATAGATGTTCCATGGGGTAATAACACTAAAAATGGCATGTTAGGCTCAACCCAATATTTACCTGGTACATGACAATAAGCCTAACTGTAAACCTGGTTTGACACTCCCAAGAGGTATGATTTTTTAAATTAACATTTTATTTATGAACCATACTAATGGATTTGAATGGATGATGATCATGGATGGATTTGGTTAAACATAAGGTTTCATAGATTGAAAATAAGGTTTCATGATTCAATGTATCCTATAAATTGTTTTTCTTTATTGATTATGTTGTCTTACACTATGATTATTCTTTCTTATACTCTTATTTTTGGTTTTATTCAATGGATATAACCTAATTGAATCTTCTTAATACTTAATTGGTTGGCCAATACAATGATTTTTCTCTTGAGAAACCAAATGGTATGAAATATATAATGAAAAATATCATTTTTATGCTCAAATAAATTACTCAACCTATAAATCATGCTGAACTTCTAAACAAGAATAGGAGGGGATGATATTTAGTTGAGTCATTCATGAGGAAAACCCACCTTATTTTAGTTGTTTTACTGATATGATATTTATTGATTAATGAATCAGTGACAAGAAAAATATATTTTTCAATCTTTAGTGTTTGGAGCATGAAAAAATCATTTTTGATATTTATCATTTGGAAGGTGAAGCAGATCAGTGGTGGAATCTTATTAAGAACATGCTAGAATCAGAAGAAATTGAATATATGGAGTGGGATGAATTTATGATATTATTTTCCAATAATTAATTTACTCATCTTATTTTTTTTCAAATATAGAGATGTAATTCCTAGATCTAAAATAGAAGAATGTCGATCTATTGGAAACTATGAGGGAAATTTTACAAGACTTGTGAGGTACCCTTTTTTCGTTATCATACAACCATAAAGTAAGTTTTATTTATTATTTAGTGGTATAAAACCAAGTCTTAGGCATTGTATATAAGATACTTTAGTAGATTTAAAGAAATTTATTGATGTTATCTCAAGATGGAAATGTAAATTTGATATTCGCACCATTATTATAGTTTTGATAGGAGAAGGATTATCGAGTCTCCTGAAATATCAAATAAATCACACGGTTGAATGAAATTCCATCCATCCAAAGGACAATAATTTAGGAAGAAACATAATGGGAACTACTTGAATAGAATTTGGAGGTTCTTTAAATATAGAAGGGTGGTTCATGAATCCTATTAATGTAGAATGTTTTTGAATGAGAAGGTTAATGAAATGTAAGAGATGAATTCACCCACTAATGGACCACACCCAATCCAATGCTTCAAATTCTAGGTGTGTGGGAATTATGATAACAAGTGATTAAATACCATGGTTAATGATTATGATCAATGTTAGCAACCTCTTAATATGAGAAACAAATTGAAATCAAGAGATCACTATTTCTGATGAGGGGTATAATAATGATGTTGTGAAAGGTACACTTACCATCAAATCTAGAACCACTAAAGTCATCATTTAATTCTGGATCTACCCACTCATTTTCATTAGAAAAATTTTCTGAGGTTATCAAAATACTACATAAATGATTAGATTTGGAATAATAGTAAAAACCCCTAATGGTATGATGATCACATCTCAATTCCTCCATAGTTTATGATTGTGGGAAAGTTCTTTCTAAAAATATTGTTATTTTTCCTTAAATTGAATTTTATGTTATATTAGGAATTTATTAGATTTATCTATATAAATACCATATCAATTGATGAGTAAAGGAATTTACATTATATATTCAAAAATAAACTATTATTGTATATCAGTTTGATGAGTCATATGAACTTATGATGGAAATCACATACATTGTATGGGTTTTTATTCCTATCCAGAAGGGGTGTTTATCTTAGATGGTTTGGGAGAAACTCAATGACAATGATATAACTATTATGTGGGATTTTATTTATGACTTTCTAGAGGAATTTCCTAGAATTCCACCGAATTTTGAAGTTTATTTCTTAAAATAACTCATTCATGGTTCCTCACAAATTTCAAAGACTCCATATAGAATGACCTTGATCGAGTTTCTATAATTGAAGAAGAAACTATAGGTGAAGCTTGAGAATGGATTATTTCATCCATTTGTGTCGGCATGGTGTGAACCAGTTCAGTTTTTAATGAATAAATATGGATTGATGTGACTATTCATTGATTACCATAAACTGAACAATATCACAATCAATAACATGTATCCACTACCACATATTATTGATTTTTTTATTAACAACATAGAGATCAATAATATTCCAACATTAAACTTCATTATTCATATCATAAATTGAAGATTAATAAAGGGGATATAATCTAGAAAAAAATTCATACAAGTTATGTGTACTATGAATATGTAGTGATTCCATTTCAGCTTACTAATACTCATATTATCTTCATAGATTTAATGACTAGAGTCTTTAGGGGTTACTTTGATATGTTTTTGGTATTATTTATAAATGATATTCTTATATATTCAATGTGAATTTAAGAGAATGAATATCACTTGAGAATTGTGATTCTGACCCCTAGGAGGGATAAATTGTATTAAAAATTTAGAAAGTGTGAATTTTAGCTTAAAAAGGATGATTTTTTGGGTCATATAATCTCAAGTGAGGGTATATCAAGGGATCCATCAAAGATAGAGGCTATTGAATATTGATATTGAACAACCATGGTAACTGGTATCCAAATTTTTCTTGGGATGTACTTATATTATTGATTGTTTTTGGATAACTTCTCATGACTATCTAATCCACTCACTATGTTTAATGAGAAGGGATTCAAGTTCCTCGGGTTAGATGAATGTGGGAGAAATTTCAAGGAACTAAAGAGAATATTAGCCATTAGGTATTTGATTATATTACTCTGTAGTGGGTAAGGTTTTTTAATCTATAGTGATTCATCCAAGAAGTAAATGTGATTTTTTTCTCATGTAGAATTACATGGTTATATCTAATGCATCATGCCAATTGAAGGTCAATGAGAAAATTTTTCCCACTCAGTATTTAGAGTTAGACAAAATAATTTTTTATTAAAGATATTGAGGTAATATATTTATAGAGAAAAGTGTGATATATATACTTATCAGAAATGTTTAAAGTATATATTCACATAAAGGGATTTAATAATTATCCATATATGGTTGTTAGGTCAGATTAAAGATTAAGACTACATAGTACATTACCACCCTATGAAAGTGAACAAGGTGGCCAATGCTTTGAGTCGAAAGGAGCATTATAACTTATCCATGATAAGGATCACAAAAGATCTAATATGTCTATATTTTTAAAAGATGTATCTAGAATTCAAGAAATAAGGGGAGGAATCATATCTTTCTGAAATGATTATTATAGTATCTATCTAGGTGATGATTAAAGGGGAACATACAAATAATGTGGTGCAACTAAAGAAGGTGAGAAATTTTCCTAAGTTCTACCTTGATTATTATGGAATGATAAGGTATAGGAACCATTTAATTTTTCTATTTATACTAAATTTAAGTTAGGAAATATTATAAGATTCTCATTGTTCTTAATTTTCTATTCATCATGGAAGTACAATGATGTATAGAGATTTGAAAGTTTATTTTTGGAGTGATGGAAAAAATAGTGATATCATAGAGTTTGTATCTCAGTGATTGGTGTGACAGTATGTTGAGACTAATAGAAAAAAATTTAAGGGGATGTTAAAACAATTAGATATAATAGAATGGAAATTGGAAACATTTACATGGATTTTTTCATTGGATTCCCCAAAACATCTAAAGGGAATAATTCAATACGTGTTGTTGTCAATATCATTAAAATTAATCACGCTTAATCCCTATTATATAATATTTATATATGGATAAAATTTCTAAAATATGAATTAATAAAATGGAGAGGTTTCATGGAGTACCACATTCAATTGTGTCTAGTGCGGATTTGAGGTTTACCTCAATGTTTTGGAAAAGTCTTCAGCAAGTTCAACATATGTAGTAGAGTATCAACACTATGTATCATCCAAAAAAATATGTTCTGTATGAGAGGAAAATTCAAACCCTATATTATATTCAAATATCTTTTTCTATGGATTTCATAGTTGGTTGGGATCAACAACTTCCTTTAGTCAAGTTTTATTATAAAAATTGATTTGACTAAAGCATTTAGATGACTCCTTATGAATCTCTCTGTAGAAAGAAGTGCAGAGCTCCAACATTCAAGAATGATGATTGAGAAATAAGTCAATTGGGACTTTAGGTAACTAATAAAATTTAAAATAATGTTATATCTATTTGTAATCACATAATGGACCAATAAATCGGCCTGAATGTTATGCTGACAATTATCGGTGTGATCTAGAATTCAAAAATTTCTGACAAGGTGTTACTGTGAATTTCTACATGGAAGTAGGTTATGAAATTTTGGAAGAAAAGAAATATAATACCAATTTATATTGGTCCCTTTGAATTTTTTTTATCATACCAAGACCATAACTTATTTCTTGGTGCTTCCACTGAACCTCTATCATGTTCACAATTTGTTTTATGTACCTCTCTTGAGGAAGTTCATACCTAATCCATCACATGTACTAAACTAATTGGCCATACTAAGGGATACTGATATTTAATGTGATAAAACAATAAGTGGAGATTATATATTGTATAGATAAAGTGTTATGAAACAAGACCGCTCACCTAGGTAAAAATTTATGGTGAAACCAGTAGCTTAAGGAAGCTATGTGGGAACCTAAGGATGTAATGAGACATGAGTATCCTTAGTTGTTTGTACCAAAGTGATTGAATTTTGAGGGTGTATATATTTTAAGGTTGGTATAATTTAACATCCAAATATATTATGAAATAATTTTTTAAAATAATTTTTTTGATAACTTGCGTTACACACAACATCGAATTTTTTCAATCCATGATATACTATTAATATTTTTATTTAAACATGAATGTTATAACCTAATTGTTAAACTAAATGGTATGAATAGAAATAAATTAAATTTCAAATTTAATAATTTTTTTCTATATATAAAACAAATTGATAAGAAAATTACTAAAGTTTTAGTAAAGTCTTTATATATTTCAAAAATACAATTTTCTAAAAAAGTTTTTTTTGAAAAATAATAAAATTTATTTTTGAGTCATTTAGAAAATTTATTTGATAAAATTAGCTTCAGTTTTTGAATCAATATTTCAAAATTTTCTTTGAGTTATTTTTTTTTATTTTCTAAAAAGATTAATTTTTAAGTGAATAGTGAAAAATGTTGATTTTTTTAAAAACTACATTTTCATTTAAATAGTATAAAAAGTTTCATCTCATTTAAAGTTATTTTAAAAATATATTTATTTAAATTATTTTTTAATTAAATCAATTTATTTCATTGGAATCAAATTCATGTTATCTTTGGATATTAAAACATTAAATATATATGAAACTTTCTCTTTAGAAAATCAAATTATCATTTCGTATGTATGTTTAATATTAAATTATTTTTTAAAATTATATGAATGGAATTTGGAAAATGGATTAAATATTTGGAATCACTATAATAAATATTTTATAACAAGGTCAAATTAAATTTGTTTCAAAATGAATTGTAAAAAGAATAAAAATTAATTATTTTGGTAAAGTTTAAAACTAGTTTACCAAGGGTTAAAATAAAATAATTAGTGGTAAAATGATTGTAAAATTTTCCAAATACCATTGGATGGAATTATTTTTACCTTATTTTATCTATGGTTTTAAAATGATTAATTTATGATCCTTGTGGCATGTAAAAAATATGGGTACACTTTATTCTTTTGAAAATATCTATGTGTTTCTTCTCCACCACTAATAAAAGGTAACACCATATACTCTCATTTTTATACTTATAAAACTTATTTGTTTATAAAATACCTACCAAAATCAATTCCTTACTTCTTTACTCATATCCTAATGGCCATTTTTTATCATTAAGGTAACCTAGGAAGGATTTTGTGGTAATCCTAAGGAAGTTATCTAAATAAGTGGAGGTTCTCATGTGTATAAAGGAAGTCGAGACATAAGGTAATCATTTTTCATATCAGTTTTATTTCTTTTGGGTACATGTTGTATATAATTCATTTTTATTTTTATGGTATATATTGATAATCTGAAATCCTATATACATTTTCATTCATTTTTTACAGATTTTCAATGATTTACTTGATAATGTACCAGGTATGTATTTTTTATTACAAGAAATAGGCTTTCAAGGATTGAAAGGAAAATATAAAGAAAAGAACCAAAATTGGATATTAAATGCCATGAAACATCATTACATGTTGTGTAGTATCATTTCACAACATGTTGTAATCCGTAAAGTAAAATCTTGAATAATTTCAAGTTTTGAATGAATTGAATGAACTGATTCACCATTACCCATTATGTACCCTTTAAATTCAATTCCCACATACAAGATAAATCCAAAAGGAAGCTACACATTGTAAGACCCAGATACACATCATGAAAATAGTAAAATTTCCAAATCTACAGGCGAGATTCATGAAATATTCACAAAGATTCAAAAATTGTAGAAGGTAACTCAAATAGGAATTACACAATGTGAAAACCATTAAAAATTGTGTAATATCTCGATGTTTACCTAAAACAGGCACACCACAGACAAAAGAGCGAACATAAATTTTTTATTTCTATTGTTTTATGTCTTTTATCTCAATTCTTCTTCCACTCTTTCTCTATAAATTCAATTTTTATCAATTATTTTCATTGTTTTATGATTAATCAAGAATTGTGTATTGATTTCCAAGAGTTATTCATCCCTTTCTACATCAACAACTCAGTGTTTCGTGTGTTTGTCGATTTGCCCATTAATCTTCATTGAATTAATGTTGTACTTGTTCTTGTTATTATTGAAAATAATTAGTTGATTGAATTTTTTTTTGATTCGATATTTATATTGCTTATTATTAATTATATGTTCTCTATTTGGTAAATCTGAATCACTTCAGGTTTTTCAATCATTTAATCCAAATATATTTTGGCATAACAATCATGATTTCAATTATTTATATATATATATATTCAATTATACCATGAGTAGCTAAACTTCTTAGTATATGGATCAAGAGTAGGGGTTTCTGTATCCAATTAATCTTCAAATCTCAACTTGGTAACCTTAAGGATTATTCATAAGGGTGAAAAAATTTCATCAAATTCACTTGGACAACCCAAAAGTTTTAAAATTTTAATGAACAACCATTTACTTATTAAAGTATAATATACTATGAAGAATATCCTATGACACTTTATACTATAGAAGCTAAGTTTAATGCATCTAGGTTATAGTTATCTCTAGATCAAGTAATAGATTCCTCCTAGATAGAGATATTTGGTCTTACCACAATCAATTAGTGACCAACACTTTCTTGGAAACCTAAACCTTAGGACCATAACAAGTTATAATTAAGACCATCCTTTCTACTAAACCCTAAAATTAATCCTGATCCCTTTCTTATCGCTGATCCTAAAAATAGTTCTATTAACTTTAGTCTTTTTCCCAAACTCAACCATATTGAGAGGAATCCTACCCCAAAGGGTTTTGAGATTAGTTTCTTCCAGCCAATCCAATACCCTTGTGGGAAGGACCATGCACTATCATTATACTACGTCTGAGTATCTAGTTTAGTTTGGGAAATATAAATATAATCAAACTGCATCCCAAGAGAATTAAATGATACAAGTGGGTGCGTCAAAATTTGGTTCCATTTTGGGAATTGAATTTGTTGTTCTTTTCATGGAATCCAATGATAAGAACCTAGTATTACCTCTCCCTTTCCCCATTTCCTTTTTATTTTCCTTTCCCTTTTTCATTTGGATGCCACTTCATTCTTCTTGTTGTTGAAACTTTGTGCACGCATCAGGGCCCTTTGGGTTTTTAAGGAGCCTTGACACACTAGAAAATCTTGCCTTTAAACCTAAAATTGATAGGTATATCTCTGCATGCCACCAGTTACCAATGGAAGACCGCAACAATCCATCAGTTCTGAACCAACCCAACCCACTAAACATGAAACCTTCCATTCATGGAGAGCAGCCTAGACATCAAGAACACAACATCATGGATTATGGATTTCCATAAATCCATGGTGCTACTCCAAGTACTCTGTGCCCTCCTATTCATGAAAATTCCCTCAATATCAAACTTGTACTTATTCATATGATCCAAAACATGGGACAGTTCAGTGTTCTTCAATGATAAGATTCCAATGAACACATTTCAAAATTCCTAAAATTATGTGATAGCTTTTTCAATTAGGGGGTATATTCTGATGTGATAAGACACATATTCTTTACCTTCTCTCTATGAGAACAAGCCATGAATTAGATCAAAAGTTAAGAACTCAGGTCCATTGCGACATGGGATGATTTATATAATAAATTTCTATACATGTAATTTCCACTATACCACACATGGGAATTGTGGAAAGACATCTAGAATTTTTCTCAAGCAGATAAAGACTTGGAATGGGAAGCATGTTATTAATTTAAATGAGACACCCTAGAAGTTCCCACAACATGGAATTGACATTTGGATCCATCTACAAACAGTCTATCAAGGCATCTAGCTAGCTTCTTGCATAATAATTGATACAAAAAATAATGGAGGAATGATGATTAAAATACTTGAGGCAGGCTAGGAACATATAGATGAAGTATCTCATATTACCAACCTATAGAAGAGTGAATGTGGACCTCCTCAGCATAGTATCCACCATGTTGACGAAAATAACTGACTAACTGCACATGTAGATTCATTGACCAAAAATCTTGAATCCTTTCAACTACATACTACACCTCCCCCTATCCTACTCCAGTAATGCTAGTACAATCATGAAAAATATGTGGTACCCCACATATATATCATGACTTTAGAATAATTATTGATGAAAAAATAAATCACAATTATAATTATATTAATTATAATAAGAAAAATCAATATTTCCAATAGCCTCAAAAATATTTTTAATAGAGGCCCTTACAAAAAAAATAATAATCAGGGTTATTACCAACAAAGAAGTGGTCAGGAACCACTTAGGAATCAAGGACCACTAGGATACCCACCATTGAATCTTGTTCGCCGACCATAAAATTAATAATCATAACAAACCTTACCTAAAAGGGCACAAAAACAATTTCATCCAACCCCACCAAGATGTTAACAACCAGATGTACCTCTTCAAACAAATCTTGAAAATCTACTCATAGCCTTCGTCTAAAAGAAAAATCAAAGGATGAACACCCAAGAAACTGAAATGCAGAATCAAAGGCAGGATGTTAGAAACCTAGAGCATCAAATGGGTCAGATCTCCAAGACCTTTTCATACATATTAATTGGAACACTACATGGTAATACAAATATATACTCAAGAGAAGAGGCAAAGGTAGTGGTTCTTAAGAGTGGGAATTTTCTAGATTTTAGCAACCATGTGGAAGAGATTAAAGATAATATGAAGAACCCCACAAGAATAAACTAGTCATAGAGGATGAGGTTTATAAGACAACTCAAGTAACACCTCAATAGGTACCACCAACCACAAAATCCCAAACACCCGAGTATCCAAAAGAACAAGTTTATGTTGCTCCATCACCCTATAAAACACCCCTTATTTTTTTTAAAAAGAGTGATACAAAGAATAATTGAATGGAAATACATGAAGTTTTTGGAAATGTTCAAGAAATTTAACATAAAAATTCCATTTGTAGTGGAAATATCTCAAATTCCCACCTATGAAAAATTCCTCAAATTGATCCTTTCAAACAAAAGGAAAATAGAATACCTAGGAATCATACCCCTAAAAGAAGAATTATCTTTTGTTGATCAATAAAAAATTCCTGAAAAATTGAGATACCTAGGTCGTTTCTAATTCCCATGTACAATAGAATAATGTAATGTTCAAAGTGATTTATGAGATTTAGGAGCCAACATCAACCTCAATCCGTTGAGTGTATTCCATATGATAGGGCTCAAAGAACTCAAAACCACTAGCGTATCCATCCAATTGGATGAACAATCAGTAAAGTATCATCAAGTAATATTTTAAGATTTCATATTCAAAGACGGAAAGTTCATTTTTCTAGTAGAATTTCTTGTTTTGGAAACAGAAGCGGAAGGAGACATTCCAAACATATTATCCTAACCATTCTTATCCACTGGAAAGGAACTGATTTATGTGACTCAATAAAGACTTATATTATGAGTAAGAGAATAACAAGTTGTGTTTGATCTAGAAATCTCTCACAAAAAATAGATGATTCCTTTTATTTCCAAGAGATCTATCTCACTGACCAAAGAGAAGGTTACTTAAACATGGAATAAATGAGTGACGAAATACCCCCTCATGAAAATGAGGAATATGAAATTGAAGAAGTAAACTACATAGAAACTCTTACAAGGAATAACATTACACCCTTTATACCATCAGTAATTCTTCCACAAAAAATTGAACCTGATCCCCTCCCCAGTACACTCAATTATTCCTTCAATAGAGATTAATGATGCAATACCATTAATCATTATCTCAAAACTATCACATTCACAAGAGGAAAAGTTGGTGTAAGTCTTGAAATGGAATACAAAGTCTTTTTATGGGGGATTGGATGACATTAAAGTAATCAACCCTACTTTATTCACCAAATAGAATCTACTTGAGGAGGGAGAAAATCCCAAGCACCAACCACAAAGGTGACTCACACCCCCAATAAATGAAGTTTTTAAAAAAGAATTATTGAAAATTCAAGGTGCGTAAATAATCTTTTCAATCTTTGATAGTGAGTGGGTAATCCCACTACAAGTAGTTCTTAAGAAAGTTGGTCTCACATTCGAAAAGAATGATAAATATGAACTAATTTCAACTCACACTGTCATTGGATAGATAGTATGCATGGACTACAAAAATAAAAATGTAGTAGCCCAAAAACATATTTTCCCCTTATCCTTTATTGATAAAATTATTGAGAGAATCACAAGATATGAAATCTATTATTTCCTGGATGGATATTCCTGATATAATTAGATTATAGTCAACCGAGAAGATTATTAAAAAAAAATTTTTATGTATCCATTTGATACCTTCACCAATAGATGCATGTAATTTGGTATGTGTAATTAACTAAAAACTTTTCAAATATTCACGACACATATATTACCTGATATGGAAGAGGAATTATTTGAAATTTTCACGGATGAATTTTCATTATATAGAAGATTCTTTGAGGTCGTTCTGAGCAATCTTGATCTATTCCTTTAGTGTTGTGAAGGAAAGTGTCTAGTTTTAAACTAGAAGAAAAATATAACATTATAATCCAAGGAGGAATAGTCTATGGACATAAATTTTCAAAGAATCGCATTAAAGTTTCTCCCATCAAATTAATGTTATCAAATATTTACCTGAGCCTTAAACATTAAAAGGTATAAGGATCTTTCTAGGCCTTCATAAAAGGAATTGAAAAAGTTTTCCACCCTATGACACACTTTTTATCAAAGGACACTGGATTTGGATTTAAAAAAGAATTTCAGAAGGCATTAAATTATTTAAATAATAGACTGATACCTGCTGCTATAATCATTTCACCATATTTGGAAAAATAATTTAAATTGATGCATGACCCCAGTGAATTCAATATTGGAGCTCTTTTAGGACAATGAGTTTACCACCTATTATATCCTATATATTTTTCCAGTCACATGATGAATGAATATCATGTTAGTTACACAACTACATAGAAAGATCACTTAGATTTTGTGAATGATTTCTAGAAATTATTTTCCAATCTAGTTTTGTCCAAGGTGATTGTGCACACCAATCATGCTTCTCAGAGATATTTTATGAATAAAAAATATTCCAAGTGAATAATGATTAGGTGAATTCTTTTGCTACAATATTTTTAAATCATCATCAAGGATACCAAAGGCATATAAAATGTGATCACTAATCATCTCTCCCGACTTCCATAGCCACTCATAGAGGGCGATAATGAGATCGACATCAAAGTCAACTTTATTGATGAAACACTTTTCAAAATAAGGTTACAAACATGGTTATTAGTTATTGAAAATTATATTTCCATGGGATTTTAACACCAATATATTTTTTACCATTAAAGAATAATATTTTTATCTGAAGTATCACACTACTACTAGGATGGACAACTCTTGTTTAATCATTGAACATATGTCTTGTTGTGACGATTCATTTTAGAGGAAGAAGTCCAAAATGTGTTATAAATGTCTTTTAAGTCACCAATTAGAGGAAATCATGGACCAGAATGCATGGAATCAAATATCCTACAAATTTGATTTTTTTGGACCACACTACACAAAAATTAAAGGGATTATTTCGAAATATATGATAGGTGCCAACGAACTGGCACCATTGGAATTAGAAAAAAATTCCCCAAAACCCAATAATGGATGTTGAAATATTCAATGTATTGGGAATTGATTTTATGGGACCATTTCATGGTTTACATGGAAATTCCTATATCATTGTTGGTGTTGACTACATATCTAAATGGGTAGAAGCTGATTCTATAGAACATGACACAACAAAAGTGGTCATGAACTTCTTAAAAAATGTGTTTTCAAGATTTGGATTTCATAGAATATTAATTTGTGATTGGGGAATAGATTTTTATAATCAATATGGAATTGTGAAAAAAAAATATGGAATCTAGTATAACACATGTACTCTCTACCACCCACAAACAAGCTGGCAAGTTGAATAGTCAAATAGGGAAATCCAACAAATCCTGGAAAAGGCCATGAACATAATTCAGATTGATTGGACTCTAAAATTGGATAATGCAATAGGGATATACCTCACTACATAAAAAACACCCATTGGAACACCACAATTGTGATTGGTTTATCGAAAACCTTGTCATCTTCCGGTGGAATTAGAACATCGCTCATACTGGGTAATTAAAAAGATCAATTTGGATTCTAATTTTTTTTAGAAGGTCAGATGCTGTAATTAGATGAATTTTAAGAAATAAAAAAGGATAATTATGAAAATTACAAGATCTTAAAATATTAATTAAAGAAATGGAATGATCAACGGATATAAATACACAAATTTATCCTAGGAATTATGGTTCTTTTGTTCAACTCGAGATTAAAATTGTTTCTTGGGAATCATAAATCTAGATGTCCAGAACCCATTATAGTCATTAAAGTATTATATTATGGGATAATTAAAATTTAGAAGGAATGTGGACCACCATTCAAATTCAATGTCCAAATATTTAAAATAAATCAAGAACCCTTATATGAAGGCTATGTCATCAGCCTGAAATTCATCTGATCCTCAATGCGTCAAGCTCTTGACATTAAAGGAAGCACTGACTAAGAGAAGACCTTAGATATCACACCTTAGGGATATACTAGGTTAGAATAATCCTCAGTACACCATAGGAAATTCTGGGTGCAAAGGACCATGGTTTGGTCTAATTTTGAGCAAAAAATAAAATTACACATCTTGTAACCACAAATCACGATGGGTATTATTACAACTAGAAATTTCATTAAATTAATAGATACATGATGTGAAACCCAATTACACTTAATGTGTTTACCCAATTTTTTTTTAAAAAATAGGTTCTGAACCTAGGGTTTATGACCCATCCCCCCTCCCGCTCGGCGACCGACCCCCTTCCTCTCCTCCATCTCGGCTAAACCCTCCCCTATCCTCCAACAAGGCCAAACACCCACCTTACCTCCTTCAATTTTTCCTTTTCCTAACCATACCTACATTTGACTTACTCCTACGATAGAACACATAAAGACCGTACACCCTACACCTATAGAATCTGCATCTGAGTGGTATAAACCACCTCTAGTGAAGAACCCACAAGGTATAACACCACCCTCCCCCTAACCACCTCCCGCAGTTTCCCCCTCTATTTCCACTAAAACATTTGAGAAACCTAATACTCAAGAGGAAACTCAATATAACTCTATTGGGTCGTACAATGAAGAAAACCCTCATTTTAACCTTATTCTCCACTTTTAAGACCTGAAGCACTGTGTGGAACTCATCCACTTGAAGGCGAAAATGATAAGGACCAACAAAACCACCGACATGGATTCCCTCACTCGCATGCATATCAACCAAGAGTCCTCCATCTCATTATGTGCCAAAATATTTCATCCATCATTGAGGTATATGAGGAGATTTACCATGAGCTATTTTTGGATTTTCTAGCCACATTTCAGGTCATAGTTGAAAACATCTACTTCAAACTATGTAGACGACCTCATGAGGTTTCCATTGAGAAAATATGAAATGGAATTAGGTTCTACCTTGAGGATTTCACCACATCCCCGGTATTCCCTACAATACAGATTGAGCCTAAAAGATTTGATTCAAAGAGGCTCTAGATGATGATTTCAAATGATACTAAAATTGAGCATGATCCAAGGATTACCAAATCCACCTAACTATAAGGACCATCACTATGTATCCTACATAGATCCCCAAAACATGCCTGGTTCACACGAATTGAGTCCTATGAATGTATTAGTTAGATGGATCTCATAAACCTTGCAACATCCATGAGTGGCCCTACCATCAACATGGAATCTCCATTTTCATTCTATTATAGAGCCCATTATAGAGGACATGAGGCACGTTGATGGGGGGATCTTTCATTAAACAACTAATCTATCATATTAGTATTCTTGACACTTACTTTACAGTCACCTTTCTTAGTCCTATGAAGTCCCTTGACAACCAAATGTTACACAGGATAAATATCTCGATCAATAATGAGGATACCTATTGATGGGAACCAGGAGTAGTTGTTGGTGGTGGGGAATCCCTAGGAGATCATACAACAGACCCCACACCACCTAAAATCCCACCTCCATCCCAATACCCACATATTTAATTCCCAACCTTGAACCTCCCCATTTTTGACACTCTATCACCACTTACCCTGCAGATCCACCCACCACATCATATCCAGTAGATCTATTGGCTATGCACCACTACATCCTAGAAAATTTGTGTTGGATCTCCCAATGCCTCCATATATTTTTCATATAGTTCTTCTAGTCTTCTATCCTTTCCTCACCGTCACCAGCCATTGTCAACCCCTCTTCCTCTACCACTCCTACCCCATTCACCACCCTAGACAATTTACCATCAGATATCACAGATCTTGGTATTTAAACAACATTTTTAGGAAATAAAGACCATAGGGGAAAGGGACCAGCAACCACCCCATCCATTGAGCCCCCCTTCATCAATCTCACTATTAGACTTACATCCACGCTATAGATCAGTTCCTACACACCACACATCACTCCGATAACTTCCATAATGATGTAACCATCATCAACAACTGACCACCCAACCCCTTATGTTGTCTTAACCATTAACGAAGATGGGTAGTTGTAGCTACACTTTATTTGGGAGTGGATTGACGATGATGTCATTATAGAATTTTTTTCCTAGTGTTCCCCAATCCCCTCTCTTTTTTTGTATTCTACTAGGTGATGATCATTTTTATACTTATATTTTCTCCCTTCATGATTGTATCACTCCACTTTACATATACTGGATACTTGTTTTTTCTTTATTTTATACTGGAAATATTTTTTAAAACTTTTATTTTTTATAGTTTCCATGTCTAGGACCTCTATTTAATATATAGTTGTCGATGCACCTGTACCTCTATATTTCCTTGTTTGATAAGTGCCTTATCAACTAGATGAGGTTGAGATTTAGCTCTAGAAGTCATCCCTTGATATTTTTTCCCACAAAGAACCACCTAGAGCATAAATACCATTCCTTCCACATCAGATCCATGCTTGGTATGCACCAGAAGTGATCAATAATTCTAAAGGACCCTGAGATATATGGGAAACTTCCATGAGTAGCGACTAATGATAGAGGAGAGACTAACCTGATGGAAGATATTTCCTAATACTTTTCTATATCTATCATACTGAAAACATCATTTGTTAGAAAATTATGGGAGGCATCCCATATGTCATATATTTTATCATTCTTTGTAGTTATGTTTTTCTCTTAGTCATCACTTTATAGTTTTCTCTTTTTTAGCCATGAGTTAGTTTGAGCCTTATTGTACACACATTACTACATTTTTATCATATTTCTTTCAATAATATATATTGTGTGAATATACTTATTTTACAGCTTACGGAATGCATTAACCCTATGGAATAATGTTTTATCTAGTATGAGATTTTTATTTTTGACACATTTTACAGGTATCCCAATTCAAAATAATCAAGACAACTCAACTCTCCCCATGGAATACCACTCTATACAGGGATCGCTCGATTCCTTAGCAATTCATTTTTCTAATTTTCATTCCAATAATCTAAGATTTTTCTCACATTAACCTTCCATAGTACTTCCACATAAATTGAGAACAATATCTTATTCTAAGTGTGGGTGAGTTTTTCTTGAGTTTCAATTTCTATAAACATGATATTTTGTCTCTTCTCATTTATCTAGGGGACATTTTTTATTGGGAAGCATGATTTAAACACAAAACTCATTATAGATATTTAAATAATAGAAAAATTTCATTTTGAAGTTGTTGGAAATCTATGTTTTTTCTCTATTTAGATTTTTATAATGATTATTGAGTTTCGTAATCTAACTCAATATTCCAAAATTTTTAAATTAATTTTAATTGAATTATTACTTGGTTTTATACCCTTGGTGATTTACATTTTTCTTTACTTACACCCATTCCTGATAGGATTATGAGCTTACAATTGCTTATTATTTTTAGAGGATATTTCTTGAGTGACACTTGGGACATGAAACCATATCCACACATGCATTGAGATATTATTTATTCTATAACTGAAAAAATATAATTTTAAAATCATTGAGGAAATATTTATATAGATACTTATTTTTTATAAGACCAACCTTACCTCATTATTTCATTAAGTGTGTAGTTTCCATGAATGAACTTATAGGATGCAACAATTCCAAGATGATTATCCCTTCCTAATATGCTCTTTGTATAATGCATAACTTTACTTTGAACTAGTGTGGGGAAAGTTTTCAGCCTGCACTAGATGATTTTTAATATGGAGATATATTATGTTGTTCACGAGATTAGTCAATTCTAATCCATGTGTACTTTTTTTTATTTCACATATATCATATTCCATTTAATAATATAAAATAATAATAAAAATATTTGGTTTGTGTATTAGGAAGTTCAAAAATTACAATTTTCAGACCGATGAACCCCTAAAGGATCATATGTGGTTAGGGGATTGATGTGAGATCTGTCGTAGACATGAATTTTGAAAAATAAAAATAAAAAAAGAAAATTAACAGAACAAGAAACCTTTTTTCACTCACTTGATATATATACATGGATCCTACTTGAGATGCTTGGATCGTGGACTTTATTAGCTATAGAGGATTCATTTAATTACACTTTTCACATTGAATTATACTCTAAATCCTACCCTCCTTTTTGAGCTTGTTTTTTCACTATTTACCCACCTTCCCACAACCTCAGAGTCATTAGATCCTAATTACTGAATCCATCATGATTGATTTTCTATTTTTATTTATGAATTCCATATGATAGAACCAATGCAATCCAATGGTTAGAAGCATGTAGTTTAGGTTTGAGAATAACTCTAATTTCATTTTACCCTAAGTGATGAGAAAAAATTCATTATGAGGTAAATTTAAAATGGGGATAGAGTTCAAGGAGTAATTAATAAATTTTAATTAAAATATTATTTTTTAAAGAACTGTTCTACGGGGCATGAATACTTTTCTATTCGGTGATGATTCTAGAGACTGAATTTTCTGCTTACCTTTTGTTTTATTTATCTAGATATAATGAATGTTTCCTGTTTTAAAAATTCATTACCATTTGAAATCACTGTAGATATTTTTTTTCTTAAGGACAAGAAATTGTTCAAGTATGGTGGAATTTGAGTAGATAAAATCATATATATATATATATATATATTTCTATCATTTTATTAAGTATTTTCAATGATTTACATGATAATTCACCAGGTATGTGTGGTTTATTACAAGAAATAATTTTTCAAGGTTTTAAAGGAAAAAATGTAGAAGAGAACTAAAATTGGCTACTACGCATCGTGAAACAACATTACACGATGTGTAGTATCATTTCACAACATGCTGTTAGATGTGATGAAAAATCGTGAAGAATTTTAAGTTATGAATTCATTCCATAACGTGAGTCACCATTAAACATCACACATCCTTTGAATTAAATTCCCATATTTAATATAAATCCAAAGGAAGCTACATGTAATGAAACCAAGATACACATCATGAAAGGAGTAAAATTTCCAAATCTATAGTAATGATTCTTGTAAGATTCGAGCAGATTCAAAAATCATGGAAGAAAACTTGGAATAGAATTACCCGACATGAAACACCATTAAATTACATTTAATATCTCTATATTTACATATAACAAGCGCACCATGGACAATAGCATGGATTGGTATTTTTGATTTGTCTCATTTTCTCTCTTTTATCTCGATTATTCTTCTACCCTATCCCCCAAAACACAATTTTTATCAAGTATTTTCATTTTTTTAAAAATTAATCCAGTTTCATGGATCAATTTGGAATCATTATTCACCCCTTTTATCATCACCAATACTGTGATGCACATGTTTTTTATTTTCTTGTCAATCTTCATCGAATTCATGTTTCACTTTTTCTTGTTCTTTTTGCAAGTGATTAGTTGATTGAAATTGTGTTTGATTAGAGATTTATATTGGTTGTTCTTAATTTAATGTTCAATAATTATTTAATATAATTCATTTCATGTTTTTCAATAATTTAATCGAAATCTGTGTTAGTATGATAATCAAGATTTCAATTCTTTATCTATCTGTAATTGATTCTACAATGAATAACTAAATTGCATTGGGTAGGGATTGAGAGTATGGGTGTATTAATCCAATTAATCTTCATTTATAAACTTGGTAACCTAAAGTATTAGTAATAAAGTTAAACAACTTTTTTACATCCAATTCACTTAAAAAACCTTGACCATTGGAAGTTTTAATGAGAAACCTTGTCCTGATTGATGTAGAATTGGATATGACAAATAGATTATGAAAAATTCTTCCATAGAAGTTAACTTTAATGAATCTTGGTTGTATTTATCTCTCGACTAAAGAATAAAATAAACCTAGATAGGCCTATTTGTTTTGAAATTGATCAAATGGAGGCATTCATGTACATATTATCATAAACCATAGATCCATTTCATGTAAGAATTAAGATCATACATTTGAGTGAACCTCGAAATTGATCTAGATCCCTTCCTTATGTTTGACCCAAAACCCTGTTCTCTTAGCTATAATATGTTTCCAAAACCTAACCATCTTGAGAGGATTCCAACCATAAAGGGTTCTGAGCATAGTTCATTCTATCTATTCCAAGATCCTCATTGGACTAACCCCGCACTAACATTATACTACGCCTAAGTAGACAGTATAGTTTAGAAAATATAAATCTAATCTAACCACAACCCACACAAATTAAAAGATTACTAAAAGTGCATAATATTTACTAAAAAGGAAATAATATTATGATCATTATTATAAAATTATGGTTTATACATATCCATCTAATGTTCCTTATTTAATGGGGCTTATAATTCAAAATATACCAAAGTAGAAAAATGTTTTATTTTAAAATCTCATTGTATATTAGTATTTTTTGTTATTTAGTTTTTTATAATGAAACATTATGATATATCTTTCAAGAAACTATTGAATTTTTTTCTTATCATATTTATTTACCGAAAATACATGTATACATTTTATATTCCTCTCTCTAAGTACTGAATATTATAAAATAAGGTTTCTAAGAAAAAATCACATTTATTTCTATCAATGCTTGAGAACCATTTTTCTTCTATTTCCATTTTTTCTAAAAATGTTTTAAAGAAGTTTTTATTACACTCTAATTATTTTTTAAATACCCCTCTACACATTTTTTAATTTTCAATTTTTTTTTTAAAATTAATCTTCTTTTCATTTTCTGAATGTTGTAGTTTTGACTTTTAAGTGAAAATGTGAAAGGAATATTAATCTTAATATGTATAGCAAGAAAAAAAATTTCAATCATCATAAACACTGAATTATTTGAATATTCCTTTAAAAATTTTCATAGTTCATTTCAAAGAGTAATTTCTTCTTAATATTTTTGAAATTTTAATATTTTAATGAAGTAATTTCAAAAGAATAAGATATTTTCATCAAGAATGTTTTAATTATCCTTTATATAATTTTTATTCTTCAATTAAAACAAACTTTTGGTATTTATTATGTTTTACTGTAGATATGATCTAATGGTACCATCTTTTTTTATTTCTACTGATAGTTTACATTTATGATTATGATGAAAAGATGTTTATGAAACCTATCCCATTTCCATGGGGTATGATATGAAAAATTGTTGAAATGTTTATGAAATCAGTTTATTTTCCTTGGGTTATTATATGAAGAAATATTTATTTGATCTATTTCCTTTTTAGGGGTTTTAACATGATTAATTTATTACGATATTTTGGTATGAAAATGGATGGATTATGTGACTGGTAATACCCCTATCTTCCTCTAATGAATTGGATAAATATTCTTAGCCAATGAGATAATGATGGAAAAAAAGAGGATGTGCTTGATCTGCTATGGGAAACAAGATAATGTGATTGATTCACTATGGGAAATAAGAAATGATGAATGATATGTTATGTAATGGGAAGTAAGTGTTAATGACTGGTCTGTTAGGATTTGATGATCTCGATTGATATCCTTAACATATGAAATAGTATATAATATGATGGTCCCATAATTATATGCCATGAAGTTATGGTTCATGGGTTATTTATGATGATTTTTCACTTTTATGGTTCATTTATTTTGAAATGATAATGTTTTATACCATGTATCATGTTTATGGTCAATGATAGATTGGGTATGTACTTTGTAATTTGTAATCATAATCTCATTACATTATTATCACTGTATGCTTTTATTTAATAATCGGTTGATATCTTCCATTTTTATCTTAATTGAGAATCTAAGATTACCCTTTATTATGTTTCTTTTCCCCAAGTTATAAAGAAAAGTTTATGTAGGTAAAATCAATAAAGTGTACTAAGTGGGAATTTTTTGTGGGATATTTTGAAGATCCTTCATTAAATTAGATGATTGTATATCTATTATCCAAATACACAAAAATTTTATGTTTCAAGGGAATGTATTATTGAAATATATTGAATATTAATTTATTAATATTTAATATCTATGTCTTTATATTAAATCCATATTCTATGATTCCTTGGCCCATTTTTTTATCGAGTTCATCGAAGAAATATTGATCATTTCGAAATAAGAGGAGCATGTCAAACTTATTAGGGTTGTCATACAAGTCCTTCAACACCATTTTCTATATGCTAATCAATCCAAGTGAAAACTATAGATGATAGAGGTGTGTTTTCTTGGAAATTTTGTTTCTTAAAAATGTGTATCCATGGACCCATCGAAGATCAAGGAAGTTATTTCTTAGGTAGTGCTTAAGAATGGGGCAGAGGTTCATAATTTTGGGGGTGTAAATTTCTATTATCGGAGGGTTGTGTTTGATTTATATTGGGGTTTATCCTTTAATATTACAACTTTAAAAATAAATAACCAGGAATTCATATAGAATGATCAGTTCCAGATACTGTTTAGTTTCTTGTAGGGGAAGTTGATCGGTGTCTTAATGCATTAGTTTCTAGAAGAGGGTTTGATCTTGGAGGTTTTCTATGATGTGCATCATTTGGTTTGGGTATGAATCTTTAATAAAAATAGAGTAGTGATATATTAATGGTGTAGGTAGATACATCCTCATGATCCCAACTATGAGTCCCATGAACTATAGTTTTTAATAGTTGTGTTTATGCTGAATATATGGTGGCATCACCTCATTAGTGAGTGCATTGTTGTTTCCACTAACCATATGATCTTGAAAAATGTTCTCTATTAGAGGGAATCTACTCTACCTTATATTTATGGAGTTTTTCAAGGACTAATATTTTGAGATGTATTACACCTTGAGAAAAGGGAATGTTGTGGTTGGTGAATTAAGTTAGAAGTCCCAAGGAGATTTGGTTTAGAAAAATAAAGTCATTTGTGAAGGAATGGAAGAACTTTTTATGAAAAATATTGACATAGGGAGATAAGTGTACAAGGTTGTATTTATCAGATTATTATGGAGTCATACATGATATATTAGGTGTAGTAGTCTTAGTGGAGAGACTCAGAGGCATAAGTGATACATTATTATGTTGTCCATGTGACACTCTAGTGGGATGTTTAGAGGATGGTCAGAACCATATGTTATTCCTATAGTGACTATTTTTTATATTGGTAGTGTGGGATGGAGTTATCCATGAGTTTCACAACTCACCATTAGTGAAACATCCATACATGACAATGATTTATCATGTATTTGGGAGACAAATTTTTTGGTTTGGTATATAATAGTCGATGGTAGATTTTATGGTGAAGTATCTATTTTTCAGAAGTTAGAAGTGAAACACCATGTTCCTGGAGGTGTGATGCATCCCTTATATGTTCTATAGTGGAAATGGGGGAATATATCAATGTATTTCATCACCAAGTTACCCTGAAATCATGGAGTATGTTATTTATTTTGGGTGATAGTTGATTAGAAGATGAAGTTGGCTCATTTTATGGTTATATGTGAATTGATTATCCCATAAGTCTTTGTGTGGAATTATATGGATCATGTGGTTAAGATTCATGGGGTAATGAGGACTATCATATTTGGATGGGGTCCTCATTTTACCCGTTAGGTGTAGAGAGGATTGTATAATTCTTTTGGTTCCCAGTTGAACATTAACACTAATTTTAACCCTCATACATATGGGAAGACAGAGAAGGCCATCTTGATGCTAAAGATATGTTGTGAGATTATGTATTGGATTTTTGGTGGATCATGGGTAAAGAACCAAACATTGGTAGATTTTTACTATAATAATAGATATCACTCTTTCTTTATAATTTCTCTATTTGAGGTGTTTTAGGGGTGTTCATCACATTATACATTGTGTTGGATGAAAATTGGGGAGTCAACGATTCTTGGTCCTAATGTGGTGTAGAGAAATACTAAGAAGATATAGTTGGTCTAAGAGAGGATGGTGATGGAGAAGGACCATCAAAATTACTATTCTAGTGATAGGTGGAGGCCCCTAGAGTTTGATTATGGATACCACATGTTCTTGATCGTTTCCCCTCATTAGTGAAATAGAGGTTAGGTGGAGGGAGTATGTTTTCTCCCCAGTTCATTGGGCCTTTTTAGGTTTTGGGGCATGTTAGTGACGTGGTGTATTTTTGGGGGCCTTCACTGTAGCTGTATTGGATCCATGAAATATTCCACATGCCCCAATTTTTTGGTATCATAACAATGGATCTCATATCAATGACTAGGGATATTTAGATATCGAGGATTATTTAACATTCTTGGAGTGACCAATAGATATTCAACATCATCAAGATAAGGTGCTATATAGAAAAAAATCCCCTTGGTTTTTGTAATGTGGAAGCAAGGTGGACTAGAGGAGACTACTTGGGAGTGTGGGATGCAAATGAATTCCCAATACCTATATTTGTTTTGAGTTTATCCATGATTTTTTTTATTTGATGATGTGATGTTTGAGACTTACTGATTTTTGAGACATGCTTTCTTTTTCCCTTTCTAGTGATGTTTATTATGCCTTCTAGTATATGAAGAGGAGAAAACCCCTTCTTAATCAAGACTCATTAAGATTATTTTTTTTAAAACCATACGAGTGAGTTAGTACCAACCAAATATGATAATATATTGATTTGATAGGTGGTATTTCATGATTTATGCACTTGGCATAATGTTGTGTTCTTGTTGACGAGGTTATTGGCTTGGGTTATATATATGTTTAAATGGTAGTGTGAATGTTTTTGTGGAAGGGAGTTTTCCTATTGATGGAATGGGATGGTGTGGTGTTTTTCATAGTTGGGGATGATGATAGAGTTTTATGGGGTGTTTTTTGGATGTTTCAGATTTGATTAGCGTGTTTGGTTAGAGGTATTTTATTAGGTGTAATGAGATCTCTGAGAGTTATCTAACAGAGTGGTTGTTCAAAACCTCCCTTTTATTTGTCAGTTTTATATTTATTATCAAGGATGATAATAATTTTAGAGGTATATAATGTAATGGTCTTTACCTTATATGCCAATTGTTTTTTTGGTTTGTGAGATGGGGGTTTTTAGAGGTGGGTCAATGAGGTTTCAGTAGAGTTTGAATATATAATTCTGCTATAGCATGTGGTTCATGATGTGAATATGTATTCATGTAAAGATATTTTTTTTATGGATTGGAGGATCATGATTCATGGATATAATTTATGAAGGTATTTATATTTTCACGATCTCATGAAATGAAAGAATTTTTCATGATATGAATTAATTTTAGTTTGAGGATCCATGAAAATGGGTAGATGTTTTTTGGTTTTAGAATTTGGGAGATTCATAAAATGAATCTTTTTCACCACATTAATTGGAGGGCCTCATGAAAATTCATGAAGTGAATATGTGTTTTACACTATTAATGTTCCTAGGTCTAGCTCATTTATAAATATTATGGATCAACCGATTTATTTAATTCCTCTCACATTTCCCTTAAACCATAGGAGAGCCCTAAGAAATTTTGAGTGATCTTACATCCCATTTACTCTTTCATTGATCCCATTCCTATAGAGTTTTATCATTGGAAATATAAGGTTATTTCATCCTTTTATCTCCTTTTATATTTTCCCCCTTTTGGGGGTCTCCAGTCGTGATTATGTTTTGATCAGTGTGAGTTTTGGATTTGATTTTGATGATCCCTTAATGTGGTCCAGGTGGATTTGATATTTCCTAGTGTAATTGTTTTTTATTAGTTATTCCTCCTTCAAACTATTGTGCACATCAGATCAAAAATATTAATTGAGTTAGGGGATCATCATTCTCCTTGTAGTTTTGTGCATATGTGGGGATTCAATTATTTTTCCTTCCATTAGGTGGTTATTAAGGGTCAGATTAATTAAGATAATGAATTTTATTAATATAAAATTGATTGGAATGGGAAAAAATAACAATTTTTTAATTTTTTGATGATATTTCTAATAATATTTCTCATGCTTTTTTCCAAATCTAAAAATTTTGTCTGTTGGGAGTCATGCTTATGCTATAGATGATTTATATGTAATATCCTTATTCTGTTGATTATTTGATCAAACCCTGAATAAAAGGATAAGAATGTATATAAAAAAATGAATTATTTTACCATGGAAATAATTTTTTTTTGAGAATACACATTATAAATAATGAATTAAAGTAATATAATACCTTGAACCAAAATTATGGAAGTTGTGATGTGAAGTTATGCGTCGTTGTTCTTTTTGTATTTCCTTAGGTGATGAGGGAGGATGTGTGGTTGATGTGTTGTGTCATGGTAGTGATTTATGGTGTCTCTAATGTGAAATGTTTATTATTTATAGAGGTTGTGTTGTGTGGTGGTTGGTGTGGGTATTTATTCTGGAGAGATAAATTAGATGATGATGACAATGGTTTATGTGAGATGGGTGATCTATTTTATAGTTTGGTTGTGTTAGTTTCTTGGTTTGACATGGAATAAATATAAATTATTGAATGAAATAATATTGGTTGGAATATGAATAACAATGAGATGGAATTGAGTGGTGGTAATTTTCCTAAATATATTAAATGATCAATGAACAGGTTGCGAGGATAAAAAATTAAATGTCTTATGAATTAGAGTTAGTGGAAGCTTGTTAAATCTGTAAAATGTTGGAACCTATAATTAAAAGTTTAATTATGTGTCGATATTTGGTGGCTGTGTGGTGTGATGAATTTAGTGGTGGCATCGATTGTGATAGATTTTGTATAATGTAGTGGTGTTGTTATAGTGTAGACTAGTGTAGGTGATGTGAAGACATAGGTTGGGTATTATGTGATATCTTTCAATCATGTATTTCATGTTATTTCTTTACATGCCGCACCTGAGTTGGTTAATCTTACCAATGATTAATTTTTTTTTGTTTCCAAATGTTTTCCAAAATATCTAGGTTATTGGTGATATGTATGGTTAGCTAAACCCTCTTACCCCACTTCCTTATATTGAAGCTATGATATGGGTTAGTGTTAGAGATTACCTAGGAATGAAAAATGTTGTTGTTGGAGATTACCCAGTGATGATACGGGTTGGTGTTAGAGATTACCCAGTGATGATATTGGTTAGTTTTGGATATTATCCAATGGTTATTAATATGTGATATGTGGTGGGGTTCATGTGTAGTGAGAGGAAGGAATGATGTAAATTTATTTCTTGTATGTGATACCATACTATGTTGGATATGTGATGTGGTTGTGATGTATGGTGAGGTTGTGATGTGATGATGAATGATTATATAAATAGATGATAAAACTTTTGGTATCTTGGGATAGGTAGGTATTCCTCCCAAACCATATCAGAGATGACTAGTTATGTGATTGGATATGATTGGAAGGAATGGGAGCATATGAAGTTTGATGTTGTGTTTGAGAGTGAAAATCAATGGGGAAGACATTGTGGGAACACTTAATTTGTATTATTTTGATACCATGTCACTACATTGTATAAATTATTTGGTGAGCATTACATGGTGTGGATGGGATTGGTTAGTTGGATTGTTTAGTATCATGTTGGTTCTGTTGTTTGTTTACTTGCGCATTGTTATGCTCTTTTCACATGCACACTTAATAACTATGATATAATCCTACTGAGTATACATGTTTTGATCACCCTATATATATAACCTATTTTTCAGGTTTCCTAGAATACTTTAGGGACCAATATAGACAGTACTATCTTGGGTTTTGGATTTTTTGTTGAGTCACTATCATTGGACTTGTCTTTTGTTATTAATTTGGAGATTTTTATTTGTATTTAATAGACTTGTTCATGCATGTGGGATGGTTTTGGTTTTACATTTATATTATGTGATGGAGTTTCATGGTGGTTGTTTTTTATTAATACCAATACTTTACTATTTTAAATGGTAACTCCTTCCATTTGTGATATATTTATACCCTCAGTACTTATCAACAACCTAGGAAATACTTGAGGAAGGACTCGGGGGTCATTATCTATCTTCCATAATTATAAGACCCGGAGGGGTACCTTTTGAGGGAGGGGTTTTAAATGGTTTTCTCCAAGATGAAACAATATTAATTTTCATCAATCATTGAAATATTCTTATTCTTCTACTATCTCTAAAATTCATAATATATTCTAAAAATCATTATGATTCTATTAAATCAACTGAAACACTACTTCCTACATGGAGCCTCAATATTTATTTCTTCTAAAATATCATTCAGTTGATAATATTATGTTATAAAATAGGCTCCATGTTAATCATATGTATATTTTTTGAAGATTATATTAAATTTATAACTATAAAAATATTTAAATGAAATATATTAGTTTTTCATGAAATAAAAAATATTGGTAAAATACATATCCAACTCCTTTCAGAGGATAGTTCCACTACACTATTATTTTAGAGAGTGTTTTTGAGAGATATCCATACCATGGTGATAAATAAATATTATGATCAATGTAATATCCTTTGAACATCACAAGGAGTAAAGAAATAATTTTCATTCTTCATAATTCATGTGATATTTTATTAGAGAGAAATTATGTTATGATCACTTGGGATATGGATAAAATTTAGAAGTTTTTATGACATATAGTTAATTAATTCCTTTTACCTTATTTATCTCATCACTTATCCAGTGACTATATATTATTTTATTTTCTATCAATTATTATAACTCTCTATAACTGAAACAATCCGTAATTACATGATTTATAACTAGGGTTTTACATTATTTCATTTCAAGGATCTTTTTTATTATAGTTTTTGAAAATTATTAAAACAATTATATATCAAACCCATAAAATACAAAGTGGAAACTTCTACCCAATATCCGCTCTTCCCACAAAAATATGATACTTAATTTTAAAGTCTCATTTCAATAAAAACTCATTATCTTAATTGAAGTTGTATCCCAATATAGGATAATTTGGAATTTATATAGTTCCTACTCATCCTTAGGCCCTATGAAAAAAAAATTGAAAACTTTTTGGATTAGTAAAATATTAGTAAGGGATATAAAAATAAATAAACTTGTGAGTTCATTTAAAAAATAATGTAATCCTATAAGAAATTTGTCCCTTTTCACAAAATAAACATTGATCTAAAATATTAATTTTATTACTCATGAAATTATCCTAATTTTCCAAAAAAAAAACCATAAAAAACCCCATAATAAATGTTAAAGGTAAAATAATATTCAATATGTTTTCTTATAAAACATGCATACTATTGAAACATTTTTCTTGAGAAACACAAAGTTAACTCTTAATTGGTGTATAAACATTATTTTTAGCATAATCTCATTAGATTACCTTATAAAATAAAAATACTTCCTTTAAAACTCATTTTAAATAATATAAAATTTATGTAGGTACCTTGGGATATCATCTTAATATTACTCTCAAAATCACTCTTACAAAAGGAATTACCTACCCAGTTTATTCCAAAATAATTCCTTGAAGAACAAAATAGCTACCCAATGTATTAAAGAGATTTATTAGGCTCAACCATTTTTATAAACAATTTACAAGGACTATAACATAACTAAAACAGACAAAATATTTCATTTAAACTATAAAATTCCATAAATTATTACATTTATCATATATTCATAAACACTTTAGGGCTTCACATAAAAACAAGGATAAAAATAAATGTTTCTTAAAAAATATAAAAACAGAAATTCCTAAAGGAATGGAAAATATGATATTATTTTTCAAAAAACATGAAGTTTTTAATAAAACTTCATAAATAATAAAATTCATGATAATGGTAAATTCCACTCATAATTTATATGTTAAAAAAATATTCCTTTCAAACTTTTTTGAAAATGTAAAAAACAACTCATTTAAAAAATATTTAAATGACTTATTTTAAAACCTACATAAATAAATTCAAATAGTTTTTAAATTGAAATTGAACATATATTTTAGTATATTAATAACATACCTAAAATATTTTAAATAACATTTATATATATTAAAATGATAAGAAAAAAACATTCAAACTTTTAAGGTAAGGTCTTAAAGAAAAATCCACTACGTCTTTAGTAACATTTGAATATAAAGATCATTGAAGTAGTGAACGTGAACATTATTTGTAAACCACTTTAATTTAAGTAAATAAATGATAAATTTAATAAATATGGATTTATTTTCACCACATAAAATAAAACATGTGATGAATATTCTATGAGTCTCAAAGAAATGAAATTGAGACGAAAGAATCCATTACCTCAGGTCAGACTTATAAGATACTTTATGTACTATATAATAAAATTATATTAATTTTATACTCATTTAAGAACCTTTTATGTTGTATGACCTTATTATTATCCATTTCATCTCATTTATTAACTTTCTATAAATAGTTATTAAATGAGTTAAGTTCATGTCGTATATTTTGAGGATGTTTTCTTTATAATCCCGAAAAAACTTTAGATGGATGGAAATAGTCCAAAGGAGTAATGTTTATATCATATAAAGAATTTTAATCATGAAATAATTAAAAAAAATTTAATTTATTTTATTACCATCCATGAAATTCATTCATGAAAAATGAATCACATAAATTTGTGGAGGTGGTAGTCCACACGTATGGATGATCCACGTTATCATTTTAATATGAAAGGATGGGAAAGAAGGTAAGTAATATCATATATTTATAGAATCATATTTACTTAATTAATATAAAATATATTACTTAAATCCATCATAATTACCAACCTTCTGAGGTGGTGATGAAAAATGAAAAACTTCACTTCATAGAGGTGGTAGTCGACACCTACGCACGAGTGATGTTTTTATTTCTCATTAGATAGAAAAGGAGATGAAAAATGGATGAAAAATAATGAAAATAAAATTTCAGTATATGAAAGATACTGAGGTTATTATTTTATTATGGCTAAAAAATATTTTAAGGAGTTATAAGAAGAAATTAACATGAAACTCTTGATAAAAAATTAAAACTCTTATTTGGAAAACCCACTTAGACTACACCTTAAACATTATTAGGTTGGTATTTTCATACAAATGGGACCTATAGTACTTGGTTATGGATTTTGTAATGGTATTTGGGTAGGTAACGGTTGGACTAAATGGTGAAAATTATGTGAATAAGTGATGAGAGTGGGGTTTCTTTTATAAGTGAGGGGAGTGACACTCTTGTAATTTTTTAATGTTGTAAAATAACATAAAGTAGTAATCATTGGAAAGTGTCTCAAATAAATATTCAATTTCCAATATAATGTTACAAGGTTTGAAATAACATCATCAAATAATATTTATGTTGAAATTTTGTGGCCATATCATAATATATTTAACTAAATTAACTTGATTTACCCTTTACTATGGTGAGAAATTTTTACTATGGTTACTATTCATGGACCAAAAGTGAAAGTGAGATGATTAATAAATTGAACCTTGAGATTCAAAATATGAATCTAATTTAAGATTCAATTTTTAAAAATTTAGAAAATTTAATTTAATATAAGTGTATAAAATGGAATGAAAGATTTTTTTTTAAATTATGTTTTTGAGCATAAAAATAAATTTATTCCAAAATAAAATATAAAGTTGATTAATTTAAAATTATTTAGATAATGTTTAATTAAATTAATTTTACTTAAAAAGTTAAAACATAATGTAACTTTTTAATTAATTTATTTTTAAAAATAAATGTTTTGAAAAAATTGGCATTTTCCAATATTCACTCAAAAATAAATATTTTCTAAAAAATTAAACAAATTCACCATAATATATTTCTTATATTATGATATAAAAAATGAATTCCAATTTATATAATTCAATTTATAAATTTTTTAATTTTACAATTAAATAAAACTATATAATTAATGGAAAAAACATTAGGTAGAATAAAACTATTCCTTTTTTTGATTTCAAAATTACTTAAAATTGTTATAGTGAATACATATCCATAAAATATACTAATGAATATTAATAATATGTGAAATGTATTTATTATTAAAATCATATAGTATTAGATAATTAGTTATCATTTATGAAGTATAAATAGTAAAGAAACATAACAAGGAAAGCCATGATTTATTAAGAGGCTCGCCTCTAAGATGGATGACTATATCCCTAGTGTATGATTGTTGTTACCCCCCACACACAAACACAAATACCATTTTATTATCAAAAAATATTAGTCAATGGAATATACTTGTACCTATATTAATGTAACTAACTATGTATAATTCAAGAACCAACTTTCTATTTTCAGTCTTCGAAACAGACTAGGCCTTTCTCCATGGATACAAGATTTTTCTAGTACCGCATTGATGTTTTTTTTGTAGTATTGAAGTCTCATGTACCTTTTATATAGGATTTATCTAATATCCTTCCTCTATATGATAAAATTTGAGAGGGTTACACTTCACTTCCTCATACCTTATGATATAAAGATATAACATGTTGGAGTATTCACATGTCCTTCTTTGGCATGTATGGTCCATAATGGATGCAAGGTCAGTCTCTCACTCATCAGCTTCTTATTCAATCCATAAGATCAACCCTTCACAAAAAAGATAGTTTTCATTAATTCATCAATACAAAAAATATTCATAATAATGATAGAGCTAGTTCTCTCACTTTGATTCATAACTATTTCTCTCCTTAAATTCCACATCGGTTCTCTATGCCCTTTATTCTTCAACAAAAATCAGTATAAATGATAGTAACAATATCAAATCATTCTCACACACATTCTTCTCCATATTATTTTGTATTTATACACAAAAATTATTGAGGAAATGTTTTTATTATATTAAATATAAAAACCCTTATTTCTCGATAATTCAAATCTCTCTGAAATTTCAGTATTTAAAACTTATTTATACAAAATTTCTAAAATATATTCTTAATGATATTCCATAAAACTCTACAAGATATCCACTTTTATCATGAACTTATCTTTAAATAATAACTAAATTCTATTTCTGTATGAAATAATATCATCACTATGGGGTGGTTAATACCACGTCATGACTATCTTTATGTAAATCACACACAAGGAACCATGGCTTCAAATGCACCTCGAATAAGTCTCACAGTTCTCACAGGGTATTTTATCAATCAATATGTCTTTTATTGTAGTGTGGACTTTAAAATATTATCATTTCATACTCACTATGGTGTGATGTTCTTCTATGTATCATGTCTTCATCTCAAATAGAAAAATAATCTTTATCTTTTCATATGTCCTCAGACCGCTTCAAAATATGACTACCCTCATAATATCATAGAAAACTTCTTATTTAGTCTACAATATATCAAATCTTTAATCAAATATAAATCATCATATTATGATATTTAATATTTTAATACTAGTATAAGTCATTAAGTTTAATCCTTATTTTAAATTCTTCTTTCTAAAATTTATCTTCTGAGGTTTCTAGTTATCTTCTGAGGTTCCTTATTTTAAATTCTTCTTTCTAAAATTTATCTTTTTAGGTTCCTAGTTAACTTTCAATAAGTCTTCGACATTTTTCCACATTTTTATTCTATGCTCTTAAGTTACATGTACACATTCTTCATGTGAATTTTATGAATTTTATTCCCTTTTAGGTTCTTCAGTTCTAATCCAATGTTGCCTTAAGATAGGGAGTAAACTCTCATATTTTATTTTACATATCAAATCCTTTGTAAATTTTCAATCATTTTCAACACATAAAAGCTATTACATATTAGAAACTTTAACAACCCTCAATCAACTCCAAATTCCATAATTCTTTAAGTGATCTACAATCATCTTGAAATCATCTCATAGATTCCTCAATCACCCATATTCATCTTAAACACTTTAAAAAAAATCTATAATTTATTCAATTCACCTTATATAATCTCTTGTATAATTAAAAAATATTATCATCAACTGTTTTATCTTCAACTCCATTTTTTTTAACTCTATCCAAGTGATTTTTCATAAATAAATTAATATTCATCCATAATACTCATAAAAATGTATTTTTTTTTATCAAAAACTATATACATATTTTATTCTAATACATATATTTAGATTCCTCATGAAAATATAAAATCATTAAACACTATACTATGAGGAACTTAACTCATCTTTCAATATTCCCTCAAACATAGTGAATGAAATAATCTGCCCCATTTATTATCCACTACATGTATTTATAATATCTTCATGTTCTAACTAGAATAATTCACATCATATTCAATTATATTTTTAAAATTTTAAAAATAATTTAATCTTAATGAAAATTTTATAGAAACTAAACCTATTATTTAATATTTTCCATATAAATAGATCTCTAAATGGATCATCAATGAAAAAACATACCATATTTCTTCTTTTACAAACATTCATTATATAAACTTAGTTAATTTTATAAATGGGAATAGATCTATATTAATCTAATGGAATTAGCTCAATTATATCTTCTTTTACATTATAAATAATAGAAGAAACCCACTTCCAATGTCCAAGGTATTTCTTCTCTTATCACACAATATTCACAACCCAATATTTAATCGCACCTTTCATAAAAACTTAATTCCATATTATCATCTTGATTGAGAACCTCATTTTCCATCTAAGAAACTCTTCTCACTATAAATTGACATCATTCTTATTATATTTATTTTCATTGACAGAAAATACCACAAAAACCAATTGGGTTTAATAATATCCTCCTTTTGATTTTTTGTCAATACCAATATTCTAAATGTGTGTCAATATGTTCTTTATCCATTTTATTCTATCTAATACTTATTGACAATAAAAAAATAACCTTAATAACGGGTTTTATCAATTAACTTAATGTAATGTGACATCATTTATTCCACTCTAAATCTAATTTATACCTACTTCGTTTAAAAAAATGGTCTAATATTGAAAAGTGAGTTGTTTATAATTGAAATAAATATGATAAAAAATCAAAATTACATTTTGTTCAGAGGATGTGAAGAAACATTAGGATAATAATTTTTTTTAATGAATTACCGTGATATGTTTTAATATAAAATTATTCCACTCATCTTAAAACACATGTTAAAAAATTTTAAATAACTATTAGGTTAAGAATAAAAAAATACTCCCATGAACTTATAAAAATTCTTTTATTATATAGTGTATTAAATTAGTCTCTCCCACTTTATTTTTAAATTAATTATTTTGAAATAAGGTTGATCGGATATTCAATCATGAAATTCCAATAAATTATTTTCATGTACTTTCTATAAATCCAAATTTATATAAAATTATAATTATAATAGCTTCTTAAATATTTATTCCCATCAAGGGATAAACTCAATATTCAATTCATCATGGTAGACCATTTTCTTTAAAATAACTTTAATATATCAAATGTTGGATCACATCAATGACGATGAATTCAAATATACTATCTAGACTTGTTAGCATTAACTTCTTCATTTGTCCTTACCCTTAATACATTGATCTATTTTAATTACTTGCCTATAAAGAAGAAACACAATATATAGGAATAAAGTGGAACTCTTTTTCTCCTTAGTGAGAGAACCAAGGTTAATAGTTACTTCATCCATGATACTTATCTCTTCTCACCTCTATGTTTGTGTGAAATATTCATGCTTTCTCCCTGAGTCTTATAGATATAAATCTTGGATAGTATAGGTTTTTTCCTTTTAAAAAATATCCTTAGGGGGGATATCCTTCTTAATAAGACCCATAAAAACACATGTATCTCCTAATGAAATATTTATCTTCTTTAGTATCTCCACTTAGGCTGGAATCAAGATTAAAAAATTCTTTGAAATATTTCCATCTTACCTACACCTCCCACAAAGCTCCTCTAAAATTATTCGCACAAAATTTCTTGATAAACTCTTATGAAATTATAATTCTTTATGTAGCATTATGTTTTCCCTTTACCACTTATATTATATTATTATTTATTCATTTTTCTTACAATTTATATTTAATCTAATCATATAATCATTAACTTCAAGAAACATAGTCAGGTTTCTTATAATTTCAACATGGGTTCTCGTGAATATTTATGTTACTAAATTTAGGAATCTTGTAATTAGACATGAATTATTCTTCAGAGTTGGATTCCACCAAACCAATCATTTTATTTATTTCAATGATTTGTTAACTTCTATGTTTCATATAATTTATTACATTAAAAATAATTTTAATGGATTTTTTACATTAGTCCATGAAATTTTTAATCGATAAATCCTTGGTTTCTAAAATTTAATCAATTTCAAGGAATGATTATAAAATATGGCCACTACCATTAACAAGAAAGGTGCTCCTGAAATACAATCAATTTGAAGAGATACATTTATAAATGACTCATATTATAGTTCATAGAAAACTTATATATCTATATTTCATTGAATCAAAGGATATCCTATTTAAAAAAATTTCATGTATTTTTGTACAACCACTAAGGAAATGAAAGAAAAATAGACTCCCAGTGATATTTAATCTTTTGAACTTGATAGTGATGTTATGAATTCTCTTCAATGTGGGTAATATAGTAATGAATTTAATCATATTTCAAATTTTAAAATTGAAACTGATATTTGGAAACTTATTTAAGTCACAAATGAGGTTACTAACAAGGAAAATTACCTTATACTTGACATATATCATTAAGATCTTAATGGTTTTAGTGTGAATAATAATTAATCAATTATTGAAATTTGTGCTAATTTTATTGATATTTTCAATTATAGAAAATCTATTGGTGATTCTATTTCTACAAAAATTCCTATAAAATAGATTATTTTGGTATTTTTATGGTATTTTTCACCCAATTAAATGATAATAAAATAATAAATGTATATCAAGAACGTTATTGTAGAATAAATAATTGAGTCACTAATGACTTATGGGATTACCATGAAGATGGAAAATGAAAAATATGAAAATTAATACAAGGAAGTTGAGGAGAAAAAGACTATATATTTTAATGGAATCGATGATGAATCTATGGGAAGTGATTCTAAAATTTCTCACATAGATAAGAAGATAAAAAATTAAGAGAAAGAAGAAATAATTTCATTATGAAAAAAGGAGCATTAATGTAGAGAACCAGATGTGACTTACCATGAATAAAAATATCAAGGAAATATCAAATTATAGTTACACATTTTCAAATATAAGATGAAATAAAATAAGTAAAGAGATAAATACTTTAATGTTTCTTATTCAGGTTCTTGTGATGTCTCCATCTCCTCCACTAAATCAAGTGATGATAGTTCCAACTGTCTTGTGGACCAAATTGAGGTGGACTATGAGGTTAATTATTAAACTTACTCTATCATTCATGTTATTTAAAATATTAAGATCTCAAAAATTCTTGATATAAACTTGAGGATGGATATTTTTAACTAACTACGAAATTTAAAGATTTTAAAAAGATATATAATCTTGTGATTATTTAAAATGATTAACTCTAAAAAGAAAAATATGAATGATACTTAAAATCAAAAGAGTAACTTAATGTAAATAAATTATAATCCATTATTATTGATATTAAAAATCATTTTTCAATGTTAAAACATGGTTATACGAATTTAAATAAAATTCTGGCCCCCAATGTCTTTCAAAAAAATAATTTCATTTTTGGATTTTCAAATTTAGCTAGAACTTCTAAAAATACGACTTTTGTAAGAGTAATCTCTCAAAATAAAATTTTAAAGTATTTTCATAAAACCTATAATATTATTTATGAATGTGATTATAAAATTGATCAATATGTAAGACCTAAAATGGTACATATCTCTAACAATATTTCATTTAAAAATCATTATTCAAAACGAATATCAGCTCTAAAGTCTATTTTTGCTAACATTAATGGACTGAAATTTGTTTGGGTAATAAAGGATTTAGTTTCATGATTATTTTTTAGGAAAATTTTTATAATATAAAATAATAAATGTCTACATTTTACATGTATTTTGGGTGCTCGAGACACATGTGTGGTGATTACTTCGAGTTTAACCACCATGAAAATATTAATGGATATCAAGTTGACTTTGGTTATAACTCAAGGAGTTAAATAACTGGTATAGGTATAATTGTTTCTTAAATAATAATATTATTAAAGATGATTTATATATAGTTTTTTTTTTAAATAATTTTCTTAGTATTATCCAATTGCGTTACAATAGTTTTAAAGTTTTTTTTGAAAATTAGGCTTGTATTACTTTTTATTTCAGCAAAAATAATTTATTTTTATCTTACTGATTTCAAAATTTTTATGTTATTTATTTAAAATATATTTTTATAAAAAAATATAAATGTATAACTAACCAAGAAGGTGATCCATGGCTATGAAATAGACACATTGGTCATTATAGCACACAACACTTGTGAAAAATAAACTAAAATAAACTAGTATTATATTTTCCAAAATTCCATTTCAAAAATGAAATAGTGTGAGAGCCTTGGAGACTTAGTAATAAAAAAAATATTATTTTAAATCTCAAAGGAAATTTTCACCTATAAGGATTTTGATCTTGTACAACTTCATTTATTTGGACCAACCCAAGTTTCAATTATATGAGGTAAGTCATACACATTTGATTATACAGATAATTATATAAGATTTATGTAGGTTTATTACTTAGAACAAAAAAATGATTCTTGTGAAGTATTTATTAAATATACCAATAAGGTTTAAAATGAAAGAAATCAATATGATCATATCCCTTCAGAGTGATAATGGGGGAGAGTTTGAAAGTAATAATTTTAGTGAATTTTATAATATACAAGGTTATAATCATTCTTTTTCTACTCATAGGAATCCAAAAAAAACAAGTTTGTTGAAATATGAAATTGAACTCTACATGATATTGTAAGAACTCTATTTAATGAAATTATTATCCCTCAATATTTTTGTGCTGAAGTAGTCAATACCTATTACTATACATTAATTTTTGTTCTCTTAAAATACATACTTGAAAACACCCCATATGTGTTTTAAACGAAAAAACCTCAAGTTATATATTTTAAGGTGTTTGGGTGTAAATTCTATATTAGTAACACCAAATTAAACATAGGGAAATTGAACACTAAATCTGATGAATGTATTTTTCTTGGGAACTCTAACTCAATTGAATCATATCATCTCTTTAATAAAAGGAAAAATTCCAAGGAAGAATAAATTCACATCATTATTGATGAGAATTTTCATAAACATTATCCTTAAATTGGTGATGTTTTGGTTATCCTATAAAATTTTACCATGAAAGGTAAACCTCCTTTGAATGAAATTGAATATTATAGAGAACCACCATCTATCCCTTTACCCAAATCATGAGTGAAATATAAATGTCCTCCCTTATAAAATATTATCTTTTATTTTAAAGCAAGTACTCATACTATAAGTTTGGTTTTAAAAGATATTGAATAACATAATTTTGTCTCACACCTTGAGACATTAAATATTAATTATTACATTAATAATTAAAATTGTGTACATTCAATACAAGATGATTTGAACCAATTTACAAGGAATAGAATTTAGAATCTTGTTAAAAGAACCAAGGATTATCCCATTACTGGAACCAAATGGGATTTTAGGAATAAATTAGATAAGTAAAGAAAAATCACTCATAACAAATTTAGACTTGTAGATAAAGGCTATAATAAACTAGAAGGAATTGATTACGGAAAGAACATTTCATTCACCACATAGATTAAATCTATTAGAATCTTAATACCATTTTCCACCCATAATATTTTTTTGCCATTTCAAATAGTAGTTAAAATAGATTTTTAATAGTTTTATTATCATAAGTGTTTTTGTTAAACAATATCTAAGTTTTGAGTTTTCAAAATATCCAAATCATGTTTTTAAGTTAACCAAGGATATTTACGATTTAAAATAACCATCTCGGGTATAGTTCGAGTGTTTAACTAAATAATTCATAGAAAATGATTTTAAAAAGATAAAATCTTATTCAATTTTTTTTCAACCACTTTTTAAATGATTTATTTATTTTTCAAATTTATGTATATTATGCTATTTTTTAACAAAATAATATTTAAAATGAATTTTTATATTTAATGAGAAAATAATTTGAAATGATTTTATTTGAGAACTAATTTTTTTATGGATGTTTAATTACAAAAAATAAAGATAGTATTTTTCTAAGCCAATGAAAATACAGAAATTAAATTTTAAAATGTTTTTTCATTGACAGTGTAAAGGAAATAAGTACACCTATGAGTAATTTTTATAGGCTAATGTTATATAAAGATGGTAAATATGTTGATAATAAGATTTATAGAGGTATGATTGGGAGTCTTCCTTACCACACTGCCACCTGGATGAACATTATGTTTAGTGTTTGTTTTTATAAACTCTTTTAATCCAATAATAAAGAACAAGATTTAAAATATCTTAAAATAATATTTAAATATTTAAAAGGTTCTAAAAATATTGTTTTATTTTTTCTAAAAGATAATTTATTTGAACATAAATTTTTTTATATTGATTTTTATGGATTGAAATTAGATAGGAAATGTACAAGTGGGACTTGTCACCTACGTGGAAAATCCATTGTCTCTTGGAGTATAATAAGAAAAACTTTATTTCACTTTCTATAAATAATGTATAATATATATATATATATATATTTGTGGAGTTTTTTATCCCAAATTATATGAGTGAAACAAACTCTCTTAAATTATAGGCTCATATAAAATAATTTTATAATTAATTGTGTTAATAGTAGTTCTATTAGTATCTTTAGGAATATGATTTAACACTCTTTAACTAAAAACATTGATCATAGGCACAAATTCTTGTTATATCCATTTCAAATGGGAGATATCATGCTAAAATTCATTAGTATGGATCTTCAGCTAGCTGATATATTAAAATAAACTTACCCAAAGAAAATTTTATTTTATTATGGGGTTATTAATGGAGCAGTTATGCACACTAACATTTAAACAACTTGTGATAAAATTCATTCAGTTTTTTTACCCAGATTTTTAAATTCAATATATAATCATTCAATTGAATTATGATTTGTATGCCAATTAATTATTAAAATTTTATGATCTTTTATAAATATTTATTTGTAATTTGATATTATTATATTCATCATGTTCATATATCTTTTAAAATCCTTGATATAATGATCTATTTGATGGGGTGATACCACTTTCATAAAAATGTATTATGCTTTTATAGATTTGGAGTGGTTGTTCTTGAATATCTCTTATGTCTTATGATTTGTTATATTTTATGGATCAATTCCTTTATATATGGATATTTTTTTCTTTATTTATCAAAACCTTATTATACTTTTTTTGAAAATCACAATGGTAGGAGAATTATTTGGTTTCACTAAAGGGGGATAAATGTTAAAATCTTAAATGTTCGATTTTTTCTTTAGTTTTGATTAAACGTGACTTGAATTTTCATATGCTTAATTGTTCAAATATTTTGTTTGTTTCAAATACACTTAAAATTATAATTATTTCAAAATTATTTCTATTTTCAATTTTTTTATCTTCAATGGTTTTTAATTTCATTTAATGTTTATTTGTTAAAATTCATTTCAAAAATTAATTTTAAATTTCATTATGAAATTTTTGAATTTATTTATAAATTCATTCAGTTTATTTATTTTTAATGTATCTCTTTTATAAAATTGTTAGGTAATATTTTATTTTTAACAGTTTATGATCATAAAAATGTGGTAAATTGTTAGATCCCTGACTTTATATATGTTTTAATTATCATAAACACCTTTTTGGAGTTCTAACAATTTCATTTCATTTATTTTAAGTTATCATCTTTGAGTGTGTTCTTGGGGAGTATAATGGATAATGTAAAGGATCAATAGGTAAATTGAAGGCCATTTTTAAATAATTTTCTAGAAAATAGAACTAGATAGCTAGAGGAAGACCTCCTACCAGTTGGTGGGATATCTTGCTACACCTGTGCATTAGTCAAACCCATCTATCAGCTGCTGGAGGAACACCAACTGGTTCGTGGATCATACAATGTTACCTAGGCACTAAAAAGAACCATTATATAGATAATAAAACCTTGAAATAACTTTATAGGGATGTGAAACCCACTATATAGATGGTTGATGCTACAAATTAGATGGGGGAATTTGGAAAGGGAAAACAACTTGTTAATAAAGGGTGTTACCACCATCTCCTCTCACCTCAAAATGGATATTTTGGACTTCCAGTGCCTCAGGAATTACCATGAGGCCTTTTGATGCTATAATATGTTATTTTATTCCATATATGTCCCATTTATGTTTAATTTTGAGATTTTATTATCTTTTTTAGGTTCTAGAGGTGATTAGGAGTTGAGGGTTGAAAATTTGAAGTTTTTTTAAAAACCTGACAAGTTCATGGTTTGAGAACACGGTTAGTAGAAACAACGAGGTAATTGTGTGATATGGATATTTAGGTTTCATATGATAATTTTATAGTTTTAGCATGGTTTATCTAACTATGTGAGTCTCCAATAAATTTGTGCAGATGTTTGGGTTTTGGTCCATAGGATTTCACATGACTTGAGCATGCTTTTTCAAACTATGAGACTATTCATAAAAAAATATTGTGACTTTTATTAATATAATAGTTTATACCACATGTCTAGAACCTGTTTTTTCTAACTATGTATCTTAACCATGTGACCCATTCTAAAATTATTAAAATAGAAAATTACCCCAATTCCTTTAGTCGTTTTTAACTTTATTCTCTTCCTAATCTCTTTATTATATCAATCCAGTCTCTCTAGGATTCTCCATAGTAATATAACCGTGATTTTGAGATGATCCTCAATATATTTGGGGGGATATAATCAGGTTATGTTCACATTTCCTCTTAGTTTATCCTCTTTTTGGAAAACATTATCTTAATTTCTCTTCCACATGACTTAGTGGAACCCAAATGGTCTTTGATTTGTAGTTTTATAGGTTTTATGGGGAATTTATTTTGTTTATATTCGATCTTGGATTTTGAGTACCCAATCTATCTGTTTTAATTCATTAGTTTCAAAGGAGGCATCATTCTCTCTATTGGTGAGGTAAGTGTATAGATCTTATGATTTATCCTGTAAATGCATGTGTTCGTGTGATAATCTCCATTGGTTTTGATTTATTAAATTTAATGTTTGATATTTATATTATATGAACATGATCATTTATGATAATTTAATGTGATTTTAAAATCAGTTTTCTTTATGAACTAGCTTCTTATGCACATGATTTTTTTGATAAAATGCCTCAAAGTTGATTTTTTTTTGATTTTTTTTGAATTTTTTTTATACAAGAACTAATAGTTCAGTGTAGATTAAAGTTATATAGATTATTTGGTATAATATTACAGATATTTAGTTCCCATACCCTAATTTTTCCTTTAAATGTTTGAAGACTTCATTTCATAGGATCCAATTAAAGGGAAATGCATTATATAAAGGAAAAATCGCCAAGAAAATGTTGTCTTCAAGTGGGTTTGGATGGTGGTGACCTAAAATCACATGAAGATGGACCCATGTGTTTAAGTAATTTCCATGTTGTTGGTATTTTAATTTTTTCATCAAGAATTTGTTATCCTATTATTGGATGTTACCCTTATTGTTTTTTTGTTTTGACTTATGATTTTTTTGGATATCTATTGTGATTCCCAATTTTATTCTAGAAAAATGTATCTTGAGGGTGAAATCATTCCCATATTTTTTGGATTTGATACCCTATTTCTTTTCACTATTCCATGGAAATTTGGAATGATCTTCAGTCTTTATGGAGAGTTAATTCAGATGAATTTATGGTTTACATATTCTAGTCTATTACAAATTGGCATTAAAGGGCCAAGTGGTCATTAAAGGATTGTGTTATACTTTTTTATCACACTATTGTATCTTGGGGTTGTTTATATACTAGATGTAGGACTTTTAGATATTGAGAGGTAGTGTAGGGGTGTACCTAGAAAGATACATTTCCTAAATAGCCTCAAGTTACCATGGGAATTCTAGGGTTTTATTGAATACTTGTTTATAAATTTAGCCTTTTGGATTCAATCCTCTAAAATTTTGTTTGTGGTAAAGGAATAAAATATATATTCTTGATGGTTTTCTGCAATTTATTTTTTAGAATATTGGTCCTTCTAGAAGACCATATCTAAATGCTAGAGAGGAAGATATAGAATGAGTAACATAGAGTAATCCTACAATTACCTCTGATGTAGTGGAACCTATTACTACAAAAAATGACATTTACTAATAGAAAATTACCGACAGATAATATATTTGTTGGTTAAAACTATTAATTCCAACAGATATTAAATTCTGTTGATATTAACTATATTTATTAACAATTATTTTTACCAACAGATATATCTGTTTATATTAGTAGTTCAATACCAATAAATATTTTACAAACATTTAAATCTATTGTCTTATTATTATAATAGCAACAATTTATTTATCGATAAAGAAATATTTTATTAGCAGTTATTGTAACAAACAAATATTTTACTATTTAATAAAATTGTTACTAATAAATTATTCAATAATATCAATTTTTTTCCAAAAAGTGAGTATATAGATATATATTTCCCATTATAAGTATATCTTTTTGAAAATAAAAATATAAAATTAATTAAAACATCAATAATTTAGTTATATATATTGGTAAATATATATATATATATAGATACATACATACATAATCGTTATCAAATATAATTTTTTTTATAAATTTATGACTATTCTTATTATATATATATATATATATATATATGAAAAAATAACAAACAAAAAAACCCCTTATGTGCCCGAAATTTTCCCCCCTCGTGATGTTGTTCCCCATGACCTATCTCCCCCAACCCTACCTATTTCCCCCACATCCAGAATTACCTATAGTTGGTATTTTGTGCGGACCTCCTCACAGGAACCCATTCACTATTTCGGATGGCGTTCATCGTTGACATAACTCCCCTCCCTATTCTTGACCAGCATCACCCTCAAACATCATTGTGTGAACCCCCTACCTGCTCCCAACTGTCTTCCTCACATAAAATCCCCTTTTATTAATCACCCTATAGTAGGATACCCAACATCTACATGTCGACATCATTTGTTCATCTGTTCTCTCTCTCTCATCTCACTTCTTTACTTTGGTTTCCCAATCACCCTCCAATAGCATTTTCTATAACTAATTTTATTTTGGTTCTTCATGTTTATAAATTTATATCATGTTTATGTTAGGAATAGATTATATATTGATATTTTATTTTTCATCTTTTTTATGTTTTTTTCTCCATTTTGATACTCTACACTGGGAATATTCTATTAGGTTTATGTACTTTGATGCTTTGATTTTGCATAGTTTCACTTTAGGTGACCGTTTTAATGCCTCAGAAAGAGTTACCATCATTTTTTCAATTCCCAGTGTTGCAATGCTTGGGGTGGGTTTATAGTTCATAGTTAATAGCTCTCTTAGATCCTTATTTCATTTTCATGTTAGGAATAAACTCTATAAATCTATACTGTATGACTCTACCAGTATGGATACATTATATAAAGTCCTGAAATTACTGTATACATAAAACTTCAACATATTAAAACAACATAAATTTATCTACAACTTTTCAACTAGATTATGCAATATAGGAAGACCAAATAGTAATGGACTATATGCATTACATTGATAATTACAAATTGTGTCCCTATTGAAGATACAATATTCGTTTTACTTACACTAGTTTATTATACAACATCATGTTATAATCATTTTCACCTCAAAATAGTCGATTCATTGTCTATTAATTATTATGACATCATAATTATATCTAATTTCTATGTTTTATAACATGATTTTGTTTAGGAATGAGATGTAATATGAAATGTAGTCACTCATAATATATAAGATCCAAAAATCAAGATGTGCATATAACTCAGAAATATGTGTCTACTTTCCCTGCTACATAAGGTTTGGTTGATTTTTTGTTTGAAATTTTATTTCTATATTTTCACCATATCCTAAAAAATTGTTAGTGTGGTTTTTGTTAACTAGGAATCCCAATATATCATTTTTGGAGAAAACCCAATGGGTTTTTCCTCCTACAACTACTCCCTTGTGGTTTTTTCGTGCATGTTTGACTGAAAACCTGATCCCTGGATTGATTCTTTATTATCAAGTTATCAAATAGTGGTGGATCAACATAAAAGGTACATGATGTAACTTACAAAAACTCTGAAAACATCACAAATCTTCTTCACTGGGATCTTCAATGTGATACTAATTACAATACTCGTTGCAAATGTTTTACTTTGAAATTCATGTGGTTTTTCAAAATTGATATTTTTTTTCATTTTGTTTCCTTTATGAAGAACAATGTTTGTACAAAATCAGTTTTTTTTGGCTTGAAGTCTTGTGAGAAAATATGGAACAATAAAGAACTATTATTTTTGAGACATAGGTATTTTATTTTATTATTATTATTGGGATATTTTCATTATTCATAGTCATTTTTTCACCTGCTAAGCATGTAATATTTTATACATTTTCGAACTGATGTTTTTTTCACTTTGTAGTGATAGATGTATCACTTTGGTAATCAATTTTTTTTCCATTTTCTATTTTATTTAATTCACATGTTAATTATGTCATACTTTTTAAACTTTAAAAACCATTTTTTTATACTGTTTGTAGTTTCAGGTCCATCACATGGGAATGATTTTGTTGAGAATGATAATTAATGATCGATGAGATGTACTTACAAGGTAATGATATATTGTTTTTGTTGACTTTGACATATTAGGTTTTTCTATGCATTGTTACATGCAGATAAGGTTGAATAAGTGCCTCAATATAGGGTTTTTTGTGTTAATTTATATGAACCACCACCACCATGTTTTATATTTTAGCATTGACTGAATGTCTATTTATCATTTTATGGTTATTGAAATTTTAGGACATAATAAAGAATATTGTGACAAATTTGACAAGTCTACTGTATAGATAATTTAAAAATATAGTTATATTTATATTTTTATACACACCATGTGTAATGTATGGGTAATGACACTATTTGGATTTCATTTCATTTCTTTTGAAGTTATTATTCATAAAAAGGTTCCTAAAAAATATTTTATAGTTATTGTTATAATTATTTTTGATTTCATTAATTTATCTATACTTATTTTTATATCTTTATATATTTATTTTTCTCTTATTTAATTTTTCAATGTCCCCCTTTCATTACTTATGTTCATTAAATAGGTTAAACATTAAATGATTGATGAATATTTTTTCTTTTACTATATCCAATGCTTGGTGATCTGATTGTCTGTAATAAAAAATATACAAATAACCATGTATTTTCAACACAAATGCAGACTGTCACATTGAATTTATATAGAGTTTCAACATGCATTCAATTTTCATATAGTTTCAACATGCATTCAATTTTTATGCTTCTTTATACTCAGAACCAGTTGAAAAAGTGAACAAGTTAAGAGATAAATGGTACCCCTAACATTGACCCAAAATGGATTAATGGAATCCATATGATCATACAATAAGGGAAATTGAAAACTAGGTTAACAAGATGCATCAAAAATACTAGTTCAAAAATTATGTTACAAATCCCCTGCTCCTACCTTTTAATTGAGTTCTCTCAATATCTATTTTGATAAGACTACCATCCCATTAATACCCCCATGTAAAATATTTCTTAGAATCAAAGTAAGAAATCCAAAAAAGTAGAGTAGAGTCGTTGAGATCTCACTCCGCGACTGCTTCACACAAATGGGAGGGATACCCCAAAGGGGGGTTTAAGTTGACATCAATACATTAGGAAAATCACTTTTTAAAAAAGGCTATAGGACCATCATGGAATTCTCACTCGCACCATGACATGGTGCACATCCAGGTAGTGCAACATGTTGTCCACCATGGTGATGTCTTATCGTTGCATGCCCTTTTTGAAAGGGAATTAGGCCATCTTTTAATGACTTTATCATTGAGACTAAGTAGCATTCTTTATGATTAAAATTTAGAACATTTCTTTGATTCTAGATTGATCCCAACATTTAGATCATCAATGCATTCTTAATTTGAGGCTTTACTGAATACATCTAAGGCATCTTTTATCATTGGAGAAAAATTTGGAGAGCCTAAACCACTACCTAAATAGTTTTACTCTGTATAGGTAGCCTTGTTCTTGAGGTTTTAACTTGGTACAACATAGGCTCCTTGGACACCACATCTAGAACATTTTCCATAACATATTTCTATAACAAATTTGAATCAAGATCTCAAACCTAAGATATAATTCCATTCTCCTTTTTACCAATAACAAAATCCAGTCCACCCTTAAATAAATCATTTTCCTTATCACTATGGACTATATCAGTCAAAGCATGTGAACTATTTCTTATTGATTACATAGATACAGACTTAGGTAGAAAAAACTAGTCTTTACAAGAACATGTCTTATTATCCTTGAATATGAACCCTCATAATCCACTAATGGAAACATCCCTCTAATAGTAAAACATTTTTATGTATTCATCATAAAAAAACCCAGTTGATCAACCTGCGTGATTTTATTTAATGCATTTAGAACTTGCATTCAAATCATTAAATCAGTCCATATTTAATCTTTCACCCACCACGAAAAGATGTTCATGTTATTTTCCTATGTCCCTGACCTTCTAGCAATTTGGTAAGCAGCAACCACAAGATTGTTGATGTCTTCACCAACAACATTCCCTTGGATGAAGGGAGGCTTGGTCTTAGGATTCCTTGGTTGAAGAGGGATTTTTGTATGAACCATTTTCAAGACACCCTTTTGGGTGACTAAAAATCTAACACATTTCAGAGACCTGAAAAAAGTAGTCTTCCACCAGTGATGAGGACCCAATATGTATAGAATGAAATCTCAGTTATCTTATTCTGCACTAGATATGGATTAGGATATATCCTCACATAAGTTAAATGATCAATATCTCTATCCTGCACTGCCACAATATCTTTCTGTGAAATCTCAGAGGATGGGTGTTCTTTACACATTTCCGATGAAGTATCACCTCAAGACAATACTACTATTGATGAAAAAATTGTGACTTGCGACCCTGACTATAGCAGGTCAAACAATAATGTTTCCATGATTCAGAGATAACTGTTTTCTTAAAGTGGTATTCAACTTCAATTTCAAGACCCAAAAAATAGAGGGGTGACTCTAAGAGATGGAGATATCTTTCCTTTGAGATAATAGGGTAATGAAGATAAACTATCGTATCATTATGCAGTTTAATAATTCATACCAATAAATAAATAGATTATTTATTTAATCAGACACTTTTTTATTGTTTCTAACTATTCTACATTAAAAGAACAAATAAAACCATACGGGCCTATGCACATTGTAGTTACAGAATCATTAATTATTCTAATGTTACTAATTCATCAAAAATATTAACCATACATGCATTATGATGTTCAGTATCTTCTATCCCACTCTTCAAAAGAGCATGAATGATAAATCTTATTACCACAAACTAGGTGTTCAAAGAGAAAGATATAAGTTTGGGAATCACCTTCACCCCTCCAGAGTTGAGATTAACGTCAATTATTGTAATGTTTCCAAGAGATGGAAATTTTTAGTAATTTATGCATTCAATTATCAGAAAATTTGAGTTTTTTTTGTTTTAATCTTAGTTGTTTTGATCATCCATTTGTTTAGTTTCTTATTTCCTTAAAAAAATGAACTAGATCATTCAAATTCCCTGTTTTATTATCAATTTTCTATAGTTCTTTTTTTTCTAAAATCCATTAGATGTCAACTAAGATGATGAAAATGATCATAATGAAAATAATTTTTTAATACTTCCATTTATTTCTAGTTTGGTTTCAATTCTTGAAAATATTTTTCTCTGATTTGTGGGTATACATTTTGGTTGATTGTAATATAGATATTGAAGCAAAAGGGTGTGGAATCACAGCAACTAGAGGTTTCTATATGGTATAGGAGCTAACTCAATTGGTTTCTCATTGATATTGGAGCTGACTTGTTTTTTGTATACTCTTGGGTTGTGTGGGGTGAAGATCTTGGAGTTAAAGGTTGTGTGGTATACGAGCTATTTGAAAATTATAGTTGGAGCCAAATCTCTAGCCCTGGGCTAGGATGACTCTCTCATCCTAGTGCACTAAAGGTTGTGGTATAGATGGAGCTAGATCATTGGTCCTTGTTCTGGAGCTAGCTTGTTGGTGCTTTGGGGGGGGGGGGTGGAGGCTTTGTGTGATGGATTATGTTGGGGGGAATTGGGGTGGGATGACTCCCTTTTTGTATAGATTCATTTTGTATCACATTTTATTATTAATATAATTATTTTATTCTAATTTTTTATCCTTTAAAATTATATTCTATTTAATAATCAAATTTGACGAATTATATATGATAAATTGATAGATATAATATTTAATTTTAATAGTTATAAAAATTTATAATTTTTAATCAAATGTACCTTATAAACATATATTATATGTTGGTAATATTATTACCAACAGAAAAAAATTTCATAAGAACTTGTTGCTTAACACTTTAACTAACGTATATATTCTTTTGGTAGTATTATAATTGTAGCAGAACAATTTTAACTATCGTAAAAACATTTAGCAATAGAGTTTTTACTAACAATTTAGTGATATGGACATATGTATTGGTAAAATGTGTTACAAACTGAAAATGTTCTTTTACCTATAGATATTCCCCTATTGAAAAAATTTAAATATTTTCTAGTGTATATTCAAAATGATATAGTCCTTGGTGTAGCTAGTGTTGAACTATAGTAAAAGGTGGATCGTGCTTCATAATTCACTAAGTAAAATCTAATGATCTTTGGTAGTGATAAGTGATCATGGGAATTGGGATAATTGATCAATAGGATTGAGGGGATTCTCCACTTCCTAAAGACTTAAGAAAACTCTAAGGTGAATTTCTCTTAATATATTCATGAGTGACTGGTAAGGATGTGGGGTAAATCAATTATATAATCCAGGTTTCATGAACACCTCACCTATACAACTTCCAAGATAGAATTCAATCAACAATTTTATCCTAAAATGTTTTGAGTGGTAAAGACTCATAATTTTTTGACATGGGAGCAAGGAGAGCATTCGGTTATGGATTATGATACTTATTTTGATGATTTAGTTCACATATCACCCGAGCTTGTTTCCAATGAATACATTAAATATTGGTTGTTCAAGATGGGTTTTAGTACTGATATATTGTTGATTTTAATCCTCTTGTTCCTATATAACTTTGATGAGGTGGTTAATAAATAAATCATGGCTATGGTAAACATAGATAATAAGACTCGTTTAAGTGGAGCATTAGTTGTAGTAGGGGTTTTCAATAGTTTTTTTTCTAACCATAAGACGAAGTCATTGTATAGTGTTAATGTGATGGAAGAGGTGTAAAATAGATGTTTGGGAAAGATCTGGTTTGTAGTTATCAATAGGTAAGAAAGGGACACCTTAAACCTAGTTATAAGGTATCACCTAAGGTGTTTCATTCTTATGGGAAATATGTCATATTCATCACTTCTATGAGATAGAATCATAGGTATATAAATCTAGATCCACCTTCACTAAGGGCTCTTAGTTTAAATATGATGTGGAAAAATAGGTCATATCTTAACCTCTTTCCAATGGTAATTATCAAGTCATGAAGAATAGAAAAAATGAGGTTAGACAAATTTATACAACATAGTGTAAACCGGAGGAGTCAGTGGAAGGATCATATACCATGAGAGTTATGTTCATTATTTCATATTTTATAGTTATAGAATTATTTAATACTGGTTAAAATCATTCCTTTATCTCATCCAAGATTTTTTTTGTGTTGGGTTTGTGTTCTAATTTTATACATTTCATGAGGACTATTTCCACCCCTTTGGAAAATAAGTCAGAGCAGGGTTTCAGAAGTACTGAATTTCATGATCTGATCATTAACCACAAAATTGTATGGAGTTTTCTAGTTCATTATCTTGATAGCTTGATCTCATCATTGAAATTGATTAGATGATTTTGTATAAAGTCGAGATCCATTGATATCATCATCATGTCCAGTTTCTTTCTTTCGATGGAGTCTCTCATGTATTTTAGCATATGTGGGATCATTGATCCATGATATTAGATCATATTGTCCTTAGTTCCATGAAAATATCATCAAATATTTTTTTGATGTTATTGATCCATGTCCAAGTGGTCCTCTTCCAGTGTGGTGAGTGAGTGTTATGATGTTTTTCAAAATGAATTCTCCATGTCACCGCCTTAAATGGAAGTAGAGTAAAAACCACTTAAACAAGATAAACACTACATTATTCATTTAAATTATTATTAATAACATTTTATCAATCCATTTTGTTACATATAAAAACATTACCTAAAAAAAATTTCTATTATTTCACTATGAAATACTATTATATATTTTTATAAATACTTAGTGTGCCCCAATTTCATAAATAAAAAATTTATAATGCTTAAGAAAAAATTTTACTATATCAAATAAAAACCAATAATAAAAATCAAAAAATAATATCAAAATAATTATAGATACCATATATAGATTTTATATTATTGAAAACCGGGATTGGAAAAGGAAATAATTCTTGGATTTTTCAACCAAGAAAAATTCATAGAGCAACCTACTAAAAATTAGTGAATTAGTTATCAAGGGATGTTATTCCACCAAAGGATGAGAGAATAAATACTTGTATGGTGATTATAATACCTATAATTAAAACCCACAAATTAAAAATATGTCCATGTCAAACCTGAGGCCACTGTGGAATCAATTAGGTAAAAAATGGGGAAACATAAGATAATTGGAGAGGGGATGATATTTAAAGTTTCCTAAATGAAAGAATGAAGGAAAATAGGTGAAGAAAAAACCATGGGAAGATAATATGAGATAGATATTTAAGTAGTTTTATACCTAGTTTATTTATAAATAAATGAGAAGTAAAAAATTGAGAATCATTTAAAATCCATGTAATGTCACCAACTTAATTTACCTTCATCGTGACTAAATTAGGTCTCCCCACACCTCAAGAATTCCTCCCTATATGCCAAAGTCCTAAAACTAATGAAGATAATTGATATATAATATGTGAATACTATGTTATATTTAGTATATACAACCATAGAAAATAATGAAAGTAATATCTGAAAATAATCATCATAGTATAACTATAACAAATAAATAAACATCATAGATAAATGTCAGCAAAAGGTAAATAAGAATGTCATTCTTTAATAAAATTAACCACTATATATGTCAAAAAATTCAAACAAGTATAAATATTATCTCTCATGGGTTATTTCTATATAATTGGGTATAAAATAAAGTAAAAAACTGTGGTCCCCACAACACTAGTCTAGTGTAATAGCTTGGTTCTATCTCCCGAATATAATAAGTAATACTAGCTTAACTATAAAAAATGGGTCTTTTCCCTTACCTTTTTAATGAATCATAATTTTTTCTAGGGTACCAGGGCACCCTTAGAGGGTGTGATTACAACTATGTAGGCCACCACTAATAGTTTCCCTAATTAAGTATACTAAATATTGGTGCATGCTCGATATGAAATTATAATAAATAAATTTTTAAATAACTCATCACATCACAAAATTACTGATAACCAAATCACATGTGACCCTAACTTCTTTGGGTAGTACTAAAATTAGATGATATGCCAATGTTTATAACACAACTCAATGATGAATGATATATAGATAAATGTATCTTAATAAAGGTGAACAAGATATCACCATAAATTTCCAACAAGTGAACAATGAAAATGTAATCTAACAATCAATGGATAATGAAAAATCACTTGTGAAACCCTCCCACAATAATGAATAAATCACCGAGAGGGGGGTGAATTAGTGATTAAAAATTTCATTTTTTTCCATTTAAAATATTTTAATTACCAGTTATAATTAAATGAATTCATTATTAAACTCACCCACATGCATACACACACAAGGCACAACATGTTTTATAGGTTTCATTACTAAGTAAGAGTAGTTAATCCTTAACATGATCAGGAAACACCCAAGATCACACCGTTCAATATAAATAATCATACGTATTACAAAAATTATTTGACAACCATGAACTTTTGTAATACTATATTCTTCTAAATATTTAAGTAAAACCTATAAATTAATAACATTTAAAATAGTTTTGCGAAAAAAATAAATTATCTCACTACTTTAGACATCAATTATATTATTATTGTGCTGCTTCCTTCTTCACAACTCACACTTGACAATGTCTTTTTTCTTCATTTTTTAATATCTCAGACAATAATAATAAAGTGTAGCTTATTGTTCTTATGTTTTAATGTAAATTCCCTTCTAAATGTTATTGGGGTTTTCTTCTTTTATAGATAATAAATATTCATTTTATTTTCAACAATATCGGAGTCACCTACCTATTTTTTCTTTATTCTACAGAAATGAACATATTTCTAGGATAATGTCATGAAAAATATTTCCATAATTTTTAGGTAAATTACCAAATTGCATTCAATGATAAATCCTCCTTTGTAAACTCATTCAAACCCAATTAAATCAAGTAAAGGATTTCCATTTTAATCTCCTTTAGACTCGACAATAACTCAATAATGGAATTTAAATATCTATATCCCCATATTCTGTAAAAATATCATATATTACACATCTACATAAATTAATTAAACACCAGGGAATATAATATGGAATATAAATCCCTACGCTGGAATTTGAACATTGAGGAATTCTCAAAATGACCACCATATATGAACTATAAAATGGTCTATGTTGTTTTAATACTTGCACCTTATCTCAATTAAAACAGCACAAGAATATTCATGTAAACTCACCATATCTCATAGGTTGACTGATATTTCACTATGGACACCAAAAAATCCCTTAATAAATAAACTATGGTGTGGGGACTTCTTCATTTCATATCTTCCTACGACTTGGTCTCCAATACTTCAGGATGGTGCCCAATTCATCTTCATACATACATTTCAACAGATCAATATTAATTCTATAAAGTATCTTTATTTTATCTAAGATTGAATCAAAAAAAATATCATTTATTATAATATTTATTCATTGAATATTAATTTCAAGTCATCATCTAAATTAATATCTCTAATTATTCGGAATATATAAATTCTATAAATCTCATCATACCTTTGCACATGGTTTCTTTTTTACCTTTATATAGGTAGAAACTACCTTTAGAAAGGTCCACTGGTTTCCTTTATATATTTCATTTTCTTTACACAAGTATTCAATTACCCTTATGTAGGTTTGAGATTACCCTTATGTAAGCCTCTAAATTCCATCATCACCTTATGTGAATAGTAGAATCATGGACTCTCAATTACATAGATCTTGACTACCATTATGTGGGTATTTCAACATATTGAGGACTGTTATACAGTGTGATTTCACCATTACAATGTTCTTGATATTCCCCAACACCATATCATAGCTTCAAAATTTTCCTCAATACCATTACATAGCTTTATATATTTCCCCAATACATTTACATTACATTAGGGAATATTTGTATTACCGTAATGAAAACTCCCAAAATGATATATTTATTTTATTAAGTTTTTTAATTTACAATATACCCTTACATAAGTAATAATTCCAACTAAAAAAAAACCTTTGGATTTACTTAATTACTCTGTAGGCCTTCCAAATACAATCAAATGTTGTAAAAAATGTTCAATCACTTATCATTTGATTTAAGATAAATGAAACAGTCATCACAATGTCCATTGAGTTTGATTTATTCAATAACAAAAAAATCCAATGGAATAGACCATTTACAATTAAGCCTTCTTAAAAATAAACTCTCTTTAATCCTGGACTCAATAATATCGTAGGGTTTTTTTGGTATCCAAAGAACATAAAACACACTTAAACTTAACCATTTTTGTAATGGATCTTCATTCAATAGTTATAATCCAACATGAGTGAACTCATCAAAAGAAACAATTATATGAGTTACACTATCATTTTTTCGATAAAGAATTTATTTTGATTCAACCACTCCAATATCTAATTCTATTTATTCATCATTTTTCAAAAAATATAATAAATGAGTTCCTATATTAATTTTAAAAAAACTATTAAAATAGTGCACACTGTACATGAATAATTCATAGATTACCCCTTTTAATCTCCCTAAATATATAATCCCCCTGAATGAGTGAGACTCGTATCTCTAGAAATATCCCCAAGTGTTTTCCTATCCATTTTTAAATGATCTAGATAATTACATATGTAAATAAACATAAAAATATTTATGTTTTCATTTCCCCCCTTTGACAAAGAATTCCAAAGTACAAGGTTGGAGTGGGGATAGAATGTTATACCTTAGCCTTGTGAGAGGGAAAATTTAACTCCCATTTCAAACCTCAATATTAAAAATGCATCCATAAATAATGTATTTGAAGAAACCTTGACTATTTTCACTAATTTATGAACAAATTATAGGTTTATATTATTTCTCCCCACAAGACCTGTGAATAAGTGATATTTGATATTGATAATATTTCTTCTTGAATATTGAATAAGATATTTAATTATGTTTAAAACTCTTTTAGTAACTCATACCAAGAGATGTGACAACCTCACTTTCAACTTGAGATCTTCCAACTGAGTTTTCAGCCCCATCAATTGAGCAGAGTCTAGAATTTCAACTACATAATCTTCTTTAGCATTCCATAAAGTTACATAATTTTATTTGTGGGCCAAAAAATACACCTATCACTAAGAAAGAACATTATAATAGATGTGTATTTTCTACCATATTCAATTCCTCCCCAATCTACATTTGATATACTATACATATTCAACTCTCCTACTTCATCATATTTTATCCCAAAATTAGTTCTACCTTTTATATATTAAAGGATCCCTTTACAAGAAATAATATAATTTTTTTGAATACTTGTGAATTTAGAACAAAGGGTGAAAACATAAAATATATCCAACCTCAAAGTTATTCAGTATAATATACTTCCAATAAGATTTTGAAATTCTATTTGATCCACTTCATTTCCTTTCTTGTCTTTATATAAATTGGTTCTTATTGAGATAATGGTATATGTTGGAACCAAGACATTTATTTTATAGAATTGGATTATGGTTTTTGTTTTGTTTTCAATAAACATTGGGTGGATCAAGGATTTTTAAAAGAATCAGGTCTTACGATTGATATTGAATGCAATATTGAAGGTGGAGAAATTTATCCAGTGTTTTCCAAATTTCTGTGCCTAAAAATCATGAGTTTTTTTGTTTGGAAATGGAAGAGTTTTGAAAAAGGAATCACAAACTGCAAAACATGTTCTAGGAACAATTTTTGAACCAATAATTTTGGTTTATGGAATGGAAAAATACAAATCATGAAGTGGGAATGGTATTCATAGTGCGTAGGAGGAATGGTTCATGGAGCGAAGGTGGTTCACGGTAAAGACTTAAGGTTTGTGGGAAGTCTCAATGTACACATAAGGCTTGAAATTTCATGGGATGGTGCATCATTTTAGAAATTGATACAAAGTTTTCAAAGACTGTGAAGGGTTCCATTTGTGAAAAAAAGGTGGTGATTTGTGTCATTGCATAGGGCGAATGGAGGGAAATATAATACGTAAGGAAAATTGATGACAGGAGATGTGCGGTATGTGGAGAATGGGGTATAGTATTGAAGATTTAGTAAATCTCAATTTAAAAGATCTTGCATATCTATTTTCGTAAATAAGGAGAATTAATCCCTTCATTAGGGTGTGACTCTGAGATTAACATTTCAAAACGAATTAAGTGAAATATGGATGTAGTTCTCAGGAAGAAAACAGCCAAAAGACTTTAATTAACAATCCAAAAGTAATTTGGAAAAGTCTAGAATAGTTCATGTAAGATAGAATAGGGAAGAATATGTCTATTTTTTAGGAAGACATGTCATTGTAGGAGAGCCAGTACGTGGAATAAGAACTCTTTCCACAGATTTCTTATAGTACGCGGTGAGGAGGAAAAAATAATCTGTGAAGTAGAGATGATTCACGGCATAGGGGCAGTTCATGGAAGCTGGTTTATGGAGGTAGAATGTGAAGGTGGATTTTAGTTGTGGTTTGGGAAGGCAGGATACTGAGCAGGTATGTGGTGCACATGTAGTATGCGGTGTAGTGTAGTATGCAGAGAAGAATGTTAGTTTGTTGAGGAGCAGTTCGTAAACTATCAGTACACGAAAAAGTGAACTTCATCTGTGGGTAAAAACAAAACATCAATAGAGCATCCATATATAGTTAAGGATGCATTATTTAGTTCCAATCCATTGAAGGGACCTTTAAGTCAATACAATGTGTTGATATTATTCCCAACACAGTGGGGAAGGTGGAGTCAATGGAAGTTATCTGAGGGACGTAGTGTGCTACCCCTAAAATATAGTAAAGGAAGTGCGCCTGGAACATAGTGACTCAGCTAAAATTTTGAACTCCAAAACTGGTGAATATTAGTGGACTTTGGCATGAACTAAAAATTTTCAGCATGTGCAACTTGAACGTAGACCTTTATGGTGAACCATGTAAAATTGTTATGTCTTTTTTTTTTCATGTCATTATTTGTTTTGTGCACTTTCTCATCAGATAGGTTTAACAGGTTCCTACCAACATGAGAACAAGATCCTTTATTTTAAAAGAAAAAATTGACACCTTGATTTAACCCTCCCCTATCAGGGTGTTATGGGTTCTTTTGTAAAAAAAAAGTCAATCCTCCATGCTAGACTTTTTGAGAAGTTGTCTAGAAAAATTTTATTTTCAATGAAATATATGATCTCTCTCTTGAGAAATTTATAGTCCAAGAAAATAACTCATCCCACCAAGTATGGAAACTTCAAAAAAGTCCTTCATCTCTTTATAAAACTCATCATAAGATTTTTCATCATTTTCAATATAAAATATATCATCTACATATATAATAAAAACGAGATATAACTTATTGTCAAATTTGATGTAGAGGTTATTGTCCACTCACCTATTCCTAAATTTCAATTTCTCCAAGTATGTTTCCATATTATAATAATAAGATATTATTGATTTCTAATCTAATATAAATACTTATTTAACCTAAAAAGATGATTTCTATATTTTTAAGGAATGAAACTGTAATGATTCATAATAAAAATCCTCTCTTTTATCTCACCATTAAAGAAGGTATACTAGACATCCATTTCAAAACTATTTTATTATATTCGGGAAAAAGTAGATTGAAATATTCTTATGTGTTTTAACCTAGAAATTTTTGAAAAGGTATCATAAAAATCAACTCCTTCAAACTAATAATAGGCTTTACACATAATTCTTGTTTTATTTCTAATAACATAACTTTTTTCATTCAACTTGTTTTTGAAAACCCATTTGTTCTAATGATGTTCTTGTCTTTAGGTTAGGGTTCCAACTCCCATTTTTCATTATTATCAATTTTTTCCAATTCTCCATTCATGAAATTAACCAATTATTTATGTTCCATAGGTTCTTCAATATCTCTTAGTTCAACCTGTTAAAAGTTTGAGGTGTACGATTCTATTCTCTAAGTTATATTGTATGGAATTTTTTGTGCATGTTATCCAATTATTTTTCATTCCTCTACATATACTCTCATACCTGGATGTAGTGAATTATAGTAACCCTAGTTTCTATTATGAAACCCTTTATTTTTTCCTTTTGTGTTTATAAAGGTTAAGGGTGATAGTGGATTAGCTCACAAAGTAATCCCATTTTATTCATATTTGTGAAACACATACGGTGGAGGATATACCCAAAATATATATTCAGGAAGTGGTAAAGAGACATGGAAGACAAGTTTCAATCATCTCAAACATAGATTCAAGCTTCACATCTCATTTAAGAAAATCCTTATAGAAATTATTGGGGTCTCAGTTGACTATTAGTATGGTGTGTCACCCTCATACGGATGGCTAATCTCAAATAACAATACATACATTGGAAGACATGTTGAGGTATTGCGTGATGGATTTTGGTGGCTCATGGGAAGAGCATATAACACTAGTGGAGTTCTCATATAATAATAGATATCAGGCCTTAATACATATGGATCCCTTTGAATCATTGTATGGATGTTCTTCTTGTTCTCCACTTTACTGGGTGGAAATAAGTGAGACTTCAATAATTGGGCTAATCCTTTTATAAGAAATGATGGAGAAGAATAAGTTCATCAAGAAATGAATGGAAATGACTTAGAGTCATTATAAATTTTATGTAGATCATTGTCAAAGACTATTGTCGTTCACTGGGAGTGATCAGGTGTTCTTTCAGATCTCTAAAAGGCTTGTACATCATCGTTTTGTGAATCATGGAAAGTTATATACCTGGTACATTGGAAATTTTGAGATTCTAGAACAGGTTAGAGATGTGTCATATCGGTTTATGTGACAGCCATGGTTCAATTCACTTAATAATTTGTTCCGAGTATCTTAGTTGAAAAGGTATGAACCTGATGTTGACCCTGTGATCAGATGGGATCACATTGACCTAGAGCCCAATGCTTAATTGGTATATATCCCAGTGAAGGTTTTGTATAGGAAGGATAAATTATTTCTTGAAAAAATAATCATTCTAGTGGGAGTTTTATGGAAACATGGTCAGATTCCAGAAGATACATGGGAATATTAGAAAGAAATAAAAGAGTAGTGGCCAGAACTCTTTCAGGCTAATGAGGGTTTTCTACTTTCTAGGGATGGAAATACCAATGGTGGGGAAAAATTATTTCCCCAAATTTCTGGTATGTGGCCCTATCTTTATGATTTTTGTGTTTAAAAAGGATAATAATGATATTTTGGAGGGTTGGTAGTTCTTGTCGAATGTTTTTGTGGATAAAGGGGAAGCACACTGGATGCACACGGTTTGTCTAAACCATGCGGAATTCCTTGGAGAAACCATACAGAGTTGCAGATGTTGGATATTAGCTTCAGAATAGTTAGAGAATAGTTAAGGAGGTCATGTGAGGGTTTTCCCAGTTTGATGGTAATTCATAGTTAGCACATATTTTGTCTAACAGTGTGACTAAACCATGCACAGGGTTAAAGTGAGACCCTAAAAAAGTCGATCTGACAAGTTTTTTACTCTAACTCCATTTTTTTCTCTCCTATGTATCCCTAACATGGGATTCATCTCCATTGAATGTAGTATAACATCTGCTAAGTAATTTGGAATCATTCTAGATCCCTACCTTGTTATTTTCATGCCATATTCTTAAGGTAAGGGTTCTTCTTCTTCTTTATTTTCATGTTTTCTTAGATCTACTTATACTCTACTCTTATATTCTTAGATCAATGCTTGTTATAAGTAGATTTATGATTTTTGATGCTATATATGATGATATTTAGCCTTGATAATAATATGAGAAGAGATCTAAGGTGGTTTTGTGGAGAATAGACCAAGTTTAATGGGTGTTCTTTGTCCATTTTATGTTTTTTCCAAACCGAGTATGGGGGGTGGCTTCACTCTACACTCCTCTTTCTAGGACTAATTGAAATACTTTAAAATTTATTCATTTGTGACCAATTTATTGTTATTTTTAAATTCATGAATTGTTGTAAACCCTATTTTGTGACGGTTTGGTAAATTATAGAAATATCGGAAATTGGTGTACTTGCTAATGTGATTTGGTTATTTATTTTTAAATGTGGATTTTAAAATGGGAATTTTCAAGTATTGAAAGTGTTTTAAATAAAAGGAATGGTTTTTTTGAAATGAAATTATTAGTTGAAATTTTATTTTGTAATGTTTTTTTAATAAAAGAACTGTTTTATTTAAATAGATGAAGTGTTTTTTTGACATTGGTTAATGGAATAATGGTTGTTTGTGTTCATATTAAATTAATGAGGCCTGGTTGAAATATGAACTTATACTCAATGCCAAAGGTGTAATGGCACAATGTTTTTGTCTGTTCATATAAAATTAGGTATGGATAAGTGTCAAGAATATCCCCTATCATTGGTTGGATGGATAAGGGTTAGGGACATACCCTATCAAACATTCTTGTGCATTTGGGTTGGATAAGGGTAAGAAGTCTCCCCCAACATTATTCGGATGGGTAAGGGTCAGAGATTTTCCCCTCTTCTTGGTTTCATACATGGTCGGTTGTGTGGATATGTGGAATGGTTACAGAAAATAGAATGTAAAAATATTTAAATGATTGTTTATGCACTTTACCTGAAAAAAATGTTTGCTATGACTTTAGTTTATTTTTTAATATAAACTGTTTTTATAAATTGTTTTGTATGAACTATTTGATATAAATGAGGATAAATTTTCTATCCTTGTGGTGTGAGTATGAAAGTCATTGGGGAAAGACTATTGAGATTTATAATCATCCCTTCTTTGGAAATTTGGTGCTTTTGTAGATGATATCTTCTGGGACAGGGGAAAAAGTAAAGTATCACATGTATTTAGCACTACATCATGATACAAGGGTAGTTTGGTGACGTTGGAGTATGGATCATAGAGCTTGTGAATCATGGAGTCCTATGGCCATCATGGGGTCTTTAGCTGTGTTTTAGATTTTTTTACTTTGATAGTTGCTTTGTCTTCCACTATAGTACAGTTTGGTGTGGTTTTGATATAAATGAAGTGGTTGAGTTGCCTTCCATTTATTCATGCATCATATAGTGAGTTGTTTCGTTATGGTTTGTTGGGTTAATGGTTTTTGTTCTTAAAGGGTAAATCATCCCCCACCTTCATTTGAAACCCTTCGATATTTATTTCTAGCCTTTGGTGTCTTGGGGGTGTCTCTTAATACCATGTTCTCACCACCCTCTCTAGACAATGAGAATAAGTGGGATGTTACATGAGTGGAGTTTCATCTCATCACTTGAGTTGTCTAAATCATCATCTTCAAATTGAAATTCTTCAAAACATCAATCCATTTATGAAATAATTTTCATTTTGTTTATCCAAACGAGATTCATTATCATCACCTCTGGTAATTTTTTTCATCTGTGTACTTTTTATTTTCATGTTCCAACACTTTAACATCTATTTCATCCGTGATTTTATTATTCTCTCTGTTTTAGTGTCGGTATCTACTTCCATGTAGAGGATAACCCAAGAAGATTCCATCAACACCTAGTTTATAAAACATTCCAGGATTTTAAACTTTATATTAGATAATTTATGGTATAAGAAATACCCATAAATATTTAAAAATTGGGTTATTCTGTTATACATTTCATATGGTGACATGTCAAAATTTGTTCTTTGTAATCAATGATTTTGAATATTAATTGCTGCTCCAATAACCCATCCTCAAAAATACCAAGAAGTGTTATTCTCAATCAACACTATTCGAGTATTCACTACTAAGTTTCTATTCTTATATTTATCCACATAATTTTTTACAGGGGATATGGTGCACTATGTTAATGAAGAATACCATGATTCTCAAGGTAAGATTCAAATCTTTAACTTATATGTTCCACAATATTTTCTATATGAATCTTCTTCAAGGGGTAACCGCCATCATTTCCAAAAATTCTCCTAAAACTTTTAAAAATATTAAGTTTAACATTCCATGATATTACATCATATTATACTTTAATTAATGCTATTTCTAATAACTTGTCTCCCACACAACACCGAACTAAAACATATTTTTATACTTTAAGAAAAAATTATAAGTGGTCTTTAAATTGTAGTCATTGAATTAAAAGGTATAAATAGACATAACTACATTTTGAAAAATATACACAATAAAAAAATTATGGTTATTTTAATACTAATTAATTTATTGAATTTATTTTTTGTATTTAAATAAATAATAAGGTCATTTTTTTCATTAAAATGTATTTTTATAAGAATTTCCTTTTTACATGATATGCATTTTTATTTTAAGAAAATAAATATATTATGTTTAAATAATGATAGATTATATTTTTGATATGAATAATACATTAAAATTAAATTAATTAGTTATTGGAAAGTAATAATAAAAATGATTAACAACTAAAAAATGAATCAACTATAAAAAGAGATTTTCATTATATTTTATGTTTTAAATTAAAAGATGAATTCAAAAATTAAAGAATTTAAATATGAAAAAATTAAAATTATTTTTGAAAATATCATTATAATATTATATTAAGATGAAATTCTTGAATTTAATAAAAAATATTGATTTTTAGGGTAATAGTTCAAAATATCAATTTTATATATACTGTGTCTTTTATAACATCATTATGATGCATGAATAACTTAGAAAATGTATTAAACCTTCTTTATAATTAAATATTGTTTGAATACATAAAATTATAAATTTAAAAATATTGTGTTTAATATAGAAACCCATGTTTAACATTTTAGAACCTAAGTTATATATTTTTTTAAATCTTTTTTTTTTAATTTTACATTTCTTACTTTGAAATTAATATTTATCACCTTTAGAAACTAAGTATTATAAAATGGTTTTCATATTTTTAATCAACATAAAAAAAATATCTAATAATTTTAGTTTTATTTTTAGTAATTAAAATAAGTTGCCAATGTTAGAATTGAGTTACCATGGTAAAAGTAAATTGTAGTAAAGATATAAATCAAGGGGTACAAAGATTGAATATCACAATCATTATCCCTTATTTGTGTGTATGATATTTATATTCACCAAAATTTACTCTCAATTACTTATTTTCAAATTTTTATGCCAATTTCCTTCAATAGTGAAATACTTATTACAAAAATGAGACTCCACTCATTTATGAATATTTCCACTTAAAAAACCACTTCTCCTCAAAACCGAAGCCCTTTAGTTGGGCCTAAATCATCATAAATTCCTCCGCAACACTACTATCCATTTCTAATAGGTTTTTTCTCCTCAAAAATACCACTATTCAAAGGCTTAATTCTATTTTTAAATGAGTTATTCTAATAATTAGATTAAAAGTTCTTACTCACACCTTTTTATTCCTATTTATTTAAGTATTCTTATTCAAGCTCAATGTCTATAATACAATAATAAAATAAGAGAATCATTATCCTTAGTATATTGAAAGTCTATTATATTTATGGAATAATTGTAATCTATCTTTCTTCCTTCTCCTTAGAAAAATGGAAATGTTTCCCATGCGTATGTACGAACTACCACCTTTATGAGTGATGTGTTCCATTTTTTCATACCAAATTACATGGATAGTTTAAATTCAGTATTTAATGAATAAATATTATATTTATAAAATTATTAAAATTCTAAAAATATAAATCCATTTATACCTTCTTCTCATACAATGAAAAACTAAAATGTTGTTCGTGTGTACCACTATAGAAAAACCCGTCTTTTGAGATTGGAAAGGGTCTCGTCGCAAAAAGTCCGCCTGGGGGGACTATTTACGACATGTCTTATTCCCGTCACAAATTGTTAGTTATTTTATGATGGGTGAACACCACATGTCACAAATGGTTTGGCACGCACTGCCCGCCAAATCGCTGGAAGGTTATTTGCAATGGGTGATTTTCACAGATTGCAAATAACAATCAGTGGGTTTTTGTATTTGCGATGGGGCATGTCGCAAATATCCTTCGCTGGTTTGAGAATTTGTTATGGGAATCGTCACAAATACCCATTTTATCTTCCACAACGTAATTAATAGGGGTTTATCACATGAAACATTCCATGTCACAAATAATATTATTTCTACAGGATTTATCTCTCATTGCAAATGCTATGTCGGTAGGGAGGTTTTTCTGATGGGACTCGTTGCTGGTACTTTTTAAGACGCCACACCCTAATTAATGAGTGGTTAGTATTTGCAACGAGACCCGTCACAAATAATCTAACCTTCATATACCTCTATCTATTTTATTTAATTCACATCTCACTCAACTCCTCTCTATCTTTGAACTCCGAAATTTCTCACTAAATTTTTTCCAATGTTTAAAATTTCATATCGGAGTGATTTTATAGCCTTGCAGCCTACAAAAGATCTTGTTTTAAGGTATTTATCTATTGCTTTTATTTTTAGTTAATTTATTTAATTTTATGTTATTTATATTTATTGTTTATTAGTGATAATTAAATTAAATTAGAATTAGAAAATTTTATTTTGCAATATTTATTTTCACAAATATGTTGTTTCATTTGTAATAAATAAAAATAAATTGTAATAATTAATAACAATTAGTAATAATTAGTAATAAATAGTTTTAATTAAAAATAATTACTAACAAATGGAAATAATTACTAATAATTAGGAATAATTATGAATATTATAAATAATTTGGAATAATTTGGAATAAATATGAATAAATTGAAATAATTAGGAATAAATTTGATTAATTAAGAATAATTATTAATAATTTGGAATAATTTGTAATAAATATGTATAAATTGTAATAATTAGGAATAATTAGTAATAATGAGTAATAAATAGGTATAATTAGTAATAATTAGTAATAATTAGCAATAAACATGTATAATTTGTGAAAATTAGTAATAAATAAGTATAATTAGTGATAATTAGTAATAATTAGTAATTATTAGTAATAAATAGGTATAATTAGTAATAATTAGTAATAATTGGTAATAATTGGTAATAAATAGTAATAAATAGTAATAAATAGTACTAAATAGTAATGAATAATAATAAATAGTAATAAATAGTAATAAATAGTAATAAATAGTAATAAATAGTAATAAATAGTAATAAATAGTAATAAATAGTAATAAATAGTAATAAATAGTAATAAATAGTAATAAATAGTAATAATTAATATTAATAATTATTAAATGGTAATAATTAGTAATAGTTAGTAATAATTATTAATAAATAGTAAGAAATAGTAATAAATATTAATAAATAGTAAATAATAGTAATAAAAAGTAATAAATTAAAATAAATAGTAATAAATAGAAAAATATATAAATAAATTGAAATAAATAGAAATAAATAGGACTTCCCCAATCCAACTTCACCTTCTATTTACGATGGGCGACATAATTTCCATAAGATTGGTAGAAGCTCTTTTAGCTGACAACTCGTCTCCTTACAACTTTCTCTGAATGAAATCACTATGAAACATCTTCTCTAATGCACATATATCCATTTTCGTATGCATGAGAATAGAGAGCAGTGCGATGAGAACTCCCTGCTCTCCATTATTGTGCATACAAAAATGGATATCTATACATTAGAGTACAGTTTTCCTAGTGATTTGAGTCAAAGAAAGTTATAAGAAGATGAGCCATCAGGAAAAAAAGTTTTCACCAATCTGTTGGAAATTATGTCAACTGTCACATATAAAAGGTGGAGTTGGCTTAGTGCCTTCCTATTAATTTTTATTTATTTCTATAATTAGTAATAAATAGAAATAAATTGGAATAAATTGGAATAGATAGGAAGAAATAGTAATAAATAGTTATAATTATGAATAAATTTTGATAAATAGGAATAAATAGTGATAATTAATAATAATTTATGATAATTAGAAATAATTTGTGTTAATTAGAAATAATCAGTGATAACTAGTGATAATTAGCAATAATTAGTGATAATTAGGAATAAAAGACATAATTAGTGATAATTAGTGATAAATACTCATAATTAGTGATAATTTCTAATAATTAGTGACAATTACTCATAATTAGTGATAATTAATAATAATTAGACATAAATAGAAATAATTAGTCATAAATAGAAATAAATTAAAATAAATAGTAATAAATAGAGATAATTAGTAATAAATAGAAATAATTCGTAATAATTAGTAATAATTAGTATAATTAGTAATAATTTGTAATAATTAGTAATAAATGGTAATAAATATTAATAAATGGAAATAATAACTAATAAATGGTATTAATTACTATTAAATTGTATTCATTACTAATAAACAGTAATAATTACCAAGAAATGGTAATAATTTGTCATAAATGGTAATAATTACTAATAAATGGTAATAATTAGTAATAATTCTTAATAATTAATAAATTTTTTCATAAATTGTAATAATTAGTAATTAATATGTAAAAATGGTAACAATTAGAAATAAATGGTAATACTTTGTAATAAATATCAACCACTAATAAATGGTAATAATTAGTAATAAATATCAACTACTAATAAATGGTAATAATTAGTGATAATTCGTAATAATTAGAAATAATATGTCATAAATAGGAATAATTATATATAAATAGTAATAATTTATAATAAATAGTGATAAATGGTAATAATTATCAATAAATAGTGTTAAATAGAAACAATTAGCAAAAATTTGTGATAATTAGTCATAATTAGTGATAAACAGAAATAATTAGTAATAATTAGTAATTAATGTTAATAAATTGAAAAACAATTGTAATGATTAGTAATAAATTGTAATAATTAGTAATAAATGGTAATAAGTGGGAATAATAGGAAGTAAATTGTAATAAATTGTAATAAATTGTAATAAATAGTAATAAATAGTGATTAGTGGTAATAATTAGAAATAAATAGTGATAATTAAAAATAATTATTAATAATTAGTGATAAATAAAAATAACTAGTAATAATTAGAAATAAATATAAATAAATAGTAAAAATTAGTAATAAATAGTGATAAATATAAATAATTACTAATAATGAGTAATTAATTGTAATAATTAGTAATAAATAGAGGTAGTTAGTAATAATTAGTAATAATTCATAATATAAATTAGTTTTAAATAGTATTAAATAGTAATAAATAGTAATAAATAGTACTAATTAGTAATAATTGGTAGTAATTTGTAATCATTTGGAAATTAATATTAATTAGCAGTAATTGGTAATAATTAGTAATAATTAATAATTATCAGTAATTAGGAAATTAGCGGTAATTAGGAATAATTAAACTTTTTTTCTTTTTTTGAATCGTGTTTTTCTTATAACAAATTATTCATTAAAAATAATTATTTTATATTTTTTGGAGAAATATGGAATAAGGAAGTCAACAATAGTCATTATTAGATGGACACACCTGGATAAATATGTGCATGAATCCAAACAATTTTGGAATAAATTTTCTACATATTAAGGGCATTGAAAATTTCTTATCATTTTCATCATCAAAATAATAATTTGTTTCAAAAGGTAAAATTAAGTGTCTATGTAAAAACTGTAGTCTAAGGATTTTTGGAACATTTGACAACATTGGAGGTCATATATTGGGTTTTGGTTTTCAAATAAATTATGATTTTTGGTATCAAAATGGTGTGCATAGTTCTATAGAATATACTAATAATTTGGTTTTAGATCCATCAGGATTTCAAAATTTAGTATATGATGTAACAGGTTTATCTTTTCAACAAACTGAAAATCAAGATGATATTGATTTAACTCTTGAGTTGGAAGTATCTCACTTTTATGAGTTGTTGATGTCTGCTGAGGATTCTTTATATATTTATTGCAAGATAATAAAATTTGAAGTGGTTGAAAAATATATGGATATTAAATCAGATAATGTAATGTCAAATAGTTATTTTGATCCAATATTCTCTTTGGTTAGAACACTGTTACCTACTGGAAATGTGTTGCCTATAAATTTATATGAGGGAAAGAGTTAGGATTTTAATATGGGTCTTGGTTATTAGAAGATTCAAGCACATTCAAATGATTGCATCTTATATTATGGTGAAAATGATTCATTGGATAGTTTCCCCACATGTGGAAAATCAAGGTATATAGATTCTCATCTAAGGAATTCTGAATTGATTCCTATAAAACAGTTTAGGTATTTTTCGCTTTCATATAGATTCACTGGTGGAGATCCCATATATTCCCACACCACTGTTCCAACGGTTTGAAAAACCCATTGGTTTAAGTAACCTATACCAACGGTTAAATAAATTAATTGGTGTTGGAAAAAATATGGTGATATTTACAGATAGTTTTGAGAAAATGGTTTGAAATGGGGGTTAATTTTACCAACGGTTTAGCAAAACCGTTTGGGACAGATGGTTTTCCAATATTTACCTATTTTTTTAAGAACCATTGGGAAAAACCCCTAAATACCCCCTTATCCTATGAATAGAATCTCTCCTCCATCAAACCCATTGATGAAAAGATCTCTCCACTAACCTATGAATAGATCTCTCCACACATTGTCGAGCAGATCTCTCCTCCGTCAAACAAAATCTCTCCACCATAGAACCCTACTTCTCGAGCACAAACCCGTGAGCCCACTTCCTCCATCAAATAGAATCTCTCCTCCTCGAACAGATTTCTCCACTAAATGAGTCTCCTCCTCGAAAAAAGATCTCTCCTCAACCCTACTTCCTGAGCACAAACCCTACTTGGTGATCTCAATTCCTCTATCATGATCTCACTTTCTCTAAAATGGATGTCACCAGGATTCCAACCCTAATTATTGAGTGCACTTCCCCCAGAACCCATCTATATCATTTTTCCCTAAACAAGATTTCTCTGGTCTGTGAACCCTACTTCCCGGCCGTCGATTTATCTTTGATTCAAGTAATTTTTGTTCTTCTACTTCAAATCGGTATATTGTTACTGAATTATCTCTTCTGCCTCCATTTATTTTAGCTTTTTTCATTTTTTTCTGCAATATTCTTTTTTTACCTACTCTATATTATGATCCCAACACAAGACATATATAATTTAGGTTGTGGTTTTTTTATTTATCTTTATGGAATAATTATTATTGATATTCAAAGACTTAAATATGATAAACCTTTCTTTTATCCATTGTTTATTTTAAATTTAAGGTTTATTGACATGATTTTGTTGGTCAGACATAAATACAATGGGAGGGTTTGGACTAGAGGTAGAGGTTTTTAAATGGGAGGGTTAGAACTAAAGGTAGGGGAAAGAGCTATGGCTGTGGGGTTTAGGATGGGGCTGTGGGGGGGGGGGGTTAAGGCCAAGGGGACTTGTTGGGGTTAGGGATAAGGGGTTCATGTTAGGTTTATGGGGGATAAGGATAGGGTTATGTTTAGGGATCTAATGTTAGGTTAGGTTTAGGTTGGGGTGGGGTAGGTTTAGGATGGTGTTTAGGTCCAAGTGTAGGTTTAAACTGGGACTGGGGGGTTATTTGTAAAGGGGACGGGTAGGACCAAGGGATTAGCTTTAAGGTAGTGGTCACAGGGGTTATTTTAGTGTAGAGTATGGGGTAGGTTTACTATTTTAAATCATCATTGGAGTAAGTTGGATAACAAAAAGATTCTACCTTATCAGTAAAACAAAATTCTAAATGATGGTCATAATAAGGAGTTGGCTAGGACAGTTTATATTTGTATGGATACAATGACCCTCAAAACCAAATGATCTTGGGGTGAGTAGTGCCATCAAGACTGACATTCCTTTCATGTACTTCATGAAATGGATTTACTTGAAATAATTTTGGAATTTATCATGAAGACATTTACCTTTTAGGCATGAGGATGGAAAAATATGAGGAAGGTCTTAAAGAGAAAGAATATTTAACCAATAACCTATCCCAATATATTATGAATTTGTCTTCCTTTGTGGTTAATGTTTTGTTAAATTCTGATGTGTGGATTGAAAAAACTGGATGAAACAAAGGAGTTTTATGAAGCGAAGGTTATTAGAAAAAATAAGATCGATAAGAATAAATATTGTTGTATATTTAGTGATATTTATAGAAAATATAAACCTTTTAATCCTAAAGAAAAAAATGAAACCTCCCTTCAATAATCATTAGAAGAAATATAATTGGAACCTATCAAGTGCTAACATGAACAATAAGAATTGAACATGACAAAATTAATTAAGGAAATAGTGGATGAGAAAGGATAAAATTCCAAAGATGAAGATATATGTGTATTTAAATAGGTCAAAAATGATGAAAAATTGGATATGGAGTTGGACACTAGTGAACTAACTGAATTCTTCAAGGAAGGTGATTTTCCAATAATTGAAGAATAAATAGTTTTGGAAATACAATAAACCATAAAACACTAAAAAAGTATAAGAAATATGATGTAATGGATGATGAATCCATAAAAATATCAGATTCCATCTTTAAAATATATTTTACAAGTTTTTAAAAAGTGGATAAAAACGATGATGCAATTGATGATGTCATTACAGAATTTAAACATAAAGAGTTGGAATAAAACGTAGGAGAGGAGGAGAAATGTATAGGGAATGCTGAAATTTTTAAAGAAGAAGAACCTCTAACACTAAAATATGAAGTTATTGTATTAGAATTCATAGTTCTATCACAACATTTGAATTCCAAGAGAAGCAAGAAGAGGTGGTGGAAAAATCCTTCAACAACATATGGTTAGGCATTGAATTCTTGTTTCCAACATTAACTAATTCCAAAAAACCATAATTCACCACAAATCAGTGGCATAGAGATGGAAAGAAGAAGAAATAAAACATTCATCCCGATTGATTAGAATTTAAAATCAGCATCAATACAGGGTGAGTTAAATATTATTCATTCTCCAATTATGTGACACAAAGGTAAATGTTCTAGCTTAATAAAATTAATGAAATAACATCCAGTAGGAAAACAGATTTTTTAATTGATTTCTAGGAAATAATTTTTTTAATTAGAGAAATAGGTTTACATTTTTAAAATTCACATTCTTATATCTATGTGAAGTTTCCTAAAAATGATTACTGATTTTATTTCTTATTCTTGATGTTGATTCATGGATACTTTCCTCATGTAAAGTGATTATTGATATTCTTGAAATGACCCAATTGAACAATTTCATGTTTCCTATTCCTAAGATGCTTCTATGCCAATTTTTATGCATTACATCTCATTCACCATTTCTTGAAATAACTAAGTGTATGAAAAACTATTATAATGTTATTTTATATCTTATTAATGAATGATGATTTTTTTCCATATTAAAATGAATGACACCATAGATTGATTTTAATTGCTTCCATTTGACCTTGAGACCAACCCTATATTTCAAATTTTGTTAAACAAGTAGAAACCCTTGTATCCCATGATAGGTTGTCACAGTTCAAGATTTTTATTCTTTACAACCCTTGTTATTTGAGGTTAATTACATGAAATCACTTCATATTTAAAGAGTAAGAAGGATGTTTTAGGGATCCATTCAGTGTGGGTTCCATAAATGTGTGTGGTGTTGTGAGTGGGTACCCTATACCCAACTCATGTATATATATTGAATACCATTACATGCATACAATTTGATATATACATGTTTATATATTTCCAAAAATGGTGATTGTACTTCTGCATCAACTATATTTATATAGTGACATCCTAAGATTACATGTCATATAAAAAGACTATAGAAGTTCCTAAGCTATAATGAGAACCAACAGACACCAGGATAGTAATCTTAAATATATGTAATACGGTCCTGATACATTAGGTTGATAGGGAAAATATGATGTGTGACTATCATGAGTTAGTGTCTCATTATCCTTGAGAATCCTTCTCAAGACATATATCATTCTAGGCTGTGGTTTTGTTATGATTTATATTTATAGATTAATTTTGGTTGATATTGAAGACGTCAATATGATCATCAGTTAATTTATCCTTGGTTTATTTTAAATTTAAGGTTTGTTGACATGATTTTGTTGGTCAGAAAAAAATAAAATTATATAATTTTTGGCATTCCCTGGGTGTCAACCTAGAGCTCAAGTGTTTGCAAGATAATTCTATGTTCAATATTAAATAAATGAATTTATGAAAATAAATATCATACTATTAGGTGAAATATAAATTTAAATTATATTTCTCTAGACACCATTAGTGGTGGAATACTATGTTTTACTCCAACCTATTTAGGATTCCCATTAAAATCAAAGAATAGATAACAAAAAAAGGATTCTAGGAGAAATATATGAGTCAGTTTTATCTATATATTTTGAATAATTGAATGACTTGGGACATCATAAGATTTATATAGAGGATGATGTCTTTAATGGATCATGATTTTTATTTCACATACCTAAAATTTTCAACCCTTCATAGGAAGAAGATGATATATTTATAGAGACATTTTCTCAGCATGGGATTCAGTATGATATCATTTCATAGGTTAATTCCCTTTTTGTGAGAGTTTTTTATTTGGTTAATCATGATCTCCTCACTAAAGTTAACTAAATGGAGTCTCTATGTCAAAGGAAATATGTTTCAATAGGATAATCTAGGAGTTATACATTAGGTTCCAATAAGCGTTGATATTTGGATTTCCCCCAATGATGCAATGGTCACATCAACTTGTGATGTAGAACACAGTATCTAGACATCATTCTAATTATTTTTTTTAAGAATTATAGTGTCGAACATAAGCTATTTCAGTGTCCCTTTCCCATAGTGGAGTACCAATCATTTCATAAGATGAGTGCTATATAGAAGTTCTATGGGAGCACTTAACATATTATCATTGGAAGTGTATAATGGTAGGAACCAGCTACTGGGAGATTCTCTCCTACCCCTAAGTAGATAGGTTGATGGAAAATTCCATATGTAAAATTCTTGTGTTATCTGTCACTTATGTAATTTGATTAATACTATTGGTTTTATTCATTTTATTTTACAAAATCATCCAATTCCATTTGTTAGGCTATGTAAACCTTATATGTGGTTTTGAAAATTGATACATCATTAGGGTTGCGATTAGAGGTTATTATACAATGTAAGGAGTTCACTCTTGAAATTGTTTTCTACCATTTTCTCTAAGACATTTTTGTGCAGGTTAATTGACTTCAGAATTTTGAATTGAATTCAGAATTCAATTCTAAATTCAATTCTATATGTATTTAATTACCTTCTAAATTATGAGTTATACATGTAGGTAATTTCTGAATTCAACATCGGTATGAGATATGTGATGTATAATTTAGGCAATTAGATATGTTTTCATTTAATTAGGTTGGAAATTAATTGTACTTATGGTTTATTAAGTTGTGTCTAAAAGTGGAATAATTTAGAATTAGATATTCTTCAAATGATATACTCAAGTATAATTTCATCTAATGGTATAAGGATTTTTCACAACATGTATTATGAGAAGATCTCCCATGATCGATCTTTATATTGGAATTGGTAAGAACTCTATAAATGGAACTTATTTCATTTTACAATGATGGGTTGATAAGTTCTTGGCCACTATCAAGAGATATTGAATTTTCCCAATAAAATTAACATTGATTAGACTAGGGATATGATCCTAGTCATGGTTTGTGTTTTGACCAAGGCGAGATTTCATTTAGAATGATCTCTATCATGTATTTTGGGTTGCACATTATAGATAATTACTACATGTTCACAATTTTTTATATTAGTTATAGATTCATTATTTTTTCCCTAAAAACTCATTGTGGCTGTATTTTTTTCATAGAACTAGGAGCAGAAGGCTGTAGGTTAGCTGTAGAAAAAATAAACGACCTAAATTAAATACAAAACATGAATTGGTATGACCAGACTAATTTCACATTGTAAACTGGTTTTTTCTAGGTGGTAAAAACCCAAGAATTACACAATGTGCAAAATATAAAAATCAGGAATATGATAGGGTTTTTAAAAATGGGAATGTATCCCTCATTTTAACCCTCCCACACTAATTTTTCTCCTACAACCGACCCCTCATCCTCTTTAGTATCTCCTCCCAAGGCCCAACATAGGATTTTATTTCACTCTTCCATAAGACCTATGATCAGACCACTATTATTCACATTGAAATCATGTCAGTATGATCTTCGATCCACTTCCTTCTTTTGTTGGTTTATCATACCGTATATTGCACTATTTTGGTGTAATCTTATATGCCCAATTTTGGAGTGTTTGGATAGTTTACTAATATCTTCCATTCTAATCTGAATCATGAGCCTATACTTGATGAGTACTCCTCTACATCCATAATGAAGGTGTTCTAGAAATTATCCATCATTTTATTCTTGATTTATATTATTCTTCGTGATACCACATTCATGAGTGTGCATTGCCTAACAAATATAATTAACTCCGACTTAGTTTGATATCCTTGTTAAAAATGACTATGTGTCCACTTATTCTAATTAGGATATCTCCCCATCGACTATTTACATGCCATGAGGTGTACTTGTTGAGTTTTCCTTGGTGTTAAAAATGAGTAAGTGTCCACTTCCTTCAATGAAGTTTTCTACTTTTCAGTATGTATGTATTTCACATCATTTTACCTATTTGACACATAATTTATATGACTGTTGGTTTCATGCCTCTTCTCTTCTAGCCCGGCTAGCATGGTCATGCTTACCTGGAGCACTTTCTGATCTAGAAATGTTGCATCTACTTCATACATTTCTCTTCCTAGTTCCTCTATACCTATTTCCTTCTTTATTCTACCTCTAGAAATATCTCAATGAAAGAACCGCTTGATGGGATCCAAGGTGAGAGAGAAAAAAGAGAGAGTTTATATTAGTTAAATCATCTTCGATGTACCATAATTATAGAAAATAGGGGAGAAAAATAAGTTAGAAAAGAAGGGAAGTAGTCCCTGGGCATCACTAATTCATGGGTCGATGGCTTAACCCAAACAATTTGTTTCTTGAAACATATCGTTATGACTAATAATAATTATTTTAATTTCACACAATGTGTGATGTGATGTTTTACATTATTTCCATTGATGTTTGTGAAAATTTAAAACAACACTTTTACATTTCTATAGAAATGTGAAACAATAATAAATACACCTCATCATTTTTATAGAGTATAAATGTTCAGTTTTAAAGTGTTGTGTTGTTCACAAATAGTAAAAATGTGAAAAAATAATTCTAATTTTTTTTAAAACAACACATCACATTATTATAGAGTATTTCTATTCATATATTTAATATTATCAGCTATTTGTGATGTGATGAATTTTGATAGATTTAATAGTATTGGCATAATGTCACGATGGAATAATGATATAATGAAATGTGAAATAAAAATTAGGCTTATTTGGTATGTGATTATAAATTGTCATAATTGTTATGTGAATTAAAATATTCTTATGAAACTAATAATTGGAAATTGAAACTAATTGAAATGTAAAGGGGTCATATTGAAATTGTTGGTTTGAATTCAATACATTATATTTTCTACAATGTAATTTAAATTTCATGTTTGAATTCTGTATATTGTATTGTATAGAGGGCATGCTATTGGAGGCTGCATTTCAGGTAATTTCATAGGGCGGGCTGTAGGAGGATACATTATAGGTAATTATTGAGGGCAGGCTATATTTCAGGTAATTGCAGAGGGTCTAGCTTGTTCGGTCATTGGGGATGTGGTTTTTAATCCAAACTATGATCGGTACAATTCAAGGAGTACAAATGACTCTTATTTTAATAAGGTTGAGGTAGTGTACCCGATTCTTGACATTGGTGATGTCACTATTATAATTCTGAAGATTGCTTCTAAAATGGGAAAAGGTAAGATCTTTTACTCGATATTCTCCATGTATCAGGAATAAGACCTCTACCCGTATACATGTTTTTTGACATTTTTATTGGGTGCTACTATTTTTTTACAAGGAAATATAGGTGATGGAATCAGTTAGGACAGTCTGTGATCTGTACAGAGGGCAGGATAGGCTTTGATTGGTACATAATAATATACCAATGGTTTGAAAAACCGTTGGTATAGTCATATAAAACTCACTTCGTATTTCAATAGTTTTACTAAATCATTGGTTAATTGGTTTAGAACATATACCAATGGTTCACATAAATTGTTGGAACATGATATATCAGTTTTATTGGTAGTTTTTGAACAAAAATTTGTTGAACCATTGGTATTTATATATTCCAATGGTTTCATTCGAACTATTGGAATAGGGTATGTGCACATAGACATATACCAACAGTTCCTATAAAATCTTTTGTAAATGGATATTAAAATGACCAACATAGAAACGGTTCCATCAACCATTGGTATTTTCTATCCGAACGGTTTTAGGGTCTACCCAATGGTTTCAAACCATTGGGATAGGTAAAATTTTCAGTAGTGATTGCATTATTAATTTATGTCTCAGAATGATGCATCGTTAATGTCCTGAAATAAAACCAACATTTCAATCGGTAAATTATTAAATCACCCCTTTGATGGTGATTAATTGAAATATTTTGACCAAGTGCATCCATATTTTTCTTCAGAATCCCAAAATGTGTGATTGGGTCTTTCTACTGATGGTTTCTATCTATTTGGATCTTACGGTAGTGAGTATTCTTGTTGGCATGTATTTATAAATCTGTAAAATGTATCTCCTTCATTTTTGATGAAGTATCCATCTATCTTTATAAACTTATTAGTTCTAGGAAATCTAAAAAATATTATTTATGTTTATTTGAAACAATTGATTGATGAGTTAAATTCATTGTGGAGTAATTGTGTTAGTACATTTGATGTTGCTATGAAACAATATTTTATACTAAAAGCTACATTAATGTGGACAATTAGTGACTTTAAAGAATATAGAATGTTATTTGGCTGGAGTACACATGGTAAAAAATCATGTCAGTACTGTATGAGAGATAGCTAAGCATTTATTCTCATTAATGGAAGAAAACCTTGTTTTTGGACTATTATTGAAGATTCCTTCTAACTGTTCATACTTTTCATAAAATCAAATATCATTTCAGAAAATACACAATTTAAAGAGATGGGCCTAAAATATTAATCTCATGTATTGAGTTAAAATCAATTGTCTCTTAATTACCTCCCCTAACATTTAGAACAACTATAAAAAAATAGATAATTGATGGCTTCGGGAAAGAAAAAAATTGCATAAAATGAATAATTTTTTGGAATCTACCACATTGGTCCGATTTGTTAGTCTGCCACATATTGGATTTCATGAATTTTTAGAATAACTATTTTGATAATATATTTATAATGACTTGGATACAATAAGTATGACCTAATATAATGTAAAATCATGATTAAATCTTTACAAAATTTGTAGGTGAGAAAAACATAAAATATTTGAAAATATCATATCACATAATTTAAGGAAGCTAAAAGAATCTTATACACGTTCTAAAGAAAATCAATTTTTATTTTGTCAGTGGATTGGAGATTTGAGTCTTCCAGATGATTATGTTTCCAATTTGGGTCGATGTGTCAAAAAAGGTCATATTATCATTTTAAAAAGTCATGACTATGATGTTATAATGGACTTAATTTCTCTGATTAGATTAAGAGTTTCTATAATTATATTATTTGGGATGCACTAACAGACATATCATATTTTTCCAAGACATTTTCCCCTAAAAATAGACTACGATGCACTAAGAATACTTTTAGAAGATATTTTTTTAATTTTATGTAAACCGGAAAAAATATTCACTCTATCTTTATTTGAGTTATTAGAAGATTTGATATTACATTTTCAGCATGAAGCAAAATGTGGAGGTCCAGTACAGTTCTGATAGATATACCAATTTGAGATATTCATGAAAAAATTGAAGAAAAGAGTATGTAACAAAGTATCCATTTAAGGATCATTTGAAGAAGCTTATTTGTAGGCGGAAATTTCTTTTTAATGATCTCATTATTTTTAATCTGAATATACCTAAAAAACTATATAGGCTATAATGGGGAAATGGTGATGATGAAATGAGAAATTAATTATTAGATTTTAACCAGCCTGAATATGGATTTTATGGAGTTCATGAATGATGGATTTTAGATGAAAAAAATCACAGATCTCAAAAATATATTCTACTCCAATGTGAAGAAATGCTATCATTTGTACTGGGAGCGATCCTCTCACATACTCTATAATATTTCTTATAATAAATTAATATTTTTCTACTTGTAGGTTATATGATAATCATATCAAGAAAAAAATTCCAAAAATTACAACAGTTTATCATGAAGAACATTGGAAAATTAATTTTTCCTACTGGTTTCAAAAACTAGTAACATAAATTATTTATGGATCAACATATAAAATCAATTTATTATTTTTTATATTGATAACAGTTTTATAAATTTTCATCTATCTCAACATGCTGATAAAATTGGTAATCGATTGTGTGTATTGAGAAACCCACCATCCAAAATGGTTAAATATTATAAAGCATATGTGGTGAATGGTTTTTTATTTCATACATATGAATATGGTGAATAAAAAACAATTAATAATGGTTTTTCTTGAGAGAATTTCATTATAGAAAAATTGAAGTTGACTTTTATGACATGTTGGAAGAAATTATTGAATTGTGTTATCTAGGAAAGAAATAAATAATGCTATTTAAATGTCACTGGTTGGATACTGAGAGAGAATTACATGTTCATCCGAGCCATGGAATTTTTGATATTAAATATAAAATTCTTCTAACTATAAATTAACCATTTTTATAGGATCATTAGGCACATTAAATTTAATATGAAAATTACTTTTCTACTTCAAGAGAGTTAAGTGATTGTTGCAGCATAATTAAAATGAAATATTAGGAAAATTAGTTAACTTAAAGTGAATGTGGGTCTACTGAAGTGAAATGAATTGAAAATTTTCAAGAGACTACTCCAAATCCATATTTTGCATGAAGAGACATGAATATCGATGATGACACCCCCTAATTAGGGTTCGATGGTGATAATGATGTTAATGATGTATCAAATGAATTTCAAATTAAAAGTGATGATGAAACTAAAACTCATGTGAAAATTAATGATGTTGAGGATGAATATAAAGATATTGACATTGTCATATATGAATATGAGGATGTAGATAAATATTGAAACATTTAAATGCTAGTTATAATCAAATAAAATATATATCTATATATAATAGTTGTTTTCAACAATTTTTTGACAACAATCATTTTAGTGTTTCATATGGACTCATATATATTTTTTTAGCTGTAGAAGGCTGATCTACCTGATGAAGAGAAGGATATTGGATCATTTTACCCTTAGACAACTGACAGTTCAGAGAGGACTCAGAGGGGAAATTTTCTTACATGATTGATGATTTGTGACCCTATCCATGAGCGATGTCCACATCTTGGCTTTGATTCATGCATGAAGAGGTATTTTTACCTATTTATTTAGTTAGTTTTCATCAATTACCATTAATTTATTTATATACTAATTGTTTGATTATTTTTTATTTTGTATCATAGATTTATGCATATAGCTATTGGATAGGGGAGTGCTATATTGCCAAATTATTTTTATGAGGCATGTGTTACATGGGATCTGATTTCCATAGATGTTCAACTCCTCATGTTCAATCATTGGCTAATATATAAAAAATAATATCAAGTTTGATATTCATTTAAATAATAACTTGATATTATTAGTTTTCTGTAGGGTTTATGGTATCCCACCGACCTGATTACATTTCATCTCAGGTTTGTGAAGGATTATGTTCACAATATAAGGGTGGTTGTATTTAGAGGAGATCATCAGTAGGTCAACAAAACTAGCAGAAACTGGAGGTGAAATATAGAGCAGGTAGTCCTACATTCAGTGCGTGTAGGGAACATATGGTAAATATATTTTTTAAATTAATTTATCTAATTTTAAATGTAAATAGTTTATTTTATATTCATATGGAATGTCAAACAACCTGATATTATGGGGTTTGACGTTTATGGGAGGGTGTACAATGATCCTGTCACTGGAGAGATTAGAGGTGTTCACTAGTGTCGGATTGTGGTTAGTGTGATTTCCTTTTTAGTTTTATAATGAACTAAAAATAATATTTTAACCATTTTAATTTTAAATTTCAATTGATGGAGTCATATGAGGCCATGATGTCTCAAACAAAAAATTGGGAGTCAGGTCGAGATCGATGATCAGATCAGTGCAAAAATATTTGATGAGGCAGAATTGATGTTGGTGACCAAGTATGCCTTTGAGAAAGGCTCAGTTTCTATTACCATCTCTCAGTTGATATATGAGAGTTATTATGGTACCACTACAACATCGGTGTGCATATTAAGAGGAGATCATAGAGATTTATCATATTCTTCTACATAGTATGAGAAGTATCTGCAAGATCAGGGTGATCTTATAGAGAGTATGTGTAGGGAGCAAGAAGATCTCCATATATAACAACAACAGTAGGAGGAGGAGATTTGTCAGTGGAAGCAACAATAGTATGAGTAGACGATAGAGTACATGAGACGCCTGACTCATGGTTTAGGGACGAAGTTCCCTCTACCATCTCCTCCACCTCTGCTACCTCCTCCAAATGACTCTCCCCCTCGATGATGTATTGACTTTTTATGATAAAACATTTGATTGTGTCTTTTTTTAATATTATATTTTACATTTCTATATACTAAATTTTTAATATTATTGTGAATATTGTTTTTTTATTACTTTATTATTTATTTAATTTTGTTTATTATTTTTATTATTTATTTATTATTTTGTTAAAAATATTATTTTGTTATTATTATTATTTTTATATTTTTGAGAATATTTAGTTTTCTATTATTTTATAATTATTTTATTATTATTATTATTAATTTTTATAATATTAATTATATTATTATTATTATATTATTATTATTATTATATTATTATTATCCATATTATCATTATTAGTATTATATTATTAATATCATTAATATTATTTTATTATTAATATTATTTTAATTAATTTTTAATATCATTTTAATGATATTATTTTATTATTATTATTAATAGTATTATTTTATTTTTTATGTTATTTGCGATAGGCCCATCCCAAAATGGGTTTTAAATATACTCAAAGAAACTATTAGATATGATCTATTGCAAAAAAAGTTTTTTTCGACATCATTTTCTGCAACTGGTTATTGTTTACAAGTTCCTGTCATACAAAGTTATTTTTGATGATATCACATCACAAATACCTATTGCAACTATCTCAATTTCAAGTAGTGTTCATGAAAACTACTAACTATATAGAGAGACATGTTTCGTTTTAGATCACTACACTACATGGATAGTTTTAAAATATTTTTTATGTTTATATATGATATTAAGGATTCCTATATATCATTAATATTTTTTTTGAAAAGTTCACAAATAATTTTCAAACATTTTAATGTAATCTGTTAATATCAGAAAATTTTCCCACAAAATACTCATTATGGATCTCATTCTCTCGAAACATTACCATTATTTCCATCAAAAGAGCATGGGAATGTATAAATAATAAAAATTATGTGATTTAAACATCTTGATAATCGTGGTATTTTGAACTTGGTATCAAATAATTGGTTTTTGATGTAAATGTTAGGAAACATGTGCAAAAGAATCGAAATTACTAACATTTGATAATGTAAATAAACTATAAATAACTAAGGAATATATAATGAATGATTATAATTAAAGAGTATAAAATGTTATAGATATAAATAATGGTCTTTAATAGGCTACTAATATGGATATGCATATCACATAGAGGTTTAAAGAGTTTTTATAGTAGTTTGATGTTAAAAAGGTAAGGGTTTCTTTCTAATCCCATTTTTAAATCAAGATTGTTATGTATGAATTTTAATATAGGGAAAAGCATGAGATTAATATATAAAAAAACAACATTTTTTCTTCTTCTTTATTTACTCGTGAGGTTTTTATATTTTTCTCAATTTTATTTCCCTTGGAAAAATAATTTACCCAATGTGAATCTTGTAAGTGAAACCGACGCCGCCTATTATTTTAGGTGAATAATTCTCCTCTATTTATATATTCATTAGATGATTTTATTGATTCCATTTTATATGCTTCATTATTTGATTAAGTTCATTTTCTAAATAATTTTAATATCTTTAACAAGATTTAAAAGGATTATTTTATCATTTTCTAGATGTGTTGTTTTATAGAATATCTCATAACGTTTCTCTGGGAATTAATTCATTCACTGTTATGACAATTGTTTTACAAGGCTGCATTTACATGTTTTAAAATCAGTTTACATGTAATATTAGTTCTTTTTGATTTTTTTTAAGAAATGGGTATTTATTAATAGTTTTAAAATTTTGTTATCAAATATTCTTAAATTTTTTTTTTCATCATTGTCAACATCATTTTATGTTTTTATGTTATTTAAGGGATATGTTCCTATGTTATTGTCCACTTTATTGATTTATATGGATTATGAAGTTTTATTTGGAATTTTTATGAAAACCATATCTTTTTATTGGGTTAATTAAGTGATATTTTACTAATCATTGTATTCATGTTTCAATAGAACACATATGTATGGTTTTGATTATGTAATGGGTGGGTATGGGATTATATATCCCTATAATTTATTGGGAAAATGTGGATAACTTGTGATATAATTATAATAAAATGGGATGTGATTCCTGATCCACTTTAATATGGGATGTAGGTATGTAATTCATGATCCACTAAGTTATGGGAGGATGGAACATGATTCATGATCCACAATGTTATGATTTCTATTCTCATGTTTGTGTCACCATTGTATGTTTTTAATCATACTCATGTTATGATGTATTATGAATTAATTTATTCTCAAATCCATGCTTTATGTTTTATGATCCATGATGATTTTTATGATACCCTATTGTTATTTTCTAAAACTTTGATTTTATTCTCATAGACACATGTTTATCTTACTCTCACTTATAATCATCAACTGATGAATATTTTGTTTAGCCTAATAGAGAATCAAAGTTCACCATTAATTATGTTTTCATTCTCTAATATTTTAAGGATAATGTTATGTTTTATGTGTCAAATAGGGTATCATGGGAGAATAATTATTTTAGTAAATGTTGAAGATGTTTTATAATAAGATGACTATGTAACTAACCACAAAAATTAACTAAACATTTGGGTTCTAGGGTGTGATTAATTGTTACTTTTAAAAAATATAAATTTAAAATGATGTATTATAAATGTATGAAATGGTTTGTCAACTAATTAAGGACTTATTGATTATGATTCATAAATACGATGCATGTAATGTGATTAAATTAATCAATAAATGAAATAAAATACTTATCTCCATTTATAGATTTCTTTATCATCGGTATATGATTTTCAGAATAATTAGTAATATTATCCTTTTTCAATGTTTAGAATATCCTATCCATTTCTCTATTCATTGTAGGGAAATCATATGCATTTTCTCTTTGTGTAAGACCACTCATATTCCTTTTGAAATAATATCCACACCGTTTATGCCATAATTAATTTTTTCTTTCGTACTCAGATATCATTCATTTTGGGATTCTACCACTAGGAATAAATTTCCATTAATTAACTATACTCTTTTACTAATGCTTCCATATTTAATTTTTCCCCATGAATCAATTTTCCTTAAAATAACATCATCCCCTTCATGACATAGCTGAAAAAACATAACAAATAGTGTTTCAACCCATAAAAAAACAAGGTATCCTTTCAATCCAAATTTTATTTACTAAAAATAGCTGAATCAATCCATTTTATCTTGAGTGACCCATCAGTCATAAATACTACTAATACTTCTTTGTGATTTTCAAAATTTTCATCAATTTCAGGTCTCCTATTATTTTTTATGAACATCCACTATCTAATATCAATGTTCATTACCCATTTAATTCCTTTAGTGAAACATCAAAAATAAGACCCCTTTACTTATCTTCAATATTTACCTATAAAGGCCTTTGAGAGTTGTATTTTTTAATTTTTTGTGCGAGTGAAAGGATGAGATGTTCATTTTCACGATGACTAGCCTAGTCACATCTACTCAAGAATTCCTCATTCACTTGAAACATGTTCTCTAACTTTTGTCAAGAATTCATTGATTTCCTCTAAACATATCTCCTTTTAGTGAGATTAATCATTCATTAGATTTTATTTCCAAGACTTCATATAAACATAAGAATGTTTAGATTTAAACCAACACATTATTTTTTTATGTACAAATGGTTAAAAGTATTAATAGTATTCATAAAGTTCATACTTTCTTCTTAAATCCATTTTCTTTCTATAATTTACCACTTGTCTTTATTCATTATTTTAGTCAAACAATTTTAGCTTCTTTTGGTGAACCAAAATTATTGTAATCCCATTAAATTTTCTTTTCCAATTCTGTCATTTTCCAGCCACTTCACTTCCACTAGTTTTAGTAGTTGTTAATATTGAGTTGAGGTTTCTATAATTCCTACATTTTTTAAATTCACTTTATTTAACCACAAAATTGGCCTCAAAAATGCAAATTTTCTTTTCAAACATACCACCAATAGTTTTAGAAATATTTTATCCCTTTGATGGTGGTTTTTTCTGGTCATGAAACCCCACTTACTTCTTTTTATATCCCCCATCTTGTTGCATAGAATCATTGAAATTGGTTCTAGAGTTGATCAATTATTCTTCATATTTCACCATTATTTATTAAAATATGTTAATATCCTTATATTTCTATTTTATTTTCTATTACGTATTAATTTTCAATGTTTTTTAATAATCTATCAATTTTTTAGATCACTAGTATAATTTGAAAATTTCTAATTTTGTTCAATATATTTAGATTATGGAATCTTAAAAAGTTGATCGTCCAATTTAATCTTTATACTCACCTTTTCAAGAATATATATTTTATATACATTATTTATATTTTATTTTTAACATAAAATCAATTTGATTTTACTCTGATTAATTTTTTTAAATTTTCATTGAATCCCTAGTAAAATTTTCATCATTCTCCATGGTAAAAAGTAGGTTCTCATAATCATCACTAGAATTCTCAGCATCCCCTTCATCTTCACAGTCATCATGTTTTTCATGCTTTGATAACAAGTTTTAATTCTTTATTTAGTGAGCTTCACATCCTTCCCATTAATACTAGTCTTTGTATTATCAATGTTAGTTTTAAAATATCTTCTAGGTCTCTCATCTTATTTATCACTCGATTATTCTTCCTTCAATGTTGATAATTCTTTTTCAAGGTGTCAAATATCTCTAAAATTCATGCATTTTAATGGAATCTTACTATTGTGAATTCTTGTTCCTGTTCTATATTTTTGAGAGAAAAATGAAATAATGTAATATAACTTGTCATTTCCACCTTTTCAAATTAATAACATCCATATCTATAATCTTTTCATTTCTTATTACCTCTCTCCTTCTTAGAATCTTTAATATAAATTCCTTTCTCAGTAATTTATTTTTTTTAGAATTATTATCCCTCATTGTCTCATAATCTATGAGAATACAATTTAAATAATCAAGATGGATATAAAATGAATCTTTATATCATAGATTTGAAACCATTGTAGCATATTCTTCGGGTAGAACCGACAAGATCTTCCCAATCATAGTTGAATATTCTATTTATTTACCAAATTTATCAATAATTAATACTATATAACTTACTATTTGGAATAATTTTTCAATATATTCATCATTACTTATTTCAAAATATTCATATTTAAATTTACGAATCTATAAATTTTCTTCATTTATTTTTAATTTTCCCTTCATATATATTTTTCATCTTATCCTAGATACCTTTACCCATGGTGATTCATGTCACCTTTATAAATTCACTCTTTAGAATATAAGATAATATATCAATTCTAATCTATATAAAAATTTAATTATTCCAATGATATATTTCTACCATATAAGAACCTTCATCATAGGTGGTAAAACCATTAGAAGTAGCTTCTAGGAAAACTGAAATAATAACCAATATATATGGAAATATCATTCTCTTCCAAACATGGAAATTATTCCCACCAGATTTGGAAATCTCCTTCTTGTTTTCCAAGTTCATATTATAAATTCTTGATAACAGAAATTAATAACCAAAATAATTCTTCCTCAAAATTCAAAAAAATATTAAATCAATGAAGTGACCCCACTATGATACCAATTGAAAATATAAACACAAGATCAATGAAATCATTTATATTTGGATGAATCAGTGGTTAAAAATTTCATTTAAAATTTCTATTTTAAAAAACATTCATTGTATATTAGATTAATATGGATTCATTATTAATCTGACCCATATGCACAGATAGATAAGTAACCAAATAGTTTTAAATGTTTTATTACTCAATAAGTGTAGTTAATCCTTGAAATGATATGAAAACACCCAAGATCACATAACACACTAGAAAAATGTTGTGGATTGAAACAATCATAATATAACAATTAAAATGTGATGCAACTTAGTCTCTTAATGATGTATGTTCATCTCACACAATAATGATAGTTTAGAGAGTCTCAGAATAACAAAAAAGTATATCTCCACTTTAAACTACAAGTTTCTTGTTACTGTGCTACATCCTTATTCCAAAATCACACTGGATAAAGTGTTATTTTATCCTTATTCATCATCTTATACAATAGAAATAAATAATATCTTTTTCATTAATTTTTTATGCATAATCTATACTAAATTTTATCAGGTTATTATTCTTATATTCACAGTGAATATTATCTTAAATTACAATAATATTATAGTCAACTACTTTTTTTTCATTTATTTTATGTAATATATATATATATATATATAATCCTAGAATAATGTCACGAATAATATTTTAAAAATTTATATGGAACCTACATGATAACAGTTAGTGATAAATCCTCCACTTTTAACTCATTCAAACTCATTTAAATTGATTCAAGACTTTTATTTTAAATATCCTTAAGACTATGGAATAACTCCAACAAGATATTAAAATATTTGTGGCCTAATTCTCCACAAATATAATAGAGTCAAAATACTCATAAATTAATGAAAAAACATGACATCCCATGTTGAGTATCACTCCCATTTTTTGGGTTTTCAGTGTTGAGGATTTCTCTAAACATCCACCATGAATGAACTGTGATGTGTTAGATGCTATTTTAGTCATTACTCCTCTCATTTGAAATAACACATGCACCTCAACAACTTGTTATGACTCATTATTTATCATTTTTGGACTAATATATCACCGCATTCAACAAAATTACCACATTAAATAAATGTGTCAGTGGGGACATCTTCATTTAACATCTCCCTATGGTGTGTTCTCTGATCCTTCACCTTAGAGCCCACTTCAACTTCATCATTACGTAGAAACTACTTGATCATCATAATGTAAAGGTTCCTCATTTGAAATAAGCATTAATAATAATAATAATAATTTATTATTATATTAATTCCCTTAATATTAGTACTGAATAATCATCTAACTTAAGATCTCAAAATCATTAGAATGTAGAAATTTCAAAAATTTATTTACAAATTTATGCATCATTTATTGTTTTAACTTTATGCACATGCCAACTAACTTTATATAAAGTCACTATTTACCATTATGCATCTCATTACCATTAAAAAAGCATTAAATTACACTTATATAGGTTTAAAGCATTCATTAGTACGTTTACATAGATCCATTTAATGTTTGGATTACCTTTATGAAACTCATGGAAATATTCGATTACCATGAAAAATGTATTATTAAGGAAAATTTACCTTTATTAAAGTATTAATTTCAACATATAAACACATCAGACCTTCCTCTATCACTCATGGAACATTTTAACTAACACCAATTGTTATAGAAAATGTCCAATCACTTGTCATTTTCTTGAATATCATTGAATCAATCATCATAATATACTTCCAATGTGATTTATGCATTAATAAAAAACAAAAAACAATAGACTATATCAGATAAGTATTTCATTAAAATAAAATCTCTTCAATCATGGGTTCAACATATTAGTGAAAAATGTATCCCCAACTCTAGGTGGATGATATACCACCAGATTTGGTTTCCGAGTACATGATGCACCACTGAGACAACTCTATTAGGTGGACATTGAACCAAAAAAATCACTCATTAAGTGGATGAAATATGACCATGATCAAATCTATAAATAGATAAGGTTCCACAAATTCAATCTACTCAGGTGGAAAATGTACCAACACTACCCATTTTGGGTGGATGATGCACAATCAACATCAATACATTAGAGGATTTTGAACCACCATTTCTAATATCTAATTTGATGAGGTACCACTGGAAATCAAAAGGAGTATGGTATACCACAAACATGTCATGGGTTGATTATGTTCCACCACTATCTGGCTCTAAGTACATGATGGACCACTTATAGATTTTACAATTTATAAAGCACATAAATGGTAAATATCCCAAGCTTTTAACCAAATTAAAATATTTTGCAACTAGCCTATCACTTTACTAACACATACCCATGCTATTCTATTCTAAGGTGTAGTCAAAGAAACTATAAATGGATCCCAAGGTAATGTATCAAGTAGAATCTATGGATCTTGGATCTAAACTCATGGTTCTATAACATAACTCATAATGCCAAATCTCAACAGATATCATAGTGTTGATGCACATTACTCAAGGGACCTATTATGAGTCTAACAGATTTGATTTATACTATAAGCAGTGAAGAATTAAATTTAAATTGTTTTTATAGGGCATTCCCATGGAATTAAATATGAATAAGAAAGAATTGGACCACCTACCTTGGTATATTGGGGCCATTCTCACTAAAAACCACAAGATGAATCTGCCTTAAATGGTGGAACATGAAAAATATAAAAAAATTACATTAATTAGGCATAAAAAATTATTGGTAGTGAAAAATTAAGATTAAACTAAAATTGATGGATGTGTAAGGGTAACCATACCTGAAATGACCCAAAATGATGAAAAATTCCTTGAACAGATAATGAATGAAGGTGATATGATCTTAGAGAGGAATAATAATTAGAGAAGATAAGGGGGAGCTCAAATAGACTAAATAGAGGAGGGTTTCAAATTTCATTGAAATAAAATTAAATCATTTAATATAATTTAATCAGTTTTATGTAAGAAATAGCATGCACCCAATAAGTACCCACAAGCCTTCCATTGGGGACATGCTATCCATTGGGTACCCGGTCTAGGGTCATTGATCACTTGGTGACCCTGAAAGAACTACTCCGTCACTTGGGGGTTACACCATGTGACGGTACTAAACCATGAGGTACCTTATTTCTTCTTTCACTACAGTACTAAAAAATTCACCATATACATTGCTGACTATTATCAGCACTAGAAAAATGCACTGATAAATAATCCTTTATCATCTTTAATAAAACGCTGATAAAAATTACATTTTACCATCTAAATTTTTATCATTTATAAGAGGTTACTATTTTTAGTGCTTTATTTAGTGATGATAAAAGGTTCCATTTATCGACACTTTATTGTTATCACTGATAAAGAGAACAATTTATCTGCACTTTTTTAGCTATGATAAAGGTCTCGATCGCGCGTGCAAGTCCCACATCAAAATTGCGAAACAGATGATGCTTTGTTATATATCATTCTGATGAATTTTAATAACAGAAGCCTATTTTGGGGATAATCTTCATTATATACTCGACACACATATATGGTCCCTTTCACACGCCCACATGAGCCTTTTCCCACCCTCTGTTTCCCTCATGTCATGGCCCACTTTTATACACCCAACTAGGTCCTACACGACCAGACCCACCTATCTGAGCAGTTACACAACCTGGCCTGGTCCATGCCCCAATTTTTTATATAATTAAAAATATTAAAAAATGAAAATAATGAAAAAATTAAAAATTAAAAATGAATAAATTAGAAAAAATCAATTTTTTAGTTCAATAATTATTATTATTTTTAATATATTTATATAATTTATAAATATTAATAAAAAGTATATATTAAATTTGTATATATAAAATGAATAAATTTAAATAATAAAATGAAGAAAAAAATTAAAAATGTGGAAATTATAAAAAACATTAAAAAATTTATTAAATAAATAATTACTAATAAAAATGAATAAATTTATTGTACATATGAATTATAAATATTAATATATACATATATATATATATATATAATTACAAAAATTTAATAATTAAATAGAAAATAAAAAATAAATAAATTACAAAATCATTAAAAAATTATTCATCAATTTTTTTTAAAAAATGAATTAATTTAATATTTATGTTATAAATAGTGATTAGTATTTTATATTAAATATAAATATATAAAAATAATAAAATGAAATAATTAACAAACTATTAATGTCTTATTCATTTTTAATGCTTTTTATACATAATGTTTCAATATTACATATTATATTTTTATTATAGAAATATATTCATATATATCTCTCTCTATATATATATTATTCCCTAAAATTTGATTTATATAGTACAAAATATTTATGCCTACATTAAAAAAGTCATATATTTAGAAAAAAAGGTCTATAATTTAAGAATAGTTTTAATTAAAAATATTGAATAATTTTTTTAAGTAATGGAAATTTAATTGAATTTGGTTTGATTTTTCAATTTAACATTTATCAAAAAAGTTTTGCATTGATTTCCAACATGCATATATGTAATTAAAACACTTTTATATACAATGCACACACACATAATATATTTTTTAATTTATTTAATTTCTAATATTCATTTTAGAATTATATTTGTTAACATAATATATTTAATATATATATATATATATATATATTGTGTTTTTAATTTTTAATTTTTCTCATTTTTTATATTTTTATTCAATGTATACTATTTAATACTTTTTATAGTATTTTTTTGAATTAATTCAATTTTAATATCATTTATTCATTAATAATCATAATTTTTATAATATTTTTCTAATTTATTCATTTTTTATTTTTTATTGTTTGATATGTTTATAATTTTATCCATATTCAATATTTATTTATACATGTTTATTCATTTACATTTAATGTTTTTAATATGTTTGTATTTTATATAATTTACATGTATTCATTAACATATATAATATTTCATTTTTAATTTTTCAAAATTATCTATATAATTATTAACAGTTATTATTTTTTAAAATTTATTCATTCTGATTATTATTTATTTCATTAATAGATAATACATATTATATAATTTTATTGTTCTATTTAACATATATAAAAATTTTACACACACATATACATTAATTTGAAACACAAATATTTACATATTTAATGAAATCATATATATAACCAAATACACCTAATATTTATTTAGTTTATTGAAATTTTAATATTCACTTAAAAAATTTATGTAGTAACATTATATATATAATATATTATTTTTTAAATAGTTAATTTTATTTTATTTATTTAATATCTTGGTGAGATGGAGGACACGGGTCAGGGAGCTCTCTAGGAAGGTGATGGTTTCTAGGGTTTTCCCGCAATCATTATTATACCACATTTTCTTGGTTCATCTCTTATATTAAAGAAGGACTATCAACTAGAACCCTCGAATTCAGCGATTGAAATGAGGAATGTTGAAGCTTCATTGACCCTAAATAGACGGTTGGCTACGACATTAGATTTGAAATCAAATGGGGTCAGGTCAACTTTGGAATCTTTTAAGGAATATCGCAATAGGAGAATACTTTGAAAGGGATCTGAGGATCATGTAAAAGTGAATTCTAATGACTTTTTCAGGAGGATTAGAATGGTAAAAATTCCATGATTGCATAGATCATTTTACCTAAATGTGAGAAACCTTGGAAGCTAGATGAAGTAATTTGTAATATTTCATTTCTATGGGGGTTTTCAGACTAGTGGTGTGTCTCCCATGGTAGAGGTTTTTTACTTTATCTTCTCTTCAGATGATTCTAATCTTTTGGCACAAAGCATCGACCCTTTATTATTAAAGCCTATATGGATTCATCTGGATGAATGGTATTTAGAATTAAATGTATCAAAGGAAGGTAACACGTTATCTCATTGGATGAATTCAGCTTCAAAAACATAATTGGGACCTTTGGCACCTGAGTATTTTGCACGATATTTATACGAAAATTGGGAATCTTATCTATCTTGATAAGGAAACTAATCATGTGTGGTTTGGGAACTTCTTCAAGATGTTAGTGAAGATTGATCTTAGCTCCACCATCATTGATAAGGTAAATCATTATACTCAAATATAGAAAATCCACATTGATGTGCAGTTTGATAAAAAACATCTATTTTTTGACTCTTGTATGGTTGTTGGCTACTCGCTGAACTCATGTAGGAGGAAGGTATCATGTGAGAGGTGTGGGATAATGGGACACCCTACTTCTCACTGTCAAAGGAATAAATATTTGAAAGATGATTCAATGACAAATCCCTTGTCTCATGATAGAGACGTTCTTGGTTGGTTTGCGTCCACTAGGGTTGCTATGCAGATCCCTAAGAAATGCAATTCTCAGACGCCTAGTCTAAATATAAAGGTGATACTATTGAATGAACAATCCTTGTTTGGGATAAATAGTGGTGCCTATAATTTTTATAAATCCATATGACATTTTATAGGGCTTCAGATGAAGTATGTGACACTAAACGGGAAAAAAATATTACATCATTCCTCTTGATGACATTAAACGTGAAAGGCCTATTGAATTAACTAGTAAAGGGGTGTCTGATTGGGTTTTCTTTTAAGTTTAGGCCATCTAATCCATGATGGAAGCAACTATTTTTGGTTTCAATTAATATCTACTTATGTAGAAGTTGATGGAAATTAATTTAGAGGATGAATTTTGATCTAACTCAGAGATGGACTTTCAGGATCTATCTTGGATGTTCAAGATCTATTCAATCATGGAAGATTCCTATGAATTGTCACCAGAAGAGTATCATGTTCCACCATAATGGGACCATACATGGTGGAGAAGATGATACCTAAATTTTATAGGAAATTATCCTAAAAATTTAGTCACTAGAGGGAATTGGAGTAAGTGACTTCTTCTTTCTGATGTGGGCAGATTATGCCTTGGTTTATCTGATTTTCTCATCACATGATTCTTTTTTGATTAATGAATATGGTTTCATAGACATGGTCTCCAAATTCTTTCCCCAGCCATTTAGATTAACCATATTACAGGTAGTATAATTTATTTATTTTTAATATTTTTTTTGAATTTAATAATTTTCTAATATTTATTTACACATATTTATTAACTATGTTTTAAAATTTTCGATACATATTTATCATCATTTCAAAAGTAATTCATATTTTATTTTTTTAATAAATAAAATAGTTAATAAAACATATCCATTTTTAAATTTTTTTTAAAGTCTACTCATTTTTAGTTATTCAATTTCAGACATTTTTAACATTAATTCATTTAATACAATATATTCATTAACAACGTTAAAAATATATTTATAAATAAATATTTATATTTTTATATTTTTATAAATAAATATATTTATAAATGTATATTTACTATATTTATAAAATTTTATATTATTATTATTAATAAATAAATATATTTTCTAAAAAGTATTTATATAATTATATATAAATAATTACATTTTTAAATAGTTCTAAAATTATAACATCTATATTTATATGATGAATATATTTACTATATTTATATTTATATTTATACTTATATATATATATTAAATATATATGTAATCATATAAATATATAATGATATAAACTTATTTATATTTATAAAATTATAATTAATATATTTACAATATTTTTATTTTTATTTATTTATTAATTATATAATTAGATAAATATATTTATAAAAATAAATATTTATAATTATAAGTAAATAAATAAATTTTTGAAAAGTATTTATATAATTATTAATAAATTATTACACATTTAAATAATTATTAAATTATAATTAATATATTTAATATATATTTTTTATTTTTATATATATGTTTATAAAATAAGTTAATAATTATATAAATATATATAATGATATAAATATAATTATAAATTTATATAAATAATTATAAATATATTTAAAAATATAATTACTAATAAATATAATTATAATTTTTTATTGAAAATCTATCCTTTTGAGTGCTAAAACATTATCGCTGCTAAATAATGATTTTATCAGCACTTGTTTAGTGTTTATAAAGAGGCCATTTATCAGCTCTTATTAATTTAGTGTGAATAAAATACCACTTTATCAAAACTTTTTTGGTATCCCAAATAAAACAATACCTTATTTTTTTTAAAAGAACCCAATCCAAACAGATTTTAGTCATGCCTCTCAGGCTCTCTTGGAAGTCCAGTGTTGTTGTCTCTCCCTCTCAACCTTCTCTCTGACGAATCAATACTCGAATAAAAGGTATGTTATTTTTTATCCTCCACTCTCATTGCTAGATTTTTCAGGTTCCACGATGTATATTGGGTTGGTGTTTTATTTTATTGGAACTCTAATGGGTTCTTCAGATTCTTTATCCTTCATTTTATCCTCCATCTATGTTCTAATTTCTCCTCCCTCACTACATCATGCTATTGTCAGAACCCTATTTGTGTTCAGGTTCTAAATTTGTAATGTCTTGATCTTCAGGGGTTTTAGGTACTATTTGTCTATATTATTATGGTTAGTAATTAGTATTTATTTTTTATTTTTATTTATTGCGGTTTTAGGGTTATAGATTTTGGAATTAGGTTCCATTTTAATGGGATAATTATGGATGTCCAATTTTTTTGGTATTTATTGATTTGGGTTAGTTGTGGGGGTTATGAATTAAAAATATGGTGAATGAATTATGGGATAATTCAAAGTGTGTTTTTGAGTTATATATTGGAAATATGGTTATGGGTTTATTATTTAGGATCTTGTTTCAATGGTATTTTTTATCATCAATTATAGTGATTATAGTGATTTTTTTCTTTTTTTATGAAATTTAAGTTACATTATTGTTAGGGGATTATGATGATCATTTATAATTTTAAAATATCTCTATTAATATTGTTAGGTGGTGTCAACTCACCATGTTATTATCAAGATATTCCTATAACTTATTTTCACTCTATTTTCAAAATACATTTATAAAACTCATATTATATTTTAAAAATATCAACATATGGTTTCCAATTATATTTTTATATAAATGTTTAAATTTATCCAATGGTTCCATTGGATTGTATGTTGAGATCACCTCTCTCTCTTTCTTAATTGGGGTCAACCTTTCTTTAAAAAGTCAACTTTTGTGACCCCTACAAACCTATATCTTAAATTGGTAGATTATTCCTTGAAATTAAAATCTAGTTCCCCTATTAGATCTTATCACATAATCCCATAATCATAAAGCGTCACAAACTTTCTCTTGACTTATACTTGGATGAAAATGTAAACCTTGGGTATTTTTCTAAGTTACAATATTTTATAGATGAGCTATAGTGAATGCCCTCCACTTGACTTGTCACCGAGGTTACTTTTCATATAAATAGAGTGTACTTATTTTAACCTCAACCAAATTCTATAATTAGATTGACTTATTCCCACATGAACTTGAATAAGATTACATTCAACAAACCACACATGGCATATGGTAAAGTGTGTTTCAATGGTGATTTGGAAGTTGGGTTTAATAGGAGAGAAGAATTTATTTTCTCTGAAAAACCAAAAAATAAAAAAATATATACCAAAAAATCACACTTGAAAACTATAATGGTTTTATGAGAGTTAATGTGTGGAAATATTTATGAAAAACCTATTCTAGAAATGGTTTCTCTTAGGGTATGCTTTATATTTTTCTAATTTCCATCTTTTATTCTTCTTCAAATGGTTTTATACATTTTCTTCTGTTACTACTCACATTTTCCTTCTAAAAAATGGACTCTTAAATTAAATGTGGCTATATCTAGGGTCAATTATAATAATTTTGTTTATTTTTGAGTTAATAAGTGTATCATTAAACCTAAAAACCTAAAAATAGAAACTATAGTCTATTATAAACTTGTAACAATGTTTTGAATTTTTGATCTACCATTTCCTCCCATGTACAACCACTAGAATTCCTAAGTTTAACTACTAAATCTACTTTATAATATATGTTTGAAAATTTATAGTGATTTTTATTCTCACAACATTTTTCTCTACTGTGTCGAGAAAATGATTTTGGTTTCCTACTATGTATTTTTTCTCAAACCCAACATGGACTCCTAGGTGGAAATACAACCTCTTTTATACAAATTTACATGTACATGGGGATAATATTAACCATAATATCTTCTGATCGGATCATTCCACAACTATAAGTTGAGACCCCCCACACTAGACACTGGTTTCAGGGACCAATGAGCACTCTTTGTGTAGTAATGGATGTGAATCAAATTTCATATGACTATTCAAGTCATGGATAATACATTAAGAGACATTTTTTTAATGTTATGAATATTTTTAATTTCATGGATTCAAATTCATAAAAATTTAATGATAATGATAACTATATCGAAGTTAAAAAAATGAGTGAAAATTCAGATATTAATAATAACAAAATGGTCGACTAAACATTATCACTCATGTAAATCACCACTAAGACTGTCAATGAAACACCACATGGCTCACCATATAAAAAGTGATGAAATGAATAAAAGTTAACTCCTCCCACCTATTGGACTCCCACCGAGCATGGTTATAAAAACCGTTATAGAATTTCTACTTTTTTATCATAGGAAGATAAGAGATTTTTAAATTTAGGCCTCAAACTAAAAGGATTTTAATTTTTATGGATTAATTGAAGAATTTATTTCAATATTGAAACTGCAGGGTCTATTTCAGGATGAGTTTGAGTAATACCATCTAGATGAGCCATCTAATGTTCACCCCAATCATAGAGCCCCTTATTGGGATCAAAAAACTGCTGCTTCTTTTTTCATCTTCGGGAAACTAACTAATAAATGTTGTTTAGTGATTCACCAAATCCCATAAGGATAACATTTATATTTAAGGATAAAACTATCAACCTCATCTTCTTCTTCTCCCAAACTTTCATTACTACATTTTTTTCTAGAGACTCACCCTCTATCTCTTCTAGACATAGACCAATGTTGCTTCAAAAAATTGAATAAATAATCATCCCATATCAGGTACTAATAACCATTTTGGATGAATTTATAGGATAATACCTACCACCAGGGTAGTAATTATATTTATAATTTCAATTACACATTTTCTTCAAATCATACTAAAATTATATGAAACAATCAAATTTTGGGTTCCCCTTATTAGAATTATTTATACCTTTATTTTATTTGTGTTTATTTAATCTTTGTCGAAAATGAATATATTATTAACCTAAAAGGATGGATATTAATAAAAAAATGGATTCACATTAATTATATGAAAAAATTGTTTGAATATGGAGTTAAAGAGTTCATCTTGTTTGAAAATGAGCATGCATGCAACACTTCTCAAATCCTTTGTCTCTGTTTACATTGTTTTTTTTATAGAAAAATTAATCCAAAATATTGGAAAGAACATTTGAATTTTCAAGGAATAGGTTAGAGCTATAAATGATATACTGAAGATGGGGAAAAATAAATATGCACACTAATTAGGATGATATTGTGATTTATGGATCATTCAATACGAATACCAGTGTAAATGATGATGGATATCACATGGATTAAATGAAAATGGAAATTGAAGATAATTTTTTTGATTGTATGAAGTTTTTTGAGAAGTTATATAGATTTGATAAGAGACCATTACATATCGGTTGTACTAAATTCACAACATTTTTAGTTGTATTGAAGTTATATAATTTGAAAAGTGGTAGTGGATGGAGAGACACCACCTATACAGAACTACTTGATCTCCTAAATGATATACTGCTAAAAGAAAATTAACCTCCTTATTGATTATATAAAGATAAACAAATTCTATTTCAAATGGTAATGATCTATAAAAAATACATGATTTTCTAGATGATTGTATTTTATTTCACAAGGACCATGAATCACTCATAAAATCCCTTAATTGTGGCATGGATCGATGCAATAAAGTTTAATCAAGTCATTCAAAATTTTTACATATTTTAAAAGACTATATGGATGTTAGGAAACTACAAGACAATTGACATGGCCAATAGATAAAATAATAAAATATGGGAAACAATTTCTTTTATAAGATTCTACTAAGTAGAAAAAAATTGATTGAGTACCTTGAATTTAGAAATAAGCTGAGAAAATTACATATTGTATTATATATAGATGGAATAAATCATTTTGGTATATAGATTAGTACACATTATATATCAAGTCATGTTTTTAAATTTTAAATTTCTTCGATGGTTATACATGATGTACAAATTTAATATATTGTCTCTTATTATATTTTGACCAATGAAACCTGATATTGATATTTACATCTATTTGGATACATTGATCAAAGATATAAAATTTATGTGGGATGTAGGTGTAACAATATATGATGCTTATAGAAGATAATAATTCATATTGAGGTCCATGTTGTCTCATATGATAAATAAATTTCCTTCTTATGGAAATTTTTCAGGTTATAACATTAAATAAATGTTGGGGTGTCCCATTTGTAAAGAATGAACACACTCTATATGGTTGAAACATTCCTCAAAGAATGTGTTTTTAGGAAATCATATATTTTTACCTCGATGAAATAATAAAATTTCTAGGATGACAACATTTGATGGGAATACTGAACAAGGTACAACATTGTCTCCACTAATGGGTGATCAAATATTCAATAAATTAAAATATATTGACACTATTTTTAGTAAACAATTTTAAAGAATCCTTATGAAGTCAGGTTGGAAAAATATATCAATTTTCATTGAATTATTATATTGGAATTGTTTTTTACATAAGACATTTTTTTTGATGTCATTAATACAGAAAAAATGTATTTGATAGTGTTATTGGAACATTACTAAATGTTCCTAGAAAATAATATGGAATCAAGGCTACGTTATACATGATTAATATGGGTATAAGGTAAGTGTTTACATTAGTTAAGGGTAATGAGTGAACTTTTCTTCCTCCAACAACTTACACTATATCCAGACATGAAAATTTTAAATTATTTATTTTTATTAACATTGAAAAAGTTATAGAGGGGTATTCATAAAATATCAAGAATTTTGTATCAATGAATAATTTGAATTTATGGGGATTAAAACCTCACAAATGTTATGTTTTTATGTCAGATTCTATTCTTGTCACTTTACATTATATTCTTTCTAAAAATCATCGACATAGATTGACCTGACTCTAATTATTTTTCAAATCCATATGCAATAAATTTATAGACCCAATGAAGTTTACAATCATTAATAAGGAGTTTAAAATCTTATAATGTGAATTAGATATGTTTTTTCCACTATCATTCTTTAATATAATGTTTCATCTGATGGTTCACTTGGTTAGAGAGGTTCAGCTATGTGGTCCTAAGTATTACAAATGGATATTCCCCATTGAAATGTATATAAATGTTTTGAAAGGGAATGTTAAGAATTGATGTTGCCAAGAACGTTTTATTTTAAAATGATATATTTTAGAAGAATATATTTAATTATATATTGATTACCTATTATATGTTGATAACATTGTTATCCTAATGTCTCATCACAAAGAACACCTTAGGGCCAAAGGGATTTCCATAAGAGATATTGTTACAACAACAATCATAGATAAAGAGTAAGCATACCTTCACATTTAACATCATAGCAAAGATGTTGACCAATATATTGAAGCCCACAAATAAATTCTTTGAAATTTTAATCCATCAAATGATGAATGATGGATATAAAATAAACATAATCTATAGTTTATAGGATGGTTCCAAGATCATATTTATATTGTGTTTTATAAAAATATTAATTCAGTTATCGAAAGACTTTAATGGATATCAAGGGGACTAAATAAAACAGTTATATCTTACATTGGTTTTCTAATAAATGATTATACATTCCAAACAATTGAACATGATGAGTGTAGTATGATGGAAAATAGTGGAGTTATGATTGTTTTGGAATTCATGCACATATCTGGTTCCATGGATAGAAATATAATTTTTTCAATTATATCCTATTTTGACAATATTGAACAAATATATGAGTTGGATTATACAAAATTTGAAGTGATGACATTTCATTGCAAATGGGTTGAAAGTAGGAGTGTATTAAAATTTGATGAAATGGGATTCATGAAGATAAATTTTAGTGTGGAAGGGTAAAAGGGCGAGCCATTAATAATGGAGTGAAAATCCCTGATTTTTTTATGTATCAGATCTAGAAAATAGGAATTTTTTTATTTTCATTCTGGTGACTAAAACTACTATAGGTTCAGATGAAAATTCAATCAAGGATTCCCATTTCATTTGGATATCAGAATCAAATCATGGAGGTCCCAATGTATACAATATATTTTATGTTATAGGGGACCAAAAAGGGGCTTTATATTCTTGATATAGAAGAAAAATAAATTCATCCTTTTAGAAAATAAATATAGTTAAAGTGTTTTTCAATAGACTATTCTTTTCCTAATAGTTTCATGTGTTCTTTACTATATTAATATAATCTAAATTAAATGTTTGACTACTCATGTAGAGAATTTATTCTACACATGATGATGTTACCAATCTCAGAAAATAATAGGTGGTTGATACTGAAACAATAAAATTATTAGGGGATCAACAACATGCTGATGAAGGAAAAAAAATGACACAACATCACAATGTTGACTAAAATTATCAAGGTAATAAGTAAGGGTATAAAATTTGAGATTGGATGGAATCAACACTGTCAACCAATTAACCCTAACAAGTCAATCTTCATTATTTATATAGTAATCACAAAGAGGATTAATATGTTGATTGATATAGAGTCATGGTGCCACATCTATCCTATAACAAAGTAACTTGTTGGGATGATATAAAGGTAATGTTAAGATAATATTATCTATGTAACCAAAAATATTATATAATGAGAAATCAATTTATTTTTTATTATTTATTGAATAGTTTTTTATTTTTGATTATTTTCATAAGAAATATGTCTTAATGGTTGATAAAATTCCAATAGAAACTTACAGACTCTTCTTAAAAAGTTTTATCTTAGGGATTCTAAGGGGAGATTTAATCCCCACCAACTAGTTACTCATGCACACATTATAAAGTAGGAAACATATAATTATTTCTTCTGTCTTTGTGATGATAAATAATTTAAGGTGAATTTTATTCATTAATATATTATTTTTGAATATTTATTTTATCCAATTTGATTAAAAATAGTTAATTTACGAAATAGAAATGGAGTTCTGAAAATAAAAAAACATTCATAAAAAATAATGTACCCCTATAAAAAACAATGGATGAGGTACGCTTCACTAGAGAAGAAATTGGTATGTATTTTAAATAAAAAATATTTATATATATAAAACATCATGTGTTCCTTTTTTTATATTCAATGTAATGAATCAAAATCCAAAGCCACTTCCATCTCACATCATGTGTTATGGAAAGAGGATTGAATAAAGGAGGGTAAACTAGTTGATGAAAACAAAAAATTAGTATGGGAAACATGTGTAAGTATGATATAATAGTAATTCATTATACTTTATAATATTATCACACACACACACACATATATATTTATGAAAAGTTTCTAGGAAAAAATAGATTTTTACAAGATATTATTGTCTGTTCTGGTTTGTAAGACTAACATATGTGAAGAGATCAAAGTGAAATGGAAATAGAATTATGATAAAATAATGACCAACCAAATAAACCCACTAACATTGTGGATAGTCATTCCCCTCAACTATATAGCTTACCCGAGTAATCAATTTTTTCATTAATCTTTACAATAAATGCGAATCAAACAACATACTATAACTATATATTACAAAAATTATGCAGGGTAAAGAATTATGTGATTTCTATTTGTCAACACTCACACACCGCCTTGTTGTGAGGGGTATGGTGTATAATATCCTAGGATACATGATGCGTAATAAATTACTCCCAAAAGATAAAATGAGAGTGGGGGTGGGGGTAGCTCAAGATCCAACCATTAAGTTTCTTGTTTCACATGATGATCTAGATATTACAATGGCCAATGATGTCATTTGAACATTCATAGAATGGTCATATAATCTTATAAAGATACATAAGGTATGTAATTTAAAAAATAAAATTAAAAAATTATAATATTTTATGAAATAAGGTCTAAGGTGATGTATGGTAATATAGATGGATAAACCATTAGGTAAACAAAAGTTCAGATTAAGATAGTCCAGTGAATGGACCAATAAAACAAAAGGGCCATCCAAGAATACCTTCTCCCTACTAGTTGCAATGAAACATTTATTATCATTAAAAATTAATATAGAATCCACATTCAAAGATAGAGATATATCCTATATTACATATGAAGAAGAAGTATTTTAAACTTTCATTATAGACAAAGTTGGTATCGAGAGTATAAATTAGATTCTCAAGTTTGAATGGATGAGAGTCTTAGTTGAGAATACACTACTAAGGTAAATTTTCATAATATGTTTATCTAAAAAAGGATCTAATATGTTCATTAAATTTAAAAAATCTTCTTATTTTTCAAAAGAACTTATATTACTACTATATAAATGGAAGAATATTTGAATCATGATTTTTATTCATTAATCCCTTTATCATTTCTACAGTAGACAGTAAATTGGAGTTGAGATAATTTTATTAGAAAAAATATGTGATAAATGTAAAATTTGAGAGGAAAAATAGAGAACGTACTCTTTTTTATGCCTATAATGAAGGGGTAAAAATCCGTAATCTAATCCCATGCAATATTTTTTTTTTATTTTCACAATTAATTTTTTTTGAATCACTAGATGTTGATCTCAATCAATTTTGATACCCAAAATATTTATATTTTGTTTCCAATTAAGGGATATCCTTCAAAAAGATTACACATTATGTGTATTGTGAAATCTTAATGAACTGAAATCAACATTATATATATATAATTTGAATTATACGTTTCATTATGTGTTTTAACATAAATATTTTTTGATTGGGAGGTCTCTAAAAAAATAGGATAAATCATGATATGAAGTCGGTGACTGAATATAAGAATCCTATAGATTACTTCAAATGGAAACAAATTAAGGTATGTTTTGAAAGGATTAACTAACTTACTTATTTTTTTCAATGTTTCTTAAGTGTTCGAAGCAAGGTAACGCCAAATATTGTGGTTATTATTTTTGAATATTTTTGTAAGATATCATAAACCATAGAAATACCAGTATCCCCAAATAGGTAATTTTCAATTTTAATTATTATTTCATTAAAAATATTTCATAGGCATTTGTTTTAATATATTTTTTCTATACTACCAATATATTTTACAACCTTCACACTAAAATTATGAAGTAAATTTATTTAGAGACGAGTGTGTTGAATACATGGTGTCAGAATATTTTTTGACATCAAATTTTGGTGATTAACTATTATGATTGTGATCTAGTACGACCTATGACCTTAGAAATATATTTGGGATTAGAATAATTATTATCAGAATTCATATATAATATTTTTTATCTATTTATATTTTGAAAATATTAATAGAGGGAACTGATTTTTTTTTGAAACAAACGGGTAGAATATATGGTGTGAGAATGTATATAGACATCATGACGAGGTGAATTCTTAATACATATTCAGTTAATTTTTCCAAAATTTTATCTAATTTTTTTATTTAATTTATGGATCATTTTTATGTGATACTTATTTTTCTAAATTTACAAAATAGTTCAAAAAAATACATCACATGCTCAAAACTGATCAAACAAGCTCGAATTGTTTTCAAATTTTAGGGAAATGATCTATAAGTCATTTGTGATGTATTAGAATTTACCTCAAAAAAATATGACACATTATGTGGTTTGTATAACTCTAAGTATATGTTTTCAAAAAAAATTCATTTTAGTTTAAAACATACATAAAATAGTAGAAATAGAGAAAACAATATCATATTGTTTTAAAACATTAAGAAAACGATCCATAACTCATTTTTCACATATAGTAATTGAACGCACATCAATATAACACCTATGGTGGTCATAATTAGTCAATGTATATGTTTTTAATAAAGACGTTTCATTTTTGTTTAAAACATACATCAAATATTCGAAACTAATAAAATGATCTTGTATTGTATACACATATCACAAAGATGTGACATCCTACCACTTATTTTGTTGATTTTCTAATCATATTATATATTTTTTGTTAATTTACTTATAATTTTAATATGATACATAGTTTTTTTAGTTTTCATAGAGATCATGAAGAAATGACTTCTTCAACTAGGATAGTTTACTAATGTAATATGATCATCCACACAACAAGGATGACGCACTAATAATGATGCAATTTTTATTTTATTATCCAATGAATTTGTAGTTTCATGTTATAAAAAACTATATTATTAGATAACCTTGAATTTTAAATGCATTTAATGATAAACAATACATGGTGGAATCAAGCATACCTCTATCTAATAAACAATGTACCTGATATGACTCAAATTGCATGGTTTTGGTTTAAAATTAAAATTTGATTAATTATTTTTTCATATTTATGTTTAATTTATTTATTTAGAGTATTAATAATATAAAAATTGTTTTCTTATACAGGTGTATTCTTTTTTTTCAATTTGTCTTTGTTTGTTTGAAGCTACTCATGCTTGTGAGAGATTAGAATTTGATGCTGCAAGTGAGATAATGACAACAAGGAAATGGGTCAGGAATGTATACATACATAATGAAAAGGTGAATTCCTACTATATATTTAGTTTATTTTTCATCATTTTATCTACTATTTTTTATTAATTTACTTATAATTTTTACCTAATACTTATTTTGTTTTTTCATAGAACTATTTAGAAGTCATATTTTTCTTTCATCCTATATGCAATAAACCAGAAAAGAGAGAACACGTTCCATTTGGATGGAATATGAAACCCATTTCTACCTGAAACGTGAAGATTTTTTGGCAAAATGTCATTTCCTCATTTATCCAAATGGAATATGTTCTCTCTTTCCAGGATTTTTGTAGATTTATGAAATCAAAATGCACATCACATATTCATTAAGAACACATCAATCCAATACACAATGTTCTTGGTATGACTCAAACTATATGTTTTTAATTTATAATTTATATTTTAGTTCAAAACCAAAATCCCATAATCAAAACCGAGCCAACAGATTCCTGTTATTTTCATACTTTAGGAAAATGATCCATAATTCATTTTTGATGTGTAGGAATTATCTACCCCTCAATCTACTTCCTGGTGTGGCTGGTATGGCTCCAAGTGTGTCATTTTTTTTTTAAAATTGACATTAATTTTAGTAAAAAATAAAATTTATATACTCAAAACTAAGTAAACATATTTAGATTTTTTTATTCTTTAGGAAAATGATCCATAAGTCATTTTTCATGTGTAGGAATCAACCACACCTCAATCTGAAACATGGTGTTCCCACTATGACTAAAAGTACCCATTATCAGTTTATAATTTACATTTTAGTTTGAAATATGTGTCACACCCTGAAAAAAAAAACACACTCATATTTTACTAATAATTTAGTATAATAATTTATAAGTTATTTTCTATGTGTATGAACCAATCTCACATCAAACGGACACACTATGTGAGAAGTATGACTCAAAGTGCATGTTTCTAGTTTAAAATGATATTTTAGTAATAAAAATAACTGACACTATCAACACTAGGAAAAAGAATTGGACTATTTTAATACACTATAAAAATGATCCATAAGTCATTTTTTTATTTGTAGGATTCAGCGATACCACAATTTGATGCACAGTGTGACTAGTATGACTCTAAGTGTGTTTTTTTATTTAAAATTAGCATGATTTTTTTTTGTAAAAAAGAGAAGTTACATACTCAAAACCACGAAAATACATTATAATTGCTTTAAAACTTTAGGAAAAATACATATAAGTAATTTATAACAAGTATGTATTAGCCACACCTCAATATAATCCATGATGTGACCGAGATGACTCGAAGTGTTCATTTTCAGTTTAACATTTATGTTTTAGTTCAAAATGTTTGTAAATAAAAACCATGAAGACACACTTGTATTATCTTGATAATTTAGTAAAATTATTCCAAATTCATTTTTGATGTATAAGAATTAGTTTCATATCAAACTGACACACGATGTGACTAGTAGGTACGTGTGTCACGACCCGTCCTCGGGGCCCGTTCCGTGACTACCCCAAGCCCGCCTTCCATAGGCCAGGGGCTGGCTACTAGCACCAAGGCGTAAATCCCGGTAAAAAGGGAAGGCATTTCCTTTGTAAAGTAAACAAGAACCACAGAGTAAGAAAACAGAAAGTAAACACTAAGTAAAAACAGAGTACAACTGAAAGTGCGGAAAAGTAAATGGGCCAGTATACAAACCCAAACTGAAAGTAAAGTACAACTCGAAAGGGAAAACAACAACTGTAAAGTAAAAGCCGCTACACCGAGCTGTCCACTGGAAATCCCGCCTGAAGGGTGGGTACAGATAGCTCCACTGCTCCTCGGGTCCCGTCGTCCGCTCCGGGCACGTCCCGCCCAGTGGTCCACCTCCAAGTACCGTTCTGCTCTTCAAGCCTCAGCCACGATCAACGCTGTCCGTCGTCTGCAACCGACACAACGTTGTGCGGGCATAGCCCGTGCAGGGGTGAGTATAAGCTACTCAGTAGGGACCCCGAGACCCCTGAAGGTCTCCCAAAATTCACAAAGGATAAACCACAAAGGAAGGTACAATCACGAAGTAACATCCGACACTGCTTAGGTATATTCCCATACATATACCTAAGTCATCAATTCCAATACGCTCCAACCTCCGAGCCCAAGTACAACTCAGTCCACAAAGGATAGTAAACGTATTCCACACAGGAAAGCAAAACGAAATCCACACAGGATAGCACAACACAATCCACACAGGAAAGAAACAGGATTCAGCTCACACAGGTATACTTCATCGAAAGACGATAAAGATGATCTCTGATCCATCTAAGTCGTCGGACCCACGAAGGATCGATAGGTAACTAACCCCCGCAAAAGACCCACACAGGATCGGGCCCACACAGGACCTGTAGGCGCTGGTTCACACAGGACCGCTGAGCGCAATGACCCACACAGGATCGGACCCACATAGGATCGGGCCCACACATGACCTGTAGCACTGATCCACGTAGGATCGCTGAGTGCTGTAGTCGTCGTCGAATCCACCAAGGATCTCTGTACTGTCGTCGTCGCAGTCACAGTAGTAGTAGCAGTAGCAGTAGCAGTCACAGTCGCAGCCAGCACTAGGGTTCCCGCACACAACAAGCTCGTTCGGGAGGGTCCACTCCACGAGCCGAGAGGCTGATACGTCAACTATCACAAAGTCCAGAGTTGATGGGTCCAAAAGTTCCGTATTTCCAACAGGAACTCAACGCAACAGACGGCGTGTCGATCGGACGCCCGGTCTGAGAGTTATTGGCTTTTTCGTCCCAGGGGCCCGGTTGGTTTTTAAGGCAAAACCAACCCGACCGTAGTCCACCTGCGTCCAAACCTCGGGCGGAGTATTCCAAAAGATCCGTCTCACTAAGAGGAACACAACAAAGCTGACGTCACGTCAATCGGACATCCGTAGCTCAAGATATGAGCGTTTCCGCTCCGAAGGCCCGGTCGGTTTCGTGTACGAATCAACCCGGCCGAACTCAAAGTATTCCTAAACTTTGAGTGCGATATACCAAATCGACCGTCTCGATCCAATGATCTCATTTCCGCTGACGGTTCGTCAAACGGAGGTCCGTAGCTCAAGTTATGGGCAAAAGACCGAAGTCGATTCGAAAACGGGGGGTCCGGGTCCGGGCCGACCCGGCGCGGCCCGGCACGGCGGCGCGGTCCGGCGCGGCGGCGCGGCCGGGGCGCCGCTCGGGTGCCACGCGCGGGGGGCAAAGCCCCCGCTTTCCTTCAGCTGGCGGCGCGGCTGGATGCCACGCCTTGGAGAAACCGGCCCCCCTCATGTGGGGGCCTTCCTTTGAGAAAAAAAATGGGGGGGCGCTGCCCCCCCTTGGTGTAACCGCGGCCCCCCCATTATGGGGGGCCGGTTTTGGCCAGCCGGGGGAATTAATTCCCCCGATTCTACTCCCTTCCGGCCGGCCCGAACTGGCCGGCCGGTCCTTCCTCAACGGGACCGGCAAGGCCGGTCCCCTTTTTGGCTTCGGACACCAGCGGCCCGGCTAGCCGCCGGTCTTCTCGTTCCGCCGCGGCCCGGAACCGGCCGCGACCTTCATCATCCGGCGCGGTGCGACAACACCGCGCCCCTCCGCCGCGGCGCCTTTGGTTTCCTTCGACGCGGCGCGACGACGTTGCGTTCATGATAAACTTTCCACGGCGTGGCGCGACTGCGCCGCGCAATCTTTGTCGTGTGATTCCCGCGTGGTGCGACGGCACCACGCCATCTCGTTCATCCACAAGAAAAATAATAATATTCAAGAACAAAGGAGGGGGGATTCGGCCGTGTTTGTGTGGTCCGCCCCCCCTCTCGTTAGACGATAACACTTAAATATTTATCCACAAGATTGTCATGCTAGAACCAAGAACGAGAGTAAATAAATAATCAATAACAAACCCCTACCTCGGTTTCAAGAACGAAGATCGTCAACGACCCGCGGAAGACGCGTCGCGGTGGTCGGCGTCACGGAAGAAGGACGTCGATGTCGTGAAGCGAGGATTCGAAGTTCTTTGATGACGATTTCATCGCGGGAAATCGTCGCGGAAGAGATGACGCAGAAGAAGACGTCGTCGGTGTCGCGGGTATGGCGTCGCGGAAGACGATTCCCAAGAACATGGTGTTCTTCGTCGATGTTCGAAGGTTCTTCGCGTTCTTCGTCAAAGCTTGAAGAAGAAGAAGATGAAGGCTCCAAATTCTCTCAAGATTGTCTAGAGAATTATAACCCAAATAAAATAAGCTAAGGTCTTATTTTATTTACTCAACCAAACCATTTTGAAATTCAAAGGTTTGAAATTAAACAACTCCACCCATTTAATAACCCAACTTGTCAAGTTAATTAAAGAGGGGTTATTGGGAGTTAAAAAAAAAAGATGAAGAGTTATGCTTCGTGTGGGCCCCACCACACTTAATCCTCCCAAGGGAGGTTAAGTGGATGTGGGTTACACCTCTAACTCCCTTTGGGAGAAGTTAACCAACAAGTTAAAATAAAAATTTGTATTCCACAATTTTTATTTAACTTATTCTAAACTCCCAAAAACTAACTCTCAACCCGCAATAAATGCAACCTCGGAAAAGGTCTCCTTAAGCGAATATCGGCGCTGCGAGTTCATCGGTGCCCTCGGAATTTGATTCCGGGCACCGGTTCAAAAGTTAGAAATTCCCGCTCGTTCGTTCACTGAACGTACCCGAGCCAAACTCTGGAAATTTATTCCAGGCACACCGGGCCTCGGAATCAGGTGCCGTCAGAAACCGCGTTCTTGTAAAATTCCAAAGAAAATTTAGAAAAAATTTCCCTTGAATTTTACGGTTCTTTACATTACTCCCACCTCAGGGCTTTACGTCCTCGTAAAGATACATCAAAAACTAGGGAAACAAATGAGGGTACTGAGCATGCATCTGAGCCTCCTGCTCCCATTTGCTCTCCTGGAGGTTCCCGTGCTGCCATCTGATGTGCACAAGAGGAATCGATCGCCCACGTAGGTCCCGCTCCTGTCGATCCTCTATCTCCACCAGGACCTCTGTAAAAGTCTCCCCATCGTCAACGTCAAGCTCCCCATGGTCAATGATGTGCATCGGGTCGTGCACGTATCTCCTCGGCTGAGATACATGGAAGACGTCGTGCACCCGGTGCAACTGAGGTGGTAGAGCCAGACGATAAGCCACCTCGCCAATCCTGCTGAGGACCTGGAAGGGTCCGATGAAGCGCGGAGATAACTTGCCGCCTCGGCCGAATCTCCGTATACCACGTCTAGGTGAGACCCGCAAGAAGACGTGGTTTCCATCCTCCAACTCTAGTGGCCTCCACCTCCTATCAGCGTATGACTTCTGCCGGCTCTGAGCTGTCCTCATCCGCTCCTGGATGACCTGGACCTTCTCTGTCGTGGCCTGGACCATCTCCGGTCCCACAAGTGCTGACTCCCTAGGGTTTGTACAGCACAAATGAGATCTACAAGGTCGGCCGTACAACGCCTCGTACGGTGCCATCCCGATGGTGGAGTGGTAGCTATTGTTGTACGCAAACTCCACCAAGGGTAGGTGGTCCTCCCAGCTACAACCAAAGTCGAGGACACATGCGCGGAGCATGTCCTTGAGAGTCTGAATGGTCCTCTCCGTCCGACCATCCGTCTGAGGGTGAAAGGCTGTGCTCAGACGTAGCTGCGTCCCGAACGCCTCCTGTAACCCCTTCCAAAGCCGGGAAGTAAAGCGAGCATCTCGATCGGAGATGATAGATGATGGAACGCCGTGGAGCCTCACAATCTTCTGAACGTAGAGACGTCCCAAGCTCTCCACTGAGCCCTGCTCTCTGATGGGTAAGAAGTGTTCCGACTTGGTGAGTCGGTCAAAAATCACCCAGATGGAGTCGTGACCTCTGGAAGTGCGTGGAAGTCCAGTCACGAAGTCCATAGATATCCTGTCCCACTTCCACTCCGGGACCTCCAAGGGCTGTACCAAGCCTGCTGGTACCTGATGCTCTGCCTTCACCTGCTGGCTGGTGAGGCATCGAGAAACAAACTCTGCTACAACCTTCTTCATGCCCGGACACCAGTGTTGTCGTCTGAGATCCTGGTACATCTTCGCCACTCCTGGATGTACCGCCAAAGGAGAATTGTGAAACTCTCTCAGAACCTCCTCTCGAAAATCGACTGGTACCATGGTACGTCCTCTGAAAAGGATGTCGTTCTCTGCTCCAAGGGAGAAACCATCAGGTGCCTGTCCCAAGGATATCTGTGCATGTCGTGTCTCACAGTCAGCGTCCTCACGCTGTGCCTCTCTGACCCACTGCAGTAGTGGAGGGGTGACTGTGAGAGACTGGAGGAAGGCTGCTCCATTTCTATCCATGAAGGATATCTGCAAATAGGCTAGCTTCTCCATCGCCTCCTCAAGTAGTTGAATGCCCGTCCTCCTGCTGAGGGCATCGGCTACTACGTTCCCCTTCCTAGGAGTATAGACTATCTCAAAGTCATAGTCCTGGAGGAACTCGAGCCATCGCCACTGTCTTAGGTTCAGGTCCTTCTGTGAGAAGATATACCTGAGACTCTGATGATCAGAAAAGACTGTAAAGCACTCGCCCATCAGATAGTGCCGCCATGTCTTCAGAGCGAAGACCACTGCTGCCAACTCTAGGTCATGGGTAGCGTAGTTCTGCTCATGCGGCCTCAACTGTCGTGATCCATAGGCGATCACTGCCCGCTCCTGCATCAGGACGCAACCGAGTCCGGTCCCTGATGCATCGCAGTAAACTACGTACTCTGCTCCCTACTCAGGCAACCTCAAGATAGGTGCGCTAGTCAATATCTGTCTCAGCTCCTGGAAGCTCTACTGACATCTGTCTGACCACACGAAGGGTTTCCCCTTCTTCTTCAAAGCTGTGAGTGGTGCCGCAACTCTAGAGAAGTCTTGCACGAATCTCCGATAGTATCCAGCTAGTCCCAAGAAACTCTGAACCTCCGTCACGCTCCTGGGTGGCTCCCATGCTAACACAGCCTCGATCTTCGCAGGATCCACTACAACTCCCACCTCAGAGATAACGTGTCCCAAGAAGTAGACCTCACGTATCCATAACTGGCACTTCGAGAGCTTACCGTAAAGCTGGTGCTCTCGGAGTGTGTCTAGTACAACTCGCAAGTGATAGGCGTGCTCCTGCTCAGTCGTAGAGTAAATCAGAATGTCGTCGATAAAGACCACGACAAACCGATCAAGGTATGGCTGAAATATCCTGTTCATGAGGGACATGAACACTGCTGGAGCATTGGTTACGCCGAAAGGCATAACCAAGAACTCATAGTGTCCATACCGACATCTGAAGGCCGTCTTCTGCACGTCCTCGTCTCTGACTCTGAGCTGATGATAGCCTGACCTTAGGTCTATCTTCGAGAACCACCATGCTCCCTTGAGCTGATCAAAGAGGTCATCAATCCTCGGTAGCGTATACTTGTTCCTCACTGTCACCTGGTTCAGGTGACGATAGTCAACACAAAGTCGCAAGCTCCCGTCCTCCTTCTTGGAGAACAATATCGAGGAAGCCCAGGGTGAAACACTGGGTCGGATGAACCCCTTTCCCTGCAAGTCCTCCAACTGTACCCGCATCTCTCGAAGCTCGGAGGGGGCCATCCGATATGCTGGAGTGGATATCGGGGCTATCCCAGAGTACAAGTCAATATAAAAGTCTACCTCTCTACGAGGAGGTAGCCCTGGAACGTCGTCGGGAAAAACGTCGGCAAACTGATCCACCACTGTAGGAAAACCAGGACTCCGTACGTCAACTACTCCAAGGATGAGGCTAGCCAACTGATGAGTGATGGGCTGTCCTCTCCTCCGCGGAAGTCCATCATATGATGCAAAGGCTCCCTTCTCGCCGGTGAAGGTGAACCTGCTCCCATCGGTGCGTACACATCGCACCTTGCGCCTAAAACAATCAATCTGCGCATAGACCGTAGATAGCCAATCCATGCCCAAGATGACGTCGTAAGGCCTCGACGCTGCTACAAGAAGATCCCAGCCGAAGCTCTTGCCTCCTAGAGTAAGCTCACACTGCCGGCACCAGTGCATAATCGCCGAGTCTTCTCCCGTAGGAGTCTCTAGCCGTAAGGATCGAGTCAACGGCTCTGTCGGAATCTACGAGCTCCGAACAAGGGCAGCGGCTATGAAAGAGTGACTCGCTCCTATATCTATAAGAACTGCAGAAAGGGTGGAATAGACACAGATAGTACCTAGAATCATCTCTGGCGCGCCGTGGTCATAGGCCTCTGATACCAATTTGTCACGACCCGTCCTCGGGGCCCGTGCCGTGACTACCCCAAGCCCGCCTTCCATAGGACAGGGTCTGGCGACTAGCAGCAAGGCGTAAATCCCGGTAAAAAGGTAAGGCATTGCCTTTGTAAATTAAACAAGCACCACAGAGTAAGCAAGCGGAAAGTAAACACTAAGTAAAAACAGAGTACAAATGAAAGTGAGGAAAAGTAAATGGGCCAGTATACAAACCCAAACTGAAAGTAAAGTACAACTCAAAAGGGAAAACAGCAACTGTAAAGTTAAGCCGCTACACCGAGCTGTCCACTGGAAATCCCGCCTGAAGGGTGGGTACAGAGAGCTCCACTACTCCTCGGGTCCCGTCGTCCGCTCCGGGCACATCCCGCCCAGTGGTCCACCTCCAGGTACCGTTCTGATCTACAAGCCTCAGCCACGATCAACGATGTCCGTCGTCTGCAACCAACACAACGTTGTGCGGGCATAGCCCGTGCAGGGGTGAGTATAAGCTACTCAGTAGGGACCCCAAGACCCCTGAAGGTCTCCCAAAATTCACAAAGGATAAACCACAAAGGAAGGTACAATCACGAAGTAACATCCGACACTGCTTAGGTATATGCCCATACATATACCTATGTCATCAATTCCAATACGCTCCAACCTCCGAGCCTAAGTACAACTCAGTCCACACAGGAAAGTAAACGTATTCCACACAGGGAAGCAAAACGAAATCCACACAGGATAGCACAACACAATCCACACATGAAAGAAACAGGATTCAGCTCACACAGGTATACTTCATCGAAAGACGATAAAGATGATCTCTGATCCATCTAAGTCGTCGGACCCACGAAGGATCGACAAGTAACTAACCCCCGTAAAAGACCCACACAGGATCGGGCCCACACATGACCTGTAGGCGCTGGTTCACACAGGACCGCTGAGCGCAATGACCCACACAGGATCGGACCCACACAGGATCAGGCCCACATAGGACCTGTAGCACTGATCCACGTAGGATCGCTGAGTGCTGTAGTCGTCGTCGAATCCACCAAGAATCTCTGTACTGTCGTCGTCGCAGTCACAGTAGTAGTAGCAGTAGCAGTAACAGTCACAGTCGCAGCCAGCACTAGGGTTCCCGCACACAGCAAGCTCGTTCGGGAGGGTCCACTCCACGAGCCGAGAGGCTGATACATCAACTGTCACAAAGTCTAGAGTTTATGTATCCAAAAGTTCCGTATCGCCAACATGAACTCAACGCAACAGACGACGCATCGATCGGACGCCCGGTCTGAGAGTTATTGGCTTTTTCGTCCCAAGGGCCCGGTTGGTTTTTAAGGAAAAACCAACCCGACCGTACTCCACCTACATCCAAACCTCGGCCGAAGTATTCCAAAAGATCCGTCTCACTAAGAGGAACACAACAAAGCTGACGACACGTTAATCGGACGTCCGTAGCTCAAGATATGAGAGTTTCCGCTCCGAAGGCCCGGTTGGTTTCGTGTACGAACCAACCCGGCCGAACTCAAAGTATTCCGAAACTTTGAGTGCGATATACTGAATCGACCGTATTGATCCAAGGATCGCATCGCCACTGACGGTTCGTCAAACGGAGGTCCGTAGCTCAAGTTATGGGCAAAAGACCAAAGTCGATTAGAAAACGGGCGGTCAGGGTCCGGGCCGACCCAGCCCGACCCCCCCTGGGTCGGCCCGAATCGGGTTGACCCGACCCGGGTCCGACCCGTCCCGGCACAGCGGCGCGGTCCGGCGCGGCGGCGCGGTCCGGTGCGGCGGCGCGGCCGGGGCGCCGCTCGGGTGCCACGCGCGGGGGGAAAAGCCCCCGCTTTCCTTCAGCTGGCGGCGCGGCTGGATGCCACGCCTTGGAGAAACCGGCCCCCCCTCACGTGGGGGCCTTCCTTTGAGAAAAAAAAACGGGGGGGGGGGGGGGGGGGGGCGCTGCCCCCCCATTATGGGGGGCCGGTTTTGGCCAGCCGGGGGAATTAATTCCCCCGGTTCTACTCCCTTCCGGCCGGTCCGACCCGGCCGGTCGGTCCCCTTTCCGGCTTCCGACACCGGCGGTCCGGCTAGCCGCCGGTCTTCTCGTTCCGCCGCGGCCCGGAACCGACCGCGACCTTCGTCGTCCGGCGCGGTGCGACGGCACCGCGCCCCTCTGTCGCGGCGCCTTTGGTTTCCTTCGACGCGGCGCGATGGCGTCGCGTTCATGATAAACTTTCCACGGCGCGGCGCAACGGCGCCGCGCAATCTTTGCCATGTGATTTCCACGTGGTGCGACGACACCACGCCATCTCGTTCATCCACAAGAAAAATAATAATATTCAAGAACAAAGGAGGGGGGATTCGGCCGTGTTTGTGCGGTCCGGCCCCCCTCCCGTTAGACGATAACACTTAAATATTTATCCACAAGATTTTCATGCTAGAACCAAGAATGAGACTAAATAAATAATCAACAACAAACCCCTACCTCGGTTTCAAGAACGATGATCGTCAACGACCCGCGGAAGACGCGTCGCGGTGGTCGGCGTCACGGAAGAATGACGTCGATGTCGTGAAGCGAGGATTCGAAGTTCTTTGACGACGATTTCGTCACGGGAAATCATCGCGGAAGAGATGACGTGGAAGAAGACATCGTCGGTGTCGCGGGTATGGCGTCGCGGAAGACAATTCCCGAGAACGTGGCGTTCTTCGTCGATGTTCGAAGCTTCTTCGCGTTCTTCGTCAAAGCTTGAAGAAGAAGAAGATGAAGGCTCCAAATTCTATCAAGATTGTCTAGAGAATTCTAACCCAAATAAAATAAATAAGGTCTTATTTTATTTACTCAACCAAACCATTTTGAAATTCAAAGGTTTGAAATTAAACAACTCCACCCATTTAATAACCCAAATTGTCAAGTTAATTAAAGAGGGGTTATTGGGAGTTTAAAAAAAAGATGAAGAGTTATGATTCGTGTGGGCCCCACCACACTTAATCCTCCCAAGGGAGGTTAAGTGGATGTGGGTCCCACCTCTAACTCCCTTTGGGAGAAGTTAACCAACAAGTTAAAATAAAAATTTGTATTCCACAATTTTTATTTAACTTATTCTAAACTCCCAAAAACTAACTCTAAACCCGCAATAAACACAACCTTGGAAAAGGTCTCCTTAAGCGAATATCGGCGCTGTGAGTTCATCGGTGCCCTCGGAATTTGATTCCGGGCACCGGTTCAAAAGTTAGAAATTCCCGCTCGTTCGTTCACTGAACGTACCCGAGCCAAACTTCGGAAATTTATTCCGGGAACACCGGGCCTCGGAATCAGGTGCCGTCAGAAACCACGTTCTTGTAAAATTCCAAAGAAAATTAAGAAAAAATTTCCCTTGAATTTTACGGGTCTTTACAACGTGTTTCCAGTTTAAAATTACATTTTAGTAAAAAACATAGGAGGCATACTCAAAACCAATAAAAATCATTTTAATAGTTTTGATACTTTGGTAAAATGATTTTTAAGTCATTTATAAAATGAATTTTTCATACACAACTCAATCTTATAAACTTTACGGCTGTCATGACTACAAGTGTATCTTTTTATTTAAAATTAATATTAATTTTAGAAAGAAAGAGAAGTGGAAAACTCAAAACCGATAAAATGAATTGAGGATATTTTTATTATTTTGTAAAATGATATATAATTCATTTTTGGAATGTAGGAATTAGACTCACTGAAACTTGATACACGGCGTGCCTGTTATGACTCAAAGTGTCCGTTGTGAGGTTAAAATTAACATTTTTGTTCAAAACATATGTCTCTCACAAAAAAATGAGAATAAAAGATTATATTGTCATAATAATTTAGGAAAATTATTCATAAGTCATTTTTGATGTGTAAAAATCAATCTCATGTCAAATAGACACGTGATGTGACCTATATGACTAAATGTGTGTGTTTCCAGTTTAAAATGACATTTTAGTAAAAAAAACGTGACATACTCAAAACTAAGAAAACACATTCTAATCATTTTGATACTTTTGGGGAATGATCCATAAGTACTTTTTGATATGTGAGTATCATATTCACCTCAATATGATGTACATTGTGAATAGTATGACTCCATGTTTGCCTTTTTATTTAAAATTGACATTAGTTTTAGTAAAAAGAAAAAGTTACTTACTCAAATCAAGAAAATGAATTCATATTGTTTTGATAGTTTATAAAAATTATCCACAAGATATTTTTAATTTTTAGAAATTATCATCACATCAATCCCTTAAATGGTGTCATTGTTATGACTAAAAGTGACCATCATCAATTTGAAATTGATAATTTAGTTAAAAATGTGTGTCACTCACTAAATAATAAGAAAATATATTATATTATCTTTATAATGTAGAATGATTCATAATTCATTTGATACATATAGAAATTTACCTCATGTCAATCTGACACATGATGTATTAGGTATGACTTGAAGTGTGTGTTTTCAAAATATAAATGCCATTTTAGTTTAAAATGTGCATCACATCACCAAAACTGAGAAAATGAGCTCCGATTGTTTTCTCAAAATTTTGTCAGCTATTAATTAATTAGTTTCTTTATAATTAATATCTTATAACCATTTAGTCAAAATTGACATATATAATGCTGGAAGAATAATAATAAATTATGTGACATTTGGAGGCTTATTCTAAAAAAATATGTCCTATAAAACTAACTCTCATCTGTAGTGAATTTTTTATCACCGTAGATGTGATACAATTCAATAGTACCTTTTTTTGAGAACAAATATAAATGGGGGTAACTTGAAATAATCAAATACATCTCGATCTGATACAAAGTGTTCCTGGTATAAATCAAAGTATATGTTTTAGTTAAAAATTTAAACTTTAGGTTTACTTTATTTCTTTATGGTATTACTTACATAAGAATTATTTTGTTATATATGTGCATTATTTTTCTTGAGATGGGGTGGTTCATTAGAAAAGAGCATGACTAGGGGTCAGGGGCCAATGAAAAATGAAAATTTATGATTTTTAATGTCTATGATAAATTGTACATACTCATGTAATTGAAAAGATAATGTTTGAAATGTCTATAATATATTGTTTTTTTATATTTTTGTTGAAAATTTTATTGCATTTCAATTTTGAATTTCGAACCTGTATTTTTGGTTTGTTTCTACTACAATGTGATATAGTTTTAACAACACACTAAAATAGTATTCCCCTTTATCATCACTATTAAAAGTGCTCATAAAGGGGTCCTTTATTAGTGCTATTTAAAGTGATGATAAAGGATCACTTTATCAGTGTGTTTTGTTGCGCTAATTAAAGGACCCTTTATTAGTGATTTTAGTAGAACTAATAAACGGGGTCCTCTATCAGTGCATTTTATAGTTCTCATAAATTGATCCTTTATCATAAGTTTTATATAAGTTATAAAAACCTCGTTCATTTAATCAAGCTCTAGTAGTCTGTGTTTTTTTATGCTGACAACAGAAAATTTTAGCATTGTTAAAGGACATATTTTTATTAATTCTAGGATTGATGTCCCAAAACCCAGTATATTATACCAAAATAAACCCTTTATCTCTCTTAAAAACCTTCAACATTAATAAAAACCCAAAATAAATGAGGATTAGTGAATATTAAATCGAAATTACATCTTTTATATATACACAGAGTTACCACCTCCACACTAAATAGTATTTTATCCATGAGTTTTACTATTAAGTGTCACTTTACCTTATCAATGAAAAGATTCATCCATTTTGCCAATATATCAAACTCATACTACCATACATCATTCTACACATGATTTTTCCACTACTTGTGTACCAAAGAGGCAATACTCCTATGTATAATCTTATAACTTTGATCCATAATATGAACCCATATTTCCTTGAATGACGAATCAATATTCAAATCTACTTAGTTAATGCTGATCACATGAGAAGTGTTGGGATGGTTTCTCTGAAGCTGATATATATAGAATAAGTTATGAATAAAAATTTATCATAGAGGAAGTGATAATTGATACAATGTGATAAAAATATTCTCAAAAATCATTAACAGATCTAAAAACCCAGGCACCAACTTCTCTTTCTTCTAAATACACATGGGTTCTGGTTATGGTCACACTCATAAGAATACATAGTTTCCCACCTTAAACTTAAAGGGATGGATTCACTGGTCAGCATAAGATCTATATCTATACTAATATATCTCTAAATTCTTCTTGATTAAATGGATATGCTTCAATGTCCTCTATAAAAGACTAAACATGATAATTACAAACTCAATGACCTCTAAATAGAATAAAGGTGATCATTATGACCTACTATTTGATTTCTTTTACTATTCCATATAAATTGATGCTTGATAACTATTTTCATAGTTGAAATCTGTATGAAAAATATTTTTCTCCCATGATCTACTGAAATCACGGATCATTCTTGCAACATGTTCTCTATCACTTAGAATGGTGAAATTAGAATTTATATTGGTATAAGTATGGTAAGAAGTGCTCAAGCACAACTATGTATAAATTACTTTCTAATCATGATTCAAAATTGAAACCCCAATTAGATAGAATATTACGAGGAACCCTATTGAGATTAATTATCTCTCATCCATTTAACCAACCCAGGTCATTAATGGAAAAAGTATCTCAAATAATTATGAAATTTGATAACTTTATCAACCAATTCACAATAAATCACACCACATCAAAACCATGAAATAGATTTGAAATTCCTATCTTGAATTCCATCATCATATCATTACACTTCCACCCAGAAATGGGTAATGACTATGGAAGACCTATGGGTAGTTGATTCTCATCCTTCACCTATTTATTGGTAATTATTTTTGAAATTAACCCCACAGTATGCTTCTTCATCCCAATACACCAATCCTGAATGTGGGTTTTATGGTACGTTTTGGTAAGCCTTGGGTGAACTAGACATCTTGAGGCATTTGAATACCACATCATCTCCCTATGCATACTCCTAGGGACTAATAAATAACCCCATACATAATGAATCTTATAAAAATATAGGGAATATTTAGGTGGTGTCTCTCCACTATATATGTTTTCCCTTGTCTCTTAGATGTTTGAGTCAGATAATAGACTCTAATACACCATCTCAAAGATCAAGGATGTAACACTCAAGGAATTTAGGTTCATTCTTCCTTGATACTCCTAAACATTGAGGTGTATCTCAACGAAGAGGCTCATCACTAACCACTTTCTACTATAAATATATTACTCTGATGATTGATTTAACCTAGTAAGCGCATTATCCACAACATTCCCTTGCATAAGGGTGTATGCCATCTTGAAATCAAATGATTGATGATAATGAAACCACCTTCTCTACTGAAGGATCATTTCTTGTTGATAGAATATATAATTCTGGATCTTATAACTATTATATACCATGAATCTCTCACTCTATATATTTTTATTCCCATATCTTAGCCCATGAACTACCACTACCAACTATAGTTCATTAAATATGAAGTTTCACTCATCTAACCTTATATTCATGGACCCATAAGGGAATAATCACAAATACTTGATTAGGAACTAAATGAGGATAATATTAATTTTTAATATATATAATATTCATGTGATTTATTATTCATAAACACCATTTTAGTGCATTTTACACTTTTAACATCATTTCATATTATGATTGTAATTCCTGCTTAAAATTCACTATTATGTGGTATATTTTTTAACATCATTTAAAGTAACCAATTATCATAATTTTATTTTAGTATTTAATTTTCAGGTTTCTAATTATATTGGGAACAATTCAAACTTGTGTACTGTTGGAAGATTCGCATTGGAAGACCACCAAAATGGGATTCCATGCAAATAATTCTGGAGAAGGCAGATTGGACACCAGCCCACTGATAAGAATGTGTGGCCCAACATACAAGCCCAATGAAGAACAAATTTCGTTTAATTCTAGGAGACATATATAATAAAAAATAATTATTTAGGATCAAGGTCTAATTCAGTCTTCATGGTGGTTATTAAGGCAACCCACTTTGGAGATAAAATTCTGGGCTAGATTCTGCGGCCCAGAAAATTTTCCACCAATTTAATCATATCTCGGAAACAGCATATTATATTGGGCTGAAATTTTACAAAGATCTAGGGAACATCTCTAGATTCATTTTGGTCTTGTATGGAACACTCCAATTCGTTCATATATATGGTCTTCCAGGCGCATCTATTTGGTGGAGGCAAGCCGGCTGCCACCTCGGGTCAAGGGTGGAAAAGTTTACTCTGTCTTAACATTCCACCCACCTAGGCCAACCACCATTAATTGAGGTGACTTCCAATGTTGTAGGCTCGACCCAAGGCTTTAAAATTTCCTATTTAAGGTAGTTTTGGTAGATGAGTTGATGATCCTTGGAGCTTTGTTTTCATTGTAATGTTATTATGTCGATTTGGATTTGTAACGTTCTTCTTTCTCATGTAAGTTGTTTGAATCACCTTAGTTATTGATAAAATTTCATCTTTTCCTATTATTCTGTTTTTCTTCTTCTTACTTTGATATCTTTGCCTTATGGTGTGAATTTATTTACACCATACCTTGTGATATTCTTCACACAATGGTGGAGTGATTGCTTTCTTTTTATTGTTTTTTACTTCTCCAATTCCTCCCTCATGAGTCTACTTTCCGCTTCCATTGAAACCATTGAATCAATGGAGGGCTTTCCCTTTTACTGTTTGATCCAAAGGAGTATCAAGGGGGTTGTTTGGATGTTATTTATCCCTCCATTAATTTCTAATCACTTCTTTTAATTGAGAATATTTTTTAATATCTTTAAACTCTATCAACCTTGTTGAATTTAAGGCCAAACACTTCAAGTGATAATACGAACCTTTACCTTGATGTTCTAAAAACATTGATACTTCAAATGTATAGGTGATAATTATTAAAGGGTGTAGGTATTAAACCAGTAAGTGCTGATGTTGGTTGATCTTATTAAATGAACCCATCTCAAATATAAGAAATTGAAATCATTAAAAAAGGAATTCATCCAATCCACCCCAAGTGGTAACCTAGGATAAAATCATTATCTTAATTTGAATTAAATTAAATATGTTAGTGATAACTTAAACCCATATAAAATTAACCCATTTTGGAAACTTCATAGTAAAAAAAATCCATAAAATGTAAATGTCTATAGGTTACTTCTTAGGTCTCTGAGGATTCGATAACCCAAGCTAAACTACAAGACTGTTCTACCTTCATCTCTTATATAAATTTGAGTGTGAATCAAATTTTGGAACCGTTTATGGGAAACCAAGTAATTAATCTCAACCCCCATTCTATTCTCCTCCATTTATTCTATTCTCACCCAAGATCTCTTATCTTTTCCCTTTCTCATTTTTTTTCTTTTGGCGCATGTCCGCCTACACTTGTGATCAATCAAACCATCTAGTTAGGGTGGATAGTCCTGGGGTTGGGGAGTCATGTACACTGAGGGATCTCTTTCCATTAGATCCTAATATTCATAATACTCCAGAGTCAAAAATTGAGCCCATTTAAATGGAAGTTCATCAAAGAAACCAACTCATAAACTCGAGTGGGAACCAAAATGGAAACCCAAATGAGGATACCCTAAACTTGGGGGATGCAGTTGATCAAACCATGAATGACTACCTCACACCTGCCTGGACCGATTCCCCCTCATTCATTAGACACAACTACCTAGAATATTACAACTACATATTTAAACCCCATGTCTTAAACCATCTTCCCACATTCCATGGAATGGAGTCCGAGATTCCCTACCTTCATGTTAAAAAATTCAATGACATTATATAAACTGTGTGTCCCCCACATAAACTAGAATCAGCTAAGATGAGGATATTTCCTTTTTCTTTAAATTATTGAGATAAAAATTGAATAAAAAATTTGAGACCATCATCCATCATCTCTTGGGACAAATTACAATGAGAATTCTACAAAAAATACTTTCCCCACCACAAAATAATTGCACTTAAAAAGAGAATCCAAAACTATTTTGAAAAAGAGGGAGAGTAATTCTATGAAACATGTGAGAGGTTCAAGGACACTATAAACATGGTTCCACACCATTGTTTTTATATTCTTGAACAAGTGATAATTTTCTTTGAAGGGTTGGGTCTGGGGAACAAACAATTCATTGACATGATGTGTAATGGAGCCTTTAAAAACAAAGCACCAAATGATTCTTATGAGTATCTAGAAAGCCTTGCTGAACAAAACCAAACATGGGGAACTTCACCTTATTCTAAAAATCCACAAAGAAATACTGGAATTCATACACATAGAGAAGAGGAAATCCTTAGTTCTAAACTCGTAGCACTCTCTATGAAGGTTGAATAGATAGACCTTAGGAAAGTCTATGAAATCCAAACTGTAGACCCTGTTTGCACAATTTGTGAAAAACATGGCCATAAGATAGGCAACTGCCCAACCATTCCATCCATCAAGGATGTTCTTTTAGGAGGGACCCCAACAGAAGTAAATGCTTTGAACTTTAAAAAGCCTCAATACCAAAACACCATCAACCCAAGTTATAATGACCACCCAGGCTTCTGGTGGAAAGATAACCATCAACCTAGCCAACCACAGGGAAAAATACTTACCCCATTAGAACTACCAAACCCATAACCAGTTACAAATCCAACCTATCCCATACCAACAACCACCAGTACATTTTCAAGAAACCATTCCACCTCCAAAATATCCCCCTGGGATAAACCAATCTTCTCAAGCACCAACCCGAACTATTCCACAAAGCCTACTAGAAAAACTGTGAAAATAAGTGGAAACGATGAACTAGGAAGAGTCTTCCCTAAAACAAGAACTTCAATCCATCAAAACTAGAAAGGTTCCCATTCCTACTCAGGCGATTCCATCCTCAAATTCAAGGGGAGAGTCAAGTTTTACTCAAACTACACATGAAAAACTAAAGGCTGTGACTTTTTTTGGGAGTGGGATATCAATTGAGAAACATGAAAAAATAAGTTAGAAACTATGTGAAGATTCAAACTCTAATGAAAATTCAAATGAAAGACAAGATCAAACTGAGGAAACTAATAAAAATGTGAAAGAAACAAATCTCCAATAAACAACCCCACAACCTACACCATTTCCTCAATGCATGAGGGGGAAAACCAAGCCTGAATTGAGTGAAACATTGAGGTAAATCTTCTCAAAAGTCAAGTTGGACATTCCTCTTCTCGATGCAATCCAAACAGCACCTACATATTCAAATTACCTTAAGAAATTATGCAATTTTAAAAGAAAAATTTCACATAAAAACCTAGTCCTTTTGGAAGCTAATGTGAGTAAAACCATTCAAGGGACCATTCCTCCTATGTTGAAAGACCCATATTGCCCTTACATCAATGTTGAACAAGGAGAGATCAAAGTTGTCAAGGCCTTGTGTGACCTAGGTGCTAGTGTAAATATCATACCCTATGCTGTGTACTACCAGTTAGGCCTAGAAGAACTCCAACCCACATCTGTCACACTTCAACTTGTTGATCGTAGAATTAGGTTTCCAAATAATGTTTTAAAGGACTTTATGGTAAAGGTTGAAAACTTAATCTACCCTGCTAACTTTATTTTCCTTGATAACCATCCAAACTTAGGAAATAAGGAACAATCCCTAATAATCATTGGTTGTCCCTTCCATGCAAAAATCAACTCTGTTATCTGAGTCTGAAATGGGAACATGACCATCACCATTGGAAACATGATTCTAGACTTGAACATCTATAATGAAAGCTCACAAATAGGGGATGATTTGGACATTCATGAAGTAAACATGATAAAAAGCATTGATAATGAATCCATAGAACATCAAAGAATATTTGATGGATATTTAAGCCGGGATGAGATTGAATTCCTTTGATCACATGAAGTAAATTTATCTCCATGGCTTGAATCATTTTCAAATTTATCTTATGATGAAGTCCTAGGTCCAAAAATTATTGAAACCGTTTAGGAAACCACTTTCATAGAGACCACTCTAAATTCCTTCCCTAAATCTGATCAAGCCAATATAGTAGCTGAAACTTCAACATGTGGAGAATAAATCCTATCTAAAACTCTTGGAAACAAAATTGAACTTGATCCAATGTCACAATAATCTGCTGAAATTTTGAACCAACCTAATCTTGAGTTGAAGGAACTTCCCACTGCACTCAAGTATGCCTTCCTAGGGTACAATAAAATACATCCTAATGTCATTTCTTCTTCTGTTGAATAAAATCATGGGAGGATGCTTCTAGATGTACTTAAAAACATAAGAAAGCCATTGGTTGGACCCTGTCTGATATTCTTGGAATTATCCCACTTATTGGGACTCATTGGATTGTTCTAGAATCTGATTCAAATCCATGTCTTCAAACTCAATGTAGACTCAATCCTAATCTTATTGATGCAGTGAGAAAATAACTTCTAAAATTGTTGAAATCTAGTATAATATATCCCATATCTAAGAGTGAATGGGTGATCCCAATCCAAGTGGTTAGAAAAAAGTCTGGAATCACAGTGATAACCAATGAGGATGGAGATATTCTTCCATCAAGGGCGAGTAGTGGCTGGAGAGTCTTCATCGACTATAGGAAGCTAAAATAATTTACCAATAAGTACCATTTCCCCTTACCATTCATTGAACAAGTCCTTGAGAGAGTGGCACGCCATGCCTTCTATTGTTCCTTAGATGGGTACTCGAGGTACAATCAGATTGAGGTATCCCTAGAGGATCAAGGGAAGACTACATTCACCTGTCCATTTGGCACCTTTTCCTTCAAACGCATGCCCTTTGGTTCATCCAATTCCCATGGAACCTTCCAACGGTTCATGATGGGAATCTTCTCAATCATGGTAGGGTATTTTCTAGAGGACTTCATGGATGAATTCTTTGTGTTTGGGGATACATTTGAGGGATGTATACAGAATGTAGAGAGAGTCTTATCAAGATGTGAAGAAAAGAATCAGGTCCTAAACTGAAAAAAATTCTATTTCATGGTTAAAGAGAGACTAGTTTTAGGACATCCGGTCTCAGGTAGGGGGATCGAAGTTGATAAAGACAATGTTGACATCATTCGTCACCTGTCATCACCCAAAACTGTCAAGGAAGTGAGGTATTTCTTAGGACATGCTGGTTTCTATAGAAGATTCATCAAGGAATTTAGTTCAATCCCTCGTACCCTTTGTGCTCTCCTAGTAAAAGATGCTCTATTTGTTTGGAAAGAAAGTTGTGTGGGTTCATTATCAACCCTCAAATCCTCTCTCACCTCTCCTCCCATCATGAAATATTAAAATTGGAACCTTCCTTTCGAACTTATGTGTGATTCCAGTGACTTTGTAGTAGAAGCTGTGTTGGGACAACATTGTGATAAAAATCCTAATGTCATTTCTTATGAAAGAAAATCCTTAAATTATGCCCAAATAAACTACACCACCACTGAAAAGGAGTTACTTTTTATTTTGTTTTCCTAAGAGAAGTTTAGTTCCTACCTCTTAGGATCCCCCATCATTATGTTCACTGACCATTTTGAACTAAAATACCTCTTCCAAAAACAAGATTCCAAGGATAGACTGATTAGGTGGGTCATTATCTTACAAGAATTTTACCACACAATCATGGATAAAAAGGGTGTTGAAAATGTTGTAGCTTATCATATATCTAGGATGTAATTAAAAGAAAACTCAAATCAACTTTCTGTTTTTGATTCATTCCCTAATGAACACCTATACTCTGTGAGTGACTGCCCTTGGTATGCCTACATAACCAATTTCTTTGTTACAGGAGTCATTCCAAAATTCTTTGGGACTCAAGATCGAAGGAAATTCTTGTATGATGTTAGGAACTTTGTGTTTTATGATCCATACCTTTATAAGTTCTTCCCTAACCAATTTATTATGAGGTGTTCCCCAAAAAGAGAACAATAGCCCATCCTTAAATTATGTCATAGTGAGGCATGAGGAGGTCACTTTTCCTCTAATAAAAATTCTGATAAGGTTCTTCACTGTGGTCTCTTCCAGCCCACCCTCTCAGGGGACTCCTACACATTTTTTCAATGTTTTCCTAAGTGTCAACAAGTAGGGTCAATCACAGAATGGAATCAAATTCTACTCACTCCCATCTTAGTGGTTGAAATCTTTGACTATTGGGGAATTTATTTCATGGGTCCCTTCCCAAACTCTAGGGTATAACTTTACATTCTCTTAGCTATTGATTATGTCTCAAAATGGGTTGAAGAAATTCCCAAAAAATCCAATGATCATCAAATTGTGATTAGATTCCTAAAAGAAAACATCTTCTCTAGATTTGGAATTCCTAGGGTAATCATTAGTGATCGTGGAACTTATTTTTTCAATTGTCCATTCTCATCACTCATGGACATGTATGAAATTTCTCACAAAGTGTACACAACATACCACCCATAGACCAATGGTCAAGTTGAGTTATCCAATCAAGAAATCAAACAAATTCTCGAGAAAACTATTAATCCATCTAGGAAAGACTGGTTGAGAAAACTCTTATATGCTATTTGGGCCTATCGAACCACATATAAAATCATTTTAGGAATATCCCTATATAGGTTGGTTTATGGAAAAGCATGCCATTTACCTATTGAAATTGAGAATAAGGCTTTTTGAGAAATTGAGAAAATAAATTATGACCTCTCATTGGCTAGAACAAAAAGGAAATTAGATCTCATTGAACTTGAAGAACTAAAGATGAAGGCTTATGAAAATTCAAGGATCAATAAAACTAGAGTTCAAGCATACCAATCTAGGAATATCAAAGTCAAACATTTTGAACTGGTAAAATTCATGGTATTGTATAGTTCAAAACTTCATTTACACTCTGGAAAGTTAAGATCTAGATGGTAAGGTCCTTTCATTTTGTATTATGTGTACCCCCATGGGGCAGTAGAGGTTCAAGATCCCACAAGTGGTTACATTTTCAAGGTCAATATTCAAAGGTTAACACCATTAATTGAATCATTCAATAAACAAGAAAAAAAGGTTGAGTTAACTGAGCCAACCTATAAACCAGGAAACAATTGATGGATTTAGGATCCATGTCAGGCTAACAAAGTTAAACAAAGCTCTTCAAGGGAGGCAGACCATGATTTTCAAGTTTCCAATCATTTTATTGTTTGAATAAAATTTATATTTTAAATAGGATTAATGAATCATTTTGATATATAAAAATAATAAAAAAATAGATTGTTGAATTGTTCTTATATTATGAGTATGGATGGGTATAAAAGAGGATCGCCATATTTATCCATGTCACGTGGTGTGATCCATAAGTAATACCTTACCCAGAAATTTAAAAAGAAGATAATGTATCATCAGTTCATTTTATTTTTATGTGTTTGTAGGTTAAAATAAAAAAATATAATAATAATAATAAAATTAAAAGGCCACATCGTAGGTCATGGGGAAAACCCCGTCACAACCGGTGAAGCCACGAGGACTCAAACCCGAGACCGAAGGGAGACAGGGGAACACGCTTACCATTGACCTATGGCTTATTGTGCTTTATTATTCTATAATTTATATATATATATATATATATTAATTTATTTATTATATATATTATTGTTTTTTTGTTTGTTTTTACTTTTTTTCCACTAGGGAATTCTCAGAGTGGCATTGAGATCAAGGGATTAAAAGGGAGCAACACAAATTTCAACTTCAACGACCACATGACTTCATTCCATGATCCTAATTTTCAATTTCCTTTTTAAACTCACATTCTCTACCTCTACCCCCTTCTAAATTTTATTTTCTTTAAACCCTGGGGACAATGTTATTTTATGTTTGGGGGGAGATAAAATAAAATTGCTTTTATGTAAAAAAAATTGAATGATTTGAATAAAAAGTGTTCCTTAATGGAATGAAAAATTTCATTAACCTTGAACATGGAAATAGATATTGTACACTTTGAAACTGAATATCAAATAATTTAGCATGCCCTAATTTTGATTTTCATCCATGTATAATTTCATGATCATAGATTTTGGAAAGTGTGGTTGTCTACTATGATATTTCATGGTTTATATTTTCATCCAAATAAAAAAATTAACAACGCAAATCCTTTGGATAGAGGGGTTTTAGTTTGCATTCATGGGGTCCCCCAAATAAATAGCATAGGTTTGGTTATCATTTTAGTTTTAATTTGAGTACTAAATAAAAAAATTAAAAAAACAATAAATTTGTACGTAGAGAAATGAAATAACCTAATGTGTGGCTTCCAACGCTTGGGGATCATGAATCCATAGTTTTCTGGCCCATATTTAGTAATTTTATCTCTATTTGTGGTAATTTGAATTTGTTTTTTGACTGATTTAACTCGAGATGATGCCCGAGTATGTGGGATTCACTTAGTACCCTAAGGACTTTGATCCTGGGAGTCATCGACAAAGTCTCGCTACATGGGTTGAATTTTTTAGTGCAATTTCAATTACCATGGTAATATTCCAAAAAAATTGAATACTCATATTAATATTGAAATGTGATTCACCTATCAATTCCACCATTTCCTTATTGAATAAAGATGAACCTCCATATCTAATGCGATGCACAACACATCATCACTCTTAATTGACATTGGATGAAATATGGCAATGAATTTGAACAAAGGAATGTGATTGAGATTGAGATATTATTATGAAACTATCATGTGTTAAAATATTTTTATGGGTTTCATGATTGTTTGGTATAAGGGTTTTTGGTGATCATTGTGTTTTAAAATGTTTTTGGAAAAGGGAATTCAAATTTCATATTGTTGAGATATATTTTGCACGGGACTAGAAAAACTCAAGCTGTGGGGTGTGATTAGGAACTAAATTAGTATAATATTAATTGTTAATATATATAATATTAATGTGCTTTATTATTCATAAACACCATTTTAGTGCATTTCACACTTTGAACATCATTTCACATTATGATTGTAATTCCTTCTTAAAATGCACTATTATTTGGCACATTTTTTAGCATTATTTAAAGTAACCTATGATCTTAATTTTATTTTAATATTTAATTTTCAGGTTTCTAATTATATTGGTAACAATTATTACTTTTTTAGTGTTGGAATAATTACATTTCAAGAGCACCAAAATGGGATTTCATGCAAACAATTCTGGAGAAGGCAGATTGGACACCATCCCACTAATGAGAATGTGGGGCCCAACATACAGGCCCAATGGAGCCCAAATTTCTTGAAATTCTAGAAGAAATATAGAGGAAGAAATAATTAGTTAGAAGCCTCTGCTAATTTGGTATACATGGTGGCTATTAAGGCGGGCCAATTTGGAGATTAAATTCTGGGATAGATTCTACGGCCCACAAAGAATTCCACCAATTTAATCATATCTTGGAAACCACAAATTCTTTTGGGCTGAAATTTTACATAGATATAGGGGAAATTAGGGGATTAATTTTGTTCTTCTATGTCCCACTCTAGTTCTGCCATATAGAAGGAATTACATGTGCCTCTGTTTGGTGGAAGAAAGCCGGCTGCCACCTTGGGTCATGGGTGGAAAAGTCTACTCTCTCTTAACTTTCCACCCACCTTGGACCACCACCATTAATTTAGGTGACTTAGACTATTGTAGGCTTGACCCAAGGCTTTAACATTTCCTATTTAAGGCAGTGGTGGTAGAGGAGTTGAGGATCCTTGGAGCATTGTTTTCATTGTAATGTTATTATGTTGATTTGGCTTTGTAATGTTCTTCTTTCTCATGTAAGTTGTTCGAATCACCTTAGTTCTTAATAAAATTTCATTCTTTCCTATTATTATATTTTTCTTAATATCAATTTGATATCTTTTCCTTAATGTTTGAATTTATTTACACCATACATAATGATATTCTTTACATAACAATGGAGTGATTTCTTTCTTTTTATTGTTTTTTTACTTATCTAATTCCTCCCTCATGAGTCTACTTTCCACTCCTATTGAAACCATATAATAAATGGAGGACTAAATATTTTATGGGTTGATCCAAGAGAGTATAAAGGGGATGGTTTGGATGTTATTTCTCACTCCATTAATTTCTAATCACTTCTCTTAATTGAGAATTTTGTTTGAAGATCTTTAAACTCCTTCATCTTTGTTGAATTTAAGGCCACACACTTCAAGTGCTAATAAGAACATTTACCTTGAAGTGATCAAAACATTGATCCCTAATGTGTATAGGTGATTAGTATAAAAGGGTGTAGGTATTAAAAAAGTAAGTGATGATGTTGTTTTATCTTCTTAAATGAACCCATCTCAAATATAAGAAAATGAAATCATTAAAAAAGGAATTAATCCAATCCACCGCAAGCGATAACCTAGGATCAACTCATTATCTTAATTTAAATTAACTTAAATCTGTTAGTGATACCTTAAACCCATATAAAATCAACCCAAGTTGGCCACTTAATAGCCAAAAACAATCCATAGAATGTACGTGTCTGTAGGTTACTTCTTAGGTCTCTGAGGATTCGATAACCCAAGATAAACTACATGGACTGTTCTACCTTCATCTCTTGGGTAAATTTGAGTGTGAATCAATAATATATCAAAATCACTACAATAATAACTCCTAATGCCTAAAAATTTAATGTGTACTCCTTACCTGACATTTATAAGGCCAATATAGTATCATATATTAACCATTATTTCAACTATTTAATTATTTTTCACAAAAATATGTTCACAGTAACTTCACCACCTTCTTGACCAGGTTCATCAAGGATGCATCCAAATGGTATAAGTCCAAAATAAACCAATGATAATACACTTTTACAAATAAGAAAATATAAATACAAAAGTAATTCGTTGGTCACTCCCAAGAAATAACATATTTAACCTTATTGGGGTCCAATGATACTCCAACCTTAGATACTGCATTCCCCAATAAGGGAACCTCACTGATCTAAAATTGATTTTTTGGGATCTCAACATATAAATGATGTTATATAAATGTGTTTAGAATAACCTCCAAATGGATATCATTATACCACCTAGGATGGGAGTACAAAAAAATTCCATCAATGAATATAACCATTAACGAATATTGATATATAAATGGAAATATAAATTCATAAAGGCCATGAACACTTCATAAATTTTCTTTAAACCAAATGAAATTAAATTTTACTCATACATACCATTCTCTCTCCAAAAATTGATATATGGAATGTCAGAAGTCCTCACTAGAAATTTGATATAGCGTGAACTCAAGTCAACATTGGATAACTATAGAGTCATTATCAGTATATCTAAATGGTTTTTGATATAAGGAGGAATATTTTTAGTGTTATACATAAATTGGTTCATCCTCTCTTAATACACACATAACCTAAAATATCCATCCAGTTTCTTGAAAAATAGAAAAATAGCACCACAAAAGGATATTATCAGGAGAATAAAACCCTTTTCTCAAAATCCTGTAATGAATTATTTATCTATTACAAATCTTTATGATCTATCATGTAAGGTATAATAGATATGTGATTTTTTCCTTGTAGAATATAGATCATAAACTTGATCTCCCTCTCATGTCTAAATCCTATTAAATAATTTTGAAACATGTCATGGAATTGGTCGAAGAAAGGAAGTAAGACTGATTTTCAAACCTCTTTATATCCTAGAGAAATACTAAAAAACTATATCATAATCCCGCCAAACTATATATGCCAAGGTCTAAAATGGACTACTTGCAGATCCCACATGACAAAATAGGTGTGACAACCACCCTATAAGAATATAAAATATTCCCATTGATGATTCTAGTCAATTTGTACTCAATAACGAGTCAATAAATCCATCATAAGGATAATATTGAAGTTATGTATCTCCAACATAAAGAAATCAAAGATAAGGATACATCTACTAAGCACTATTGTGTACTTTGTACATCACTAGATACCCTCTAATCATACACTTAGGGGTGTATCAATAGACTTCAACACATAGAAATAATCTACCATAATCCCTAGATCACAAACTAGTGGTGTAGATGTGAAATATTTCAACACACTAATATAAAATAGAAGAGCTATTAGAGACAATTCCACAAGAATCACACCTTAAATAGTTAGTGGTTCCCCATATGTCATGGTAAAAGTCTTAAAAATGGTACAATGTTCTCCCAAAACCCAAACCTAATCTCTTAATTCCTAAATCAACTATGGTAAAATATTTTGTGCATTCTACTTTTCATAACCCTAGGCACCACAACCTCTTCTATGACCAAAATAAAAAAGGTCCCCCAATTGGCATACTGCTGTTATACTTCAGGACTTGGTCTCAAACCCTAGTTTTATAAAGATATGTGATTTCTAGAAAAGTATAGGACTATGGAATAAAAACTCTATAGGATCCCTATATCCCTGAAATAGTATCACTATTTGGGTGTTTATCATAAAATGTTTTACTATGAACTTGTTTCCTGCACTAGTAAGAATCATCTTAGGTTTTCCCTCTTATATGAAATGATGAACCCCTACCCCGACTACCTTAATAGTTGATTCCCAATAGATACTCCAAAATAATTTACTTCCTACTTCCTAGAAACCCCTCCCACACCCAAAATAAAATTTATTCTAATTTTATGGTCTGGTATTATTCTTGTTAAACTAGGTAATCAAATTAGAAATCATGGACCTTGAGGTGGATTTCAAATGGAATATATTCATCTACAACCATATTAAATTCCACAATCCATACCAAAAAACATGACCATGATGGTCTTATAACTCACCATCATATGAGAAATCTATAAAATATTATAAAATCACATGACATAATCTATTAATAAAATTCCCATGGATTATGATACATAAACTCACTAGCCATAAAAGCTCTCAAAGTCATTGGAAAAAAATTCTTTAAAATAGCGTCTGGAAATATTTATAGGTTATCCCTATATTATAGTCTTCTGAGACTATAAAATACCACAAGTTATTTTTATGTCCTAAAAACATATATGTAGAAAGCTTCACCCACCTCTTAGGTTGTGTCTCAAGATGATTGAATATTGTTTTCATAGTCTTTATCCAAAAAATAGTAACATTTAGTCTAACCTCACCCAAAAAGATTGGAGAATGTTCTGGTAAAAACTCTCTATTAAAGTCTGACTTATTAGATCCATCTCTTAGTGGACCATGTCCCATGTACCATAACACCAGAATTATAATCTCATTGATCCATTGATCAATAGGATTAACAGGCATAACAAGAATCTTTATATCCAATGTAAGTGGGGGTATGCTCATCCCCACCATCCTAGAGCTCAAAGGGAGGTTTCCATGGTGTAATTTCTCTAAAATTAAAATTTTATATCTCATATCATGGTTTTATTATAGTCTGTAATATCATAGTTTGGGTAATGTAGTAATAGGCACACACTAAACTACCCTAAACACACACCCCATGTTATAATGGTTGCACATATCAGTACAAGTGTAGTACAACCTTCCCACTCTCAGGTTTGGTATAATCTCACACAAGATCATATAAAAATTATAGTTCATAAATAGTTATATTAAATACTTATGGGTTAATCAAGTAAATTTCTTACAAAAAATTATATGAAAAATCATTCTATAATTTATTGCTGATGCTTTTTATAACTGAACCTTGGATCGCATCTATAATATCAAACACACAAAATTATAAAAATTTTATATGATATCTATGTTCCTAAAATGAAACATGAACAAATTTCTATTGAAAACCCATACCAAGAGTAAAACCCAAGAAATAATAAATCAAAAAACACATTATCGAGACCACAAAACCATAAATCTCAAAAGGCATAAAAAAACCCCATACATAGTATCATGGATTTACCTAATATATTGATTATCTAATTATAATAAAAATATATACACGAAGTTCTGACAATTATTTATATACTTTCTACCATATCCCAAATATTAATACAAAAAGAAACATGGATTTAATACGACTTTATAAAATGTCCAGCCTGATTCACCTACACCATGACTAAATAATGCTAATGTAGACCTCAAGTATGTATCCCCATATATTTAATGTAGCTAAATAGTAATAATGATTTATATATAAAGTGGGTATACTATACCATCTATGGTATAAATAACCACAAACCACTGTGAATGAAATATCAAGAATCAATGATAATAATAATCAACATCATAGGAATATACATCATAGTGAAATTACAACCAAAAGTAAATAAAAAACACCATGGTATAAAAAATTAACAATGAAATATGTCATAAAATTTATTTATTATAAAAATAATCTCTCATGGAAAGATCATGTACAACTAGTCCCAGAAGACATCAAAATAAATAAAGTACAAACAAAATTGGTCTTGATTCCTTTCCCAGTCCCACCCCCCAAATCCAACCCAACAAACAAAACCAATAGTCTAATATAAGACCATTTACATTACATATTTATGAACCATAATGTTTTTTGGGTACCAGGGCACCCAATAAGGCTGAGTACAACTCATTAGGCCACTAAAAATGGTGTTCCTAGGAAGTTAAAAAAATGCAGGTGTATACTTCATATAGAACACTAATAAGTACATAAATAAATAACATTTCACATCCTAAATTTATTGATACCAAAACATGTATGAAAATACCTTCTACATATAATTCATTAATTGTTTAATATACCCATGGGTTCAACACACCTTTAGGATCAGTGATATATCACTCATTTGTTATCATATTTAAGATGAATGATCTATCACCATCAAGTACTGACCTATGAGTGATGCATTACCATTCCAATATTTAATGGAAAAAACCAATTTTTTTTATAAATGAGGTATCAACCACTTTATGTGATATATAAACCACTAGAAAGAGTCTCCAAGTGGATGATGAAACCCTGATACAATGCTTCATGGGGGGAAAATCACCAATGTTATCCACTCACTAGGTATAAGATATTCCACTAAAATCAACTCCATAGGTTGAAGATATAGCACCAATATCAACTAATCAAGTGAGATGTGTAAATTATTTAACCATTTATAGGTGGATGATACACCACTGATATCGATTTATAGGTGTACAATGTACCACCAATTACAATCTATAAGTTTATGAGGTACCATCAGCTTAACACTAGTGGATCGTATATTATTAGTGTATCAAGGTTGGATGATTCACCACCACTACACAAATATAGGTGTTTGAGGTACCATGTATATATAAAACTCTTGGGGAATAATGGATCACCATCTCAATTAAGTTGGATGAGAAACTAATCATCCATCTTAGGGAGAATGATGTACCACCAAAACCTTTCTCTGTATGGATGATATTTTGTTGGTTAGTCAATTCAGTAAATTATTCTTCACATTAAACCAACACTTAGTATTAAAATTTTATTTAATATACATAAGACCAATATCTCCATCCTCTAACCCATGTAAATTCTTATTCCTATAATAGAAATAATATATCCTGAAACGTAATCATGTTATTCCCACACCAAGGAATAATCTAGGATACCATACAAGGATCCTTGGGTCAATTATAAATTAAAATTCACCCCTCATGGGTCCAAATTCATGGTTCTATAACTTAAAAAACAATTATATTCATCAATAGTGACCATATAATTATACCCACCCCTCAAAGGACCTTTTGTGGGTCTAAAATATGTAATTTATACCATAAGTAGTGATATATCCAATTTGAATTAATTTTTTAGATCATTTAAACAAATCAGTGTTTTAGTTATTTTATATTGTACCTTATATATGAGTAAATAAAAATAAGAAAGAAATGGAACACCTACCGAGGTCTAGTAGGGTCTTGGTCATTGAAAACCACTAGCTGACATGACCTCAAATAGTTGGAATTGAATAATATGAAAAAATCCATGAATTTAGGGGTAACTGATGGAAGAAAGTAAAAAAGTAAGATAAAACTCAAATAAAAGGATGTGTAAGGGTATCATTATAAATAGTTTCCCAATGTGATGAATGGGGCCCAATACTAATGTTGAAAAAAATTTGATATGGTCTTAGAGAGTAGAAAATGGGAGATGAGGAGGGGGAATCTGGCACGAGTAAATGAGGTAGGGGAGATGGTTTCATTTTAATAAAATTAAAAAATTTCCTTTAATTTAGATAATAATTTTTAAAAAAATTTCTTTTTGGGTAACCACTATCCATTATCTGGGTACCCATTTTCTATTGGGTACCCACTACAGGGTCATCAATCACCCAGTGGCTTTGACAGAATGACCCGCTCACCTTGGGGTCCCACAGAGTACCCAATACCATAATATTTGGTACCTTATGGGTTCTTTCAAAAGTTAAAAAATCCTAGAACACATTATATTCACCTGAAAATGATCCTTATACACCTCTCCAACCCATTAATTACTCACAAACAATTAAAAAACATGAGATTTGAAAGAAATTAGATCAAAACCATAGTTCATTCTTATGTGAGGTGTTACAACACGATTCTAAAATTAAAAATATTTTTATCCTAAATTATTACACTATTTGAGTACATGTTTAGTTTAACCATGCATCAACCTTTCATTTTTTTTTCTAGAATCCATGTTTTTTTTATCTCTGTGGTTTATATTCATGGTAAGAGTAATCATTCCCCTAACCATGTATTTTGGGAATTTGTTTAGAAATTATACATTTAACTCTACTTCTAGCGGTAAATTAATAAATAAATTAACAAAAAATACATACGAAAAATTGATATCATGGGTTTCATAATTCTCCCTACCATATAAATTTATATCCCAAGAATATCTCCTCAAAGATCATTAATATGAGACTAAGTAAGGTCATTACTCCCTCATTCATGATCCCCACTAAAATTTTTCATGAGAGTCATTCCCTTATTTCCAAAAAACAGAAACCATTGTAATTTAATTTCCTTACAATACATTATTTTTCTAAAAAATAAAATGAATTGGTTGTTCAACCAATAAAGCATGGGATGGATCATAATGATATTTCTGTTAATGGAAGACAAAAATTACTTTGTGAATAGTTTTTACTTACAGAGGTATTTCTAGTTGGTATATGACCTTACCAATCCATTAAATAATATTAAAAGGTCTAAAATACCTCAAATTGATCTTATCTTATTTCCCTAGTAGTAATTGATTATTTTAGGAATATAATTTTAAGAATATCTAATTTCTTTCTAAGAACTCAAGTGGCCTGTAATGATGTTCAAAAAAATACAATTAGTTACTTTTATCTATCACTAAAAACTTCTAAGTAAGTTGAATTTTCTCCATCATATCTTACCATATACTAGATTCCACTATAGAAAACTCACCCACTTTAATCCAACAAAATTGGATACTAGAATGGTTGACCATATAATGCTTTATAGGGTTCCATTATAATCAATGTTTGGTATCTATTTTTATTTATAAATTCAACAATTGGTTTCAGGGTGATAAATCATGTTAATATTCACATTAAACCCCATATCCTCTTGAAGGTATTTCAAAAAAAAAAAAGTATCTGAAGCATATATCCTCATCAAGGATGATCTTGAAATGTACCTTGTGAAAATATATAATCTCATAGACATACAAATTTCCAAGATCTTTGACATTCATGATATCATTTATTGGTAGAAAAATTGGTTTTATTGGATAGACTATAAATAATTACCTAAAATTAAATCTTTTTATGAGGTATATGAGTTAATAAAATCATAAAATCTATAGATATCTTATCCTAATTCAATATAAGAATATGCAGGGGATTAAAATTTCCAAAAATTCTTTTGAGGATCTACCTTTACTTATTGATAAGTAAAGAATCCAGACACATAATCTTGGATATATTTATTCATTATAAGTTACCAATAATGATATGTAGAATCATATAATATTTTTGTTACGTATAAATGAAATAGCCATTTGGAATGATGATAGTCCTTCATCACTGACTTCTATAATGGAAGAGGGACTATAAAATGGATATTGTAATAAATAATACTATCATAATAATGTTTTTATTCATCATTGGTCTCCTTATAATTTTAAATTAGTCTAAGGTATTGGTATTCTAGATAAAATGACCACTTTTAATGAATCAATGCCCAATGGGAAGGATTAATATTCACATTAGATAAGAATATCACCTCTTTCTCTTCATTCATTTTGAGATGAATTTATATTAAATAAAACTCATTATATTCCATTACACACTATATTATTATATTTCTAGAGATGTAAACTTTCTACTAATCACATAAATGGCCAGATTATTTTTTCCAAGAGTATATTTGAGATCAAAATTAAATTTTTGATGATATTCCAACCAGTACCTTTTCTAAGATTTAATTTTTTTTGTGAAAATAAATGACTCATAATTTTATCATCAGTTAATACTATAAATCTTTATCCATAAAAATAGTTTCATCAATATTTAAAATAATGCATAAGATCTAATATTTTAAGGTCATGTGTAAATTAATTTTTTCATATGTTAAAATAGTTTGTGTAATCCATACACCACCACAAGGTCATTTTACAAAAGTGAACACCCAATACCTATACATAATGAATCATAATAAGAAATATATCCTACTCATAACTTAGGTAAAATTAATAATATATCTAATTTCATTATCTATTTAAATTCATCAATTTAAATTTGGCATTTAATACTCCATGAAAACATCACTCCCTTACGATTTATAGTTGTTAAAGGTGATACAATATTTGAAACATTAATTAAAAATTGTTGATAGTATCTTACTAAACCCATGAAGCTCTTAAAGATAGAAATTATTTGAAAATTACCAATATATAAAAACATTCACCTTATTAGGATCAACATATATATATTATTCCAATACCACAAGTCCCATGTATTCTACTTATTGGATCCTAAAGTATCATCTAATCAATTATTTCATAAATGTGTTAATATAAATGAATTCCCAACTTGATCCTTAATTGATTCTCATTCCCCTATTTGGATGTTAAATATAACAATATATTTTCAACAAATACCATGAAAATTACTTAATTTTTCAATATAACATTCAATTCGTAGGTTATATAAACACCATATGATAAATTTTCAAACTAAATGGCATAAAAATTCATTAAAAGTGATCTTACATACTTTAGATAATTGTATTGGGCTTATCAAATTCATTTATCCTAAAATGGTGATACCAAGGCCTAAGATAAATCTCTGACAATTTTTTATGATTTTTTATTTATTTAAGAGGTCATTAATATGATTTAAAAGGTATTTTTTATGATATCTAATTTTAGATATGTTTAATCAATAAATTGGTATAATCTTTAATTATATTTCTTCCCAAAGAGAAATAGAGCTTCCTAGGGTGATACATTGAATGAATAAGTATCCTATATTATATGTAATCAAGGTAAGTCATAATATCCTAAATTTTATATAAATCTATTTAATATAAATGAATCAATATAGTTTATATCTCAGGGACAAAGTTAATAGAAAATTTCACCTCATTCTTTAGAGAAAATATTGATATTTCATTAAAAAAACATCCAGAAAATCAATCATCACTTGACAAAGTTCTTTCCTTATACTTTAATCATTGATTTACCCTATATGTAAAGAAACGATACATGATAGATCTATTATTTTTGGAATAGGTGACCCATATCTACTTGATCTAGGATATAATTCACCTTTAAATAGATAAGGATTCAAAGATAAAGAGATGAATAATGCCCTTAAATGATAATAATGGATATTATATCTATGTGAAATCATACAATCCATTCATAGGATTATACCAAAGAGTTCCATAACGATGAAATGAAATTCCCATAATAATGATAAGGTGTGATGGACATCAAAAGTATTTCTCCTTATTCTTTCCAAGATAAGTTAATAACTCTATTATACTACACATTTGTTTAGAAAATATATTCAATAGGTCACAAATTAAAGTATATATTAGTGAGTATAAGTCACCTATATAAAATAAAGAAACATTAATTGATTATTTAACATGTAAAATAAATCTCACTAGAGTAGGTATAGTTTTTTAATTAGTGGGTTCTTTCTCAACTACATATAACTACCTATATTTATTTTCACCTATTGTTTTATTTTAAAATAATACCTACCTATCAATTAAACATTCCCAAAAAAATGAATCAACCCTACCTATATGATCTTGATGATGAGACCCCATTGATTTAGAGGCATAAACTTTTATCTTTGATCCCTTAAGAGTGGAGGAACCCACATCACTATTATGGAGAATATTATCCTAATAAAACCATTGATGGTTCCCAAAATGGATACAAGTGTGATATTCCTTAGGTTCCTCTATGAAAAAAGGCTTATAGTGACCCTTACTTCAAAATTGATAACATATAATAGGTTTGATCCTTATATCCACTAATGTAGCAGATTTTTATGGTCCTCTTAAACTACCATTGATTCCATGTATAAAATCATTATACTTCCTCTTTTTCTCTAAAAAATAGCATACAATAATTCTAGAAGCATAAAAAGATCCAACCATCCCATGAAATAATTCTTGGTTGATATCTACCAATAATTATATATCCACCACTCCAGCATAAGAGGGTAGATTGAATAAGAACACCATATACAAAATGTTATGGAAAAGAACTATATCAAACCATTAATCATTTAAATTTTCATTTTTACTATATCTGGAGTAAAATTAACTAACTTGAAAAATATTTTTTATATTACATAATTATTTTACATCTATATTAGAGATATACAAAATCAAATTAATTAAACAACTTCATTTTTTAGGTAAAAATTATTAGTTAACATAGTATCAATGTTTTTTCATTTTTAGTTCTCATTTAGCTTCACCCTAATATACTACTATCAATTTTATTGGGGCATCCCAACATGAATGTTATACATTTTAATTTTTAGGACTTGAATGTTTTTAGGAATTAAAAAAACATCTTAATTTTTTACAACCAATCATTTACTTCTTTATTATCCTTTCCTCTTCAAAATGTGGGATAATTGAGAAAAATAAATTATGTAGATCAATCTCTAGCTTTTATAAGTCAGGTATTATCTTCTAATTACATGTATTGGATATTTTAATCAATGGTTTTGATAAAACCATGATCAATATGAGGATTACAAAATGTAAATTTATCCACAACCCCCCAAGGAACTCATTGGCACATTTTTAGAGGTAGGACACTATAGAAATTTCATGAAGAAGTAAAACATTACCAAAAATAATGAAATTTAATGAAATTATATGAAATGAAACAATTTAAATTATACATATCTTTTAAACACAAAAAATAATCATGAGATACCATTAGAGAGTAAAATAGATAAAAATGATATGTTTTTCCTGATTCTTGATTTGGTTACGTGGTTTTCCAAACCATGTTATAACCTTTCATAATTCACCGTATACTCAAAAATAGGTTGCATCATTTCACCATATGGTTTTCTAAAAGAATTGTAAACTACAGAAATATCACTAGACATTCCAAAATGGGTTTCATAATTTTTTCATGGTCTATATACCACTCACCATAACCATCAATCCTTGAAATACCATTAAAATAGATAAAATTTATAATAAATAAATAATAAACCAAAATCAAATATAAATATAAACATTCCTAACATCATAAGGAAACTTAGGGGTCATCATGAACATTATTATATAGAAACATACTCATAACCTGCCTTTTTAATTTTGATGATTTTATCTCATGTATAAATAATTTTATAAAAATAATAATCAATACCAGGTTTGATATCATTTGTAAACAAATAACCAAGGATAACCTATCCTGGTACTCGATCTGACCCATTATATGGACCAAAGTGTGTCCGTGATTGCTATAGTAAAGAAAATAGTTAAAGAGATCAACCATATGAAATTCATAATGATTTCATTGATAAAATATAAAACCAAAAAATGGAACTATGAGTCTATTAGGATCATTCATATCTTAGATATTTCATACTGATAAAATTAATAGTTTTAAAATAAAATGGCATCGAAAAAATTCATGAAATTAACAATAGCTAATCAAAAACCATAAATAAAAATTAAGGGAATAACCAAAAAAATAAGAGTCATACCAAATAATTAATCATATAAAAAAACATTATTAGTCTAAAAATGAGGTCTACATGGGATTATAAGCATATGTGGTTGAGTACATGAGACTAATCAATATACATATCCAAAATATGACCAAAATGTTAAACTGATTATTCTTATATACATGTGATAAGTATGATATCCCAATTTTAATCTCCTTTGAACATGAAGATAATATCTATATAATGTCTTTTATCTCATAGTGGTGATTTCCTTTTACCTATATCAAGTAAGGAAAATTATATATATAAAAGTAGTGTGTATGTAGGTTATGAAGAAAGTTTCCCAGTAGGATTTCACCACATGCTCTATGAAAAATCAACAGAGAATAATAATTTACAAGAGATATTGAATTAAAATTATGAAATTATGATTTTAGTTTTATAAACTATGTAACATATAAAAAACATTAATATTTCTTTGAAAATAATGAATGTTACACACCTTATTCAACAATGTGCATTTAACAAAAATAATAGTGGAAGTGAAAAACGTTATATATCAAAGTTCATGTCAAGGAATCATAGGAGACTATGTGTAAGCCTAAGGTAAGGGCATCTTGGATACCTTTATTCAACCACAATATCATCTATTACTAGAAGATTATAAATACTACAATCCTCAACTAGTGGTGAAGTATCTAGTTAGTGTATAATCTAATCAAGTGAGAAGAGGTTAAATGAAACTAGATAGAGAATGATCCACAACTAGTCTATCTTAGATATTGTGTTATATCAACTAAGATAATGTATATGTCTTTTATAATCTAACCTAAAAATATTACTAGTTACTAGATTCCCTCTTACCTATAGAAGGTATTACTATGATTTTTTCTATAAAAAAACCAAGAAATTCAATTAAAGTACATGAAATAAATTTATATCATACCAATGATATCCCTCTAAAGAAAAAACCACTTCACAATTATCCATCATTCATGAATAAATAAATTTCATATAAGTACATTTAACAATAAAAAGAGGAAATAATTATAGAACAAATAAATCATTTAGTAAGAAAATTTTGATATAATCCAAGAACTTACTCTTCAAACCCATTTATAAATATTTTACATTCATCCTTTATAATTTTTCTCAAAACATTCCATGGAAAAAAATTATACTATTTTAGTATAAAACTGTATTATACATTTTTAAAAACACTTATTATGCATCATTTTCATTAATGCATAATTTATAATTTTTAAGAAAACCTTTAACCATTTAATATTAAAACCTAGATGAAATGGTCATAAAATTATCATCATATCATTATAGATTTCATAAATAGATTTTATATCATTCAAAACATAAAATAAAATAGTCAAGGAATCATTTTTTTTAAAATAAGGTAAATATATTGATCAACAAACTGATGATTGATGAATCCATTATCAAATTATTTTATTACACTAAATTATGAGAGAAATAGTTCTTAGAAAGTTATTCGAATCCATATAATTAAAAAACCTAATTGAAAATATATCCAAGAAAAACCCTAGACTACTACATCACTTATAGGTAAGTAACATGGGAAAAGAAGAAGATGAATGAATAGAGGATGATGTTTAAAGGACTTTCCTAAAGAAATAAATAAAAAAAGGTAAATAAATAACCAAATGAAGACAAGCTGAGAGGGAGTGTGAAGTAGTTTGATGCTAGATGAATAGTTGAAAAGATGAAAAGTAAAAAAATAAGGATGTTTCACTTAAAATATAATTTTAAAATTAAAAAAAATATCGTTTTAATGGCTACACATTTTGTTTTCATGCTTAGTTTAACCATGTTCCAACCAATTATTTTCTTCAATAATAATGTTTTTAGTCTACGTGATTTATATTAACAGTTAGGGGCTTCTTCAAAATTTCTATTTTTTTACTCAGATTATGATGGTAAATAATAAAAAATGAATATAATACATACCAAAAAAGTGACATCGTGGATGCAACTATAAAATTATTGAATAAGTAAAATACATTTGATGAGTCTTTTTTTTACCTTTATATTTTTTAAAATGGTATATAATTTCAAAATAATTTGTGATAAAAATAAACTTTAAAACTAAATGGTATAACCTGAGCTTATATAGAGGAAACACAATGGACAATACCTCTATCCAATTTTTTTTGTAATTATTATGAGAAGAATCGAATGTTATAAAAGTATAGGATAAAAAATGAGAATTTAAATAAACTCTCTATGATAAGAAAACAACAAATAAAAATTATGATCCAATAGTAATAGATCAAATGGAATGTCCAATGAGATGGTAGAAATAGGAGTAGTAATGAGATTCCTCTTAAACTCATCTAAATACTTCTTACAAAAATCATGAGAAACAAAGGGATTTTATTTTTTAATATCCTTGATAGTTGTAGATAGATCATACAATAGTTTTAACGTACTTCATAGAAAATCCAAAATGTCTCATAAATAATATAACCTCTTATGAATTATTAGGATGAGGTTAAGATGATATTATATTAACCTTGGACTTATCAACATGAATTCCTTCTTTAGAAACAACATAACCCAGAACTATCCCTCTAACTACCTAAAATAAAACTTCTCATAGTTAAGAAAAAGGTTCTTCTATATGAAATTTTCAAAAACATGAGTCTATACATTCAAAAAAGGCTAAAAATAAGTTCTAAACATATTTAAATCATATATAAACAATTACAAACACTCTTCTAAATATTCACTAAAAACACTCACAACACATCTTTGAAAAGTTCCAGGAGCATTACACAAAGCAAAAGGGGTCCTATTATAAGAAAAGGTTTAAACAATAACTATTATAAAAACATGTTTTAGATTGTTTTTTAATTTTAATAAAACTTTTTAGTTAATTTTAAAAATCATGATGTAAAAAATATATATATTTTAATTTCAATTCTAAAATATGATACTAAAGACATGTTTTGATGATGATATTTGAAATAATAATAGTAAAAAATACATTGTAATTTTTTACACTGGTTTCTGAATAAATCGAAGTGAAAAACTATATTAAAAATTAAATTATCAAATATTAATTAATTATAGAAAATAATTTTTTTATCTTTTTTCAATAATTTTATTTTGATTTTTTTATAATTCAATACTAGTACTTTCTATGAGGTCACCCTCTTTTACAACACTTTTCTCTAAGCATGATTAACCCTATGTCTTTTGGCCAACCAATTTAAATTATTTTTCTAATAATATGTAGTTTTTTAATGTTTTTATCTTAATCTATAAAGATAATATACTATTAAAATAGTAAACAAATAAGTTTACAAAATATAAATTAATTAATAAATTTTATTATTTATTAATTATTAATTATTACAAATTTCTTATTAATAGTTTCAAATAGTTTTCTATTATTAATCATTGATTATTACTTATTACTTATTAATAAGTAATTATTTACTAATCTTTTATAATTAACAATTTTCCATAATTCATAATTAATAATAAAATATTAGTAATTAATTAGTTCATTAAAATAAATAATTTATAAATAATTAATAATATCTAGTAATTAGTAATTAAGAATTAATAATTAAGAATTAAAAAATAAGAATTAAGAATTAATAATTAAGAATTAAAAATTAAAAATTAAAAATTAATAATAATAATAAATTTTTATTATTAATGATAAATAATTAATAATAATAAATTATTTTTTAAAATTGGAATGAAAAATATTTATATATTTAGGAGTGAAGACATTTCAATTTCAAGATAATTTTTATGACATATTATTCAGACCAGTTTTGCAAAAAATTGAAAAAATACATTATTCTAGGTAAATTATTAAAAAAATATATGAAAATTATTTTTTATAATATTTTTTTGGTATCACTCTATTTTTTGGTATATTTAAACATCATTTTAAAAAATAACTAATGAAAAATAAATTTATATTTCATGATATTTTGGTTACCATAATATTTATTTTTAAATTATTTTCACCACAGTTTTATAGAAAACCAATGTGTAACAAAATTATTCAGATTTTTTAAATGGAAGGTGAAAAATATTTTTTATGGAATATTATAAAAAAATGTGAATAATATATTTTTTCTTATTTGAAATATATTTTAGGCACTGGTATATTTTCATCACATATTTTATTTCATTTTTTATAAAAACCAATACAATGTATATTTATATTTTCTAGAAGAGATTTATTTCGGTTATCATAGTTTATTTCTAGAATAAATTTCATATCAATTTTTTAGAAAAATAATATGAATTGGTTTTAGAAAGGATTTTTTTTGAATCCTATAATTATTAATATTATTTTTCATATATTTTTGAAAAAATTTACATTTATTATATTTATAATTTTTAGGGAAGTTTTTTTCACTTGGTATATTTTTAGAATATTTTTCATGTTAATTTTTTTGAATCCTAATTTTTAATTTTTAATTTATATTTGTTTTTTAAATCCTATATGAAAAATATTTTTAATAATGTTTTTTTTAAAAATCACTATAAAGAATATATTTATAGACAAAATATGTTAATTGTATCATGTAACATTTTAACATATTTTTTATGTTGTTTTTAAGAATGTCCATGTGAAATATTTTTATATTTTATTTTTTATGTCAATTTTTTATATGACCATTAATAAAAATATCTTCCTTATATGTTTTTTAATAAAATGTTTTTCAAACATCATATATAATATTTTTTTTATCAGTTATTAAGCAATCCACCTGAAAAATATATTTATCATTGGTGATTAAATAACAGGTGCAACAAATGTGATGTTAAATTTTTTAATTTTACTAGTTTGGTTATGTGAGTGTTTTTACCTCGGTCCTCAAGGGATATGTGAATTTAAATATATATTGAATACCCATATAGGAAAATGTAATGTGATTTTCCTATTAAAATATAAAGGATTTGACATATAAATTAAAAAGGAAACATTTTTTTAGTAACTTGTGTAATTTCCCCACACGAGTAGCTCTATATTAACCTGATCAGAGTGTCACATGACCTCAGGTGTGAATCCCCATATGGTATATGATATTGACCAGTATATTTGGTTGACGGTGATATCATGAAGAGACTATACCATCATATCATAATAAAAAATATAGTAGAAATAACATAGAATTGTTCATCACAATACCCAATGGAATAAAAAAAACACCACAACCATCCATTCAAGAAAAAAACAAATAATATATCACATCTTAAACCTGAATATACTATCTAAAATGTTTTAGGAGTTAGGAAGACATCAATAAAATCTCCCATGATAACATCATTCACAACCCAAAACAAAATATATTAATATGAATAACCACAAACTAGCCACAAGTCCTGGCCTAGTCCCATAACCTGACTATATAATCCATCCAACAAAATCATCTAATACTGGTATTGTTACCTACCAATACCCGAGACCATGAGGTATTCTTGGGTACCAATGGTCTATGGACGCTTGATTAGGGTGTGAGTATAACTTAATAGGATATGACCAATAGTGTCCCAAAATATATCCAATCTAAGCAGATCACATGATGATGTGTCAGGATAAATAACTGAAGAGGAAATAAATAAGTCATCATCAATCATCAGGTTCAATGGTGACCCACAGGAATGACTATACCTACATCATCCAGTGTTATGTTTCTTTGAACATGATATGATGGCAAAACCAAGTATTAGAAAATTTCCCGCCCACTGTAATGCCATGTGTCAACGATCATCATATAATAGCTAATCACCAAAGTGGAATAATGCCCTCCCTAGAACAATCCAAAATATTTAATCACCTCAAAAGAGAAATATTTCCCCACCCCAAAACCATCTCATATCTCCCCACCACCTAAGGGGAATAACACCTCACCCTAGATCCACCTCGTATCTCATCACCTTTAAGTGAGGAATAATTCCCCACTATAAAACCATCTCATATTTCGTCACCACCGAAAGGGATTAGAGACATACCTCAAAAAGATATCATATCAAATCACTACCTAGGAAGAATATCACCCACCCTAGAACCATCTCATATATTGTCACTACCTAGGGGGAATAGCACACCACCCCAAAACCATATCATATCCCATCACCACCAAGGGGGGATAACATGACACCTATAAACCACTTCATACCTCATCACCACCTAGAGGGAGATAGTTCCCTGACCCTAAAGAATTTCATATCTCATTACCAACCTAAAGGGAATAGTGACATACTGACGCACGACTGTCGTAGGGCGTGGCAAAAGCAATTTCTATGTTTTCCTAATGCAGCACAGTGGCCGACTAGGGTCGTCTCACTTGAGGAGATTTATCAGTTGTTCATATACTTAATTTATATCACCTAAAATAATTATTTTTTTCTTGTATATAATCTTGGAAGGTAATTAAATTTAAAAGAAATAAAAGTTAAAACTATCATGCAGTGAAAAAATGCAATTAATGAAAAAAGAACTTGGTCCTAGGGTTGGATAACACTGGTTCATTCATTATTTGTTAATTGTTTAAATTCAATTTGATAATTAATTTATTGAAACCTAATTAATGAATTAATTTCCATTGATTTATTTAGTGTGTGATTTTAGTATGCGTCCAGCACACCAAACCACACCACCTCTAATAGTCAAATAGGATAACACCTCAACCGAGAATGTTATTCCTAAAGGACCCGGCTCCACCGTATGCCATTTCATCCCTTAAGGAAACCCCAACTCCACCGTATGAAGGGTTTTCTTAAGAGAAGGGAGGGAAAATTAATTAATCAAGTAAAATAAATGGATTTGAAAATAGTCTCATGGTGGACGACCGCCGCACCCGTGCACTATTCTCACCTCCACCACAAATAGAATAAAAACATTTTGAATTGAATCACAATAATAAATAAAACCGTGAAACCTCCCCCAGGTCCAAGCCTCAGGTTATTCACTTGACATGGTGAAGTGCATAGAGATCACGATTGAAATAAGAGAGAGATAAATAAATTAGATTAAATTTGGAAAAGAAAGATGGTGGGAAAGAAGGTGGAAACACTTTAATTAAAATATGAATGCATTACATGGGAAAATAAAACTAAAAATAAAAATAGAAGAAAAGAAAATTCCTATGTTAGAAGCATGTCCTAGAGCCTCCAATACAACATTGGTTTCGAACTCCTCCTTGGTTCCTTGAAGGAATGGATGGAGTATGGGATTCTTTGGGAAGGAGGTGAGGGCCTCCTTTTATAGGCAGAATTTGTCCCTCACATTTCGACACGTTTTAGACCACTTTAATGACATATTCATGCGTTACATCCTTCATTAATGTTGTTCATAAATATCTTGGTCGTCTCTCCTCAAAATTTTAGCTAATTTGGAAACCGGATGGAGGAGTTATGAATTTTTCATTCTCGGTTTTTGTTTTTGGACGAAGCTTCCAGGAAGGTTCCTCCAAAGGTATGTCATTAAATAGCCTCCTTAATGACCTAAAAAATCCCCCAAATTTATTTTAGGGAGGGAAATATCTTTCCTAGTGGTATCCCAGGTGGAAACACATCATTTAGATATGTTTAGGCTGACTTTGATGTCTGTTACTTTGGGTGGGTCCATGCTGTCCGCCCGGAAACATTCCCAATTTCAATGAGTTTTTAGACCCTTTAGATGACAGAATCAGATCCTGGTCCATAAGACAAAAATGAAGAAAATAAAATAAGGATTCTAAAAAAAATTTAATCAGAAAAGTTGGAATTTTATTTTTTCGGAAATGACCAAAATACCCTTGACGTAAAATTCTGTCAAAAATCCAGAATTATTCGGTTTTCACATTTGGGCTCAAAATAACACTAAAACCTAAAAACATGACAATTACCCATCCAATAACACTTTTGTGGGATTATAAACAATGATTTACAGTATAAAATATATGAAAATGTGAGCTTCATCACCCCCCCACACTTAAACATTGCACTCTTGGGAAATCGTCACACATCCAAATCAATTTCCACACAACAACGAAAAATGAGAAAATATCAATGATTTTATCCAAAATAGAATTCCATAATGTCTCATATATGAATAATAATTCTCTATTATTTTCATTTCAATCACTAAAATTTGTTCAACCTCATAAATCAATCCATGTCCCAATCACAACCTACCTCACATTGAATTTTATGTCACTCTTCACTCAAGGGAAATTGAATCTATAGTTATACTCATACTTGAAAATCGCATGTATCACCATAGGTTTGTGAAAATTATCATTTCTCCACAGCGTGAAACATGAAAATGAATTTAATAATGAGGGATTTAATTAAAGGTTCAAATGATTCTTTGGCTTAGGGTTGGTGGGAAAATTATTGAAAAAAGTTCAAGGCTAGAAAGATGAGGTTTGACTTTTAAGTACAATGCATGATTAATTCAAGTGAAAACACAGGAAATTACTCACTCAATCCCACTTGAAAATGTGAAAAAAACACCACCCTTCTTATAATGATATGCTACATTAGCCAAGAAGTTATTATAATGAATTATATCATCTAATTTCTCCTTATTTTTTTCAAAGCTCCAGAAAGGCACAACTTTATTTTTTTTCTTTTTTTTATAGAGGATGAGCTGAAAATTGAATACAATGAATGAATGAAAATTCATGTCCTTGATTTTTTTGGGAGGTACATGATTCATAAAAGAATGTACAATGAGGAATTCAAGATCATCTCTATTTTTTTGTTTTCTTTTTTAGGAGAAATGGATTTAAACAAATAAAGCACAATGAAATAACGACACATGCCCAATTCTCTTGTTGTCTAATGCTCGAAATATTGACACACACTTCAAACTACCCATAAATGATACACATACCAATAAACACACACGAAAGTCCCTTCCCCCACACTCAAACTTTAAATATCCATGCGAAAATACTAAAAGTGCAGGTAGGTAAGGAAAAAGTGGCTTGTAATGTGGCTTAAACCTATAAGGCAATTCATGGAATCTAAGGGCTTATGAAGGATAAATGTAAAGGTGGGTCTCAAGATAAAATGTGGCTATCCAAAGAGATGCCTCAATCATTTCATATACATTTCATGAAATCCAAAGCTTTGAAAGAGAATATTCACAAATTCTGGTTCTCACACAAAATTCAAGTTTCCCTCAAGAAAGTGTGGGTATTAGGAAGAATATGAAAAAGTGGTTTAGAATACCTCACAGGATTGGAGAAAAAATATTTTGAGTCAGTGTTTTATGGGCATGGATTTCAAAAATTATTCAAACTCATTAAAATGATTTAAAATCCATTTCAAGAGAAAATAATTCATATCAACAATCATTTAAAATACATTATTTCAAAAATCATTTCAACTCTTTCAAAATCAATTGATGTGTGAAAAGTGATAAGAATATTCATTAAAGCTCAAAATATGTTTTGGACCAAAAAAATGAAAGGAGTTTAAATGATAATCGTAAAAAGTTAACTCCCTTTTAAAATATTGATTCGGTCCTCTTCCTCTAAATCTCGGGGCTTCCTTTTGAATTCATGATCCTACACAAGAAAAATTACTCAATTAATCACAAGGATCATTTCATTTAAGCTTAAAATGAAAAGAGGGAGGGGACCACATGCTAGACTATTTCCTAATACTGAATTTGAAATCTAAATTCCTAATATTGAAAATTAAAATACTATAAAGAAAGTAAAGGATAAATCTTGTATGATCCCCCAAGTGGGCACTGGCATCTTTTACTGCCTCCAGAGTGCAGTACCAGCCGTTATCCATAATCCGACGGTGGGTGGATCTTCTTAGACATGAACCACCACATGTTGTTCTTCCCAGCTTGCGGTTATTTGTTCTTAGTGAGGAGAATTCCATGTATAGAGTACACCAGATCCACCCCCTTCACAATGTGGTATAGCTTGCATGGCGGGGGTAGGATGAAGTATGGATCCTCATCCTCTTCAGTTGCTACTTGTGAAACATGTTCTTCAAAATCTAGTGGTTGCTCTAGATGTGATGCATGAAAATAATAATCAAAGGGATATTCAAAATTTAAATTTGAAATATTAATTTCAAAATCTTACCTTTTAAGGTAGACAACTTGTAGATTTGGTTCTTCATGTAGATCCACTGTTATCGTTTCTTGGACTTCCTCAAGCATACGATCAATGTCCTTAGGGAGATCCAGGTGTTCCTCAATAGGTGCAATTTCTCCTTCTTCATCTTCCTCCGAGGTGATACAAGGATTGAACGAATCTGAAAATTCAAAGTCATAAGGAGTGATACTCAAATCAGATTGAATGAAATCAGAATGATTAGAGTTCATGGAAGGATCATATCCCTTAGTTGGTTCTTGTTCAATCACTTTTTTAGTTGAAAATGCCTCTTGGAGTTCATTATCATTGGATGGAGGTATGTAGTTATGCTCCTCCACCTCGAGTTTGGATTCAACTTCATGGATTTCTTCAGTGAAATTAGGGAAGACCTGTGGAAATTTCTTCTTAGCACTGAATCTTTCAATGTCAGTTTGAGTTCATCGGCCATGGATATCAAATCTTCAAGTGATATCCATGTTGCGAGTCCTCTTTACTTCTGTTTGAAACTTATCATTAGAGCATCATCCCTTTGTTAGAGGGCCTCCTCAGTGTAGTCGTTTTCTTCCTCCTGCACCTGTGAGTAATTATTCCATGCATAATAATTGTAATTCGAATGCATCATGGAAAAATAATTTTTTTTGGGATTTTTAAAAAAAAATGAAAAGTAGCTAAAATTTGAAAATAGAAAAGGTAAATTAAACAACCTATTATCTCCCCAGCAATGATTCCAGTTTTGACGCATGCCTGTCGTAGGGCGTGGCAAAAGCAATTTCTATGTTTTCCAAATGCAGCACAGTGGCTGACTAGGGTCGTCTCACTTGATGAGATTTATCAGTTGTTTATCTACTTAATCTATATCTACTAAAATAATTATTTGTTTCTTGTATTTAATCTAGGAAGGTAATTAAATTTAAAAGAAATAAAAGTTAAAACTATCATGTAGTGAAAAAATGCAATTAATGAAGAATGAACTTGGTCCTAGGGTTGGATAACACTGGTTCATTCATTATTTGTTAATTGTTTAAATTTAATTTGATAATTCATTTATTGAAACATAATTATGAATTAATTTCCATTTATTTATTTAGTGTGTCATTTTAGTATGCATCCAGCAAACCAAACCACACCTCCTCCAATAGTCAAATAGGATAACACCTTAACCGAGAATGTTATTCCTAAAGGACCCGGCTCCACCGTATGCCATTTCTTCCCTTATGGAAACCCCAAATCCACCGTATGAAGGGTTTGCCTAATATAAGGGAGGGAAAATGAATTAATCAAGGAAAAGAAATGGATTTAGAAATAGTCTCGTGGTGGACGACCGCCGCACCTGTGCACTATTCTCACCTCCACCACAAATAGAATAAAAACATTTTGAATTGAATCCCAATAATAAAGAACACCATGAAACCTCCCCCAGGGCCAAGACTCGGGTTAGTCACTTGACATGTTTAAGTGCATAGAGATCACAATGTAAATAAGATAGAGATAAAGAAATTAGATTAAATTTGGAAAAGAAAGACGATGGGAAAGAAGGTGGAAACACTTTAATTAAAATATGAATGCATTACATGGGAAAATAAAAATAAAAATAAAAAGAGAAGAAAATAAAATTCCTATGTTATCAAAATGTCCCAGAGCCTCCACTCCAACATTGGTGTCGAACTCCTCCTTGGTTCCTTGAAGGAATGGATGGATAATGGGATGCTTTGGGAAGGAGGTGAGGGCCTCCTTTTATAGGCATAATTTTTCCCTCAAATATCGACGTGTTGTAGTCCACTTTAATGACATCTTCATGCATTACATACTTCATGATTGTTGTTCATAAATATCTTGGCCGTCTCTCCTAAATATTTCAGCTAAATTGGAAACTTTATGGAGGAGTTATGAATTTTTCATTCTTGGTTTCTGTTTCTGGACGAAGCTTCCAGGAAGGTTCCTCCAAAAGTATGTCATTAAATAGCCTCTTTAATGACCTCAAAAATCCCCCAAATTTATTTTAGGGACGTAAATATCTGTCCTAGTGGTATCCCAGGTAAAAACACATCATTTAGATATGTTTATTCCGACTTTGATGTCCGTTACATTGGGTGGGTCCATGCTGTCCGCCCCGAAAAATTCCCAACTTCAATGAATTTTTAGACCGTTTAGATTACCGAATCAGCTCCTGGTCCAGAAGAAAAAAATTAAGGAAATAAAATAAGTATTCTAACATAATTTGAATCAGAAAATTTGAAATTTTATTTTTCCAGAAATGACCAAAATACCCCTGACGTAAAATTCTGTAAAAAATCCAGAATTAGTCGGTTTTCACATTTGGGCTAAAAATAACACTAAAACCTAAAAACATGACAATTACCCATCCAATAACACTTTTGTGGGATTATAAACAATGATTTACAATATACAATATATGAAAATGTGAGCTTTATCACATACATTGAAACCATCTCATGACTCGTCACTACATTGAGGAAATATCATCCCACTATAGAACCATATCATACGTATTAATAGTATTTCCACTATCAATAAGAGATACCATACCCATTTCACAATTTATGAATAAAAAAGTTACATTTATTTCATAGTTTATTATCATTCCTAATATCTCAGTTTCCATGTTAACATTTCAGTGTTAATTTCATGTGGTTTTATCTCATCCAAAAAGGTTCAAAAACCATATTGACATAGGGATACCACTTTTACAGACCACATTAATCAAGAATTATAAACATATATATCATACTAGAGCCTCCATATTCATCTTATTTGGTCATAATCTATTCAGGTCACCCCTCATGTGGACTTCAATATTTACCATTTCACTAGTTCAAGATGCACATCACTTGGTGACTAGAGGTCGAGGCTTTACATTTATTATTGGATTTCTCACAATTTGGATAATGTGATTTCCATATGAAAATATCATATACAATTCAATTTACATTTAATTCAAGTGAAATTAGGTTATCAAGAGTTCACATCTTATGCACATATAAAATGTAACATCCATATTTTTCTCTTTGGATTGAGAAGGCGGTGGAGAGTTACTTGGCTTTAAGAAATGTACCCATGATGGAAAAGGCTAGAAATAAATTCCAAGGGCATAATTTATAATTAGGGTATGATTTTAATTTTTCAAAATAAAACAAAAAACCAAAAAAACTATTACACAATGCATGATAAGAATGAAAAAAACACAAACATACAATTTATATCAAAACCAACTCTAAATAGTATCACAACGAAAGACTACAATATCATGGTACATAGTGAAATACCAGGAAACTAACAAAACATAATGAAACCCACAACTACAAATATCTATTAGGATCCAATCTCCACTCCTTAGAAATCCCCAAGTATCACTATTCCTGACTAGAGAAGTGTAATACTTTACCTTTTCCAATGTCCTGATATACAACATCTGCAAAATAACCACAGTGCCAAAGAAGGGGTGAGTAATGAAACATTGTAGGATTTCCCCAAATTAATTCCCTACTCATTCCACTAGGATAGAAAATGCAAGCACATTTATATAAAACAGTTTATATACAAAAATTTATAAAATAGTTTATATCATAATATAAATGAGTTCCATAATAAAGTAGTTTTTAGAAAAAAATAATGTTCCAAGGAAGAAACCAAACAATTCTCTAAAACCATTTCAAAAATTCCATTTTTGAATAACCCATTAATTTCCACATAACCACACATACAACTATGCAAGAAACCTAGATTTATTTATACTAGAGATTTATGATTCATCCTTTCACTAAGTCCTCAATTAATGAACCACTTTGATAGGGTTACTTCACACCCATATTTGTGCCAACCTTTTGATGGGGGTACTTCACACCCGTATCCATCTCAATGCACATGAACACACTCCAACTAAGCCAAAACAAGTGTTCCAAATCCATTTCAATAAAACCACATTTTTATTGAAAACAATTCCTTAAAAAATTCATAAATAAAACCAATCAAAAAATTTTAAAGTCATAATTTAAAAATAAAACAACAAATCATTTAGCATATCAAATCGACAATTTTCACAAAAACATCGAACCATCACCAGAGAGGTTTTCTATAAATATTTTCACACAATTCTAAGAAAATTCAATTAAGACAACCAATTTTAAGTAAATACTTTAGTTTTTAAATAGAGGAGTAGAGAGTGCAGTCACCAACCACAGAAAACTTGGTGAAATAGAAAATGGCATAAAAACATCCATGGAAATGGGTAGAATCCTTGAAAAACAACCTCAAATATCTTCCTTTATCAACAAAAAGGCCAAATATAGTCATATTTAGAATCAAATACCTTATATATATCCAAAACAAATATAGATCAAATAAATTGGGAGATATGGAGAAGTATATCTAAATAAAACCAACGGATAATACTAAGAACAAAGACTTACCATGATAATCTAGATTCAAAACACTATAAAAAGACTTAATATGACCATAAAATAGTTTATAGAAGTATCCATATCCTTTTAGAGGAATAAACACTAATTTATAGTTGGTTTGTGGAAAGAGAGAGGAATTAAAACATAAAACTGACATTGATCAACTTTTTTGGATATAGTTTTTATCCCATGCATGATTATTCAAAGGGTTAAGAAAATCGTGTGCTAACCATGTTACAAATACAACCTCAATGGGGAAACTCACATGGTTGGATCACATAGTTTCCAAACCATGCCAAATCCCACTTTTCATCTTTTCATGGTTTCTACTTACTGGACACACAGTTTGTCCAAACCATTCTCTTTAACCATGCACCTACCTAGAGCCCTATGTCTAATTCTGCATGATTTCTTTGGGAATTTTAATTGTTTCTTATAAGCATTCACCAACCATTCAGTATTAGAAAATCCCCAAAAACATGTTAATAGTTCTTCAAACCCTCCCATAAATCACCCGAACACTTTATATACTTAAAATACATAAAAAAGGGTTACTTACTTAAAACCAGGGGTGAAACATTCTTCCCACCATTAGACATTCCATCCTCAGATAGTATAAAACAATCACTAATATGAATGAGTTCCATCCACTTCTATTTCATTTCCTTCTTCTATTCCCAAGTATCTTCTTGAATCAAACTATGTTTCCACAAAACCCGCACTATAACGATGCTTCTTCCATGAAATACTTTTTCTTGAATATCCACAATATTCACTGACATGTGCCCCAATGAAGCATCTGGATCTAGGTGAACATGTTCCCATTGAATTAAATGGTCAAACAGGATGATACTTATTCAACTAAGATATATGAAGCACATTATGTACAACATTGAACCATGTGGGAAATACCAACTGATACGACCCAACACCAACCCATTCAAGTATCTCGAAAGGGACGATGTATCGAGTAGATACCTTGAAATTATTCCAAAAATGATGAAGCCCAAGCCTTGGAGAGATATTCAAGAAAACATGATCACTCACCTCAAAGGAAAACGACTATCGATGCTGATACGCATATTATTTCTAGTGACTCTATCAGTATTTATCGATTTTTTGATCAACTAAATCTTATTTGTTGTTTCATAGACAAGGCTCTACCCAACTAATGAATTCTCACATATTTCCACCCAACAAAGTGTAGAACGTTAAGGATTCCCATACAATGCGTTAAAATGATCTATATATATTGTGTCCTGATAGCTGTTGTTATATGAGAACTCCACCAATGAAAAATTCTTTTCCCATGAGCCACCAAAATACATTACACAAGCCCGTAACATGACTTCCAAAATTTGAATTGTCTATTCATATTTTCCATTCATCTAATCATGATATGTTGTGATCATATTAAACTAAGTACCAAGGGATTCTGTAAGGATTTCTAGAAATTATTCGTAAACCATGGATCTCTTTCCGACACTATTGAAACTGGTATATCATGCCTCTTTACCACTTCTTGAATATAGAGTTTTGACAAGTCCTCCACTGTATGAGATTCAAGAATAGGAATGAAGTGAGCTGACATTTTGATTTGATATACTATCACCCATATTTCATGTTGTTTTTGAACTGTTCATGGGAGACCAATTACAAAATCCATATCTTTATAATCCCATTTCCACATGGGAATAGGTAATGACTACAACATACCTATTGGTTGCTGATACTCTAAATTAACTTACATAAAATTTATGTATCTGGAAGAAAACTTAGCTAACTTCTTTTTCATTCAAACCACCAGAACTGTGTTTTCAACAACATATAAATATATTGTATTCCATGATGAATGACCAATTTCTAATGGAAGTAAGCATGAATAAGTTGTTTCAAAGAATTCATAGGAACAAACATCTAATTTATGAACCACAATATTGAACTCTCATCCAAATTTTATCTCTCAATGGTCTCCCCACCATTGATATGTTACCTCATGGAAACATATTTTTCATTAGATGTATATTACTAATTAATCATCTCCACCAAATCAAGAATGAACACAACTATAAATATGGCCACTACTTCACCTCAGCCATCACATTCCAAGTTCTTGTCTGCTAGGACTGAAGTCATCTTCCACTCTTATGAAACTTATTTTTCTGACTGAGCATATTAATTTCTACTTAATGTGTGTACCACTAAAGTTTCTTTTATCAGTGTATAAATTAAGTCAAATTCAAACATTTTTAGATATTTCATCAATCTCTTTTGTCTCATATTCAAATCCTGTTGTGAAAAAAATATGTTTCGAGATTATATGATCTGTGAACACAATAATATTTTTACCAAAGGGATAATGATTCCATGTCTTCAAATCATGGACTACAATATAAAACTCTAAATTTTGTGTTGGTTAGTTCTCCTCATTCACCTGCAACTTACTTGATCTATATGAAACAAAATGATATCCCTAAATGAGAAAACATCACAAACTGGATTCCAAAGCATCTCAATACACTACCTTCCCTTGTCTTTATTTTGTAAAAATGATGATTGGTGTTGATTTTAAAAAAAATTAATCTATTTGAAAGATTCTAGGAATTATACATTCTATTTTAATGGAAAATTATTCTTTATCAATGCTATCATAGGTGAATATAGTCTTGAAAAATCATGAACAATGTGTCGTTAATAACCATCTAGACCAAGGAAACTCTATACCTAAAAGATATTCTTTAGTGGATTCTAATAGATAACATCATCTATCTTTTTTGGATCCCAGAAATCACATATTTTAGAGATTATATGGACAAGTAAACATACCTATTTTATCCAAAAATCACAATTTGACAATTTTTCATATAGGCGATAATTCCTTAAGATTCACAACATTATCTCCATGTGATACTGATGCTCAAACATTGTCCTTGAATACACCAATATGTCATCCAAAAAACCCATCAAAAAATAATCTATATAGTGATTAAATATCCTATTCATAAATTCCATAAATACTACTAGTGAATTCAAAATACTTAAAGTAATTTCCACAAATTCATAATCTATATATCTATACTAAAAAGTTGTCTTTGGAACATCCTCCTTTCGAAGACACAATTGTTGATATCTTGAAAACAATTCAATCTTAAAGAACCATTGAGCTACCATCAATTTATCCAATATATCGTAAATTAATTGAAGTGGATACCTATTATTTATCATAACTTCCTTAAGATTATGATAATACACACATATCCGAAGAGTCCCATCCTCCTTTTTGAAAAACAAGACCAGTGCTGCCCACAATGATGTACATTGATGAAAAACCATTTTCGTTACAACTCCACTAAATGAAATTTTATCTCCCTTAGTTATATTGGTGTAATTCGATAATATTGAAGGTAAATGTTACTTATCCCCATAAGTATATCAATCATAAACTACTCTTAAATCATGGGTGGAATCCCTGAGAAATTTTCTAGAACAACGTCTAGAAACTGATCAACTACTACTGGAAAACTGTTATTCTCAATCTCTTCCATTGATGAAAAATTCAACACCATCAACTGGTATGAGATCGTTTCAACTTCTCATTCCAACTAGCTTGTTATACCTTCCTTTATATTCTTTTATCCTCTAAAGAGATGCTCGTCCAAATCTTCCATCATGAAACCAACTGTTCAAGTATAACAGCTGATGTGAGCCTTGATTATTGTAAACCAATCCATACCTAGGATTATATCATATACATCCATCTAAATCACAAATAAATACCCTATCAAATAAACTCCATCAACAATTATAGAACATGATATACACATAAAGGCTCAACATTTTCTTTGACCAAGAGGAGATTTATGATTTAACAGAGAAGGCATAATCTAAACTTTTAACTCAGAAAATGAACAACATGATAAGAAATAAATGAATGGGATGCAACCTTATCAAGAAAATCTTGCATAAGGGTAGAATTAAAAAGAATCATATCTCACACCATATATGGTCTAGACTAATCATCCACAATAACATGTTCAACTCCTTATAACTCCTTTCTCAATGCACTTTTTTATCTATTTACCTATTTAAATTTCACTACTTTAATATTCATGGTATTTTTAGAATCACCATAGATAACATTGTTCTATAGAAGTGATTTATTCTTCTACCCTCATCCCATCAAATCATACGACACCTACGATAATTAAGAAGTGTACCAAACAACTGATATCAAAGAACTATGACAATAACAATGAAGATGCCCCATTTGATTGTAATTGTGGAATTTTAAAGTTTGTGTCATACACTCTCTCTTTATGTGGTCAAGAGAACCACATTAGAAACACACCGTTTTTATCTGAGTTGTGGAGGAAGGTTTTCTGATCCAATTGTCAAATTTTTATTTATACACCCACCTTTAAAAAAGGTGTCCCTCTTCCACTTTCCCCTATAGTTAATGTTCCCTCCATTCTTTGTTGGAATCAACATGATTACACCGCCCAAATCTTCTGAGATGTCTCTTTCAGCTACCATCTCGCTATTGACCATATATAAAAAAATATAAATACATAGAAAAATAGTCATTGACTGGATCTCCTAACTTAGTCCTGATTCAAATATGATTTCCTTTATGGAGGAACTAACTACAAATTTAACACCCCAAGATTTTATAGTATGTTATTTCTTCAAAGTAATTCAATAACATGCACTACACGCAACACTGAGTTCAAGTGCACCACGACTTACTAAACTAGCCATTCAAAAGACGTTATGAATAATATTATCTAAATTTTGAATTTTATATATTCCATATAATTTTAAAATCCATATTATTTCTTTCTTTGGCATAATATAAGAACAAATTCATTTTTTCAGATAAAGGAAGTATTTTTCATAAAATGAAATTATACCGTCTTTTAATGGAGAACCCTTTTTAAATCTAATATTTGACACTTTTATATATTTAATTTGACAAAATAAACTTCTTCTTCATAATCGGGACATAAAAATTTAGTTTCGATAAATTTTTGGTGTTTTTCTGATAACTTTCATATTTGGATGAATAGTGAAAAATAATAAATTTTAATTGAAAATAATTTTTTTAATAAAAATAAATTAGAGAGTTAAATTGTACATTTGAATAGTTTGTAAGTATAATTAGATTATATTTTTATCATTTAATACAATTTTGGTCATTATATGTAATTTCACATTTAAATTTGACATGAACACATGTCAATCTTTTGATAGTTTTTACCTTTTCAAAAACCCGCTTTTCGGTTCAGACAACAGGAACTAATTTTAAATTAATTAATGTAACTTATATGTTTTTAATTTTGTAAAATGGAATTTATTTTTGAATTTTTAATTTCTAAATTAGTTTCGGGTAAATTTTTTGTATTCTTTTGAATACTTTCAATTTTTGATTGATAGTGAAAAACACGGCGTTATTATTTAAAACCGATTTTTTATTTAAATAATTATTTGTTTTATTTAAATTTATTTTAAGTCAAAAAGATATATAATACCTATATAAGTTCAATTTAATTCATTGGAGTCATTTTATAACAAAACTAGATGTATAAAGTTTTATTGAAATTTTTAATGTTTTAACCCACATTCTATGAGCATTTGCAAGTTTTCATAAAACTTAATTTTACCACTTCTCTGATATGAATTTAAAAAATTCTAGAGACACGGTTGACATCAGTATGTAAAATTTTGTTTAATAAAATGAAAATATTTTTTTCTGAATATTAACTTTTGACTTTTTTGTACTGCATTTAAAAATAAATAGTGTAATTAAGGGTAAAAATGATATTAAAATTACCCTAAAATTTGCCCTAATTATATTGGATAAGTGAAATTAGACTAAGAACAATCATAGTATTAAAATATTATCCTATTTGGTTTACATGGATTAGATTAGGACATTTATTATTATTTTATATAAAGAAGAGTTAAAAGTGTTAAATTCAAAGTTTATTAACTGAAAAATTTTTAATATAGGCTTATAAATAAGATAAATTTGACTATAAATATTAATTAGAAATATAAAAATATATTAAACATAATGGTATTTTATTTATAATTTTTAGACATTAAATAATTTAATTTATTTATGATACCATGATGATGCAATAATTACCTTATTAATGAATGAATCAAATAAATGGTATTATAAATATTAAAATAAATATTATTTCAAAGTTTTTATGACATCATAGAATTTTCTAGGTGAATATGAAATGTTTGGATTGATTCAATGTATTTTTGAGAAGTAATCAAGATTTTATGACTTTCACAAAAAACAAAATACCAAATTGTGTTAAAATTGACATAAATGAGTTTTTTAAAAAAATACTACATCATTAAATTATATAATAGTCCTAAAAATCTAAGACTTGGACAAAGGAATATTATAATGATATATATGTCATTAATTAACCACTTGGGGTTCTATTTTCATTTTATTGAATGTTTATTAACCATATAATATAAAAATACAAGGACACATGGTAAATGTTAAACTATTTAACTAAGAGTTAAATCTAAAAGATAAGGTTAATATGGTAACCTAAACTTGTCTAAAACCTATTGGTTGTGATTATTGCGACCCATAACCACCTAAGTCTCTAAATAAAGTCATTTAGAGCCATTTTAAATTTAATATTATTGTACAATAAAATAATATTTCAAGATTTTCATAAAGTAACCCTCACCTCTCTTTTAAAAGGGCACTTACCCTTCTCTCAAGATCACACCTCCAAAGCCATTTAGATCGGCCAAAACCCACCCAAATATCCTCCCAACATACCTCAAATCAACCTATAGTCCTTACTTTGATCGGAAATACATCTTATGGAGCCTTTTTGATCAACTCAAAAGGAAACACCCGAAGAAGAGGTAATAATTTCACTACCATCTTTCCAGTTCTTTTCTTCTTCCACTTCCTATTTCTTTGTTGTTTCCAAACCTAAATAACAACTCTAGTACCTTATATATACTGTGATGTTATTATAAATATGTTACAACCATATTATTTATTCTATCCATCCTATAAATGGCAAAGTCACCATATGCACGTACGTACAACTTACCATCTCCACGTTGTGGTGTAGTTTTTTATTCAAACACTTCAGTATTTGGATGAGTATAATAATTTGTATAACTGATGTAAATATTAAATATAACATTTTAATTATTCTTTATATATGATATACCATCCAATTACATATGATTTCACCATCAATATAATGATATTGTGTGCGTACGTGCGGATTGTCGTGTCCACGATGCGATGAGATTCATTTCCACATTAACCATTCAACGATGATTATAAAAATATATATTATTAATAATTATGTAATATATGACATAATAATTATACTATATATATATATATATACTGACATATATCTTATTCACTTACTTCGATTCAATATGATATGAAAACGGAAACAACATTTATGCGTACGTACGACCTACCGTCTACATAAATGGTGCGTTCCATTTCATATATCTATATATTTTAAAAATTTATATTATAAATATATATATAATATATAAATCAAGTTTTATATTCTATAATTATTTAAATCTAGATCTAAATGATATGACCAAGAATAACAAATTAAAACATGTACGATAAAGAAAGTGATTATTACCCAAAATGTTAATTTAACATGGAAATCATTGTTAAATGGGTAGTATAAAGACATAAATGAATCATGTATGATATAATAAATATGAATATGGTTCTGGTATAATTTAATAACATACTATGGTCATTATACAAGAGGTTAAATGTACCCTCGACCCAAGGAAACTACAAGGTAAGGGTTAATCTCACAATCTCTTTATTATCCGAGGTTGTTTTTAGGTAAGTAAATAGTGTAAAGTATATTTTATCCATGTACATGTTTCATAAAAGAGTTTAAAAAGGGATTATTTTTAGGGGAAATTTTTACTAAAACATCATTTTAAATGTTTTAAATATTTATTATTCTAAACCTTTCACATTAAAGTTCATGTTTTCAAAATGGTTTAATGGATTTATTTATATGGACATGAATGTTTTAAAATGTTCATTTATTTAAAAAGTTTAAAAGTAGTATGGGACACTTTGATTAAAAACTATCTTTTAAATGAATTCCTTTATAAATTATGTGACTTTTAATTGATTTCCTGAAAAAGGGGATATTTGTCTCATAGATTTTTACTAATCATTTTCAACTATGCCAACATCCTTTATGGGATATTATTCTAGATCGAGGTTGATTTATTATGATACAAATATTCCATATTATATTTAAGGTTTTGTGATATATTTGAATGTGGATGTGTTATTTTTATACCATTCATCGTTTAGGGTTAAATTGTTGACATTTCATATGCTAGTTCTGATACAAATATTTATGTTATGTTTCAACCTTTTCATATGGGGAATGTATTGGACATAGTAAGTGACAGGTGGAGACTCCTATATCTCCTGGATGCATTGGTAGGTATCATGAGACAATTTGACATGGAATTGGCTGAGTCCTTTCCTAATTCGACATATGGTTTTCATCGAGGCCTTAATCATTTTTAGACGTCTTGGTTGAGGCCTTGAAATTTTTTTTCAGAACGTCTAGCATTATAAATTCCCTCATTTTGAAAATAACATTCATGGTTCATGTGGTTATTCGACTAGTATAATACCCATGACTCTGTTTTAAAATGGAATTATTTACTCATATCATATTTCTGCCATAAAGTATTCATGTTTATTATTTTTAAAGGCATGTTTTTTCAATTATACCCCATGCCTATGGTTTATGTTATCTTCTGCTAAATTGTTTACCCTCACTAAGCATCGTATTTCACCCCTTTCTTATGTTTTATTTTCAAAGGATTTCCAAGAAGTGTATTATGATTGATATTCAAGGTTAAGATAAAAGAGTATAATGGCATTCTCAAAGAACTATCTATGATGTATTTTATATTTGAAATTGTAATGAGAAGTTGATGTATGTAATCTATTTCCAAGACTGCTAAACCAATTGGTCTTTCAGGATATGGTTTCATTGTATCATGCCAATGTACTAAAATAATACACTGACTCTAGGTAACTAGGGTCAGGGTGTTACAGTTGGTATCAGAGGAATTTTATCAACAACTATAGAACTAGATTTATATAAACTATGATTATAGAACATTACCTTAAGATAGAATTTGAGGATTAGTATTGAAGAACTTCCTAGAATTTTGGTAATGTAGAGATTTTGTGTATTTTACAAGAAATAAATCCCTGTCTGGATATGAGCATGTAGAGGCAGATCTGACACAGATGTTCCTAGGAGTGAAAACTCCGACAAGGAGTTTCGGACTTGACCCGAGGTATCCTAGTTTACGACAACAGGACTTCCTACACTCTTGGTTACGACAATCCTGGGGGATATACTTAGGATAATTCACATTTTTATTACAAGCCCTTATGAAGTATTCAAAATTAAATACATCCTCAAAAAAAATATTTTATCATTATATATTATAAGAATAATCTTTTCAACTTATGTTAGGTGTTTTACAAGTTTGAAATTATGTATTGTGACTCATAAACACACTAAGTGTATGACATTGTTTAGAAATTGTGCCTAGTAGTAGGAATGAGAATTCTAGCAATACGCAAGATCGAATGATTAATAAGGATCATATATATCATTGTATTAATCCAATATTTAAAAGGAAAATAGTCTCCCATGTATTCTCATCATATGAAGAAATATTATTATGTGTTAATAAGATAAGTAAATAAATTTATGAGTCTTATGGATTTGATGGGAAGAAAGAGAAGAAATGTATGGTAGAGAAAATGATGGATAATGGGAAGAGGGGAAAGAATGATTTTTCAATATGTGATAACTGTGGAAAGAATCACCTTGGTAAATGCTTGAAGGGAATGAGAGTTTGTCATAAGTGTGGAGAAAAGTACACCAAGTACATGATTGTAAGGGTAAGAAAAAGGTTTCAAATGTACAATGTTTCATCTGCAAGGAGTTGGGACACTACACGAATCAATGTCCCAGTCATCAGAGTATGCCACAAATGATGTTTTTGGATAATAATCAAGCTATGATATTACCACAGATGAAGAGTAATGACTATTTTTCTTATGTTGACATTAAAGAATTATGTCATTTGAGTTTTGTATCAACGGTGTACTAGTTATAATAATTATGGAGTATATAAGGATTGTACTGTAGTACCATTTCATTAAGGAATTGATATTGTGTGGAACCAAGAAATGTGACTCAATAGCGGGTTAATTTTGTTGGAAAATATATAGTTGAGAGAAAGATAATCCATAATATGGTTCTGATACTGAGGTAGTGATTTTGGAATAATATATGATTGATTTGGATAAATTATATTAGATATTATTGACTACCTTGAAACCGATTAATGATTTTTATATTCCATCATTGTTGGATTTTACAACATTTTTGGATAGAAGAGTATATCCAGTATTATATAAGGAATAAGGGGGCATGAATGTAGTCAATAAGGTTTTATGTTAATTTAGGGTGTTACAGTGTTTGAAAAGAATACATGATGAAGGTATTGAAATGTTATTATGTAGAAAAAATGATCTCCATTGTGTTTACATTCCATATAAATGCTGGACTATGAGTTTGGACAGAAGTATTTTGGTTAAATCTAAAGGGTGGAATCGATTAAGTTTGACATTGGATACTATTATTAAGGTTAAATAATTTCTTAATATTGTTTTTGGATAGTTATAAAATGGATAACTCAGAGGTCAGGTGATAACATTTCACGTCCGACAAGGGTGAGAGATTTTAACATGCAACCGAAGAGCGACAAGGGTGAATCACCTACCACTGGCCTACGTGATGTCCTGGTTTTTATAATGTAGTTTTTTTAATAGTCTGACAAATGAATTATAAATTAATTATTTTTAAAACCCTATAAGATTTGTATAAATAGAATATTTTTGAAATCTATTATCATTTGTAGTGAAAGATGATTTTGTGGTAGGAATTAGTTGAAGGATGAAACTCTACTTTTCAAGTATTTTTTTCCTCTTATTCTATGAATAAATTAATTATAAAACACTAGGGAAGGGATATTAAAACCAAAAATCTGTTATTCTAATACCTTGTGTTTTTTTAAACCGATGACATTTTAAAACATCATAGATTGATGGCTTTGAGACCCTCTATTTTACAGTTGTTTGTGACTGATGACCTCAATCACTCCCTATAAATATTTATGTTTTTTCTCTAATTAATGTCTCTAATTGCCACCAATTTTCTTCTAATAGAGATCATAATTTGGTGGTAACTTTTTCATTTCCCATTCCCACATATTAAGGCTATATTTTATTAACCAAATTTCAGATGTGGGTTTTCCACAAAGGTATTTTTCTATTTTTAACCTTTTATTTTCGAAGAATAATTTCAAATTGCGAGGATGCAATTTATTGAAGGAGGGGAGAATGTAAAACCCCAATATTTCATAGTAAATTATTTCTTAAAATTAAATTAATAACTTCCGTAACATGCCACACTGAGTTCATGAGCACCATGAATTAATGGTAAAAATGATATTATAATTACCACGGTTAAATAAGATGAAAATATTTTTTGTTGAATAGTAACTTTTGACTTTGTTTTACCATGGTTAAAAGTAAATAAGGTAGTTAAGGGTAAAGATGATATTATAATTACCCTAACACATGTCCTAAATATATTGGATAAGTTTAATTCAACTAAAAATAATCTTATGAATAAAATATGATACTCTTTGGTCCACTTGTATTAGATTTGTACATTTATTATTATTTTATTTAAAGAAGAGTTAAAAGTATTAAATTCAATGTTTATTAAGTAAACTATTTTTAATATAGAGTTACATATAAGATAAATTTGAATATAAATTTTTATTATAAATATAAAATTATTTCTTAAATAATGGTATTTTATTTATAATGTTTAGAGATTAAATAATTTATTTTATTTATGATTCAATGACGATTCATTAATTACCTTATTAATGGAAGAATCAAATAAATGGTATTATAAATATTAAAATAAATATAATTTCAACGTTTTTATGACATCCAAGAATTTTAGAGGTTAATATGGCATGTTAGGGTTGATTCAATGTATTTTGTTCGAAGTAATAATGCTATTATGACTTTCACAAAAAACCAAATACCAAATAGTGTCAAAATTGACATAAATGAGTTTTTAAAACAAATACTATATCATTAAATTATATAATTGTCCTAAAAATTTTAGGTTTGGCCAAAGGACTATTATAATGATATATATGTCATTGATGAACTGCTTGGGGTTCTCTTGGAATTTTATTATATGTTTATTAACCATATAATATAAAAATACAAGGATACATGGTAAATGTTAAACTATTTAACTAAGAGTTAAATCTAAAAGATAAGGTTAATATGGTAACCTAAACATGTATAAAACAAATTTGTTGAGATTATTTAGACCCATAACCACCTATGGATTGAAATAAATTCATTTGGAGACATTATAAACTGGATATTATTGTATAATAAAATAATATTTCAAGATTTTATTAAAGTGACCCTCACCTCTCTTATAAAAGGGCACTTCCCCTTCTCTCAAAATAACACCTCCAAAGCCATTTGGATCACCCAAACCCTGCCAAAATATCCTCCCAACTTCCCTCAAATCAACCTAAAGTCCTTAAATTGATCATAAATCCAGGTTAAGGGGCCCTTTTGATCAACTCAAAAGAAAACACCCGAATAAGAGGTAATAATTTCACCAGCCTTGTTCAAGTTCATTACTTCTTCCACTTCCTCTTTCTTTGTTGTTTCCATACTAAAATAATAAATCCAGTACCTCCTACATACTGTGATGTTATTATAAATATGGTACAACCATAATCATTATTTTATCCATCCTATAAATGACAAAGTCACCATACGTGCGTACGTACGACTTACCGTCTCCACGTCGTGGTGTAGTTTGTTATTCAAACACTTAATTAAGTTGATGAGTGTAATAATGAGTCTAACTGATGTATATATTAAATATAAAAAGTTAATTATTCTGTATATATGATTTTCCATCCAATTACATACGATTTCACCATCAATATAATGATATTGTCGCTTGTGCGTACGTATGAATTACCGTCACCACGACGCGATGAGATTCATTTCCACATTCACCATTCAAAGATGATTATAAAAATATATATTATTAATAAGTGTGTAATATATGATATAATAATTATAATGAATATATATATATATACACTTACATATATCCTATTCACTTACTTCCATTCAATACAATATTAAAAAGGAAACAACGTTTATGCGTATGTACAGCCTACCGTCTCCATAAACAGTGCCTTCCATTTCTTATATCTATCTATTATAAATATTTATATTCAAAATATATATGATATATAAATCAAGGTTTATATTCTGAAAGTATTTTAATCATGATCTAAATAATATGATCAAGAATAACAAGTTAAAACATTTACGATAAAGAAGGTGATTATTACCCGAAATGTTAATTTAACATGGAAATAATTATTAAATGGGTAGTATAAAGTCATAAATGAATATTTTATGATATAATAAATATGTGTATGATTTTTGTATAATTTAATAACATACTATGGTCATTATATAGAAGGTTAAACATACCCTCGACCAAAGGAAAGTGCAATTTAAGGGTTAATTTAACAATCTCTTTATTATCCGATGTTGTTTTTACATTAGTATATATTGTGACATATTTATTCTCCATGTCCATGTTTCATAAAATAGTTTTCAAAGGGATTATTTTTAAGGGAAATTTTTACTAAAACATCATTTTAAATTTTTTAAATATTTGTTCTTCAAAACCTTTCTCAATAAAGTCCATGCTTTTAAAATGGTTTAAAGGATTTATTTATATGGACATGAATGATTTAAAATGTTAATTTATTTAAAAAGTTTCAAAGTGGTATGGGAAACTTTGATTCAAAACTATATTTTAAATGAATTACTTTATAAATTATGTGACTTTTAAATTATTTCCTGAAAAAGGGGATATTTTTCTCAAATATTTTTACTAATCATTTTCAACTATGCCAACATCCTTTACAGGATATTATTCTGGATCAAAGTTGATTTATTATGATACAAATATTCCATATTTTATTGAAGTTTTTGTGATATATTTGACTGTGGATGTTTTATTTTTATACCATTCATGGTTTAGGGTTAAATTTTTGACATTTCATATGCTAGTTTTAATATGAATATTTATGTTATGTTTCAACCTTTTCATATGAAGAATGTATTGGACATAGTAAGTGATGGGTGGATCCCACTACAAATCATCGATGAATCGGTAGGTCTCATGAGACAATTAGACATTGAATTTACTGAGGACTTTCCCAATTTTATATATAGTTTTAGTCGAGGCCTTAATCATTTTTAGACATCTCAGCCGAGGACTTGAAAAAATGTTTCAGAATGTCGGGCATTATACATTCCCTCATTATGAAAATAATATTGATGGTTCATGTGGTTATTCAACTAGTAGAATACCCGTGACTGTGTTTTATTATGGCATTATTTACTCATCTCATATTTCTTCCATAAAGTGTTCATATTTATTTTTTGTAAAGGCATTTGTTTTCAATTATTCACCCTGCCCATTGTTTATGTTATCTTATACAAATTTTTTTACCATTACTGAGCATCTGAGTTCAACCCTTTCTTATGTTTTTTTCCTAGTATTCGTGTATTATGATTGATATTCCAGGTTAAGATAAAAGGTAATAATGACATTCTCAAAGAACTATTTATGCTATATTTTATGTTTGAAATTATAATTTGAAGTTGATGAATGTAATCTATTTCCAAGACTGCTAAATTGATCGGTCTTTTGGGACATGATTTCTTTGTATCAAGCCAATGTAATAAAATAATTCACCTAATCTGGGTAACTGGGGTCGGGGTGTTACAACAAAATTGGGTTAAAGGTTCACTTAATTCATGAATTTTTCCACATACTCCATGGAAGAAATATTTTCCATCTTCAATATGAATAAATCTATTTTTCTTTGAATTTAGAACATATGAGGATAGATTTTTTTAGACAATTCCTCAAAATCCTCCCATGTAAGGTCATGGTCTAATTTATCCTAAATAGTTATATCTCACCCCTGGAATTCAATATCATCCAACATATACTTTAGTTTCATGACTTTCAACTCTGCTAGTGCGTCAATGAATTCACAATATGAATCATCCGGTTCATCCAAAAATCTTTATTTTTTTGTTCAGAATCACCCTGAAATATAAGTGTATTATGTTTCTTGTATTTCATGAAATAATCCATTTTCCTTAAATCATCCCTCATGTTTACACTATACACACCCTTAAATAATTGGACAATACTCTGAACCAACTGATGGTTCACCTATGGCTTAGGTACAACCACATTCTCAGCAACTTCTTCAATTTGGTTTCTATGATGCCTGTTAGGTGGCATTTTCTAAAAAAGCAAAAAAAGTGTTTGTCTCAATCTATATCAACTGAAGTCTTAACAATTTCAAATACTATCACAAAATACTACCAAAACATTTATTTCCAAAATTCAAATTCTTCCAAGTTCAACCATTTTTGAAAATTTTCCAACTTCTTTTGAAAATCAAAAGATTTTCAAAATACCATAACCATTATCTTTTCAAAATCCTTCATTTAAAAAATAGAACATTTTCAAAAATAAATTTTTTCACAAAATCAAAAATCATTACTCGAAATGAATTATGAACTCTTAATGGGAAGTCATTTATATAATGAATTTCATGATCTTATTATTAGCTAAAATCATGACAATGAGATTTTCATTCTTATAAGTGTATCCAACACAATTATGTACCCAAATCCATGGTAACATGAATTTATGAATAAAAAGTCCAGCTACTTATTTTTCTACTCAACTTTCCAATTCCCAACTATTATACTCTGTTATACCAACCTGAAACATGGAATATACCATAATTAATTTCAAATCTAAGATTGATAGAATTGATGACAACTTATTATTCAATAACAAAACAAAATAATACCACTTGTAACATCCCTCATCTTATCATTATCTTTATAAGTCTATGGAATGTTACTTTCCCATAAGAGACATCCCCAAGATGCTAAAGTTTGGAAATAAATTCCAAGAGTTTCATTTTTAATGTGGGGATTATTATCCATTTTTAAAATAGAACAACCATCCAAATATGGATTAATAAAATAAACCATTACATGATGCATGAAAAAATTAAATACAATGAAAACAAAAAATTTATATCAGAACCAACTCTAAAGAGTACCACAAAATATAAATAGAGTATCAAGGTACATAGTGGAAGATAACAAAACAAAAAAAAACTCAACGAAAACCAAAAATACAAATCTCTAATGTGATCCAAGATCCACTACACAAAAAAAAAATTTCACTAGGAATATCTAGAGATGTGTGATACTCTACCTTTTCCAATTTCCTAATAAACAACATATGTAAAATCACCAAAGTTCCAAATAAGGGGTGAGTAATGAAACTCATTTGGCTTTCCCCAAAAGACTTCCCTACTCATGCCACTGAGATAGAAAATGTTAGAACATTTATAAATAACACATTATATAAAACGATTTCTTAAACATTTTATATCATAATATAAATGAGTTCTTTAACCAAGAAATTTTCATAAATAAAATCAAGTTCTAATGAAGCAATCAAAAAATTCTCTAAAACCTTTTCAAAAATTCCGTTTTGGAATAACCAATTCCTTTCCACATAACCCCACATAAAACCATGCATGAAACCTGGACCTCACGATACTCATGAGTGGTGAGTCATCATATCAATAATACCTCACTTAGTGAACCACATATTAGAGGTACTTCACTCTTATATACATTCCAACCTTTTGATGGGGGTACTTCACTTCCTTATCCATCCCAATGCACATGAACACACACCGACCATGACAAACCCATTCCAAAAAACAAGTTCTCCAAATCCATTTCAATAAAACATCATTTTTATTCAAAACCATTCCATTAAAAATTGTTCATAAATCATACCAAAGAAATAATTTTAAAATAAAACCACTAATCATTTAGTATAAAAATTTCACAATTTCTATAAAAACTGCAAACAATCACCAATAAGGGTTTATACCATGATTTTCACACCAATTTAACAAAACAATTCATGTAAAATAAACATTATTAAAACAAGACATCATGTTTTAAATGGAGGAGTCGAGAGTGAAATCACCTACCATATAAAACATAGAGAAAATGGAAAATGACATAAACACGTTTATGGAAATAGGTTGAATCTTCAAAAACCCACTATAGATATCTCCATATGTCAACAAATACGATAAATATAATCATATTTTTCATCAAATTCTTTACAAATATCCACAACAGACACAGATCTATGAAACAAAGAGAGAGGGAGAATTAGATCTATAGAAAACCAAGGTAAACTACCAATAACGAAGACTTACCGTGAGAATCTGGCTTCAACGAACCAATAAAATATTTTGGATTGCCTCTAAGTCAATGGGATAATCCTCCTTATCTTTTTAGTGGAATAAATCCTTATTTAGGGTCAATTTGGGTAAATAAAGAGGTTTCAAAACACAAAACAGACGTAGATAATCTTTTTCTAGTTCTAGTTTTTAACTCGTGCATGGTTAGGAAAATCATGCTCTAACCGTGTGCTAGAAACTACCACAAGGGGTAACCTCATATGGTAGTCTAAACAAATTTCCAAACCATGTTAAAAGTATTACAAATCCCACTACTTATCCTTTCAATGTTTCTACTGGGTGGCCCCAAGGTTTGGCCAAAACATTCTCTTTAACCATGCGCCTACCCAAAACCCTTTTTCTCATTATGTACAGTTCCTGTGAAAGTTTCATGGTTTCTACTAACCATGATCCAACCATGAACCTTTATAAGATACTAAAAAACATCCCTAAGTGTCTCTAAAATCTCTCTAACTTCAACAAAAAAAAATACTTAATATACAAAAAATAAGGGTTACTTATTTTAAACCAGGGGTGCTACAAAAAACCTGATTAGACCTTAGGTATAGCTTAGAGACTACTTAACTTATTATTTTAGGAATCTTATCCTTGGACCATGAGTTTTAATTTATCCCCAAATGGATGGAATCAATAAAAATATAGGAATAATTTATATACAAATAAATAGAAATAACTATTATAATTCTATGAAAATGTGAGTGAAACTGTGAAATAAATTCCCAAAGAAAACTATCATTACTTATGGTTACTGGATAAAATATATGACATAATGATCTGGAATGATTTAATTAATATTTCACTTGGAGATGAGAATATAAACAAAATAACAATCTATGGAATTCTTATTATATTTTGTTTGAGAATAATATAATACCATTTTATATTTCATTAAAACATTTTATCAATATTTTAGAAAATCTAGAAAAAAACTCATCACACTCAATTTTTAGAAAAAACAGATACCCTTATGTATTTAACCTTATATATGACCATTATTCATTTCCCTGGAGGAAAATTATACATCACAAACAGTTACATATCATACATAAAATTTTCTATGTATGGGATACTTATGTTGAGGACCATACATTTGGTGTGACTCTTATATATCCCAGATTATACCATTAAATGTCATAAAGTATCCTCAAAAATTTACTAATTTTTGACCTTTATATATCATACGACCCTCACATACCACGAAATGACCCTTATAAGTCATAGGTATGGTCCCAACACTGTCAAATTTCATTCCCTAATGACCATTCTGTATCCATGAAAACTTGTATGAGATAAATAACATTAACATATACTTTTTTGTCATAGAAATGGCCCATTTTATTTGACGACCTTTACATATAATCTATAAATTTTCTTAATTTCTAAAAATATTTTGTATTAGATTCCAAAATATTGGGAATATTCAATGAGGAAGATAGTGAACCTGAGAGATGACTGCATTAGATGCTATAATACTAGGAAATAACCAATTAAAAACAATAAAATCCCAATCCAATCCACCAACACAAACCAAATAGATAAGGCATCCATCAAACTAGAATAGAGTGGGGGAATGTGCAAGGGATTTAAAAAAATGGTATAGGGTACTAAGAATAAGTATATCAAAGACAAGATGAAAAAAATAGATCAAAATTGATAAGAAATAGGGATAAATTGGGAAAGTAGAGATTGATAGTGATAACTCTTCACCATCACCATCTTAACCCAGAAAATAATCTAATTGTCACAAATTGTTCTCATGAGAGGAAAGTGTTCCACTTCAACAGAACCACCATGAAAATGACTACAAACACCTAAAATATCTTCTGTTAATCATGGATTCCTATATATAGAGCCTCACAATAACCTATCATGGTCATTCCCCACATCTCTCCATGAGAAAGTGATTCATCATCTAAAATCATTGTATAGAGATTTTTCCACCCCATGATCATACATACATAATTCCACCACACCAAAAACCCTATCCATGTCCAATTCCAACCAACCATCTCGACCAAGGTAGAAAACAATCCAACACACACACCCTTAACCTAAAAGCCACTGTAACTTCTTGGTAGCTAAGAAACTGAGTATGAGTAGTGAGGGGGTGGAAGTCGAAAAAACCATGTATGTAAACAAATAAAAGGAAGAGAAATCACCACATCATATCCATCATAGAAGGGAAATTCTAGGAAACCCAAGAGAGAGTGGGAGCCAAGTGAGAGAGAATTACCCAAGGAGTGTGGCACTATTTACCCCTCATGGTGGGTTAATCTTACATATTTCCTTTTCTATAGACTTTACTTTACTCTTATGTATTCCGTTTTCCATGGAATTTATTTTAAATATTCAATGAAACTCTATATTTACTTATACATATCACATAGGTTAACCGTACTTATAAACCCTCTAGTATCAATACTTTATCATTATGACCCTTACGTATGAGAGTTTTCTTTTTTTTAAAAAATATGCTATAATTTCATACCTCATCATATTCATACCTCCACGATCACTATAAATAGTCCACATAAAGTCAAAATAATTTTAAAACACTCCCAAATAAATATTGGAATTTTATCAGACCTTCAAAACTCCATTCAACATAATTTCCAAAGGTATTTGGAACTCTAGATTCACCCAAACCTAACCTATGATTAAAATATGGTGCTTTAATCATTATTAAAAATAATATAGCACACGTATTTTCCCTTATAGTATCCCCTATATCAACCCCCACTTTAGAAAAGGTCACCCCAATCCCACTCCAACACTTAATTTACCACCCAACACCCCTCTCAATCTTCTAAAAACTTAAAAAAACACCTCCTAGAGATGTTCTAACTATATTATTCTTGATTTAAATCCCAATTCTCAAAACATCTCATGCTCTGAAGAAAAAAATTCAAATGTACTCATGATTTTATCAACCAATAATAGTGATTATATAACAACCCTGCCACCATAAAATGTATAATCCTTGACCAGCATCCTCAAAGATCATCCATAATATATCTTGGTCACTAAGATCTGATGCATGAACAAAATCCTATGCTTCCCACAAGTCAGGGTCATTCCACTCTACCCTAACCAAATCCTATATTCAAAAAAATGTTCGCTAATACATTATAATGTCGATTATTTTCGCCAACTCCATAAAAATTCCATATTTGTAAATTTTTTTAATTCTTAATTTATCAATGTCACACCTTATCAAATGTTGTAAATAGTCTTCACCAAACAATTTCTTTCCCAATATTCCCTCTAAACATCACCTAGTGGTTCTGATAAAAATTCACAATCCAACTTGTACAAAAATATCCATCACACAAGGACCCACCTCATTGATAATGTTGGTAATCTTTCTATAAGAATCAATATTTGATAGGCCTGATCACTTTACTGGCGTATTTTACAGAACACAAACCCAGTATTACCACCCAACCATGATCTCACATATAGTAATTATTTGTTGTCAATTTCACTGGTTTTCCTTAATTATAATCAATAAATACCATATATAGACATATTCTACTTACTAGACATAATATAGTAACTTTTCTCAAAGTTCCATCTTAAAAAATAAACCACCTCGGGGTTGGGTCCTCTACCTTGTCACTTTTGACATTTTCCCAAAACTGATTAAAATGTGTATCATATGCTCAGATATTCTCTAGCATGATCACCACATTATATATTTCCTTACGATCAATACAAATTCACTATACTACGTAATATTCTTCTTCTACCATAGGTTTTCACTCACCTACCCCACTCATATTTTATGAATAGGTCCACATCATGAGAACTGCTCTATATTCTAATAATATTACGGTTCCCCATGAAATCACTATGTAATACCACCAATAATATTTCATCATTCCCTTTATCTAAATAGATCCAAATTAAGCTTCATAACCTCTATTATTACCTTAACATTATTTCATTTCATCATACTATATATGGACCTTGCCTATTCCCATTGGCAATTCACAATCTTAACAATTCACAACATAGCATAGTTTGGAAACTCTCTTGATTCTTTAGCCATCATGTTTATCATCTCATGTCATTAGAATTTCCTAAGACCTATAATTAAAATTAACACATTACAATATCCAAAATAATTTACAACCCAACTCTCTCATGATTTCACTATCTTTGCATAGATAAAACCCTAATGACTACTCGATCATTCCACTATCTCACCATACATATCTAATTTTTCATGTTATTCTTATCCCAATGCATCGGTTCCCACTGTTTTAACACACCTATATATTCTCTAGAGTAACCCCTAATCTAACTAACACACATCATAGGATCAAGGGTCAGCAACCACTTACTATTCCTCAAACACAAAAATATGTCTTGTAACTTTTCACCATCTCATATATGATCATAATCTATGAATACTCCTCCACCACGACCAATAATTACCCAAGACATAACTACATTTAGTCATTCTATTAAGGATTCCATTAACCCATCATAATATAATTTCACCTCTCAATGTAAGAACACAGTTCTTATTCTTTAAGTACAATTTTATTATTTTCGTTCTTCCTTAAGTGTTTTTGAGAAAATAAGGAAAATGGGAAAAAATTCAAAATTTTGTGACTACACGCCATTTACTTTTCCACACGCCATGTACTTTGGCCATGTGGGATGAGTACACAGGGCGTGTAGCCCTATCGGTGATGAAGGGTGTAAAAAATAACTACACACCATGTGTAGGGTATTTACACGTTGGGTATTCAGTCGGAAGGTGAATAGTAAGGTAGTGGAGGCAGCCGCCAACCAAGTGACAGTACATGCCATGTAATCGAGAATACACACCGTGTACTCATGTCGACAAGTGAACAATTTGGCGGTGAAAAAGTAGCTGCCAGAGGAATAGTTAAATGAGAAAAGTACACGTCGTGTAATTGAGAGTACACTCCTTTTACTTTTTTTTGCTTAAAATGGGCAGTAGCCACCTCTGTTCACAGAGGATGCTTAGAACACCAGTGGAGAGTGGGAGAGATAACCGAATCTTGGAGAATCCCCCGAACGCATACCAGGAACCCGATTCCTACGTCGTCGATCTCCTTGGAACTGCACGGGTGAGTTCATCCTCCTCATTGTGTGTTTCTTACCAATTCATTCCTGAGGGAAAGTTATTTGAGTTTGAACGAGATTATGTTCACATAAGATATGCATCGTTCTCATTTGTTTCAGGTGGCGTCATTCATGTGTACCGATCAAAGATGATCGAGGTAGGTGGTCTGGTGTTTAAATTCCAAATGCTATGTGTTTTTGTGTACCATTGTGCTACAAACCCATGTTTGGGGTGTCGTACGATTGTTTCCTTGGATGAAAATTATCTAGAACTTCATAGATAAACATTTGATATGTTAAAACTTCTGTTTGGTTTCACTGCTGGGATCCAGGACCACCCCTGGGGTGCATTCTTCTGTTTAGCCGTTTGGCCAGGTTACCCAAGTGTATACCATAAAATCTAGCATGCTTTAAAATTTCCTTGAGAGGAATTGTATATACTTTCTTGCTTATATGCTGGGCTTGGCCTGGTTACTTGTATAGCCTGAGGGTGGTGTCTCGTTTAGCCTGAAGACAACCTTTCTCATGCATGTGGGTAGTAGTTCATGTGCCTGTGGGAAATAGATTTTGTGCCTGTGGGCTACACCTTGTACACCTGTGGGAAATATCTATTATTCCTGTGGGAAATTATCTACGTGGTTTGATTCTGATTACCTGAGGGTAAGGATTGTTTTTCTGAGGACAATATATCATGAATATTCACTGTGGTGTTTTTCATATGTTGTACCTGTCAGGTTAAAGCATAGGCTTGGCATGGTTAAATGAATATTAAAAATGTAAATATAACTGGTAAAGTTAGTTACTTTTTAGTTCTGCTTAGTTTATTTCATTTAGCACTACATACTGTTGTTGCACATTTTCACTAACAGTTGGGCATGGGCCTTTGGTGGTTGACTACTGGGATTTATTTCTCACACCCTATTTGGGTCATGTCTTCGGCAAAAATAGAATATATTGATGTAGGTGTAGATAGGGGAAAGGGTCCCTGTACAGGTACATGATTTTTGTAGACGAGTAGGAGAGATTGAGACCGAGCATAGGCTTGCGATGCTGCTGAGTTCCTGCTGTACTGTTTTGTTTTGTTTGCTGTACCTTGTACTTTGAGATGTATTTTATTATATTTCTGTGTATCCTGTTCTGGCTGTTTTTATAGAATTAGTGACATGCTGCATCTCTATATATATGAATACTGGTTCCCTTTTACTCAGTTGTCCATTTCAGTTGTATGTTGTTTACTACTTCCGTTGATGCATGTTTATGATATTTATATTTTCCACTGCGTTACACTTTGAAAAATGGGGGCATAGTTTCCCCACTATCAGAACAGGGACCTCGCTGCTATTCGACATCCTCTAGTGTTTGGGGAAATGCACTTGAGGTCATGTGACCAACCGGGTTCAGGGCACCTGTGGTGTGGCACCCGGATCCGGGATGTTACAAAGTGGTATCAGAGGAGTTATTTTCTTTGAATTACTATTTGGAGCCTTAGTCAGTGATAGGACATAAATGGTAGTTGGTAATTAGTTATGCCTGAGAGTATCTAACCCGTGTTTAGGGAAAATCCAATCAACCTCGTTATTGCAATTATTACTCATCTTGCAATTTTACAGTTAATTTGATTTTCACCGTTGGGTGACGCACTTGTATTATGCTATTTATATGTTACACTTGGGTTCTATTTAGTTTCAACCCGATGAGATGAGGTTATGCCATCTCATGCATCATTTAGATATATTTTAGAAATCTCATGCCATGCATAGTTTTCATGCCATGTAGGTGCATTAGAAATTTCATGTTGTTGTGATAGTTGATGTGCTAGAAAAGCATGTTGTTGTGATAGCTGCTTTGATAAATACTTTCTATTCAATCGGGTATTGTTGTGTGAGGTTGCTGATAGAATGAATACCAAACTTTGGTTTTTGGGGAGTATGGTCCCTCAATAATCGGAATTTGGTGGATCATTGATGAGTTTACTTTGTTATAACATGTGTAAGATGCCAATCTTTGATTCGCGGGGAGTATGGCCCCTCACAGATCGGAATTTGGCACTTATATGTTTGTTTCAAATGTTTTTCAGGGCTCCGGAGTAGTTTATGAGGCTTAATGTCTGGAAAACCCAGGATACACGCCATGTAGTTCTATAGACACACTCCGTGTGTTCTTCTATTTGGGAAGAAATAAAATTTTGTTAAGTACACACCGTGTAAACTCAGTACACACCGTGTAGTCTCTTCCCGTGTCATAGACCGTGTGGGCGGGGACACGAGGCAGGAAATGGCTTAGGGGAACATGTTGTGTACCAGTTGTACATGCCGTGTAGTGTTGAACCAGTGTTTGACCGTGTAACTAACAACATGGATGGAGGAAACCTTAAGATATACATGCCATGTCTACCTTGAACATGCCGTGTAATCTGACCCAGGTACACGACTATGTCACGAACAACACGGGTCAGTGTTTATCTTTCCTAGTACACACCGTGTCCGCCTGGAACACGCCGTGTAGTGTCAGACGTGTTGTCGGCCGTGTAGCAAGCAACACAGGTTGGTCTGGGGCTTCTTTGAACACGCCTTGTCTTTTTGGAACACATCGTGTAGTTTGACCTGGGTACACAGGCCGTGTCACAAACAACACGGGCTGGTGAAAGACTGTAAAGTACATACCGTGTGCCTGTGGGACATGCCGTGTAGTTTTTTTAAGAGATCAGTGTGGCATAAACTGTGTAGAAGGACTCAGTCCTGGAAGGAGGATTCAAGTACACACCGTCTATTCAGAAGACACGCCGTGTGTTGGGGTGTTACATGACCAGTTTTAGCTGGAGTACACACCCATGTGGATGGCCTATGAGAACACGCCATGTAGTATTTATACACGCTGTGTAGTAAAGTTTTGTAAATATTGAATGCTTTCTTTCTCCTGTTCCCTTCTTGGTCTCCTTGTTTTCGGTCTTTGATAATCTGAATCTAAGGTGTGCGTTTGACCTTGTTGTGTCATGCCACCGAGAGGACCAATGGCTGTTTGCCAAGAGATCAGTGACGATTATACTCCTAAGATGGTTGTCCATGAGATACTAGTGGATCCTCCAGCAGTACCATATGCGGCGCCAGCCGTTTTACCGACATAGGTGCGGAGGCGCAGTTCTGTGAAGGTTTCATGCGGTTTATGCAGACCTTCCAGGGAGCACCGCAGGCCGCCACATCAATGGAAGAGCTGACACGTATTTTCCAGCACCAACATCCGCCTACGTTTTCAGAGGACGGAGGACCACAGGCTGCGAAGTCATGGCTGGATTCAGTGTAGACTATTTCCAAGTATCTTGAGATGCCTCTAGGGCAGAGGGTCAAGCTCGTGACTTATATACTGAATGATTCCACTAAGAGGTGGTGGGATGTTACCACCCAGTCTGAGCATCACTATGACATGGTTTGGGAAGTTTTTAGGTATCTTTCTATGAATTATTCTTACTATAGACACTGAGGGCAGATAGAGCTTGAGAGTTCATCAATCTGCAGCAGGGTGACATGTCAGTGATGGATTATTCTGCTCACTTCACCGAGTTTCAGTGTTTCACACCCGTTCTGGTGGGTGATGAGACGTTGAGGGCCATACGCTTTTAGGATGGCCTTCAATATGACATCCACGCACTGGTGAATGCTTTTAGGTTTCCTACAGTGCATGCTATTGTGAACCAGACACTGATTACCAAGCGAAACCTGTGGGAAGCTAGTGGTGTGAGCCAGAGCAGTTCAACTCCAGTTTTGGTACTATTTCTACCGGTAAGAGGAAGAGGCAGATGGATTTTTATCATGGTGGCAGTACTAGCTATAGGGATAATTCAGGTGTCTAGGTCATGTGCTACCAGTGTGGTAAAGAGGGGCACAAGAGACCTCATTGTCCACGTGACCCAGTGGAGTGCCGAGCTTGTGGCAGGATGGGTCATCTTCAGCGTTTTTGCAGGGCGTTTCCACCAGTAGCTAGTGAGAGGGTTTTTGTGCAAACTCCGCATGTGGGAGCAGGACCGACAACTTCATACCAGTCGGGAAATTGGAATACGTTAGGGCGTGCAGGTAGAGATGGTGGTCGTGGCGGTGGTATCCAGACACCAGGATCTCAGAGGCAGCAGGGTGGGACAACTTAGGGTAGCCAGGCTGTGTCGTAGGGCTGTGGAACTGGGTAGGAATATACAGTGTAATAGGCACAATAAGAGTAGGATCCCAGAACTTCTACTGTCAGAGCTATTATTATAATATCTTCTGTTTTATCTTCAGTAATTTTCGATAAGGGTGCTATACATAGATTTATATTTGTTCCCATTGTGGAGAGCCTTGGGATCTGTGTTTCTTATTATTCTGGTGTTACGACACTAGAAACTTCCTTGGGGACTAGAACGGTTGGTGTGCATCAGTGAAAGGAGTGTCCCCTTGAGGTCGGTGGGTGTCACTTTCTATGGGACCTCTATGTCTTGGAGATGACGAGCTATGATGTCATTCTCAGGATGGACTGGTTGGTACACTTATGAGACTTTGTAGACTACTATCGTCGTAGAGTGAGTTTCACATCACTAGAGGGATAAGAGTTTCTATACAAGGGTGAATGGGATGTCCAGGCGAGCCGAGTGGGACCTGAGAATCATGGGCGAGGTGGAGTGACAGCCCAGATTGTGAGTTTATATCTGGATGATTAGGGGACTTGTCAGAAGGACTTCCCTCCAGTAGTTTATCATTTTAGGGATGTTATCCCGGATCACTTTTTAGGTCTACCTCTGGAGCGAGAGGTGTATTTTTCTATTGATCTTGTGCCAGGAACGACACCAGTGTCCATTCCTCCTTATATGATAGCTACACCTGAGTTGCAGGACCTCAAGAAACAGTTAGAGGAGTTGTAGTCAAAGGGTTTCATCCAACCCAGTACTAATCCTTGGGGTTTGCTGGTCCTTTTTGCGATGAAGGTAGACAATACCCTCAGAATTTGTGTGGATTATCGGAAGCTGAACCAGCTGACAGTTAAGAACCGATATCCATTACCAAGGATTGATGATATTTTTGATCAAATTTGGGGAGAAAGAGTGTTCTCGAAGATTGACTTTAGATATGTATATCATTAGTTGTGCGTTAGACCATCTGATATACCTCTCACAGCCTTCAAAAGCATGTAGTGTTTATACAAGTACTTGGTTATGCCGTTTGGACTCACAAACGCACCCACGGTTTTTATGGCTCTGATGAATCGTGTGTTCCACCCTTATCTAGATTCTTTTGTGGTAGTTTTCATGGAAGATATCTTATTGTACTCTCACACTCAACACGACCATTCTACCCATCTTGATATAATATTTAGTACACTAAGAGAGCACCAGCTATATGCTAAGCTCTCAAAGTGACACTTTTGGATGGACCAGATACACTTCCTGGGTCATATTATCTCATAGGCAGGAGTAGTTGTAGATCTAGATAAGGTGAGAGAATTAGTTTCATGGGATCAACCTAAGAACGTGCATGATATATGGAGTTTCTTGGGGTTGTCTGGTTATTACAAGCGCTTTATATAGGACTTCTCCGATTTATCAGCGCCGTTGACGGGTTTGACTAAGAAGGTTGTGAAGTTCGTTTGGTCAAAAGCTTGCGAGACAGCCTTTGAAGAAATGAAGGGACGATTGATATCCTCACCAATCCTGATACTTCCAGAGCAAGGGAAGAGCTATACATTCTACTATGATGCATCAGGTATTGGGCTGGGATCAACGTTGATGGAGGGTTATCGAGTGGTTGTGTACGTGTCTCGGCAGTTGAGGCCACACGAGAGGAATTACCCGACGCATGAACTCGAGTTGGATGCAGTTGTTCATGCGTTACACTGTTAGAGACATTATCTCTTGGGAGATCATTTTGTGGTGTTTACTGACCACAAAAGTCTCAAGTATATCCTTACCCTGCGTGAATTGAACCTGAGATAGCGAAGGTGGGTCGAATACCTTCAGTCCTTCGACTTTGGGCTTGCCTATACACCTGTTAAGGGTAATGCAGTTGCTGATGCACTGAGCAGGAAGACTCAGACACAGGCAGTTCATGCGGAAAGTAGTGATTGGAAGCTTATGGACTTTTTCTCTGAGATGCATTTGGAGGTGCACGATACTCAGGGACAAACCTATCTTTCATCCTTAGCTGTGACTTCTTCCCTCCTTGATAAAGTGAGGATGAGACAGCTATAAGATTCAGAAGGCCTAGTTCTACGAGAGTCAGTGGAAAGTGAGGACCCTCCTCCTTGTTGGGAGATAGGCGATGATGAGGTAACATGTTTCCATGGAAGAGTATGGGTTCCAGGGGATATATGCGAGGAGCTAATGCGGGAGTTTCAGGCTTCATCTTGGGCTGTGCATCCCAGAGTTACCAAAATGTACCATGACTTGAGACATCAGTATTGGTGGCCGGATATGAAGAGGTAAGTAGCTGGTTTTGTTACAATATGTTCTACCTATCAACAGGTAAAGGCGGAGCATCAGAGGACAGGTGGACTATTACAGTAGTTATCCATTCAGGAATGGAAATGGGATGATGTCACAATGGATTTCGTGATCAGGTTGTCGAGGTCACCTCGAGGCAATGATGTCGTGTGGGTTATTGTGGACAGACTCACGAATGTGACTCACTTTTTGATGATCAAGGAGACCTTCGGTGTTGAAGTGCTCAGAAATTTGTATATCCGAGAGTTAGTACGAATTCATGGGGTCCCTCGCTCTATTGTTTCTGATAGGGACACCCATTTTACATCTCGTTTTTGGCAGAGTTTTCAGAGGACACAGGGTACACAGGTGCTTCTGAGCACAACTTACCACCCTCATACCAATGGCCAGTCAGATCGTATGATACAGGTGCTTGATGACATGATGTGTGCATGTGTCCTAGACTTTAGGATCTCTTTGTAAAAGCATATACCCCTAGTCTATTTTTCCTATAATAATAGTTTTTTCTAGAAACTATTGAGATGGCACCATATAAGGCTTTATATGGTAGGCCATGCTAATCACCTATGTGCTGGATGGAGGTAGGTGATGTAGCTTTACTGGGACCACGTCTCATGCAGGAGAATTCAAAGCAGGTCCAGTTGATACAAAAACGGATGGATACTACGCAGTCTCGTCAGAAATCTTACGTTGATCGCCGTAGATGACCCTTGGAGTTTGTGGTCGGGGATCAGGTTTTCTTGCGTGTTTCACTGAGGTTGGGACACATCTTAATCAGGAGACAGGGTAAACTTTCACTGAGGTATGTGGGGCCGTTTGAGATTCTGGAGTGATTCGGGTCGTTTTCCTATCAGTTGCAGTTACCACAGAGGTACCAGGCCATGCATGATGTCTTCCATGTATCTCAGCTACACCGTTATCATTCAGACCCGTCTCACATATTTCATCCCGAGGAGGTTGAGCTTCAGATCGATGCGTCCTATGAGGAGCATCCGATTTGTATCATTGATAGGAGCACGAAGGTTCTCCAAGGATGGTCAGTTCCTCTCGTACGGGTGCTATGGCAGCATGGCCGAGTGCAGGATGGAACCTGGGAGTGGGAGACCGACATATATGCTCAGTGGCCAGAGTTGTTCTGAGCTTTATCTTCACCACCCTTGTAAGGGCAATTTGGGGACGAATTACTTTAAGGGGGGAAGTTTGTAAGAATCAGGTTCTTATTCTTGAGGTATGTATTTCTTATTTTACTTCTTCCTTAAGTGTTTTTGATAAAATAAGGAAAATGTTGAAAAATCCAAAATTTTGTGAATACACGCCGTGTACTTTTCCACACGCCGTGTACTTTGGCCATATGGGATGAGTACATAGGACATGTAGCCCTGTCGGAGATTAAGGGTGTAAAAACTGACTACATTCCATGTATAGGGTATTTACACGCCATGTATTCAATCCGCAGGTGAATAGTAAGGCAGTGGAGGCAGCCTCCAGTGGAGCGACAGTACACACCGTGTAATCGGGAATACACGTCGTGTACTCATGTTGACAAGTGAATAGTTTGGCCGTGAAAAAGTAGCCTCTAGAGGAACAGTTAAATGATAAACGTACATGCTGTTTACACGAGAGTACACGCCGTGTAGTTTTTTTCACTTAAAACGGACATTAGCCTCCTCTGTTCATAGAGGACACTTAGAATGCCAGAGGAGAGTAGGAGAGATGGCCGGAGCTTGGAGGATCTCCCGACCGCATACCGGGAACCCGATTCCTACGTCGTCAATCTCTATGGAACCGCACAGGTGAGTTCTTCCTCCTCCTTGTGTTTTTCTTACCAATTAATTCCCAAGGGAATGTTATTTGAGTTGGAATGAGATTATGTTCACCTCAGATCTGCGTCGTTCTCGTTTTTTTCAGGAGGCGTCGTTCACGTATACCGATCAGAGACTATCGAGTAGGTGGTCTGGTGTTTAAATTCAAACTGCTATGTGTTTTTCTACACCTTTGTTCTACGAACCCATGTTTAGGGTGTCTTATAGTTGTGGAAATTTCTGAAAATTATCTAGAAATGCATAGATAAACTTTTGATAAGTTAAAACCGTTGTTTGGGATCACTACTTGGATCCAGGACCACCCCTGGGGTACATTCCTCTATTTAGCCATTTGGCCAAGTTACTCGAGGGTATACCGTAAAATTTAGAATTCATTAAAATTAACTTGAGAGTAATTGTATATAATTACTTTCTTATAAGTTTTGATCGGCCCGGTTACTTGTATAGCCTGAGGGCAGTGTCTCGTTTAGCCTACGGATAACCTTTCTCATGCCTGTGGGCAGTAGTTCATGTGTCTGTGGGCAATAGATTCTGTGCCTGTGGGATGCACCTCATACGCCTCTGGGAAATATTTTTTATTCCTGTGGGCAATTAGTTGTAGGTTTTGATTATGATTACCTAAGAGTAAGGATTTTTTGTCTGAGGACAGTATATCATGAATGTTCACCGTGGAAGTTTTCATATTTTGTACCTGTCAAGTTAAAACACAGGCTTGGAACGTTTAAATGAATATTAAAAATGGCAATATAACTGGTAAAGTTAGTTACTTTTGAGTACTGCTTAGTTTATTGCATTTACTACTGCACACTGTTGTTTCAAATTTTCACTGAAAGTTGGGAACAAGCCTTTGGTGGTTTCCTAATGGGATTTATTTCTCACACCCTATTTGGGTCATGTCTTCGGCCCAAACAGACTATATTGTTGTAGGTGTCGATAAGGGAAAGGGTCCCTACATAGGTACATGATTGTTGTAGAGGGGTATGAGAGCATGAGACCGAGCTTAAGCTTGCGATGCTGCTGAGTTCCTTTTTCACTGTTTTGTTTTGTTTGTTATACCTCATACTTTGAGTTGTATTGTATTTTATTGCAATGTATCCTTTTCTGGCTATTTTCATAGAATTAGTGACATGCTGCATCTCTATATATATGACTGTTGGTTCTCTTTTACTTAGTTTTACATTTCAGTTGTATGTTGTTTACTACTTCCGCTATTGCATGTTTATGCTATTTATCTTTTCTACTGCATTGCACTTTGACAAATAAGCGCATAGTTTCCCCACTATCAGACCTGGGCCATCACTGCTAGTCGGTAGCCTCAGTTTTTCAGGGAAATGTGCTTGAGGTCTTGTGACCAACTAGTTTCGGGGCACCCGTGGTGTGGCACCCAGATCCGTGATGTTACACTCAGGTTCCTTCACCCCATACAGGTCTTAAGAGACATAAGAAATAAATCAAAAAATGACCCTCCCACATACTGAGAAAATATCAAATATTACCACCATAAAGTTTTCATTCACCTTCTTGAACTCACCCTATGAATCAAATAACTCACACAAATCTATCCCCTTATCCCAAAAATTCCCCAAATCTCACTCATTGATATGTCTCACATGTCATCCAAGGCTAGTCGCATCCAATAAAAACCAAGCATACCTACAAAAGGTTATCTTTATCATTCACCACTCTACCCACCCTGTAGGTTAAGTGAAAGTGCACACTAATTACATATGATAAGAGTGTATCAATTAAACTAATCACACAAGAGTTCTCAATATCATTTTTTACTAAATTAAATCATACCCAATTAGGTGTACCCCCAATGTTACCCTTCTAAACTATTTCACTTATCCTTCCATGAGTCGTATCCCATAAGTCTCAAGTTCATGTTCTTGATTTACCATCCATTCATAATATTCAAATTAATGTCATCAATACTAGGCTAACATACCTAATTAACTATATGAACAGGTTTCCCATGCATTATAAACCTATCACAACCCATTCTTTCATATGTATAATCCCCAAGACATTCCCATGCCTATACCATATCCTTGATAGAACCTCACATGCATCAATAAAAAAAACGAAGAATATACCCATTATACCCATCTATAAAGACACTCTAAGGTGTGGGTTAACCAATCTCTAAAGTTACCCCCATATATCACAACTCATTTCTACCAATAACAATAAATCATACAACTGTTTAATTACAAAAATAGACTCACCAATGTCTTCGGTCACATCTCAACATCATTTGGATCTCCCAAACATCCTATAAGTCAAGTCCCACTAGGTCACAAATCATGAATAAGCACCCAAGACACCAAATCATATTTTACAAGGTACTCAAAAGTCAATACACCAACTCTAGGGTTCTCCAATATATATATATATACATCAATCAGTTCATACTGAATTAAATTGACCACTCTAGGCTACTAATCCTCATTGGGTATCCACATACTATAATACCTGCTTATGGACAAAGGTCAAATCTATGTGTATATAAAATTATAAACCTATAAATATTTTAATTGAGAAAATTAATACCCATTTGGTTTTATTAAATATAATTCCACAAATAAATTATTTGGGAAAAAACCAAATAATTTATTATTGATGGTTGAAATAATCAAAACCTATATTTGTTTTTCTTTTTCTATAACTATATTCACTATCACTCGTAAGCATTCACATGTCATGTGAACCTATATTTCTGATATGATGCATGAACCCATGCTTCTTGCCTCTTCAGAAATACATTAAACCAAAAATTCAATAAATCTAAAATATCATACCTAGTAAGAATAAAATTAACTTTTACATCCAAAACACTGAATAGTAGATCACAACACCCTAGTAACATGGACTTTATTTTATGTCGATACTAGTTAGTCACATGACGAGCATCCACCCCATGTTCTAACTAGTCTTATATTGTATCTACCATATCCCAAACATTATGATAAATAAAAACACTCAAATAACACTTTGTAATTTCCCAACTCGACTCTCTCTATAGTAATTAGACTAGAGTGTTACATAACCTCATTTGCACCTCCCTATATTCTAGAGGCTACCGAATAATAGTAAAGGGTCGAAGGGGATACCATGTGGAGACGATACCCTCATATAAAAGTATAGAAAATCATAAATAACATACAAATTATCATCAAAATACCTAAAGGAATAAAAAAAATATTCTCTCCAAGTTGTGTTTTGGTTTTATTTGTTGTCTGTAGATCAGTATTCTGAAGAAAGAAAGTTTTTTAAGAAAGATTCAGGATGGAAATCTTATTGATAATTGTTTTCAAAAGAACCAGACCCACGATTTCAAAATAATTAGACTCAACATGGGTTTGTAAAAAGAGAAGGTCATAGTGAGGAATTGATCATAATTGAATTCACATTGAGATAGGAATAAAAGGATCAGTTTCATTAAGAGTGTATCTTGTTGGAAGTAAATGTATATTAGATTCACTCTGAATTCGATATGAATAAAGTGATGGTTTTAATGAAGAATCATATTCTTTGTGACTACAATTAGTTAAATGTGATGATTTGTTTCTGATTTGTAGGTCATAAATCATAAGTTAATTGGAGAACTTATGATGTAATCTTGGTAAAAGAAACGGTGGGTGAAAAAGATTCAGGCGTATTGTATTCTAAGAAGAAAAGGTTGTTGAGAATCATACTCAAAAGATCAAACCTAGGATAATCATATCTTGGAAAATCATACCCAGAATGATCAAGATGATTATATCCAGGCCAATAATAATTAGAAAGATCATAGTAATGATAATTGGATTCAGGATGAGAAGAAAATAAATAGGTTCTTGGAGGATAGAAAAGTTCTAATACTTTTAATTTTATGTTAGGCACTATAGCAGCTGATCCAAAAATTTGTTAAGGGGAATGAGAAGGATGTTGTTGTGAAAAAACATAAATAATTATTAATTGGTATCATATTCAGGAAAGAAATAAACTACTAATCAAACTCAATATGCCAACGTAATTAGAGGAAAAATTTATTGAGACCGATGAATGTAAATAAAAGATTTGAAGATGATCAATAATGTATTAAACCATTTAGAAGGGATTTAATTTCTTTTTTTTTATCATTTATGTGGGTCAAGAGAAAAGGTAAAGAAGTAAAAATGGTTCAAGATCATAGATGAAAGAGTTTGTTGGATGTTCTGTCAAGGGGGAGAATGGAATTAAAAAATTGGTTTTATTCCATATTCAGATGTTGTATCCATTTCGTCATATATTTATATTCAATTTATACAGATCACTATTTTGAAGGAAATCAGATTGAGAAAAAACAGACTCATAAATTCAAATTAGATTGGATTTTGTAAAGAATATATAAATAAGATATGAAGGAAAAAGATTATTTGAGAAGATTTAAGAAGGGACAATGAAGTCAAAATGCACCTGATATTTCTTGATATTTGTGTGAATTTATTTGAGTAGGAAATATTTTGGGATTACTTTCCAAACCTCTCATGGTTCTCCTTTAAATGGAGAAAAGTACATCATTCATTTTTTGATGATCGATGTAATTTTCACTACATAAGTGAGATAAATCCATGTTATTAGAGAGAAGAATATGATTTCTATATTGCGATTTTTGTTGAAAACAATTTGATGCATTAAAGTGAAAGAGAATAGAAAATATTAAAAATTTATATTCAGCTAATCATGATAATTTTACTCAACTAATTACCATATTCGTCTTGTCAATCATATTCATATTATCATCAAATCAAGCTAGATAATTAGATTTTTTATTTTCATACTGAGATTTCTAGACTGAGGAAGAATCATATAGGGAGAATTATACTAAGTTTTTTGTACTCATAATTAGAGCGGTACTGATTTATCCCTACCGTATTATATCAAAGTCAAATTTTTCGTACAAGGGAGAATCATACCAAGAAGAATCATATTGGGAATAATCGTATCAAAGAGAATTGTACTCTGAGGAATCAGATTGGGAGAAACGTACTGGGATAATTAGACCAATTTTTCCTTAACAAAGTCCAATAAGTTCTTACCTTCATCTGGGTAAAAAATTGATGAATGTTTTTAAGTGAATGAATTTGTGAAATTTAAAAGAATCATAGGTGACATGAGTTGTTACACAAAATTTGTATTACCCTATTTGTTCTAAGAGAGTGCACACATACTTTTGTATTGTCTTCAAATAACTACTCGAGTGAAAGGGTATATCCTACTCACTTTGATCCAAAGATTGTTTTATATTGGTTTTGTGTTTTTGAATTTCTACAAACAATTTCAAGGACGTAGATATTTGTATTAAATAGTGAATCTTGTAAATACCTATGTTCCTATGGATTTATGTTTGAATTTTTTTATCAGAAAGGAATAGAATATTTAACATGAGGTGAATGTTTTTTCATTTTGAAGGAAACCAAAAAGAAAAAGTATCACTAATTCACCGCTCCCTATCTTAGGGATACAACTATCCTTATTAGGCACTTACAAGTGGTATTAGAGGGTAGGTTCCCTTTGATTATTCTTTGTTAAAGGATTGAAGAGAATATTATGGAGAATCTGAATTGTGTGAACAGTAAAGGTATTCCAATCTTAAATGATAAGAAATATCATATTTGGAAAGGAAGAATGATTCCACATGTTATATCTCAAGGTTATGATGTCTCTGGAGCTGTTACATATGGTTTCCCTCACCGTAACAAGAATGATCCTATTTCTAATATTTATATGGAATATCCTCTGAATAACATAAGAGATAATAATTATTTACTCTCATCACTTTCTGAAATTGAGTGTCTAAGAGTAAAAGGAGTTTTCACTACCAATGGAATCTGGGATAAGCTGAATAACATATATGAAGTCAATATAAAAGTAAAGAAGAAAAAATTTAAATTATGGAGATTAAATTATGAATATATCAAGATGGATGAGAATAAATTTTTTGAATACTTCTTTACCGGGGTAAATGACATTGTGACAACTATTAGATGTCTTGGTGGAAATTTATAATATTCTTCAATTGTTGGAAAGTTCTAGAGAGTTCTTCTGGGCATGTTTTGTGGTCAGTTTTCTTCATTGGAAGATAGAGATCCAGAAACATTATCTCTAGATTATTTTCATAGTACTCCCATTACTTATGAAATAAGAAGGGATAGTGTTATAAAAGTAAAAACAAAAGTTGATAGCGAAATTTATTTCATGTATTCCAAGAAATAAAAGTCAAATAAGATTCTTAAATAAGAAGAGGGTGGATATTATGAATCTGAAAATGAGGTATGTAAAAATCTTAATGATATTTTATCCTTGTTTTCTAAAAATGTGATAAGAGGTACAATAATGTATAAAAGAAAACTTTCATTAAAATATTTTGTTTTTGGAACTGTTGGGAATATTTTTCCAATTGTACTTAAAGAGGAAATGAAGAAGAAAATGATGAAGAATATAGTTAGAAGAAGAAATAAAACCAAGAAGATCATAGAATAAAAATTTCGATAAAGAAAAATTCTATTCCAATAGGGAGGATAAGAATTTTTCCAAATAAAAAAAGATAAGTTTTTTGGATAAGGACGATGATATTGAATATTTTAAAAATGATATTGACGAAAACACGTATATTTAAATAGTTAATGATTAAAGTTTCTATAATAATGAAAGTAGTTGCTCTAAAAAAGAATAAATTGAAGTTGAATCCAAAAAATATATTGAGTATGCTGGGGAAAATAATTTTATTTAAACAATGAATGATGAAAAATTCAGAATTAGAAATTCATATGTAAAAGAATATAATATTGAAATTCATTTGGAAAAAGGGATGAAAGAATTCTTTTGAAAGATCAGAAGACACGAAAAACAAAACCAGAAGATGGAATATGAATGTTCACCAACAATTAAAGAAATATTTTCAGAAGAGAAGAATATAATAATGGTATAGATTTGGTTTTTTAAAAAATATATTGAGGAATAGAATAATCATAATGAGTATCTGTAGGTAAAGATGAAAGAAAAACTATAGGAGTTAGAACTTGTCCAACAAAAACGTTATAAAGCTAAAGAGAAAGGTAAAAACATCAACAAATATATCTCTAATGTTGGTGAATGTTCTCGTTTTATGAAACCTATGAAGGATAAAAAATATTTACCTTTAAAGGTTGATAAGAATGATGCAATTGTTTCCGAGAAGAAGAATGTTCAAAAAGTCATGTATATATCCAAAACCAACAAAGTTGAAGACTTAGTAGTCTCAAAGAACCTTGAGTTTAAAAATGTTTTATTAATATATGAAATTTTTTCAATACATTTGGTTTTGATAAATATGAAAAAAAATTCTCTTATTGATAATAGAAAGGTTGGTGGCTCAGAAAATAAGGAAAGGATGGTCATTGAGAAGCATATTCACAATTCAAATTATTATGGAAGTTTCAAAGGAAAATATTCTTTCTATGGCTATTGCTAGTATTTTGGGGGATTTAGGCACAAAAAAATATATATTTTGGTTTAACCAGGAATATTTTTTTATCCCACATATTATGGAAGGAAAAGGATGAGGGGGAGTTAATCTCTTCAAAGAAATCATTATAAAAAGGTTTCTTTGTTGAAACCTAAGAAGGTTTGTAAAATTTGTGAGCAACTTGGACATCTTGCTAATGGATGTCTTGTTTTCTTACCGTCAAAACGAATGTTTCTAAACAATTATAAAAATATAGATGTTTTTAAATTTAAGAAAAATAGATATATAGAGTCTAAAAATAATTCATGTTTAGTAATCTGGATAGAAAACATTGAATTCTCTTGGAAATTACAAGAACCAAAAAATTCAGTGAAAGAAGAGAGGAATATAAAAACTGAAAAAGATATAATAAATGTGGAAAAAATTTTATCAAAAGATCGTGGATATGAGAAATAAGGGCATGATATTGAATGTTGTTCTAATATATTTCCAGAAAAAAATACATGAATGAAAAACATGGAACAAACTGTTTATAATAATGATTTTACTAAAGATGAAGAAAATACGGAATCCTCATCAGATGATTCAATAGAAAAGAAGAATCTTGTTAGAAAATCTGAATAGGATGAATATAAAGAAGAATAAACGTTCAAAGAAAAATCCAATAAATATAAATGATTTCAAAACTAAGAGAAGTTTCTTATTCCGATTATTGTTTCTAATAAACATTCAAGGTTCCTCCTTATTCACAAAATCTTTTTATTCATGTGGAAACTTATAGGTATTTGAAGCAGTGAAAATAAGGATGTTGGAATTTAATTGTATCATAACATTCTTTCAAAAGAAATTAATGAGGTTTTGAAAAACTTGAGGTTTAGAAAATATGTATTATTATACACCAGAAATTTCTTATATGTTTATTAATATGAGTGTAGGTTACTTTTAACTTAAAAAAATTCTTTCAATGATTTCACCAATCATGATAATTTTTAAAGAATCATGAAAAGAATTTACCTTAATGTTTTGTTATAGGAAACATTCATCACCATGATTATACACTCATTTTTATACACTGGGTTTTCCCACATTGACTTAGATTGGTTTAGTTAAAGGTCATTCATTAAGAAACTCATTTGACACTCATGTTGAAGAAAAGTGTCAAGATTCAAAAAATGAAAAGTTACAACCCTTGGAAATGATATTTTTGGAAGAAAAATGTCTTAATGGACCCATTGATTTTTTTATTCAATTAGGGGGAGAGATAAGATAAAAGGGAGAGAGATAAAATAAATATGGGGAGAAATAAAGGAATGGAGAGACTAAAAAGTGTGAAAAGAAAAACAATACCACTTTCTATTTTTAAGTGGTTGAAGTGGGTATTGATAATAAATACAAATGGGGGATTTTTAGGCTGAAGTTGTGTTTTGGATGTATTTTTTGTCAATTAAACAGTATATTGAAGAAATAAATTATGTTGAGAAAGTCAATGGATTGATATAGTATTGATAACTATTTTAAAAAGAATTAAACTTGCTCTTTCAAAAGAATTGGGCTCACCATGGGTCTGGAATGGGAGAAATTTTTCATGAGGAATTGATTGTAATCAAATTTTCTCTAATTATATAATGAAAGGATTTGTTTAATTAAGAAAGAATCTTGATGGAAGTAAATTGACCTCAGATTCACTCTCAATTCATTAGGAATAAAGTGATGTTTCTTGTGAAGAACCAGAGCATGCATGACTAAAATTAATTAAACGTGATGATTCTTTTCTGATTCGTATTTCATAAATCATAAGTTAATTAGAGAAATTATGATGCATGGTTGGTGCATGAAAGTGAGAGTGAAAAATATTCTAGATGATTGTATTCTAAGAGGAAAATGTTGTTGGGAATTATTCTCAAAAGATCATACCTAGAATAATCATATCTAAGATAATCATACCCATAATTATTTAGATGATCGTATATAGGCCAATTATTCTCAGAAATATAGTACTCTTGATAAATAGATTTTGGCTAAGAAGAAAATAAATAGGTTGCTAGAGGATTTTAAAGTTTCAATACTTTCAATTTTAAGACAGACACTATAACAACCAAACCTCACATGTATTCAAAGGAATCAGAATAAATTTAATGGGAAATGAGAAATAATTTTTAAGTAGTATCATATTCAAAAAAGAAATAAGCTTCTGATCAGACTTGGTAAGCTATCATAATCAGAGAAATATTTCATTGAGACCAATGAACACATAGAAAATAAAAGAAGATGATCAAAAATGTATTAAACCATTTAAAAGGGATTGAATTGACTTTTTTTATCATTCCTCTAGTTAAATATAAATTTTGAAGAAGTAAAAAAATAGAGTAGAGATGAAGGAGTTTCATGGATGTGTTGTCAAAGTAGAGCATAGAATTTCAAAAACTGGTTTTATTTAGCATTCAGAGTGGTATCCTTTTTTTAACACATTTATATTAAATTGATACATAGAACTAATTTGAAAGAAATTGGATTGAGAAAAAAATGAACTATGAAATTGAAATCAAAATGGATTTTTCAAAGAAATTCTGAAGAAGAGATGAAGGCTGAAGGAGATTCAAGAAGATTTGAGAAGATTCAATAAGGGTTGATGAAGTCAAAATACACCTTAGATTTTAAAGGAAATTGAGATTTGTGTGATTTTTTGAGTCAGAAAGATATTAAAATTCCCAACCAAACCTATCATGGGTCACCTATAAATGGTGAAAAGCACATTGTACTTTAATAACGACTGATGTACTATTCACTTTTGAAGTGAGAGAAGCTCTGGGTTTTTAGAGAGAAGAGGAGGATTTTTGAATAGATATTTTTATTGAATTTTTTTGATGGATTTAAGTGAAAGAGAAGATAAAAGATCACAATGTTTTATTTAGCTAATCATCAGACTTGGGGATAATTTTACATAGCTAATTACCATATTTATCTTCTCAATCATATTCATTTGAACATCATATCGGGCTAGATAATCGGATTCAGGATTTTTATTTTGTGATTTCTGGAACGAGGAAGAATCATATAGTGAAAAATGTTTTTAGTTTTCCATACTCAGAATTGAAGTGGTGCTGATTAATCTCTACCATATTTGGTCAAAGTTATATTTTTTTATTGGGGAGAATCATACCAAAAGGAATCGTACAATGAAGAATCGTATCGAGGGGAACCCTACTTAAAGGAATCATACTGGAAAAAATGTACTAAAAATCAGACTGAGTTTTCCTTAACAAAGTCCAAGAAGTTATTAGCTTATTCTGGGTAAGAATTTGAAGAATTTTTTCCATTCAATACAATTGAGGAATTTAAAATAAGCATAGGTAACATGAGTTATTACACAAATTTTGTATTACCCTATTTGTGCCAAGAGGGTGCACACGTACTTTCAGATTTTCTTCAAAGTACTACACGAGTGAAAGGGTATATCCTACTCATTAAAATCCAATGATTGTTTTCTAATGGATTGTGTGGTTTTTAATTTTCTCAAAACCATATCAAGGAAGTAGCTATTTTTATTGAATAATGAAACTTGTAAATAAATGTGTTCCTGTGTGTGTGTGTTTGAATTGATTTCAGTAGGGAAATTTTTTTTAACAAGAGGCAAAGGTTTTTAACATTGAAAGGAAACTTAAAATAGAAAGTATCATTGATTCACTCCCACTACCTCTCAGTGATACAATTATCCTAACTGGGAACATACAAAAACCCAACAACCAACCCATATAGAAAAATAAATAATATGTAACAAGTTATAAAAGAATAAAATTTCTAAAATGACACATGAATCTGGAACACTCTAGTAAGATCCTATTAAGGTAGATCTATACAACCCAAACCAAAATATAAAAACAGAAATAAAAATAACCTCGTCTCAAGTCCCAAATCGGTTCCATATCCTGACTTTATCCATGTTGTCCAACATAGTCACCAAAAACTGAGCCTCTTCCATACATGTACATGTGACTATGAGGTATTCATATGTACCAATGATCTAGGGAAACCTAAGAAATGTGTAAGTACAACTCAGTAGGCCACCACTAAAGGTGTCCCTTAATATATATAGTATAATTAGAGTGTGTCCTGATGTTTCATGATAAATTACTAAAGAATAAATAAATAAACCGTTGTTCATAATTGGGTTCCATAGTGACATAATGGAATGAACAAACCTACTTCAACTAGTACAAGATGTATCTAAACAGGATATTTCAATAAAACCAAGGGTTTGATAAGCACCTTCCCATAATACCATCACATTTCAGGGATAATCATATAATAGATCATAACCCCCAAGGAATATGGATTTGTAATAGAACTACTTCCAATATCTCATAACCACCCAGGGAGAATATCATCCCACCAAAGAACTATTTCATATCACATCAACACCCTAGGGGAATAGTTCCCTGTCTTGGAAGCATCACACATCTCATCACCACCTGATGGGGAATAACAACGAGACCCAAAAGCATCCCATATCTCATCACCACATAAGGGGAATAATTCCCCATCATAGAACCATCTCATATCTCATAAATACCAATGGGGGAATGGATCCCCACCTTAGAACCATCTCATATATCATCACCACCCAGGGTTAATAACACCCTTCCATCGAAACATGTCATATCTAATCACTACCCTAGGGGGGATAAAGCATTTCCCTAAAACAATCTTGTATCTAATCAACACCCTAGGGGAATAGTCTCCTTCCCCAGAACCATCCTATATATATGAAAACCTGAGTATTTTTAAATAATATACCACTTGAATATTTAATAAATATTTATTTTTGTTAAATAGTAATAAATACAATTGATTCAAATACTATAACTTTTATGAAATCATCATGATATGAATATAAAATAAAAAAATTATACAATATATGAAAAGTTTATTACATGATATTATAGTCAAAATATCCTAATTAATTATCCAATTAATATAATATAATTTTTACATCAAAATAAATTTGAAAATATTTATTGGTGTTGATGCAATGCTTGCACAACATACTGACTGAAAATTATTATTTTTATTAGGAAAGACACTTTTGAGGAAAAAGTGATAAACCATAAGTCCAACAAGAACCAAATAGCAACAAGCAGAAGATCAGAAACAATCTCACCCAAGCAGAAGCAGCAACCACAGGCTCCAAAGAAGGACCACTCGGCGATCCCATGCAAGCATGGTCCCTCCCGATGGCAAGCCATCCCTCCGTATCAACCACATCCCAAATGTCCTGTAGAGGAACAAGCAGCATGTTCTAGCTCGTCTGAGACGAATTGAACCTTCCACATTCCTCACACAACCAGGACAGTAACTCAACACAACATAAGTTAGGAAAGAAGTAAAATAGAATAATTGAAAACCAGATGGATTCTACCAGAGTCAATTTCCCTAAACAATATCCATGATAAATTAGATACCTGCAGAAGTAGATCACCTCTTATCAGGTCTTCAAAGGAAGAAGTCAGCGTATTCCAGACCTGCATATATTCCTCAAGACTGATCAACCCCTTGTTGAAACCTCCAACCAGGATCGTGTCCTGTTTATCCACCCAAATATACTGGTCCTCATTAAGCTCCACTTCAAGATTCCTACCCATCATCTTGGCTGCATCCTCATCTGAGGCGTTGAGGAATAACACTTTCTCTGACACCACATCACCAGAGATTAAAACCAAATCCCAGGAGGGATCATGATGTCCAGCTGTCTTTTGGTGACACCTACTCTCTTTATCCATCTTCTCCACCAATATTTTCTTGGCTGAACGGGTCTTCATAGGAGGAGGTAAGGAGGATTAATCCTTCCTACCCCTCTTTCCTCGCTTCCTCCTGACCCTCCTCGAACCAGATTCTGCATCTGAGAAACTTCTACCGACCACGTCGCGTTCATTTCCCCTTCCACCATCATCATACTCTGGATAGGTATTTCCCCTAATCCGACCTTCCAACAAAAAACCATCAGCACTCCCCCTGTTATCCTTACCATCCTCAACCAAGGCAGCTAGTTCAATACTATGCTCCTCCTCAGCCAGCATTCCATACCTGTTGCTCAAGGCGACTGGCGTCCGGACTGGAGATCTAGCCCATGGCAGACAAGCAGCGCTCAACCCCCCTGCATCTTCGAGGTTAGCCTGAACCTGCACCTCCAAAACAGACCCAATCAGTTGTCTCATAGCACTACCCAGAGCAGGACCTACCCCACTGGCGCCTTCCTTCCCCATGATACAGTTTTCCTCAACACCTGATCCCTCCAGAAAGGCGGGTTGATCAAAACCCCTGCCCATATATTGAGGCTGTGGGTTCAGAGTCTCCCAACCTCTGACTGGAACACAATTGGCCTCAAACATGGAAGGATCACTTGCAGACAAAGAGGGGCTAGCCAACGCCCCAACCGCAAGACCCCGGTCCTTATTTCCCATGCTACTCGAAGCCTGTAAACCACCCAAATTCTTCTTTGGGTCAACAACCACCGCCTCCACCTGAGGCTCCGAAGCCTTCGAAGTCTCCTTCAGAACTGTGCCCGCAGACCTCATCCTCCCCGAGTCAGTGAAATCCCTTACCGAAGCTTTAGAAGGATAGTGGAACCCCACCCCGGGATGGACAGGAGACCCCTGCTCCTGGACACCACAAATTTCTTCACTACAATCATTAGTATCCGCCAGCACCTCCTGTTCCCTCAGTTGGTGTGCAACAGGCTCAGATCCAATACCAGAACCAGCCCCATGACCTTCGATGTGACCTGAATCACCCTTGTTCACCATAGAAGACTCAGCCACCACCACTATAGCCCTTTTACGACACTCCTCAACACGGTGACCCTGCCTATGGAAGAAGGAACAGAACGAGATCCAGGATTCGTAGAAGATACTTTGCACGTACCTGTACTGCCCTTCAACAACGATCCATACCTTGTCAGGAGGAGAACAAGATAACTCCATCTCCACACAGATGCGCGCTACAATTGGATGCACAATGGAGTTTGTCTTCCAATCCGCACAGAGGAAATGACCTAAGGAATTGCCAATTGACCGAAGGAGAGATGGATTCTGAAATGGAAGCGGTAGCCCCGGAAGTTGGATCCATATTGCCGACGAGGAAGCGTCGCGACTCATGTTCAATTCAAATGTCCAGCGATGTAAATGAAATGTAAACCCCTTAACAGATCTGCTAGCATGGGTCCAAGCCATAGCCAAGTTGTCTTCATCTGCAAGACAAATGAGAATTTGGCACGGTCCAAAGAGACCAACAACCGCATGGTGGTATAAAACCCATTCTTGATTCAAGAACCTCTCAAACACATCAACCGGAGGTCTTTGGCGAGTGAACTTTGCAACCAGAGCTGTGGAGAGAAGCGACGAAGATTCAGAGAATTCCTTGGACGAAACCGGGACAACTGGATGTCCGTTGCAGAGGCCAGGTACCTTTGGAGAGACGTCAATGCTGGGTAGAAACGGGCGCCTCCTGTGTACTGCATCCCAAAGAGGATGAGGAAGAGCATGCCCCTCCTCCTGACGGGGAGGGGCCATCGCTGCCGCCATGCGGCTAGGGCATCGCCGCTGCCATGACTAGGGCATCGCGAGAGCTCTCAATCCCTCACATCAATGCTTGCACAACATAAGAAAAGTCAAAATTGGTGTGTTTGAAATAATATTTAAGTGGTGATAATGTCATTATAAAATTAAAGGATAAATATAATGAATAATAAATTATGTTTATATATATTTACAAATTTTAAAATTATTTAAAAATTTAATTATCCATATTTTTACCTAGTTCTTGTGTATGGTGAGAAAAGTTAAAAATAATGACGTAAATAGGTTTTCATGGTATATATTATAATAAAATTATATTATTAAAGGTATTATATGAAAATTGTGATGCTTAATAAGTTATATTTATTTTTATTAATTTATTATTTGACATTTCCATTGTATTCTGGTTATATTTTTTGTTAATAGAGATATTATAGGAAAGTCAATATGTCATGAATAAGGGTGATAGAGTGATCATCCATGAAAAGAACATGAAGTTGTTATCCATGTAATTGGGTAAATAATAGAATTATTTGTTTCCATTAAATAAATTTTTGTACAGATTCAAGATATAATTATTTGCATTCAAATGATTAGAGAGTCGATCCTCATGTTAAAGACAAGTGTTAAGTTAAGAAGGAACACTGTCTAGAATAGTTGACACCATTTTAGAGAATCTAATATTAAAGTTGGATATTATAAAAATTGTTAAAAGATGTGATAAATGTTAAAAAAAAGGATGGTCGGAATTTATATCTTCTCTCAAAGGAGTTGAGGATGAATATTTGAAGACCTTTACGTTTTGAGAATCCATCCATGTGTATTCTTCTTGATTGTTTTTGAATCAGTGAAAAAACTAAATATGGATGTAGGTTTATAAAGAATGATATTGAAGATAAAAATTACAAGAAAAATAATATTTTGAAATACATTAACATTATTATTTAACATTATAAAATACCTTTGAAAATAAATGGATTTTTTAATTACTTTGATATTTCCAAAAATTATTTAATGTTGCTCTAAATATATTTAAAGTGATTTGAGAAGCATCAAGATGACTTGAATTGATCCTATGATTATTTTAAGTAGCCTATATTTTTTTGAATATATAAAAATGGATAACTGTTGACTAATATAAGGAGAACCATGTATGTAGATTTGTATAAGTGAATCATCAACACAGTCATCAATTTGAGGGGATTTAAAATTGATCCCTCAAAACAGAGGGATCTTGATCCGAGAAATCGATATATAAGTGACCACATAAGAGTCATGGTAGATGTATGGGGATCTATATAAGTATAATTATCAATTTAAGGTTTATTAAAAAATTTGTGGGATCTATATAATAAACATGGAAAATTCATGGAGATCAATATAAGATTCTTCTCCACATAAGGATAATCTTATCCTTACATTCTGGCTAAAAAATATGTTGTTCTAAGAATTGATTATTTTAAAGAGAAAATGATTTTAGATTATGAAAGAGATATTAATCAGTTTTTAAAATATCACAAACACTCAAAGAGTGGGTGATTCATGCAATGTATTTAGGAGAATATGATCTTTATTAATGAAAGAGAATATAAAAGAGAACGTCAATCTGTGAATTTAAATGATGTTTGAAAATACCATGATTTCTAGAATTATATTTTTTATAGATAAAATATTATATAAAGCTACCATATATTTTCAGTCATGTTCAAAAAAATCGTGAATCTTTGTTAATCCACTATTCAAGAATGATATGAATAATGATGAATGAGAAGGAGTTGATGAGATTATTATACTATTATGTTGTGAATTTCAAATGAGAATATTTTAAATTCAATATATGTGATCAAAATGGGAGTTAAAAGAGATGATACATGGGATGAGATTTGATAATCTATATGTCATAAAATTATGTTTTTCAAGAAATATATTTAGAAACATAATATCATTATGTTTTTGAGAACAATACCAATGTAGTATAAAATTATAAGAAAATTATTGAGCTTGAAACAAAAAATCTAGATTACTTCAATATATTAATAAAAATGTGAATATAATTAGGATGAACCATAGTTATTAAAACATCAAAAATAAATTGTGGTTCAACATGAGAATTAAAATTTAAATCAGTGATGCAGTTTATGATTATAACTATAAACTAAATGATATTCTATGAAGAAAAATAATTTTCATGCGATGAAATGAGATGGCACATTGAAATTGTTGTCATATATTTTTATAGAACCAGAAAGGTTGTTTTTTACTAGTATCTATGGATTATATTCATAATAAATATCTTATCCAAGTTGTAATAATGTAGTGATATGTTTATCTAAGATAAAATGATTATTCAAAAGAAGAATGGATTTTCTAGAAATGTTCTAAAAAAACTATTGAGATAAAGAAGAGATATGAAGATCATGGGCTACTATATATAGTTTGTTAAATTCAATTTATCTACTAAAATATTTATATTTATGGAAATATAATGAATAACATGAAGAAATATGGTTGATTCTGTATATAAAATCAGTGTTATCGAATATAAAATACAAAGAGGAGAGAGAGAGATGAATGAGGATAATATTGTAGTTTTACATGTAATCCAAGAGGAATGAGAAAAACTCTTAAGAAAGTACAAGAAGGTAGTTTTTATCATGTGATGAAAATAAAAAAACATATGGGTATCAATTTATAAGAAGAATAAGGAGAAAAAGAATTTACTGGTACTAAAACTTATTATCCTGATACCATGTGTTATGAAAGTAGTGAGTTAAAGAAAAAGAATGAGTGAGAACCTAAATCCATGGTGTGTGTGATTTGAAAAACTATTTTCCTAATCTTTTAGAGTTGAGATGAAATTGTAGGCCCTTAAGGGTTTTCATGAGGTGAGTAAGAAAATATTGAGTTATTCAGTGCTTATTCTCAAGGTAATTGTCTACAGTAATTGTTTTTGAAAATTGAGTTGTATTTTTTAGAGGTAAGGCTAAGATAAACAATATTGAGTTCCATGAATAATAATAGAATATTAAAAGGAATTCAAATACTTCAATTGAGGGAGAATATCTTATTTTTTGGATTCTATAGAATCTAATTCTCTTTAGTGATCTACTTTAAGAATTTTTTAAGCTGTGAACAACTCTTGGGATTCCAGCATAACAAACCTATGAGATGCAATTCACATTCACTTGTGGAATATAATGAAGACTCACCTATGTAATATAGTGATATTTGGTTAGGATGATAACTTCCCAAACCACTTGTAGTTGATGAAAAAAAATTATTAATAGAGAATCTATGACATAATGAAACTCGGTCACAATAAGGAGTTGGTTTTCCACATCGATGCTAAACCCTATAAAAATATAGTGTTTCATATTTTACATCATATATACATTTCATATGGTAAATGTGAGAGGGAAACTAAAAATATCATTATTTTATTATCCAATATTAGGGGTTTAAAAATAGAATGGGGTAAAACATTGAAATAAGATTTAGAATTTTGTAAAAATTTAGTAACACATGATTCACCCCTATGTATTCACATCAATATACAAGAACTAACAAGTGGTATTAGAGGAAATGTTCCCTTTGATTGGATCTATATATTTCATTCCCTTTTGTTTTCATTAGAATTTTATGTAGTTCATACTTCAAGTGTTTGAAGTAGATTCGATGGAAGAAATAGTGTCTATTATTGTTGATACAAAAATTGAATTCTTAGCCCAAATTGTGAAAAATAAGAAAGGGAAGGAAGTTAAAAAAAATTAATAAATAACACTGAGCATAAAGTGGATTAATAAATAGCTAAAGTAATTCATAATGGAAAGTTTTTAACAATTAAATCTATTAATTATGATTACATAGATAAATCAAGTATAAACTATGAAAAAGATGAATTCAATGAATCACTAAGTTATTTTTAATCAAAATTTTAGTATTACATGATGAAACTTACCATTGAGGTTGTTACATATAAATTTTCTTACATCAAAGGGATATATGATGAAAGTTAACAAATATAGTTGAAGATAAATAATAATTTTCACACTTTTAAATGAAATATTTTATATGGTTTATGAATTATTTCAAATAAATATATGTGATACATGATTATTTATAAAGGTTTTCAATGAAGTGTATTATGCATTAAACAAATCTCAAAAAGTTTCCATGAATTCCAAAGAATACTAGTTATAAGTTAAAATAAATATAATAATGGAAATGGAGAATTTTATATTATAGGTAAGTCAAATGCATGTGGATTATATGAAAAAGCCTAAGAATAATTGTGAATAACGTGAGAAAGAAATTTAAGACTAGAAGTACATACTAAATATGAAATATCTTGAGTTGGATGTGAAATTCAAAAATCTAGAAAATACCCAAGAATAATCTTTACAATTAGATGGATTATTAAATAAATTTCATAAAAAATATGGAAGAGAATATTACTCCTAAAAAGACTCAAAATTATGGAACTATTATCATTGAATCATCTCTTGATAAACCTATAACCATATCTTTGAAAATGGTAACCCATATCCCAATTAAATATTTTTTACACTAAATTAATTTTCATTAGATTTATAAATTTTTTAAAAAAAATGTTCACAAATATGGATGGAGAAAAATGATGAAAAATACACCACATCATCATGGGTGAATGAAGGATTATTTTTAAAGAGAAACCCCCCAAATATAGTCTTATAGAATATGGTTTCAATAAAAAAACAGCAACAAAAAAATATGGAAAAACTCAATAAAATAGAAAATGAATAATATTTTTTGAGAATTGTCAGTTTTTTTCAACATTTAAGACATATGGCCACAAATTTTTGGAAAAATATGTCAGTATATCCAATTCAGAGTAGTATTTAAGCAAGGGGGTAAAGTTGAAACTCAGAAGTGACCTATGGTGAAAAATCAGTTTTTGATGAATGTGAGATATTTTTCTAGGAATTTTTTTTGAATGTTTGGATAAATTACATGATCACTATATAAATGGTGGTAATTTTTATAAATAGTGATGTTACCTAGTATCTAAATATAACTCTTCTTACACTAAGAAAAGAAGACCATAATTGTTAGAAAAGAAGGTGTGAATGAATGAAAACAAGCTTTCTTTCGTGAATAAACAGAAGAAGAAAGGTGAGAAGTGTATACCTAAGAAGAAAAATGACCAGGATGTCAAACTAAGAGTGAAGATATGCTTCTAATGTTTTTATTGATTACACATCATTGGACAAGGAAAGATAGAAATGAATTTCAAAAATAAGGGTCAAAGGTAAAACCAAAAAGGGAATCCATCTAAGAGAGAGATAATAAAATTTGATTAGTTGTTGTCACTGGAAATGAAAAATTAAAATTTCAAAAGTGGTTTCTAGAGAAAGGTAACCTGAATGATAAAGGAGTGTGTTGAAGTTGCAAATAATCTAGAAATGTTGCTATAAAATGCATGAAATGGATGGATGAATAAGAAAACATGTTACAAGTTAAGGGGAAGGCACCCATGACTCAAAATTCTAAAAAGGCTATTGCAGTAAAGATGTTTACACATAAGAATAAGGCTGAGCATGTGTAGAAGGAATGTTTAACACTATAGTTGTCTTAGTTGGAGGATTCCAGTAACATGATGCAAGCTGAAAAGAAATAAATTTACCAAATTAATCATGTAAAAACTCATTACAGCTAAGAAAAAAGTTGAAAAAGAAAAAAACTATGCTACCTAAAGAAACTCAGATATGAAAATTTAAAGAGAAAGAAATTATAAAGTGGTCCAGAAACATTAATGACTCAATGAAAGGAGTATCTATGATGAGATACAAGTCTCATAAATGTATCTCTCATTAAAGAGATAATGGAAGACTCAATTTATCCCCACATTTTTTTATTAGTGTTACATTAAAGAGGAAATTGACGGTGATGGATGAAAGAGGAGAAATTATGAATAATATTATGTTTATATAGCTCAAAGAGTAATCCATCATGGTTATTCACAATTAGAAACTTTTTTACTCAGTGCGAAAAATTTACTACAGGGAAAAGGGTTATTTGCGATAGGTTTTTGCAACAGGCTGGTTCCATGTCACAAATATTCAAGAAGTTCAACTTACTTGCGATGAAAAACATTACATGTCACAAATAACTGGTTTCTTCTTGTTATTTGTGATGGGAAAAGATTATCATTGCAAATACATATGGCATGAATGAGCGCCATTCGATGGGAATGATTATCTGTGACAAGAATCTTTTTACCATCACAAATATATTGGCATGTGAGGTCATTTATGATACATCCCATCATAAATAGTAAATCTATAGACGTGTATTTTTTATGGATCCCTTCATAAATAATAAGTAGACACATATTTTCCATGGATCTCATCACGAATAATAAGTCTATAGATATGTATTTATGACAGATCCCATAAAAAATTCTTTTATATCACTATCATAACTATTTATGGAGGGAATTATTTTCAATGATCCATCACAAATTCTTTTTTACATCACCATTATTTGCAATGGGATTGTCACAAATACACCAATTTTCATTGGATTTTTCATTACAAATACTTCGTCGCTAATGATCTAACCTATATATATGGTGTCCAAAAAACATTTTCTACCACAACCTCTGCGCTACTCTCCTCTATTCTCCTCCTCACTCTACTATTCTCTCTGATTTCTCTTTATAAATGTTTTAATTTTTATCGACACCTGATACTTTCAGGATCGTATCATTGTTCTAATTCTAGTAAATCATTATTTTTGAGGTATTTAGATTAATTTTTTTAATTGTTAGATTATTTAGTTTATTCTATTTTAGAAATTATTAATATTAATTAGTTGCAGTAATTAGATATAATTAACAATATTAAATTTAAATTCGACATAATTATTCATAATTGATAAATAATTATAAAATATTAGTAATTATTACAAATAAATATTTATTATTAGTAATAATTATCAATAAATAACAATAATAAGTAATAATTCCAAATAATTTACAATAATTATAAATAATTAGTAATAATTAAAAATAATTAGAAATAATTACAAATAATTAAAAACAATTAACAATAATTAACAATAATTAGTAATAAAGAATAAAAATTAGAAATAATTATCATAAATTAGTAATAATTAGTTGTAATTAACATTAATAAGTTATAATTAACAGATATTGGTAACAATTTACAAAAAGTGGTAATGATTAACAAAAAGTAGTAATAATTAGTAATGATATCTAATATTTATATATATTAGGTACTTGGGGGTACAATTAGATTAAACACACACACACCACAAACACATGTTGGAAAGGAAGACCATAACCCCCTAAGGGATATCCCACCGGAAGGCCCAGAGGGTATGAAGCCCATTACATTGCCTAAAGACCAGCAAAATGGACTGAAGGCCCAGTGCAACATCATGCCAGCATCATGCCTGTGTCACCATTTGTGTCATGCCTGCGTCACTATCTATGTCACCACCTGTACATGTCATGCGTGCGTCACTACCTCCCTGTGGAAATTCACTCCAACCCAGATTTGTACCTGGGTCTCATACATGATTGTGAGGAGCCTTTACCACTCAGGCAAGCCCCCAAACTGTGGTAATTATAACTAATGGTTAGTAATAATTAACCGAAATTGTAATAATTACAATTTATTATCAATAAGTAGAAATAATTAACAAAAATTAGTAATAATTACTAATCCTTACCAATAATTAGTATTAATTAGTAATAAAAAGTAATAAATTGAAATAAATAATATTAATTACCAATAATTATAAATAATTAGTCATAATCAATAATAATTGGTAATAATTGCAGATAACTAGTAATAATTATTGGTAAGTAGTAATAATTATGTACAATTATTAATAATTAACAATAATTAGTAATAATTAACAATAATTTACAATAATTAGCAATAATTGATGATAATTGGTAATAATAACTGATAATTGGTAATAATTACTAATAATAAAAAAATAAATTGTCATAATTAGTAATAATTAGTAATAATTAAAAATAACTAACCACAATTAGTAATAATAGATAATAATTAGTTATAATTTGTAATTATTAAAAATAATTACTAATAATTAATCATAATTAATTAAAATTAATTATCATTGCTGATAATTAATAATAAGTAAACAAAATTAACAATAATTAGTAATAATTAGTAATAATTACTAATTAATATTGTGAATTCGTAATAATGAACAATGATTAGTAATAATTATCATTAATTAATAATAATTATAAAATTAATACTAATAATTTTTGACAATTAATGAAAATTAGAATCAATGAAATACAATTATTAATAATTCACAAAAAATATTAATAATTTTAAATAATTGTTAATAATGATTAATAATTATTTATATTTTGAAATAATATGTAATCATTTGAAATAATTAATAATAATTTTTAATATTTAGTAATAACTACCAATAGTTAGTAATGATAAGAAATAATTAATGCTAATTAGCATTAAATAACAAAAATTTGAAATAATTAATGAAAATTTGTAATTATTAAGAAAGATTAGTAATAATTAAAATTAAATAGTAATAAATAATGAAAAATAGAAATTATTAAAAATAATTGGTAATAATTAATCATAATTAGTAATAAATAATCATAATTTCTAAGAAATGGTAATAAATAATAAAAAAAATATAGATAATTAGTAATAAATACCGATAATTAGCAATAATTAGTAATAATTATCAATAATTAACAATAATTAGTAATAACTGACTATAATTTACACTAATTAGAAATAATTAACTATAATTAAAAATAATTAAAAAAGGATATAATAAGCACTACTTGTTTTTAATAACCTATAATTGAAAATAATTACCAATAATTATTAATAATTAAAGATAATTTGAAAAAATTAATAAAAATTGCTAATAATTAATAATAATTTTTAATAATTAATCATAATTAATTATAAATAGTAATAATTAATGATAATTAGTAATTAGTAATTATAATTAGTTTTAATTAGTTAGAAATACTGATAATTAGTTATAATTAATCATAATTTATAACAATTACTAATAATTACATATAATTTGAAATAATTAGTAACAATTTATAAGAATGCCTAATAACTAAATATAATTACCAATAATTTATAATCATTATGTAAAATTAGAAATTATAAATGAAAATTGATAATTATTATAAAAAATTATCAATAATTACCAAATATTTGCAATAATTACTCATAAATATAGAAAATTATTAATAATAAATAACAATAAATAATATTTATGTATAATTAGTAATTGACAGTAATAAATAATGGTGTTTTTTACTAAATAGTAATAATTAATTACAATTACCAGTAATTAGTAATAAATATTAATAATTAACTATAATTACCAGCGATTGTTGATAATTAACAATAATTACCAATAATTACAAACATCCACTAGTAATTACCAATAATTACCTGAGCGCTTTCTATTTGGAGGATTGAAATCATGGAGGGGAGTAGTGCTCCTGATGATGCAGACCACGATGATGATGTGAGGGTTCTAATCTTAAAATCACTTGGTGTCGCAAGGGCGCATCTGAATTAGGTGGATCCAATCTCATCTTGTCTTTCCCTTGAGCAGTGATATGGTGCTTCTAGTGATAGAGATAAATATGTTAGAGATCATACTGCTTATCCCGTGAGGCCTTCGTTCTCATAAGATCCTGGTTCAGTAAGGCCTGATCCTGCTTGGGCGACTCTAACTTCATCCGTTATCACCCCTGAATAGAAGTCTAGGATCTCTTCTAGTGTTTTCGATGTTTCTTCTGTGAAGATTTCTAATCTAAATACTGTTTCTGATCTGGTGTGATAGAGTGTTACTATGGTGGATGCATGAGAGACATCTATTTCCTTGATTGATAAATCCAATCCCACCTATGATCAGGTTTCTAGAGAGAAGAACCATCCAAGGATCCAAATTGGAAGTGGAAGGAATTTTGATGAGTTCCACTCCTCCAACTCTAAGATTAGTAAGAAAGGAGAAGCTTACTTCAGTGAAGCTAATCACGATATATTTTCAGTAATATTGAAAGATTACGATCACTGTATTATTGCTCATATTTCCCTGAATAGGAAGATTAATCTAGGAATCATGGATATCTAGAAATGCTTTTTGTATTTTTGGGGTTTTGATGGTTGGAGTATAACCTCCACTAGAAAAGGATTTTACCATATTGTATTTCCATCTTCAGATCTTAAATACAAATCTTGGGGTGGAGGATTTTTCAATCATAATCATCAAGTTCTTCATATCCAATGTTGGGATCCTAATTTTAACACTCTAACTACTAGAGAATTGATCACCCATGTCTGGATACTGATCAGAGGATTATGTTTCTTTTTTTGGCTATCACAAATCCTCTAGAAAATTTCTTATGCAGTTGGTGTCCTGATCAAGATGGACAAGGAAACTGAAAGAACAAAGTATGGTCACTTTTCTCAGGTTCTATTTGATGTTGATTTTAACTCTCCCATTATTTTCTCAATGGGTTTATCTATGGATGGATACAAATTCAATTTGGCTGTTGAATATTTGAAGGACCCTGATTAATGTTCCAATTTTTTCAATATAGTTTATAATATTGATAACTATCAAAGAATAATGTTTTCCAAATTGTGGTCTTGTTGGGTACTCTAGTGATGATTTCAGATGAGAGGGGAAAATGCCCTAGAGTTATATCTAGAAGGAATTTGCTGAGGGCCATGTCATTGATAAGGGGGTTGGGTCAAAGCCTGTTTTGGTGGGATCCTGGGGATGTTAATAAGATTATGTAGTTAATATGGTTATGCCTTTGTGTTATATACCAGGTGAATTCATAGCACACCCTCCATATAAAAATGTTGCTGCTCATATTGCTCTCGGTGAGAGTGGGCCTCCTCCTGGTAAAGTCATCATGGAGTGTACCATTGTCAAAGATGAAAATTATGGCTCTAAGGTAGCTACAAGTAAGATAACTCAATGTATCCTAGACACCCCACATGTCACCTCTAGTTTTGGTTTCTTAACACATGACTCAAATGGTGATTCAAGCTCTAACACATATAAAATAAAATTTTAAGAGAAGTTCCAGAAATTGTAAATCTCCTGGAAAATATCAGAGAAGTGGGTGAATGTATCTAATGATGGAAAATAAGTAGACATCACCACTCTGATACCTATGGAATCTGACATACAGTTCATGGTAGACCAACAGATTCACAATGTTAATATTAATTCTCCTTCAATGTCACATGACTTGCAAGCCCCTGTTGCTTGAACATTACCTGTAAAGGTAGTGTTTGTTCGGAATTCATTTGTTGACGCTAAGAATGTGGTAGAAGTGCAGAAGTAAAAGTAAAGTTTTAGGGTAAAAAAATATTGTGTGGATGTGTCTGAGAAGGATGACCCATATGAATCATGATAGCTATCAAAGTCATTGAGATGATGACGTCATCCAAAAAATCACGGAAGAGTTTGTTCTTTTTCTGAATGGGATGAAAAGATAATGAAATAGAGGCTATGGATATATTATATTATAGACTAGTCCATGGAGTTTGTGGGTGAGGATGTGGCCATGAGCTCTCTTTGGATGAGAAAAAGATTAAGGAGAAGTACTTGGTGCTCTTCAAAAAGAACTCACGATTAGAATGGGAAACCACTAATGGTGATGATGATTGAGATCATGTGTTTATGAATGATCATGTTCTTGTGCACTGTGGATGATGGAATGATTTGTGGGACCCCTTTAATAATTTTTTTGTCTTTATCAGTTTTATTTTTCTAATAATTTTTTAGGAGCAGCCATGCCTACCTCATGACCGTTTTTAAATTACCAATAATTACCAATATTTAGTTTGTAATAATTTCTGATATCTAATTATTGTAATTTTATGATATTTAATTGTATTTATAGGTAATTTTATATATTGGGTAACAGTTACATGTTATTTTTAAATTTTATTTTATTTTTTGATTAATTTCATGAATCATCCATTTCTTCTATAAAATTAATAATAAACATTTTTTTTAATTATCTGTTTTCTATAAAAATATAGAATAAGGAAGTAGATATTAGTTTTCATTATGAGATAATGATTTGATAAATCATCATAGGAATCCAAATATTTCTATTACAAATCTAGTATATATTGATGGTGTAGAAACCTTTTTATCATTTCCATTATACAAAATTCTAATTGTACAATTATGTGTCTATATAAAAAATGTGATCTGAAGAGATTTGTACATTTGACAGTGTTGGGATTCATCTGTCTAATTTTGTTAGTAAAAATTATTATGTTTTTTTAATATCAACATGGTGAACACAACTCAGGATAAGAAACAAATAATTTGGTTCTAGATCCATCACAGTTTTAAACTTTAGTACATGATTTTGATGGTACATATTTTTGAAAAACAGAAACTCAGAATGAGGATTCAACTCCCAAGTCAGACCCATCTCAATTTATTAAGTTGATGAATTTTTTTGAGGATTCATTATATCTTGGGTTCAAGATAATAAAATTTCAATATTTATCTAAATTTCTGGCTATTAATTCAGATAATGGAATTTTAAATAGTTATTTTGATAAGATATTATCTTTTGTTAAATCATTATTACCTGATAGAAATTCGTTGCCTATAAATTTTCATAAAAGGAATAGGATGGTTTGTAATTTGGGTATTAGTTATCAAAAGAGCTATGCATTTTCAAATAATTTCATCTTATATTATGGTGAAAAGTATTTGTTAGTTAATTTTTCTACATGTAGATAATTTTGGTACAAAGTGGAATGGCAAGGAAAGTCTATATTGGTTCTCATTAAATAGTAGACATATTTGTTTCTTACAACTATAATTCTGTATTTCTTTGTATATCACAACACAACATCATTGATGACATGACACAAATCCAATATTTCCACTGGTAAAAGCTCAAATCAACCTTGTGTTTGTTATTTATGGAATCATTTTGATCTGGTAAATATTTATTTTTTTGGAATCCCGTAACGTGCGATTGAGTCTTTGCAATGATAGTTTATATCTATTTTGTTCTTATACTAGTTAATATTTTTGTCTGAACATTTTTACTCCATACAACTCACCCCCTGTATTTTTATGAATGAACAACATAACTTTTGAAATTACTAATTATTGGAAATCAAAAAAAAAATATTAATGGTTTTTTTGAACATATTAATTTATGAATTACATTTATTAAGGAATAGTGGCTTCTATACATATGATGTCGTTGAAAAACAAAATTTCAGAATGAAAGCAGAATTAATAAGGACAATTAGTTACTTTCCATTGTATAACTTGTTATCTCTCTGGAGTTCACATCATCCAAAATCTTATTTTTACAATATGAGTGACAAAAAAACATTTATGCTTATGAAAGGAAGAAAACCATTTTTTACTGTCATTATATATATCATCCTATAGGCGATCCTTTATGAAGGGGAAAAATTAATTTTAAAAATGTTAGAATAAAAATATATGGACCTCTTGTAATGATCTAAAATATTGATTTAAAATAAATTGTCTTATAATTACCTCTTATTACCTTTGGATCAATTATAAACTGACAAAAAAATAGATGGATTTGGGAAAATCACAATTAGATGGAATGTAGTATTTTTTGGGATCTTTTATATTGGTATGATTTTTTGGTTCTCCACATGTTATATGTCATTCATATTGAGAAGAAATATTTTGAAAACATATTTTATATCATTCTAAACACAACTCATAAGACTGAAGATAATATAAATGCACGATTAGATCTTCCCCAAATTTATAGACATCCAAATATTGGGTTATTTAAAAATGACAGATCATAGAATTTAATTATTGAGTTTCTAAATAAAAAAAGTTGTTATTCTATCAGTGGATTGAGGATTTGAGGTTATCATATGGTTATGTTTACAGTTTGGATAGATTTTTCTGAAATTATCATATTACCAGATTAAAAATTCATGATTTTCATGTTATAATAGAAATACTAATGCTAATTAGACTTAAAGGTTTGTTAAATTCATCAATTTGGGATGCTCTAGCATATATATTATAGATTTTCCAAGACATTTGTGAGACAATAATAGACTATGATGCACTAAGTAGGTTTCATGATATGGTTGATTTATTTTTATGTAAATTGTAAAAAAACTTCACTTTATTTAAATCAATGAATCCTTTAATATTACATTTTATTTAAGAAGAAAAATGTTGATTACCAGTACAGTTCAATAGTTGTAACCATATGAGAGATGCATGTAGAAATTAGAGAAAAATGTACATAACAAATAAATGGTTTAAGGGTCTGTTTCATAATTCTATTTTCAACAGGAAATTTCACTTTTCAGATCTCATTTTTTACAACTTGAATATACTTCAAAATATAATCGAATGGGTTATAATGAATGAAATTTTGACAATCTAATGAGTAATCAATTTTAAATTTTTAATCATCCTCAACTTTAATTTGGTAGTGTTCATGAATTATTTTTTTCAAATCATGAACATCATGAAGCTCAAAAATATGTTATTTTCAATTGTAAAGAAATTCCACATTTTTTATAGTGATTTATAAATTAACCATTTATTTAATTTTTTTAAAATTAAATTAATATTAATACATTTTTAGATTATAAGATGATCATATCGAGAAGCAGTTCCCACAAATTACACTAAATGCTCTTGAATAATGACAAAAACATACTTTTAACTACTAGTTTCAAATATTTGTAAATTAAATTATTTGTGGATGAATATATAAAACCAATTTATTATTTGTTATATTGATACCTGTTTTTCAATTTTTCAGGTAACATAATATACTGATAAAATTGATAATCAATTATGGTTTTTGAGTAACCCACCATAAAAATTGGTTAAATATTATAATGAATAGGTGTTTAGTTTTATTTATTTCACTCATGTGTATATGATAAATCAAAAAAATAATGAATAGAGGTGTTTTCTTGAAGGATATCATCATAGGGAAAGTGAAGTTGAATTTTACGGCATGTCGAATGAAATAATTGAGTATTTTATCTGGTATAAAATTATATAAAAATATTTAAATATCATTGGGTATTTTCTCATTTATCCATGAATGGAATCATTGACCTTAAATATAAAATAATTCTTCTAGTAAATTAACCATTTATGGTGGCTCATAAAGTACATCAAATTTATTATAAAAATTATTGTATTGCTTAAAGATATTTAACTGACTGGTAGATTATTATAAAAATTAAATATTATGAAAATCAATTTATACAATGTGAAATTGGTTCTAATGAAGTGAAATGAATTGAATTCTTTATAGAGAAAACTCCAACTACATCTTGTACATTAAGAGAGAAAAATATCGAAGATGAAACCCCAGAGTTATGTGTTTATGCTGATAATGTCATTGATGTGGTAAAAATGAATTTAAAATAGAAAGAGATGATAAAGATGAAGTTTCTATGGAAATTGATTATGATAAGGATAAATATAATGATATTAGCACCATAAAATATGAATATGAGGATAAAGATAAATAATGATACAATTACATGTGTGTTATAGTCATAATTAATATATAACAATTATTTTCAATTATATACATAAAATATTATTTTCATGTCTCAGATAGATGGTGATGATTTAAATGAGTTGTTTTCTAGTCTTATAGATGATTTTATTTCTAGTGATCATCTAAACACCTCATCATCTGACCCAAAGTCTGCTTCCAATTCATCATCGAATCAGAGGGAATATAGTCTGGCGAGATTAATGATTCCCAACCCTATTCATAAGATACATCCACCTCTTGATTTCAATGGACACATGAAAAGGTATGTTCAATTATGTATTTTAGTTAATTTTCATAATTTTATTTATGTACTAATTGTTTTATTGTTTGTTTTTTTCCCATAGACTTTCACATATATTTGTTAGTCGGGATTGTTATTATATAGACTTTTGTATTAACCACAGGTGATGTGGGATTAGATTACCATTAATTTTCATCATCACTTATTTGATCATTAGATGGTATATAAATAATTTATAATTAGTTTAAAATTTACTTAACTATTAACTTTATATTATTATTTATTTTTAGGGTTTGTTGTATCCCTTCAGAGATATCTTGAGAGACACTATTTGGGAGTCCTGGGAGATCTACATGTGTGAGCACTGTCATCATTTTTTGAAAAATCTTTGAAAGAGGGTAATAGAGAAAGCTGAATCAATAGTTTTTTATCAATCATACTACAACCATCAAATATATCACATATCATCTCATGTTTTGGATAGATTTTTCTCATAACATATTGTATATTTTTTTAGAGTGAATAAATATCTGGTTGGCAGAACAAGGGGAGATAGGATGTTACACAATAATATGGTAGTCATATATTTAGTATTCATCAACGAAATATGATAAGTAATTTTGTTTAATAATTTAGATATACTTTAAATATAAAAATTTTATTTTATATTCATATAGGAATTTTAATTACTTGATTTTGCATAGTCACTTATTTTTAAGAGTATGTACACTGATCCATCCATTACAGAGATTACTAGTGGCCAAAAGGATTAGATTGAGGTCAGTATATATATATATATATATATATATATATATATATATTAAAATTAACTGAATTTACAATTTTAAAAATTTTAATTTCAAGTCACTTTTGATGGAGGAATATGAGGTTGTGAATGATTAGACACATGGTGGGAGTCAGGATGAAAATGATGGTCTAGACACCAAAACACCAGGATTTTATGAGGCAACATGGATGTTGGAGACTTAGTATGGTATTGAGAAAGGATGAGTAGTTTTTATTAGTTCTTAATTTATGCCTTCCAGTAATCATGGAGTAGTATGATGTTTGATGTCTAGCTTGATAGGAAAACATGATGGGTTTTCATCATCATCTACAAAGTATGAGGAGAAACTAGAAGATTATAATGATGTTATAGAGAGATTTCGTAGAGAGTAATATGATCTTCATTAAAACCAACAACATTAGGAGGAGAATCAACATTAATGGATGGTGCACCAATACAATCAGATGATGGAGTACATCTAATGACATTTTCATGGTATAGGGATGAAGTTACCTCCACATGGTCCTCTAGATGATCCACCACCACCATTTTAATTGATATATTTTTTTGAAAAAAATATTATGAAGAGTTTTTGTTAAACTTATTTTGTATAATATGGTTATTAATTCATATATATATATAGTTATATATATATATGTGTGTGTGTGTGTGTTTTTTATTATATTTTATTTGATGTTTTTTTTATTTTTTTTATTTTTATTAATTTTCTTCTATGGAAGTTAAATTCTATCATGAAAAAATAATTGGGAATGAATTAAATTTCAAGTATAAATAATTATTCTGAAACTTTTTCATAAAACTATTCATGATGGGAAGAATCACTGTTATAAAAGAATACTTTTTGTGATGATCAATCAAAAAAATGTTTTTCCGTAGCCATTTTCAGGCATTGGAAATTTGCAATGGGATCCTGTTGCAAATGCATGAATTTAAAATTTTTATTAAGAGAAATATTTTAATCTAATCAGACCTAAATTGGTTTCAAAATTATTAGATCTTATTTATTAAATAGAAAATCAAACATGGTGAAGAATTAAGAACATCCATTGAGGCGAGGTAATAAGAAAAGATACAAGAGATTTCATGTTTATTGATAAACCTGAAATTCAAGAAATACCTTTCAAAAAATGAAGTTGGGTATTATTTTTACTCTCTCAATTAGTTTATTTGGTTTATGTTTAAATTTTTTATCATGGGGATGTGACTATCTTACAAAATTAGGGTAAAAACGAAACACATACTTGAATTTTTTTGATCTATCTGTGAATGTTTTGTGTAGGTTTATCATCCTCTTAAAGATATATCTAATCAACCCATAAGAAGTGAAATTTTGTGTCAGTGTCACATTATAAACACATTATGGATTTTTTGTCTTAATTCATTGCACTTGTTTTTTAAATCGGGTTAACCTATGTACACTTATATTTTATTAGTTTATGGGACATTGCAAGGATAAATATAGTTCCATCCTTCTCTCTTGTGAAAGAGAAATAATCTATCAATAAGGGGGAGATAAATCCCTTAAAATACCCTTCATTTCCCCTATTATTTCAATAAGGGTAAAAATTCCATAACCTGTATATTTATTTTCGATAAGGGGGAGGAGAATTCATTGACTTTTTAAGTGATTTTTGTATTGAAAAAAAATAAATATGGGGAGACTGAAGTTATCATTGTATTGTGGTTATATTTTTTGTCAATAGGGTTGATGGAGGAAAGTCAATGTGTGGTAATTAAGGGCGATGAAGTGATATTCCACCCAAAAAACATGATATTTTTTCCCATGTACTTGGTTCAAGAAGGGAAATAAATATTGTCCCTCAATAAATGGATATAGACCAATAATATTTAAATTTGATTTAATTTATATTGAGTCCATCTCAAGTATGAGTTAATTGACTAAATGATACAGATCCAAATGATAAAGATCCTTGGGGGAAGAAAGAAAGCGTGACCCAGTTTTGTTAAAATGAAAAAACACATATTTTTTTATTCTATTTGTCCAAATTCCAAAAAAGTCTTTCCTAGTGAGCTAAAGCTTCCTCTAAAGTCCGAAATTCCAAGATGTGTTCTTCATCTTTCTCACAGGCATCTAGGATTTCTTGATCATCAAAATAGTTTTTTGTTTTGATGGAAAAACCATAAAAAATATCCTTCATTGTTTAGAGCAGGTGTCAAGATCTTCTAGTCTATAGTTTTTTTTAAAGTTGATGAATAAGAGAATAGAAATACCATATGGCATCGAAGCAGTCGATATAGCTGAGGCAGTTCTAAGAGGTACTAAATTCCTTCTCAGAGGCTATAGTTGTTCGATCATGTGGAAGTGTGGTTTAGAATATTGTCAAGAATCCGCTATAATTTAAAATAAAAGGATATAAGTATTCAAGATAATAGCTATTAAAATAAGAAAACTATTGGGAAGATCCACATGTAAAATACATGTTCCTTGGCTAAGAATGAATGTTATCTACAATAGAATAAAAAAATTAGCGAATCTAAGAGTAAAATTGGGTATTATATAGATTTTTAAAAGAAATGATAAATAATAAAAATAGATGGATGGTGTTTAGAGAATCTATATAAAGATATGTGGTTGAATATTTGAAGAGTTTTACATTTTTAGAATCGATCCATGTGTATTTATCTTGAATGATGTTGAACTAATGAATAAACTACACTTTTATAATGTTTTATAAAGGATGGGAGTAATATTGAAAATTAGAAGTCAGAGTAGTTCATGAAATACTCTAACTTAATTATTTAACATGTTATAAGACCTTCTAAAATAGCTAGAGTTTTGAATTTCTTTAATAGTTCCAACATCTATTTGAAGCTATTCTAGGAGGATTTAAAGTGATTTTAGATCTCTGAGATAACTTGAAGTGATAATATACTTATTTTATGTTTCTTAGATTTTTTATTTTGAATCTTCTTAGACTCACATAAGGGGGGCCACATATGGATATTTATATAAGGGATCCATCAACAATGACATCAATGTAATGGGATTCACAATTAATCCATTGGTATAAGTTTATACATGTCCAAGTAATAAATATAAGAGAGTGATATTCCATTATACCCTTACTTATAGATCTAGTGAGAGGAATTCATACTTTTACATTTGTAACAAGAAATAAAACCAACTCCAAAGATAAAAAGTATTATGTCTTTGGGAACTGTAAATATTATACATTATTTACCTTTACTTTACTATAAAGTATAATAAAAGTCTTTTCCATAGATAACTTATTAAAAGATCACACTCTCTTTATCACATATTATCATTTGGGGAGATGGGGAAACATAATATATCAGTGAGATCAAATGATTTGTAAAGATTAAATCATTTATAATTATTCAATATATCACAAATAAATGACAGACATGATCATGTTCTAAAAAGCATAATTAAAGGAGTAAGATCATGAAATTATAAGAGGTCAAAATTTTGCATGATATTGTTGTTATAAGTTATGGATTTAATCATAACCCATCACATAGAAACATGTCATATGAGTTAATATATCAAATGATTATGTGATGATAAACATGTCTTGGGCCCCTATGCAAACAAATTTTGAACCTGAATTAATATAGTTATAGTAGAACTCATATTTTCTCCTCAGAGGAGAGTGTTTTATTGTTTTCTTCTTTTGTTTAATGGTTTCATCTGATGAAATCAATAGTTTAATTTGATTATAATAAATTTAATTTTAAGTTAAATTTCTTAACCTTGGATTTCCCCTCACCTTTTATTTTCCCTCACCTCCTCTTAGATTATGATAAAATTATTTTACTCTACTTTCTATCTAACCCAGTGAAACCTCAATTGATTGTCCTAACCTATGTGTTTTGGATTTTTTAGAGGGGTTAAATGATAACTGTATTATCTATGTTCACATATTTTAGCGATCAGTGATCTATAATCATGCTTAGTTCAATCCACTACTCATAATCACAAGAAGTGGATAAAACATAAGTTACCTATGTTTGAAATCCATTAGAAGAGGGTATATGAATTCAAAATACATAAAAGTAAATAAATCAGATAAATTTTAAATATTTCGAATAAATACCAGGATATTAAAAAAATCATATATAAAGTTATAGTTTTGAATTCAATAATATGGGGTAATATCTTTGTCTTGGACACTAATGTATTCGTATTCCATCATTGAAGTATTACAATAAAAGAAAATAAGGAAAATAATAAATTAGTAAAAAATATCATAATTTGATCAAGAAATAATGGAATCAACCAAATCCATAGTGAATATTTGTTATTTAAATAATGAAACTTTGGGCGTCTCACATATTGTGGATCCATATCCCACATGAGTCTCTTTAACTCTATAATATTATTGTAAATAATTGAGAATTACCTAAATTTTATTTCCTTATTCTCGCTTCTTTAATTTATACATGTGTGAATATTGAGGGTTCAGATTTCTACATATTAAAATAATTCAACACTTCTTGTAAAAATATTCCCCTCTCATGACCAAGCACCATACTCATAATAGAAGAATAAATGATGAAGTGATTTATTACATCACAATTATATTTGAAGAAAAGTAGTAGGAGTTTCTTCTACAAGACCCATGTGAGGAAGATGACGCACACAATGACTGGTATGAGTTTATTTAATAGGGGACATATTTATTAAATTTTTGGCCTAATTTTACAGATTTCATCAAATTATTACACTTGGTCCTAGACATAGCTATATTTCCTTGAACATTTTTTCATGATTCATAAACTAGGATTGCGATATTGGAGTTGATCTGAAAACTAATGGTCATTAAGAGTAGTAGGTAAAGAGTTTTTCTTTTTAGTAGGTTGTGAAGGGTTTGTTAGCAAGAAGTTTAAGGTAATAGGGGATGTGGATGCTTGATCAACTATGAAAGTAGTCCTTGTGGTCCACTAAAATGTCCTCATGTCATCACAGGTATTTTAATGTGTGATAGATTGAGATGGATATGGTTGGTCTCGAGTTTATATGTGATATCTCAGGGTTTTATTCTAATGATAGATTGGAAAGGTTTACTCTTCACTTTTCTCTAGTGGTGGTTGAGATGGATGAGGTTTGTTAGTTTGAGTACTTTTTATTTTTTTAGGCATGGTAGCATGATAGATCATGGGGTATTCATGTGGTAGCTTATTTCAACCATGAGTTCAATTCAACCTTTCATCAAATTTCTCAAATTCAATCAGTTAAATAATAGTTTACTCTTCCTATACTAATTTTCTACCATTATGTGGCATCATGTGGTTCTTCATGTGGCATCTTGAGAAATTTCAAAATATTTAGCAGTTTCAAATGTGGTGGTTTGTAGTTATCCATGTCGTAGTTTAAGGACATTTCCAAAATTTCACAAGAAAAATATAAGAAACATAAATTGATTATAGTTTATGTACAGATTTTGTATAGAAATATATAAACAATTTAAAACTAAAATTGAATTCCTTTTATTAATTACATCCTAAAAATAATTTAATAAAAAATGGATTTCCATAAATTCCGAAGAAAATAAAATTCATGAATTAAACCATTTCAATATTTAATTCTAGATATTCTTTAATCAATTAAAATTCAACATCCACAGTACTTAAAAAATAAAATTCCCTATTTCCAAATATCAATTCAATGATTTCAATTTAATTAAAAAATTTGAATAAATTATTAAAAATAAAAATTTATGGATTTTATCAATTTAATTCCAAATTATCAAAAAGTGATAAAAAAATGGGTAAATTGCCCATGTTTTATCAATTATAGGGGAAATTACAAATTAAAAGTGTATTTTTTATTGAAATTACTATCTCATGTCACTCCCCTATACTTAAACAATTTCACTATTGGGGATTAAAATGAATTCCATTTTTAAAAGGTATGGTCCTTCCTAGACTTAAATACACAAACCATAGTATAATAAAGTCACAGATTCATTCATTGTTTGAATTATATTATCTTCATTATGAATTTAATTCACTATTTTACTGTAATGACCACAAAAATTCTACTATCGGGTTTTAAATGGAAAATATCATTCTAGAATGAGGATTTTAACAATTGGAAACTTTATTAATCCCTTTCTCTATATCTCACTCTCTATATTTAATTTTCATACTTTCTTGAAACATCTGAAATGAAATTTAGATATATAATCTACCCCTTCTCTATACTTGTTCATAATTCCCCAAACATATCTATCCCCATTATCAATTAGAAATAATTGGATTTTTGAAGAACCTTTGTGTTGTTTTGTTTTAATAAAGTTTTTGTATTTATTGAAAAATAATATTTTCTGAAAAGAAAGTATTTATTCTTCAGGATCAGACCCAATCCATCATAATGAGTTTTTGTAATAAATATGAATGTTTTTGGATGTTTGAACCCGAAAATAAAAGGGGATAAAAGTTTTTATATTTGAGAAAGCTTTCTTCTGGACTCAGGTTTTCAGACTGAGTAATACCAGGTGGAAAATGTGTAAGGAATATGAATGATGGATGTTTAAGAGAGTTGTTGATGAGAAAAAACATTGGACTCAGATCCACCAATATGAAGATCAAGGTTCATCAGACACATCATTCCATATAAACTCAAATTTGTAGAAGAAATTCAAAATTTGAAGAGTGATGAATTCATAATGTTGCTGAAGAGGATTTTTTTATGAAATTGAATTTAGGAGTTAGAATGTTTTTATACATTCTAGCATAAATTCATATGATGAATTTCTAGTTATGAGTTATGATAAATCAATAAAACTCTCATGATAAAATATTTTAAAGAAGTGTAAGAATTTTAATGATTTAATTGGTTATAGAAATCAATAAAATGTATCCATCAGATCTAGAAGTACGAGAAACATAATTTTTAAGAAGTAATAATGAGTTATAACTTATGATGATTGAAGTTTTTCAAATTTATAGAGTGGATTTTACATCGTAATGGAGTCTCTGTCATAATGAAAATTCCATCTTTAGGATGATTCCATCAGACTGATGCTCAGAATGTTCCATTGGATGGACTCTGGGAAGGAAAGTAAATCTGACTTACTCTGAGGAGGAAATTCAATTGGATTGAGTCGAAGGAAAAATTTTAAATCATAATGAGAAAAAAAGATAGTTAGATCATAATGAGAATATAAATATAGTTAGATCATAATGAGTAGATAAAGTAGTTAGATCATAATAGGAATATGAATAATGTGAGATCGTAATGAGAAGAGTATGAAAGTCAGATTGTAAGGAAAAGAGGAAAAAATTCATATCATTATAAGATTAGGATGTTACATTGGAATGAAACTGAGGAAGTTACATTAGACTAAATAAAAGTTAGTAATTTCAAGAATATGGATTAAGAATAAATATGTATAAGGTTTTAGGAATCCAAAGTTAAAGTTTAAATGTGAGTTTTTTAAGGAGTCCTTAAATTTGAGTAAGAGGGAAAAGTTTATTTGTTTCACACCTTTCATATTATGATTTTCCTATAAATATAAGATGAGTACATTCATACTCTATATCTTTTTTGACATGAAAAGAATGTGGATAGAAATTTATTTCTAAATAGAGATATCTTTATAAAATTAGACAGTTGAATGTTTTCTTAGCTGAGAGAGGAAGATTAGACTGATCATCTGTATAGAGTTTAAAAAATTTATATTAAAAAAGGGAGCATCGTATTGAGTCATTCAAATTGATTCAATCAGAATTTATTCATCAGACTGAAGGAAATCGAACAAAAGGTGATTGGACCTCAGAACATTTATGGAGTAGCTTGATTAATGATTTTATACTTTTTTATGGCTCAATTGTTTTTTAATAGAACTTTTTAAACTAATGGTAGTCAGTATAATCATACCTATCGAGAGACATAAGGTGTCTAATAGAAGTTGGCTCAAATTTTATTCACTTATTCTTTATATTGAATTAACATAGACCCATGGGAATGGATATTGAAAGGATGCATTTTCTAACACTAAGGTCTAACCTTCTAAATCATGTGATCTTTACTTGATTTTCTACTTTTCTTTCATGTGTATTTAATAAAATATAATAAGGAAACGTACATTAACAAGAATAATGGTTTAATTTTCTAAAGGTATTGATAGTTATAAAAAGTAAACAATAGATTCAACCCCCCTTATCAATTGTTATTAGATTTCTTGAAACGTCAATTACTATTAGATAGAACATTCAATTGTTAAATCCTTATCATGGATAATATCAATTTTGTCAATAGTGGAGGAATTACCACATTTGATGGAAAATTATGATGGATGGAAAAATATGACGATTCTTTATCTCATTTATCTTTTCCTTTAATTTTTCTATACGGCTACAATTGGTTTTCCACCTATTGAGAAGGATTCCTCAATGACTTTTATTGAATAGAGAAATATCAAGGTATTTGGAAAAGCTATAAATGTTATTTGTAGGTCATTTTCAAAAAAATGTTTATATGAATGTGATGGGTCTAAAAACATCTAAGAGTATGTGGGACAAGAAAGATATTATTTTCAAAGTTATTACTAAAGTGAAGGAAGAAATGCTACAAATCTGGTGTATTAAGTACGAAGGCATCAGAATGAGAGATAAAGAAACTATTGATGAAATATTCAAAAGTGTATATGATTTTTTAAACAAAATAGGATTTAGAGTTGTCCTAGATTATTATATAACTATGAAGAAACTTATGAGGAAATTTCTGGATACGTTTGATTCCAAAGTTTCTACTTTATAAGATGAAGATGATTTATCTCTTGATGATTTTCTTAAATTTATTATTGCTTATGAAATGAGAAAAAACTCCAATGTTAAAAAATATAATGAAGGATGAAATGGAATTGGAAGCCATGAGAAAAATGAAAATATAATATACTGAATATTTTTATCCTTGTGACTCTAATGATAAAGAATATAATTAGTTTAATGAAAAAATCATACCTCTTATATCCAAGAACTGTCAAAGATGAATAGTAAAGTATGGAGGAAAACATAATCTTAAATGTTTTGAGTATGGTGGAATTAAATAATTTTATATTAATTTCCCCAAGAATAATGTTGGTGAATATTGATATGATTCTAATGAAAAACCTTCATGGAAGAAGTGGTAAAAAATTGATAAAGAAAGAATGTCATCCACAAAATATAGGGTAAAGTTTACTAGGAACAAGATAATTATGTTGGGTAAGAAAGTTGAATTAGACTCAACCAATTTTTTTCAGAGGGTGAAATTTCCAAAAAGGATAGAACATTCATTTAGAAAGTTGAGAAAATAAAATATTCCACAAATAGTAAAGAAAATGAAGTTGAATAATCATACAGATAGTACCAGCTATGAAAACAATTCTGTCAAATCTTGAGAAAAAAAAATCTCATAACAAATAATTCATATTGAAAATTAATTTTTTAAGAAGTTTCTGAAGGAATAAAATATTTAATCAAGTATAAGTAAGAATTAATTCAACAAATTTTAATTTAAAATCATATAATTATTTGACAATAAAAGATTATTGAATATATAATTAATAATCTTTAAGATAAAAAAGAATAAGAAAATAAGTTCAATAAAAACATCATGAGTCTAAAAATACCATAATAAGTTTAATTAAAACTTCATCAAATCCATAGAAGTAAAATATGAGACTTCTAAAGTTTCTGAAAAAACAAAAATCAAGAATTATGTGAAACTATCACCCATAAAAAATAAAGTTTCATCTGATCTCTCTGACATTTTAGTTGATAAGAAAGGTATTAGGAAAGTTTGGATTGATAAGGGATGTGAGAAACCTATCACATATATAAAATTTGAGAACATCATTAGTAGGAAATATGGTCCATGTCATGAGTATGGTATAAAATGAGAATTTATCAATGTTTACAAAGCTACTATTGAGAATGAAATTTCTTCATTTGAAATACAAGAATTGATGGCTATTATTAAAGGTGAGGAATCTATGGTTATAATGCTTATTATTGTTAGCATAAATTTTTAATTCTAGAAATAAGGTTTGGAAAAATAGAAAGAAATGGTGTAAGACAAATGAATAACTATTCTAATGCATAGGATGTTAGAAAAGAAAATATTCAAGATGTTAGAAAAATTCTAACAAAAAATCAATTTTAATGTCTGGAAGAAGATTGAGGAATATGTGATCAGGTTGGACATCATGCTGAAAGATGTACAAAACTCATTTTGTAAAAATATTCTTATGGTAGAAAAAAAGGAAGTTGCGAAGAAGAATGCTGAGGAAATAACTTTTTGTGGTTGAGAAAACTTTGAATGAAATTAAAAGGAACAAACTATGGATACCTGAGAGTGGTAATTCTTCACATATGACAGTTGATATAAAAATATTGAAACATGTTGAATTTTATGATGGTGGAGAATTTACCTTTCTTAATTATAGTTCTTAAAAACTAGAGGAACCATAATGACTTAGATTGAAGAAGAAATGTTGAAATTTAAGGATGTTTTATTTTTTGATGGGATGAAACATAACATACTTAGTGTAAGTCAAATTTGTGATGGTGGAAAAGATGTAATTTTCATAAAATATTTCTTTATCATTATATTTATGAAAGATTGAAAAGTTATCACAAAAGTAGATATAACTAGTGGTAATATATTTAAACTTGGAATTCTTAATAACTTCTGTTACTTGAGTGCAGAAGATGAAAAAAAACTACAACACCAAATACTTGGTAACCTTGGATATAAAAACATGAAAAAAATTCTAAAGTTTATTCTCACTGTTATTTTAAAAAAATTTAAGTAATAGATGAATATTTGTATGTTACTTTTCCAAAAGTGAAGATGAAAAACAAAATTCCTAATAGAGTTTAGATTATGTCTACTATACCTCTTGAACTTATTCATTCCCATTTATATGGGCTACTGAGACACCAATCAACAAAATTATGTTTATACTTTATTAATTTTATTTATGATTTCACTCGGATAACAAATATCTTGTTTATGAAACATAATTTAGAGGCTATGAAAATGATCATGTTTTTTAGAAAAGTAGTTGAGAAAGAAATGGAAGAGTATATAAAGAGTTTGTGAACATATAATGGTACTGAATTCAAAAGAAATATCATTAAAACTTAATTGAGAAAGCATTGTATCAAATATCTGTATATTTCTCCCTATAATACACAAATAAATTGAGTAGTAGAAATATTTAATAGAAGTTTAGTGGAAATAGAAAGAAGTATGTTAGTAGAATAAAATGTTTAGAAGTTATATTGGAGAGAATATGTTATTACTGTTGTACATGTTCAAAATAGATTATTTTTGAGACTTGAATCCAACATGACTTCTTATGAAATATGGTAGAAAACAATCTTCATTGAAATACTTCATGGTTTTTTCAAATCCTTGTTTTCTAAAAGTAAAAAATTCAGATCTTGTAAATTTTGCAGTGAAAGATTAATAACGAAATTTTAGGGGATGTTCACCTAATTGGATAAGTTAATGATGTGGAGAAAATTCTTACAACGGTTTGTGGACTCATTGGATGTAAAAGTAATTGAAAATAAAAATTACTTAACATTTTTTTTTGAGAATGCTAAGGAGTATAAACTAGATATTTTCAATTAAATTTAAAGTAAGTCAAAACATCCATACCAAGATATAAGAGAATTTTGTGATTAGGAAAGTTTATTTGGAAAATTAACTTTGAAATTTACTACCCTAAAAAACATATTGAGTCTAAGAACATTATTCCATGTAATAAGGATCTTTTTTAGACTAGAAAAATGTTGAGATTCAAAAATCATGCTTTGCTTATCATAAAATTTTAACCACAATCAGTTTTAAAATCTATTCAACCTAAAGAATGGGAGGTTTCGTTGAATGAATATTTTGATCAGATTGAGAAAAATGAAACATGGGAATTTGTTCCACTACTAGTAAATTAAAATTTTATCCCAAAAAAGTGGTTTTATAAAATCAAATTTAATTAGAAAGGGGAAGTTTAAAAAAACAAATAGTAACCTATTTATAAAGGATAAGAATATGTGGAAGGCATGGATTTTGAAGAAACTTTTTCCCCAATTGTAAGATTAAAAATGATTAGTATATTTCTTTCAGTAGACACACATCACACTTATAAAGTCTATTAAATGGATGTAATGTCATATTTCATAAATTTTGAGATTGAGGAATAAGTTTATATTGAACAAAATCATGGTTTTTAACTTTATAATGATGAAAAAATGGTTTTTTGATTGAAGAAATCCCTGTATGAATTAAAATAAGCCCCACATTCTTATTTTTAAAAACATGATAGATTTTTGAGAATATTGAATATTTCTAAAGAAAAAGTTGATATAATATTATATATGAAAGATGTTTACTCCATAACCTTAATTTTAATTGTTTATGTGGATGATATATATTTTATTAGGGATGAATAAAATATATGAAAATATTTTTCCAAAGAAATGAAGAAGAATTTTTTAAAGTCAATGTTGGGAGAATTAACTTTCTTCTTATCTTACAAGTTAAATGAAAAATAAAAATACATTTTCTTATCTTAAGAAAAGTGATTCAAGGAATTTTTAAAGAATTTTAGGATGGAATAATCCAAACATGTTTATACTCATTATGTGAGCACAAATTTGAGTAAAGATTAGTCCATAAAAAGTTTGAATTGAAAATAATTTTGGAAGATGATAGGAATCCTACATTACATTATAGTCTCAAGTCCTGACATTGTTTATGATATGAATTTTTGTTCCAGGTATCAATTTAATCCAAAAGAATCACATTTATGGTAGAAAACTTAATTATTAGAAATGAAAAAGGAACAAATTCACATGGGTTGTTATACAAAAGAAATTGTGAGATGAAGTTTTAAGGTTATACTAATGTTTGTTGGGGTAGAGATTTCAATGATAGAAAATCAACCTCGAGTGGAAAATTTTTCAACTGTGAATGTTGTGTGAGTTAGAATAATAAGAAACAAAGTTTAGTAACTTTACACTTAGTAGAATCGGAATATATTGCAGCTACTAAGGCTTGTACTGAGATGTTGTGGATGAAATTTCCCCACGAATATTTTAAAGTAAAACCATCAAAACTATTGAAGATAATTTTTGATAATCAAAGTGAAATTGGTATTTCTAAAATTACTATCCAATATTCAACATCAAAACAAATTGAAATAAATTTTCACTTTACGAAAGAATAATATGTTTGTAGATATTTTTTTCTAAAATATTTCTCATCGATTTATCGAATTGATGGCATCTTCACAAAGAAAATTATAAAATAATGGTTTTTTGAGTTAAGGATGTAAATTCATATTCATGCTCCTATAATGAATTCCTAAATCTCATAAGAAAGTCCCCCACCATGATTTGGATTATGGTCACAAAGGCGGAGAGAAAGTGAAGAAAAATTAATTTGAATGATTTTTAACTATCTTTATTTTATGACTATGAAGTCATGGATATCATAAAATGGGGGGGGGGGGGGAGAAAATTGAGAGAAAATGAAAATTAAGGAATGTTTATCTTAACATGTCCACATAATTTTCATTCCACCAGGGGATATAATTATTTCAAAAGAATTACTTTATCAAGTGAGTGTTGTTTTAGGACACTCTCTTTCGAGAAAGGTTGGATTTTGGTAAATGTGAAAAAACTTGAGTTGTTTACCAATGTTGAGTTTTGAAAAGATCCAATGAGATAAAAAAAATTGTTAATGAGTGTTTTCTACAGTTTATAAGGGAGATATTAAAGATCCTTTGAGGTTTTTTGGTTTAGAAAATATTTTTTATTCATTGAAAAATAACTTTTTTGTAAAAGAATGTTTTTTTTCTTCAAGATCAGACCTAGTCCATCATTTTGAGTTTTTGTAAGAAATATAAATTTTGATGATTGTTAGAAACCAAGAATAAATGGGGAGAAATGTTTTTATCTTTGATAAATTGGTTTTTGGGACTTAGGATTTTAGACTGTGTAGTACCAGATACAGAAGGTGTAGAGTAGACAGAATCTTGAAGTTATATAAAGTTATTGATCAGAAGAAACATCAAACCAAGATCTATTGAAATAAGGTTCAATAATAATCGTACATAGAATTGGTTATAAATTTATAATTTAGGGAATAAATTCAAAAAACATTAGTAAAGACAATACATGAAATCTACCACATAGTGGTGGTTTAAACGACCTTAATATGCTTCTGCAGTGGTTTTAAAAAACCACCGCTAAATTAAGTTTCAGTATTAAATACACAGAGGTGTCTTTGATTTAGTAGTGGTTTCTAAAAACTGTCATATTAAATCCATTTAGAGGCGGTTGGTGTGGTTTTCATGATTGTAACACCCTGAGATTTTATGAAAAATATTCTTTTAATTTCATTGATGTCTTAAATTATACGTCACACCAAGTTTATATTGTACTATACGCAACACCGTATTAGCCTACAGTATACGCAATGCTATTCTTGGATCACGTTACACACAATTTCATGTTCGTTTTATAATAGTCATTCTATGAAACATTGAGTGTGTTTATATATATATATATATTAAATGTATAAATGAAATATGGTTGGATTCTGTTATACGAAACAACGAAGTATTCTTGCATAACATGCAACCCTGACTTGGCTTGCATTACACGCAATCACGACCTTCCTCGATAGCGTGTGTTGTATGCAATACCAGGTTTTACTAAACAACGATATATTATTATAATATTATTATGAACTAGCCGTTATGAATAGTATTAACTAAATTTTGAATTTTATAACATTGTTATTCATCATACACATTTTCTAGAACATGGTATGAGAACAAAATAAATGTTTCGGGTAAAATAAGTATTTTTCAAAAAATGCAGTTTTGCCGCCTTTTGATGGCGCACCCACATTAAATCTAGTTTTTGACATGTTTATAAGTTAAATTTGACAAAATAAAATTCTTATTTGGAATCAGGATATAAAAATTTACTTTGGATAGAATTTTCATATTATTCTGATAACTTTCATATTTTAATGAATAGTAAAAACACGCTATATTTTAATTAAAAACAACTTTTTTCATTGTAATAATTTATATGATTAAATTATAATATTGAATGGTTTTAAAGTATAAATATAATATATTTTTACCATTTAATATAGTGTATGTCATTATAATTTATTTTACATTGAATTCATAGGTTAAATCAATTCAATCTTTGGCAATGTTTTAACTTTTAAAACCTATTCGCTTAACAACATGATTAATTTTAAATTAATTACTGCAAATTCGGTGTTTTGAATTTTGAAAAATTTATTCCATATTTGGAATCAGTGGGTCCAAATTAAGTTAATAGGTTACTTTTATTTTTTTTATTATGAATAGTAACTACAGTATTTTCTATTTACTGCGGTTAAAGGTAAATAGGGTAATTCAAGGTTAAATGAATATTATAAAAATTAAAAATTACCTTGACACTTGTCCTAACCTTATTTGATGAGTAGTGGCCGACCATGGGCATCCTTGGGCCGATTTTGGGGCCCCAATGAGCCACTTGGTAGTGAAAATGACAATTTGGATTAATTAATTTAATGTAAAGACAAAATTGACTTTAACAAAAATCTTTTAGTAATTAATTTTTATAAGGAGTTATATAAGTTATATTTTCGACTATAAATATTCTTTGGAAATATAAAAATATTCCCTACATCATGGTATTTTTTTATAATTTTTAGACATCAAATGAATTAAATTATTTATGACACAATAATGATGTAGTGTTTACCTCATCAATAAATGATTTAAATAAATAAGATTATAATGATTAAAATATCATCCAAAACCGGTCCAATTACAATTGGATGATTTTATTTCGAATATGAGTCATCTTATCTTTGACATTAATGTGTTTCGTACCTCTTGAAACAGAAGATAAGTTTATAATAAAATAATGTTTTCACACTTTCCTAAAGAGCCCCTCCTCTCCCTTATAAAAGGAGACCACTTATATGCAATTCCTCACACCTCTCAAGATTTCTGGCTCGTCCAAACTCTACCCAAATAATCTCCATACATCCCTCTCCTCCCCCTTGAAGCCTTACATTAGGCAAAAGACTCTCCAAGAAGTCCTTTTGGTTTAAACCAAAGGAAGTTACCAAAATTAAAGGTAACTGTTTCTCTTAAGTTGTTTTCTTTTATTCTACTTCTCCAACCCCTAGACTCTTTTTAATCATTTATTTTGTAACAAAAACAATATCCTAAATATACTAGTATGTTTTTATGAGAATTAATCGAACTAAACTTACACACACCTCCATTTAATGGATGAAGAACATAATGATTCTGTGATGGCAAACTAACGCTTCACGAAACGATGATTGTTCAATTTTCTCCTACCGCCTCTCATGGTGGCCATTATGATGGCACTATATTTATATATAATATATATTATGTTTATAATTTCCTTATTATTCTTTACTTCCCAATTATATCAAGCCTTTACGGTTTCCATATTCGGTAAATATGATAATCTCATTTGAGGAAGTGCGGTCTACCGCCCCCTTAAAGTGATGTGATTCATTAATACCTTATGTGGGATGTATAAGGGATGTGTTTAATGATATTATATATGATATTATACTGGAATGATAATATACCTATGTATCATTATGTTTTAATTCCATTAAAATAATAAATAGATATGAAAGTAGCGTTCATGCGTACGTACGGCTTACCGTCTCCATGAACAGTGCGTTTCATTTCTTACCTCCATATGTTATGTACTATTATAAATGATTGTATATGCTGGATAAATAATGAATTTATATGATATATAAATTATGATTTACATTTTTTAAGTAATTAAATCATGATATAAGTAATAATAACATCAAGAACAACAAGTGCAAACACGTACGATAAATAAGATGATTTTACCCAAAATGCTACTTTAACATTAATTTACAAAAGAATGGGTAATATAATGTAATAAGTGAACCATATATGATATAATAACAATGAATATGATTCTGTAATATGTCAATGACATTATTTAAATCATTATACAGGAGGTTTGGATACGTACAAAGCATATCAGACCTAAGGTAAGGGATAACTTTTCCAATCTTATTCTTATCCGAGATTGTTTATTCATAAGTAATTATTGGGGTTATTGTTATCATCCAAGTCCATGTTTTCTAAAAGTGTTTTTATCTATTTTTAATGTCCTTTTTACCCATTTTGCCTTTTACTACATGATATGTAAGGAATATTTCTTTTTCTTTTTTTTACGTTACGCGATACTTTGTGAACTTTCCGACAAAAGTACGAGGAGAATGTTTTTTTAACTTATACGGCATGAAAAGATTTTTAAGGTTTTATAAAGCCTTATTTTCATGAAGCTTCCTCGAAAATATTTCATGAATATTTTCAAAAAAAATCTATTTCTTTTAAAATTGCATGACGTTTTGTGAAAAGAAATAGATTTTGAAGAAGAAAAGATATTTTCTCAAGAATTCATTTCAAGTGTTTTATCAAAACCATTTTTCCATATAAGATGACATTATTTTATATGTGTATGTTTCAAGTTTAATGTCCCTATGATTTACATGGTTTCACTTTTCTTATGTTGATATATCCATTTGTTTTATATGGATTATGTGATGATGGGATGATGTTTATGAAACCTATTTTATTGTTTAGGTTATGATGAATGTTTCAAGTTTATTTTGTGGAACAAGTAAGAATTATTTCATTATGAGATGGGTGGAACCTATATCTCCCTCCAATGCATTGGGTAAAGATTTATATCTCATGGGATAGACATGGCTGGAACGGCAAGTTAAGAGGGTTCAGTAATACAGGACTGGAACGAGGAGTGAACTCGATTCAGAAAGGGACTTTGTCCACTAATATGGTCTTGGCAGCAATGCCTTGACTACTATGGAAATCATATCATGTGCTTAATGGTTGCCACAATTACAAGTTTTATTCCCATTATATTTTATCAAGACTATTGTTTCTTTATGATCTATGCCTTACGTATTGCTATGTTTTATTTCATTGCTCAAGATCTTGATGTTTAAACATTGTGTTCATGTTTTTAAGTTCAAATGTATATGGTTTGTTTTATTTTATCCATGATTAACCTTACTGAGCATTTTATCTCACCCTTTATATGTTTTCTTTTCCCCATGATATAAAGAAAGGTTTTAGGTAAGAAAACATAAGGGAAAGATCTTTATGGGAGATGTTGAAGATATTTCACCACGATTAGAAGATTACATTCCGAGTTTCCAAAGACACTAAACTATTAATGTCCTTGAGTTTTGAATTTTGTTATGTATTAAGTATTCCTCAAAAGTAATTTGTTGTCTATGTACGTCAAGATTTGGGTCTCTACAGTTGGTATCATAGTAAAGGTTTAGTCAACCTTTGGAAACTAGGATGCGAGAACTTTAGTGAGATCTAGAGAGATATTTCTAAGGATTGTCTAGGGATGTCCCTAAGTTTAAGTTTACGTATAGATTATAGTCCTAGAATTGCGCTAATGATATTAGAATTAAAACTAAGATGTTATATATTGAAGGTACTCCCCATTTATTATGTTGTTTTCCCTAGCATGATTTTTTCCTCTCATAGAATTATTTTTATGTTTTAGTCAATGGAGGGAACCAGAAGGAATTCTGTTAACATTGAATCCAATGGACAAATTGGTGACTATGAGAAACGAAATTGTATAATGCCTAAAGAGAAATATATTATGATTATGCCGAATCGGTCATTGCGATATATGATTAACAAGGTGAAATTTAGTGGTATTCCTAAGTCATCAAATAAGAGGAAGATGGAATTTTATTCATGTTCACATAGTGAGGAGCATAAATAAAGGAAGATTGAAATTTCCAAAGAAGGGAAGAAGAACCTTGAAGAATACCTCAAATGGAGGGACAAATGTTATCTGTGTGGAGAAAAGGGTCATAGAGTGATAGACTGTTATGGAGTTCAATGTCTTATCTGTGGAGAACATGGGCATTAACCAACTCAATGCCCTGACCTAAGAGGTTACATCTAAATCAAGGAAGGACTTATTCCATGAAAATCATTGAAGAGGATGGTTTGAAGTGTTTATGTATTGGTATTCCAAAATAATGTTGTCCAGGTACTTTTATGGTATATTGGAATACCTATATATTGGTACATTGTGGTTTTCCATAAGAATATGGCATCGGTAACCATGGAAAGTGATGGAGATATTTTTGGAAAGAAGATGATATGCGCATAATGAAGGGATAACGAGAAAATGAAATGTTTGACAGTATTCATGAGCTCATGACTGATATAAGGAAATAATTATATCATGGTTTGAGTATATAGAATTTTGGGGTTTTTTATGTGGAAAGAGTTAACTTTTGACAACACTCATGTTTTCACTATGAACCAATGGGTATTCATTTTTCAAGAGAATACATGATTAAGGCCTTATAACATTTAGAATGTGACCAAAAATACATATCTTATGATATATGGGGATCAATGATGGTATTAACATGCTTGTTATATGAAATCTCTAGTAATCGTTTTCACTATAATATGACAATGGACAGCAATATTATGGATAAGCCTAAAGATTGAAATGGATTATGTTGGACATAAGTTAGTATTGCTTAAGGATAGAATTTTTTTGATATTATTAATGGGAAGTTATAGTAATGTAGTTTTAGAAAAAGGACAACCTGCAGGACATGCAACGACCCATCGCATCAGACAAGGATGTGGGAATCAAAACCACAACCGAAGTGTGACAGACCTTTATCACCTACCACTGGCCTACAAGAAGTCCCTGTATAGTAGAAACCAGTTTTATTATATTAAGAAGTATTATATATGATTTATAAGTCAATTTTGAAACCATATATGATTAATCTCACAACAGATGGACTTATGTATTTTTGATAACTTTTTCTAACCTTTTGTTTGAGATAGATGCAATGACCCATAATTCTATCACATGATCTACTAACGATTCAAGAATAAAAAACTCAACTTCATTTCTTTAAGAGATGAAGTGGAAATTGTTCAATTCACGAACAATAGTGAGATTGTACGAAAATCATGTAAGTATTTCTTTTAATTCATCAACTTTAGGGAAATGATATTGAAAACCAAAAATGTTGTCCTAGTCCTCTTATATCCGATGAATCAGATGGTACCTTAGATCATCACAAATTTATGGCTTCGTGATTGTTGGCTTTTTTATAGCCATGTTCTCTACCACTCTCCATCAGAACTTGATGGTTAGATTTTTCTTCCATATCCATATTTTAACCTATGTTATCCTATATGGAAATTCAGTGATGAGTTACTTTGGGTAATCATTACATTTCATACTTTAGTTTTTAAAATTATGTTTTAGTATTCCTTTTTACGATGTGGGTTTCTATGAATAGTAAACGATTTATAACCCCGACGAATTTCGAGGGAGAAATTCATTTTAAGGGGGGTAGAATGTAACACCCCGAGATTTTATGAAAAATATTCTTTTAATTTCATTAATGTCTTATATTATACAACACACCAAGTTTAGCTTGTACTATACGCAACACTGTATTAGCTTGCAGTATACGTAACACTATTCTTGGATCGTGTTTCGCACAATTTCATGTTCGTTTTATAATAGTAATTCTACGCAACATAGAGTGTGTTTATATATATATATATATATATTAAATGTATAAATGAAATATGGTTGGATTCTGTTATACGAAACAACGAAGGATTATTTCACAACACGCAACCCTGACTTGGCTTGCATTACACGCAATCACGACCTTCCTCGATAGCGTGTGTTGTAAGCAATACCAGGTTTTACTAAACAACGATATATTATTATAATATTATTATGAAATAGCTGTTATGAATAGTATTAACTAAAATTTTAATTTTATAACATTATTATTCATCTTACACATTTTCTAGAACATGGTATGGGGACAAAATAAATTTTTTCGGGTAAAATAAGTATTTTTAAAAAAATGCAGTTTTGCCACCTTTTGATGGCGCACCCACATTAAATTTAGTTTTTGACATATTTATAAGTTCAATTTTACAAAATAAGTTTCTTCTTTGGAATCAGAATATAAAAAATTTACTCTGGATACAATTTTCATATTATTCTGATAACTTTCATATATTAATGAATAGTAAAAACACGCTATATTTTAATTAAAAACAACTTTTTTCATCGTAATAATTTATATGGTTAAATTATAATATTGAATGGTTTTAAAGAATAAATAGAATATATTTTTACCAGTTAATATAATGTATGTCATTATCATTGATTTTACATTGAATTCATAGGTTAAATCAATTCAATCTTTGGCAATGTTTTAACTTTTAAAACCTATTCGCTTAACAACGGGATTAATTTTAAATTAATTATAGCAACTTAGGTGTTTTGAGTTTTGAAAAATGGATTCCATATTTGGAATCAGTGTGTCCAAATTATGTTAATAGGTTTCTTTTATTTTTTTTATGAATAGTAACTACGGTAATTTTTATTTACTGCGGTTAAAGGTAAATAGGGTAATTCAAGGTTAAAAGAATATTATAATAATTCAAAATTACCTTGAAACTTGTCCTAACCTTATTGGATGAGTAGTGGCCGACCATGGACATCCTTTGGCTGATTTTAGGACCCCAATGAGCCACTTGGTAGTGAAAATGACAATTTGGATTAATTAATTTAATGTAAAGACAAAATTGACTTTAACAAAAATCTTTTAGTAATTAATTTTTATAAGGGGTTATATAAGTTATATTTTTGAATTTAAATATTATTTGGAAAGCTAAAAATATTCCCTACATCATGGTATTTGTTTAATAATTTTTAGACATCAAATGAATTAAATTATTTATGACACAATAATGATGTAGTGTTTACCTCATTAATAAATGATTTAAATAAATAAGATTATAATGATTAAAATATCATCCAAAACTTGTCCAATTCCAATTGGATGATTTTATTTCGAATATGAGTCATCTTATCTTCGACATTAATGTGTTTTGGACCTCTTGAAACAGAAGATAAGTTTATAATAAAATAATGTTTTCACACTTTCCTAAAGAGCCCCTCCTCTCCCTTATAAAAGGAGACCACTTCTATACAATTCCTCACATCTCTCAAGACTTTTGGCTCGTCCAAACTCTGCCCAACTAAGCTCCATACATCCCTCTCCCCCCCTTGAAGCCTTACATTATGAAGAAGACTCTCCAAGAAGTCCTTTTGGTTCAAACCATAGGAAGTTACGAAAATTAAAGGTAACAGTTTCTCTTAAGTTGTTTTCTTTTATTCTACTTCTCCAACCCCTAAACTCTTTTTAATACGATAATCTCATTTGAGGAAGTGCGGACTGTCGCCCCCTCAAAGTGATGTGATTCGTTAATACCTTATGTGGGATGTATAAAGGATGTGGTTAATGATATTATATATGATATTATACTAGAATTATAATATACTTATGTATCATTATGTTTTAATTCCATTAAAATAAGAAATAGAAATGAAAGTAGCATTCATGCGTACGTACGACTTACCGTCTCCATGAACGGTGCGTTTCATTTCTTACCTCCATATGTTATGTACTATTATAAATTCTTGTATATGCTGGATATATAATGAATGTATATGATATATAAATCATGATTTACATTTTGGAAGTAAGTAAATCATGATATAATTAATAATAACATTAAGAAAAACAAGCTAAAAAACGTACGATAAATAAGATGATTTTACCCAAAATGCTACTTTAACATTAATTTACAAAATAATGGGTAATATAAAGTCATAAGTGAACCATATATGATATCATAACAATGAATATGATTCTGTAATAAGTCAATGACATTATTTAAATCATCATACATGAGGTTTGGATACGTACAAAGCATATCAGACCTAAGGTAAGGGATAACTTTTCCAATCTCATTCTTATCCGAGATTGTTTATTCATAAGAAATTACTGGGGTTGTTGTTATCACCCAAGTCCATGTTTTCTAAAAGTGTTTCTATGTATGTTTAATGTCCTTTTTAACCATTTTGTCTTTTACTACATGATATGTAAGGAATATTTCTTTTTTTTACGTTATGAGGTACTTTTTGACTTTTCTGACAAAAGTACGAGGAGAATGTTTTATTAACTTATACGGCATGAAAATATTTTTACGGTTTTATAAAGCCTTATTTTCATGAAGTTTCCTCAAAAGTATTTCATGACTATTTTCAAAAAAATCTCTTTCTTTTAAAATTGCATGACGTTTTGTGAAAAGAAATAGATTTTGAAGAAGAAAGGATATTTTACTCAAGAATTCATTTCCAGTGTTTTATCAAAACCATTTTTTCATCTAAGATGACATTATTTTATATGTGTATGTGTCAAGTATAATGTCCCTATGATTTACATGGTTTCACTTTTCTTTTGTTGATATATCCATTTGTTTTATATGGATTACGTGATGATGGGATGATGTTTATGAAACCTATTTTATTCTTTGGGTTATAATGAATGTTTCAAGTTTATTTTGTGGCAGAAGTAATAATGATTTCATTATGAGATGGGTGGGACCTATATATCTCTCCAATGCATTGGGTAAATATTTATATCTCATGATATAGACATGGCTGTAACGACAAGTTAAACCGGTTCAGTAATAAAGGACTAGAACGAGGAGTGAACTCGATTCAGAAATGGACTTTTTCCACTAAGATGGTCTTGGCAGCAATGACTTGGGTACTATGGAAATCATATGATGTGCTTAATGGTTTCCAAAATTACAAGTTTTATTCCCATGCTATTTTATCAAGATTAATGTTTCTTTATGATCTATGCCTTACGTATTTCCATGTTTTATTTCATTGCTCAAGATCTTGATGTTTAAACATTGTGTTCATGTTTTTAAGTTCAAATGTATATGGTTTGTTTTATTTTATCCATGCTTACCCTTACTGATAATTTGAGCTCACCCTTTATATGTTTTCTTTTCCCCAGGATATAAAGAAAGGTTTTTGGTAAGAAAACATAAGGGGAAGATCTTTATGGGAGATGTTGAAGATCTTTCACCACAATTAGAAGATTATATTCCGAGTTTCCAAAGACACTAAACTATTAAGGTCCTTGAGTTTTGAATTTTGTTATTTATTAAGTATTCTGCAAAAGTAATGTGTTTTCCATGTACGTCAAGCTTCGGGCCTCTACAACGACGGGTTTCCTAGAAAAAATAAAAACATTTTTAGTGGAAGTTAAAATCACCGCAAAAAGTATCATTTTTTTCTAGGGAAAACGCCCCAAAATCCACACCAACTACCTCTAAATGATAACAGAAATAGATAAGTGTTTAGTGGAGGTTTTAACCTCCACTAAAAAATATACATTTTTTCCCAAAAATCACCACTAAATTATATCGTGCATGTATTTAGTGGTGGTTGTAACCACCAGAGATAATAAAATAACAATTTATAGCTGCGATTTAAAACGCCGATAAATATAATCCATTTAACCAGAGGTGGTTTAAACCACCACTAAAGGTACATTTACAAATAAAAAGATGTTGCTGATTCTGCCGCCGTAATACCAGTTCCCTGAAAAAATACCATGTGCAAAATTTTTATAACACCTGGGATGGAAGGGGTACATATAGAAATCAAAAGACACATACAATGCACACACACACACACAGATATATATATATATATATATATATATATATATATTTATATCCACATATATGACCATCCTAGGGGTTCACAACAAGAGTACCAACTAAATCAGAACACCACCACCAAAGTTAATATAACACTTGGTATGGGTGGGGAACATATTGAAATCAAAAGAAACATACATTTCATATATATATATATATATATATATATATCCACACACATGCCAATCCAATGGGTTCACAAAAAGAGTGCCAACCAACTCAGAACATCACCACCAAATCTCACAACCTACAACACTTTTACAGCCACCACTAAATTCATAACACCATAAAACCAATCCAAGAGCCATAATTTACATCCACATTTCTTTTCAAATTGACATCGCTCCACAATTTTCAATCATTATACGTAATTGGAAGGTAAACCGGCTCTGTGGCCAGTTGTCCTAGAATCTGGCCATGTAATCTTGTGGCGTCATATGTAGGGACCCCGTATAAATTAAATGGGACAACTATCTTCTCTCTAGTCAAATTACATACATTTGAAATTTTCATATTTTTGTCCATACATGCATTATTTCCATCTTTTTTGATAAAAAATTTTTTATAAAAAAAACTGCAATAAAATTATTCATATTAAAATTTATACCTATAACAATCAACCTATAGTATCCCAACGAAGAACTATAAGTGGCACCCCTCTTCCTCCTTAGCGTTCCTATAATTTAATCAAATAAAAGTAATTTTAGAACTTATATTTAAAATAATATGTAGAAAAAAATTAAAATTATAACATATGCACAATACTAATAAACAAAATATACATAATAATGATAATGAATGACTACACAAATTAAATAAGTGGTTGATAAATAAATGCATAATTGTACACACAATCATTTTCCCCTTCAATAATGTCAGTTTCCTACTCCATTACTTCATCCACTTCATCCTCCCTTTCTAGAATAATGTTTTAAATATCATGATGGGAAAATAAGTCTTCTTCTTGTCGTTGGTTATATTCAATATTAGAGTTAAAATTTTCCACTTCATCACCCATAACATACAAATATCATTATTTTACATGGGAAACTACACTCCACCCTTCATCTATAACATCATTCAAATAATATAACATTTTATCTTGTGATGATAAGATATACAGATCATACATTTCACAATCACAAACAACCATCAAGTGAGAGAATTTCACAGAAGTAAATTGCACAGATTCTCTTTTAACACCTCTGATAATATCAAACCAATTGCATTTGAATAAAATAACTAAAAAATGACCATGGAAATTTAATTAAATAATATCATCTATCTTTCCATATTATTTCACTTTAGAAAATGTAAATATACTACTATTATGTGTTTCAAAACCCTCTTCTCAATCAACTGTATGAAATCTAAATCCATTTACATTATAAACATCGAATATTCTAACTTTTTTTAGAGGTCCTCGAGCAAGAAACTTCAAATCTTCTGAAAAAATTGCTCGGGTACCAATTTTCATGATCTAAAAAAATAAATATACATTATTAGATTTACAAAATGTATGTGTCAACGTAATATCCATATTTATTATAATATTTATGAACTTACACATCGTGCAAACCATTGTACAAGCTCTTTATTAACAACTTTCGTTAGATCTTTCGCATTTTGTGTTCGGCCTCTCATTCGTATCTATTTTTATATCCTAAAACCATCAATTAATGGATCTAATATTTCACTATTTAGTAGAACATATTTTTGATTTCCCATGTATTTTAGATTGATTCGATGTCTCATCAACAAGTCCAACGTGATTAAATCTTGTCTGAATATCATCCAAGTATCTAGAGAAAAAGGTAAGACACTCCTCTTCCAAATAGCCTTCACAAATAAAGCCTTCAGGTTTAGAATTATTTCTCATATATGATTTCAAATGCCCAAATATCTGTGAAATAAAATAAAAATACATAATTATGTATTTAATTAATTTCCAACAATTTTTTACTTAATTGAAAATCATATAAATAATGTACCTCTCAATTGGATAAATCCGTCGATATTGTATAGTGCCTCCTAATTTATCTTCCTCAACCAAATTCACAGTAAAATGCATCATGAATGTAAAAAATGATAGAGGAAAGATCATCTCCATTACACAATGTTTCAATAAAAATATATTCTCAATGTTTTCAAGCTCAAATGGATGTATAGATTTATCACATAGTTGTCTAAAAAATGTAATGAAGTTGGAATACAACAATAGTAACCATTTCATGTAATAATGTATGAAATGCCAATGATTGTAACTACTGTAACAACATATGTGAATCGTGACTTTTAAATCCATGCAACTTATAATGATTTAAATCAAAACACCTTGATATGTTACTTTAATACCTATAAGATACCTTCACATTCATTAAAATTCAAAAAAATGTATCTTTATCCCAATTTTACATTGAATTTTTTTCCGGATCATACTTTTCATTCTCTTCTGGCCATAGATCACATTATATGTTCATTTCTTGTAATTATTTTCGAGCATTGAGATGATTCTTCAACATTCCATTATTATTAAGAAATGTGAAGATCAAATTTTCACAAAAAATATTCTCAACATGCATCACATCAAGATTATGCGGCAATAAATTTAATTCCCATTACGGAAGTTTAAATAATATAATTTTCTCTTCTATTGTAGTGTTTTGACTTCATTTGATGATTCACTTCGAATTCGTTTTCCAATATCATTCAAATGATGTACCTTCCCAAATTTTGTTTCAACATTTCCAAGTTGTGAAAATATTTTAGAACCAGTTAACAACTATAGAGGTGTTTTACGATCAATGAAACCGTTGAATTTTGACATGTTTAGCTGAAATCTATGTGATGCATCGAGAAATATTCGATGGAACAAGAAGAACAATTTTCTACTGTGAGGTATCCATTTCGGATCAAAATCAACATTAAAAACATTACAATCCAAACCCATTTAAGTGTTACAAACTATTATATTCCCAAGTCCAGGGAAGTCACTAATGGTTCACATTAGACCAGCATGCATTTTGAACATTGATTTAGAAGAAGAATCATATGTCTCATCCCCACGGCTCCATAAATACTGTAATTTTTCAATTAAAGGCTATAAGTATACATAAATATCATTTCAAGGTATTTTTTTCCTGGAATAATCATCGAAATGATATAAGACGTTTGTTGCATACACATCTATAGAGGCAGATTGTATGGGATCAAAACAAATAGTCAAATTCTATAACTGGTACACAGAGTCCCAAATGGGTTGATTCCATCAGCACCCAATCCCAATGAAACATTCCTATGATCTGATGAGAAATATGGATGTAAGTAATCAAATGTATTACATGATTGTGAATCCTGTGGATTTCTCATTAACCCATCATTGTTATTATCTACATAATTCCACTTTATGTGTTCGGTGGTTTTCTATGACATGGATAATCTTTTCAATCGAGGATTTAAAAGAAAGTAATGAAAAACCTTTGGGGTGTGTTCCTTTTCTTCTTCTTCATGGACATATGTTGATTCAGAATTCCAATATCACCCATTTACTTCCATCTAGAAGAAGATTTTTTTTCAATCCTATATACTTGAATCCTCCAACCAATAAAGCATAAAATCATTGGGACACATGTATTGTCGTATAATTCTGAACAAGCCTATCAACAAATTTTTTCATATCATAAAATGACCTAGAGAATTTTCTTTAGTAAATGCCTCATGCAAAAATTCCTATATCAGGGACATTGACTTATTTTTAAGTCCACATAAGAATTTCATATTTTACAACTTCTGCAGAAAATAAAGTATTTAATATTTCAAAAATCCACTATACAACTCCTGATTTCCATCATCAACTAAACCATGGAACAAATTTTTCTCCATGAATTATTCTCTAACATTAGTCTACATAGAATCCATTGGAGGAACCAATGATATGTTATAATCTTGATCTAGTTGTCCTATAGTCTCAAAAACATCACCTGTCATGTTGCTATTTATAGCACCCTCAACTGGATGTTCTCATATGTTTTGATGTTTAGGTTGGTGTCTTTCAATGTAAAATTCATCGTTTATAACGTTTTTCATTTCATTTTCTATTGTCAATGATGTTGGTAGATCATTTTTTTGATTGACATCAGTTTTCAACATTTCTATAACATTCGATTCTTTGTTTTAAATCTAACACAATTATTGGGCAAGGAATTTCTTAAATATCAAGTGTTCATAAACTTTATCTATCATCAATAATCACCTAAATTTTCATTTAGGACATAGAAATCTTATTCTCCATTCAACAGATCGACTGTAATTTTCCAAAAATAAAAACACCTCCGTAACCTTAGCATGCTGACGTGTGTTCCTGAGTAAAGTGATCTAGATTTTATCCATGTATATCACAATGTGCCTACCAAAAATTAAAATAACTTAAAACACCTAACTATTACTAAATAGTGAAAGAGATTCATATATACTAGTTGAAAAATGTGAATATGTTAAATAAGGTTTTTCTATATAAATACATATGGTAAATAATGAATCATTTTAAAATGGATAAATGATATCCATAAAGTCTAGTAGTGAGGAAAATGATGTGTAAAAGAGTTACATAATTTATTTAAAATCCATTAAGAAACCCAATAAAAAAACATGTTGAAATCAATTTTTAATAAAAATATTATTGAAAGAAATTATTGAAAAAAGTATCACAAACCAATTTCAATAATTTATTAGAGGACCAGGATGGTTCTCAAAACTGTTAAGTTACTATCATGATACTCTTTTTTATTTAATGGATACTTTTTGTAACATTTTTTTCATTGAGTGAATTGGAGGATTAATGATGATAAAGAAGTGTTATCCAAATTGGATAGAGGGGATGGATTATTTATTAGGACCTATTGGGATTGAGTTTTTGGGTATAATAATTCAGTTGTTCAATATTAAAGTTATAGGTGAAATTTCATTTTTTGTAAGAAATCCTATAAAAAAAGTTAGTTACAAGGATGATAAACAAGATTTTTGTTGCAAGGAAATGAATTTAAGTAAATGTGTTCTTGGATCTAATTTAGTACATTTTTATTCAGAATAACTAGATAAGATTCCATTAGGAAGAGACTTATGAGCACATTCATATGTTTTATACTAAATTCATGAGGTCATAACATGTATATTAATTCCATAGTATATCATAATGTGTAACATACATAATCACCAAACTCATGGTTAAATCTAGTGTTGTTAAAGGTGAGACCCTTTAGGTGCCTTAGCAAGAGGTAGGATTGGAGGACCTCATCGCAGGTGAGGTGAGGCAACCTCACTGAGGGGTTCCAAGGGTGTGTGCCTCACGCGAGATCCTATGAGGCGTTAAGGTGCAAGGCGCTGTAATGACATGGCCCGTTAGAAAACTAGACCTCCTTTATAAAATTCAATACTACCACAAGTCCATCAACAATTAAAAACTATAATCACACAATAATATATTTCCAAACCACATATTTTAATAGAATTATTTTAAATGGGGTGTTCACATTAAAACATTTTCCTATGCATGGGTATTTTTACACAGTTTCTATATTAACACGAGAATAAAATTCATTGAAAAATATTAATATTATTCCTTTTGTGAACTGTGGGTTTAAAAAACAATTAAATGGAAAGGTTATCAATCCACAACAATAGTTTTCCATTTATAGTTATTCCATAGAACCCACCCAATAGAAAATCGAATCATGCAAATTAAAAATATCCTTAAAAAAGAGGAGAATAAGGATCCCATCCTGGTAATTTTTTGTATATCATGCTACACCAAAATAGATGGACAACAGATGATGCTATAACTTTGATATCACTAAGGTAAGGGCCGGATAAATTGTATTATAATTTAATATATGTTAGGAATATGAAATAGAAACAAACTCCTACCTTAGAAAAGACTCACTACTTTAGAAAATACATGGGGAACCAAGATGTAGAAAATGCCAGGAATCATCGGGTGAAAGGATTCGCGACTAGGGTAGATGAATCCTAGGATTATGAGTAAGGTATTTGTTTTTACAGACTCAAAGGGACATGAAATTCCTAGGATAAATTAAATGAAGTATGTTAAATTTCCCAAAATAAATCATGGAATAACAATTAAAATTATTACTGTCAATATACCTTTTCAATTTCCATTTAATTTTGTTTCAATTATAAAAAGTGTGATAACATTTTAAATCCATAGTTTTATGGAATTAAAATAAAATATTCAATCCCCAACAAATAGAATTTAAATTTTTATTTATGGCTTTAATTTTAAATTTTATATTAAAATCAGTTTTCACATAAATTTAAAAAAATATTTATATTTTGAAGCACTTGAAATTTTTACAAACTATTGAACCGACCATGAGAATAGATCAACCACATGGAACTAATATATTATCAAATTGAAGGTATTAACCAAACATAAGCAATAACCAACCAATTTTATTAAGTAAAAAGTGGCTGGAAGAAGAAATAAACCTACTGCATGAAGGAACTAATTAATTTCAAGATGAAACAAATTGAATGAATGAAGGAAAAGGTGACTATAAGAAGAAACCAACCAACCTGTATTTTTTACTATTCATGGAACTATTATTCTTTTCAGAAATTTCTCAAAATAATAACTCTAAGATAATTCTCACATAATGATTTAATTTTTATTATTATTTAAAATAATCATTCTTAAATTAAAAAAAAACTAAAATAAGTTTCCAAAACCCAACAAAACTGATTTTTCAAAAAATAAAATATTGAAGCATAAAACTTGATTTATTCATATCCAATCCTTATAAATAATATTAGACGAATGATAAATATTTTATTGAATATATAATATAAAAATTTCAATAAAATCATTCCCCAATAGTGATTATTTAAATTTATTAAGATAAAAACACATTAAGCATATAATTTTTTTTGTCAGAGAAATATTTCCTCTATATTCAAATAATTTTTATTTTCATTTATAATAAATATAAAATTATTGAATTTATTTTTTTAGATGTTTAAAACATATATTTTCATAATTTAGTTAGTCTTATATATACCCACCAAATCAATAGCTAATTTATAAGGGTCATACTTAAATAATATATTTCACAGGTCATTTAGGATTGATTTTGTTTGTCGTATACGCTATTGAGCATATTTTTTTTATTTTAAAATCTAATGGTGTCAAATTTTTCCCACCCTTAATGAACTTCATCATCACAATTTAAATTATTTCTTGGAAATAAATGATTTTACATCTAAGAAAAATTGTGTTCAAATATCACATCATAAAATTGGTAAATAAAACTTCCTTTTAAATAGAGGTAAAGGGAAATGATAATGTCATATAGAATAACACATAACTAGAGTTACATGTGAAACAATTAATGGAAAGTGAAAATATTGATTTTAAATAAAACTGTAATTCCCAAATAATTATAGTTAGTGATTTGGATCATCGATGATAAGTGAATGATTAATAGAAAGATAACTACCACAAATTTATAATCATGAGATGGGTTAAAGACAATTTATTTCATAAGAAATGAAGATAAATGTATAAATTTTTTATTTCAATAACCTTTTAAAAAAGTTGAGGAATTATTTTACTTTCAAGATAAAGAACACCATAATGTATATTTACTTTATATATTTTGTTTCATAATCATAATTTCATCATTTGGTTATGCTTCGATCAATTTCCTATTCCTTTATTACTCCATGAAATGAATAACCCTGATGAATTTTATTTATTCCTAAAGCTCTAAAATCAAATTATAATGGATCACATAATACAAAAAATTAGTAAAATATATTACTCCTTTATTTATACATTAACCATAACCAAAACAGTTAGGAAAAGGTAAGATAATTCCCCAAAAGAATAAATCTTCATATTAGAAATAATACATTAATCTACAAAATTTAACAGTAATACCCATAGTTCAAACTAAGTAATTTCAAAAATATTTATCAATAAAATTACTCAAAATATTCTTAAATATGTTTGAAATCCAAATATTAGAATGATTTTATCACATATTCATGCAATATAAACTAAATATTTATCTCAAAATAACATCCATCACTCTTAAAGTATCATATCTAAAAATTTAAATAATATTTAATATATTTTTTAAAATATACAAATCATTAACTAAAATAATTTCATAATAAATTCAATTATTCTTCCAAAAGATAAATAAACCATTATTTATAATACAAAAACCCATATTAGCCAAAAATATTTCTATTTACATTAATTATATAATGTCCCATAATAGTGAACTTGCTCAAAAATAACATCTCTCACATAGTCAACAAATCCCTTTTCAATCCCATGGTCAGATATATAATAAATCACATGGTCCCGTATTTTAATAACCCATAATTTCCTCATTATTAAAGATATTATGAACCCTAAATGTTACCAATACCATTAAACCTATGCTCACAAAATGTAATGAAATTATTCCTCAAATAAATTTTTCACTAAATTATATACTAAACCAATGTGTTGTATTCCCATAAATGTCTCCTAGTATATCATTAAAATGTTAAAATCTCATATCATAAAACCTAAAAGGGGTATCTATTATTTAAATATATGATCAACCTTAGAATTATCATACATTAGTTTTATCCTGTATCACTATTGAACATCATAGTTTTCGAAAGGTTTTATTCTCTAATTCACCATAATAGTTCATAGGGAAAATATGAGTTAACCCAAGAAAATTCCCTATGATTTTGAAAATAGGTGTGAGGAAAGAACCATTATCATACACTAGGCGATGGACGAGTCAGATCCCAATGTTTCCTTTTCAATGTTATTACCTCTAGGTACAACTGTGTCATAGACCCATCCACTTGTGGAATCCAAAAAGGGATGTATTTATAAGACAAAAACATAATTTCAAACTTAAAAAACATTATTATGTTATTTTATATTTATCATTATCCTAAATTTCAGCAATAAGGTTATATTTATTAATCAATGTTTTCCTAAATCTAGTTCTCATGGTTTATAATAAACTTCCTTTTTTACCAAATTTAAATACCCTAAACCTAGTATTCCAAAGTTCATAGTTCTTTAATTAGATTGACACTAGATATAAGAAGTCATAACCTGAAGAACCCAATAGTGTAGTAGTTTTTTAAAACTAGATACATAATTTAATCTCAAATTATATAAGAAAACATAAAATACGACACATTGAATATAATTATTTGGCATACTTGAACTTGTTCAAATATTCCTTCTTCATACCCTGGGGAAATAAAAAATAAGGGTGAGATAAGAGGCTCTTTTAAGGTATTAATATAGTGGGAGGTATCATGATTATATACAAAATAAAAAATATGTAATGGTTAATATCTGAAAAGACATTCCATTTAATCAAAAAATTAATCATGAAGAATAATATGGAAGGAATAAATGATGATCAAATAATTCTATATAAGTAATCACATGTGCATAACAATTTTACCTGGATATCTTAACTATTCAAATAATCACATGGACATAAATTACTTGTCTCATAATGATGGAATGCATAAAGTTGGACATCCTAAAAATACCATCCAAACCTCATGCCATGACATCTTATATAAATGGGTATAACCTCAGCTAAATACCCAAACTTGTTTGTCTCATGAGACCTACTGATGCATAAATGGGATATAGAGAGACCTTCCCATTATTTACTAATTCCAATGCATTATTTATATGAATGGGGAGAAATATATTGAATGTAAACATTAGTACTGAAATAATAGCACAAATAATGTTAATATTTTCCCCAATTAATAAACATAATCATAATCCATCCAAATAAAAATAGAGAATGGTTTCAAAATATTACATCCCTATTAAAACATATCATAAACAATATATAAAAATAATAAGGATGGTATCATTACAAAATATACCTAGTAGAGCATAAGTAAAAGTTGGGTTATTGTCATTCATGAATTAAAATACCATTTTTAATTTTAAAATTTCTTTAAAAAAATTATTTAAACAGTACTAGGGAAAAAAATTTCCTTGAAAGGAATTATGGGAACTTTTAAAAGAAATTTCAAAGCATTGTGTGGTAATTATGGTGGAAAATTCCATTCATTCCATACACATTAAAATAATTATTCCTTTAACATTTTTCGTAAAAAGTCTAAAGTGCCTCGGCTAAAAATCTATAAAAGAATCCTTTAAAAAAATAAAAAGTAAAATATAGGTAAAAATTTATTTAATAAATCATTGGATTATAGTATTTTTTTTGAAAACATTTTAAAAATACATGGACTTGGAAGAGAATGTATTTTGAACCGAATATAGAAATAAAGTAAAATTTTCATACAATAATTGTTTTGGTCTATTTAGTTCTTAAAGTGATTATAATTAAATTAAAACAATTATTATAAAGAAATAAACCTATAATAATAAAATTCATGTTTTTATTGATCATTATATCAATAAACTCCATCATTAGAAGAATAATCAAATAATCCAGATAAACAATTAGATTGTAAAATGAATCTTTACCACTATGGTAAATTTTTAATCATAATACTCATGAATAAATGAACATTAAATAGGTATATATACCCTATAAATTTTATGATAATAATCTTAAAGTATAATAAAGGGTAGTATATATACCACACTAAAGAAACAAGTTGTGAATATGGCATGTGTTCTATGGAAATAAAAGTGAGATGAAAATATCTCACCTTATGTCTAATTTCCCCCGTACATGTTCAAACATGTTGTATAGTAAATATAGATTTATTATAAATATATTATAGAACTATATTCATATATATCATACCATATTTTATTTACTTATTACTTTTTATCAATATTTTATTAACAATTATTTATTAAAATCAATATTTCAGGTGTTGACTGCTTCATTTTACATGTATGTTTTGGTTAATTAGTTATATTCCTCATGCTTAGATCTTGGTGAAATCATATTTAGAATAATAATAATGATATAAAATAATATATATTCATTATATAAAAATTTATAGTCATCCATGAAAGATACAAGTTGAAAAATAGATTTCACCATTCATGGAGGCGATATGTCATACATATGCATAAACGTTTTTTTCACTCTTCAACGGATAGAAAAAAAGTTCAATATTAATTAACCTTTAAATAATTATTAGTAAATAATATATATAATATATATTAATTAAAATCATCCTCATTACCATCAATGTAAATGGGAAATGAAAAACAAATCACATCGCTTTGTGGAGGAGGTATTGCACATGAATGCTGGAGCGATGTTATTTTTTTTCCAATAGAATGGAATCTAATAATTGTAGCACCCCCAGTTTCAATTAAGTAACCCTTTGTTTATTATTTTTAAGTATAGTACGTTTTTAAGTCAAAATTTTAAGGGTTTGAAAGAATTTTGGAATGTTTTTGGGTCTTTTCTAAGGGAGAACAGTTTGTGGAAACCATGAAACAATTAAAGGAAACTATTCACAATAAGACATGGGATATAGAGAAGGTGAATGGGTAGGTTCATGGTTTTTCTAATCCATGGGGATAACAAGTATAAACTATTCATAGTTGTAAAGGGAGATTTTTCATGGTTGGAACATGTTTTTTCTAATTAGGTGTGGTTTCTCCGTGAGGTGGTGGATAGTGCATGGTTAGCGCGTGATTTTAAAACAAGATACTTGAATTGTAAATACAGGTCTAGATTAATAATTTAACCATCTATATTTCTCAAAAACATCCCTAAATCAAAATTCATTCCTCTTAAAGATTTTAAAGGATTCTCCCATCTATCCTGAGGTGATTAAAAGGCTTCTATGGGTTCTTTAATACCAGATTCTAGTAGTAAGTCATCATTTATGGTAGTTGTTCTTTCCCCCCTTATATATACTTCTCTCCCTCTCTCATTTTCTTAGATACACTTCTCTTTTTTGGATAATTTTATGTTTTTTTATTCTAATTAGGGTTATATTTTTCCTTTTTTATTTTTTTGGGAAGAGAACTAAGGTGGGTTCTGGAGTTTCAAACTGGTTTTGTGGAGGTTTTCTTGTTGTTTTTTTCAAATTATCTGAGGTATGTGACTTCACTTTCAAATACTCTATTAAGAAATTTAAGTCTTAGATTAAAATTTATTATTTTTATTTAAATTTATTGTTAAATTATTTTAAATTTCTTGTTGTGAACCCTCTTTGTTCATGGTTTATAGAATTGTAGAAATTGTGTGTTTTTTGGAAAGTGAAATTAGTAACATGATTTTGAAATTATTGTTTGGTTTTGATACAAGGTAATGTTTTTTGAATAAAATGTTGGTTTATTGATTTTTTTTGAAATATTTTCAATAAAATAATGATTTTATTGAAATTGTTATTTGGTATTAGTTTTTGGCATAATGGTTTTGTGTGTTAATGTTTGACAGATAATGGTATGAAGTATCCCCCATCATTAGTTGGCTGGATAAGGGTCAGGAATCCCCCCTCTCATGAAAATGGTTCATTAAGGAAAATATTAGGGAATAGATGACTTAAAACTCATGATTATTGAAAGGTATGTGGTTTCAGGCATATTTGGATGTGTGGATATGTGGAATGGGATAAACTATGCCAAAATAGAAATTGTGAAATGGTTTTAGAGAATTGTTTGTTTGCTTTCCTTGGAAACCATTTTTGAATGGAAAAATACTTTGGTGATGAACTAGTTTGATTTGTTACAAAGTTTTTCAATTATTTTATATATATATTTCTAACATTTTTTATCCTACTGGAATTAATTGAGAAGTAATTTGGGGAAATCCGACTGAGTTTCATTACTCATCCCTAATTTAGTAATTTGGTGCTTTTAAAGATGTTTTTTATCAGAATACAGGAAATGGTAAATTATTACACTTCTCTTGTGGTGATTAGTGATACTTGTGGTGTTTTTGTAGTTGGAGCCTATAGTATTTTGGTGTTTTGTAGTTATGTGGTTTTCATTGAGTTTTTGTATGTGTTTTCCTATTCATTATACTTGGATATTTTGTAGTCTTTTATTGTGGTACTATTATTATTTGGTTTTGATATAAATGTGTTTTTTTTGAGTTGTCATTAATTGATAACATGCATCATGTAGTGGCTTATTTTTTAATGGAATGTTTGTTTGGTTGTTTTATTTTCAAAAGGAAAATCATCCCCCATTTTTAAATGATTCCCTTGGAATTTATTTCCATCCTTTGGCTTATTGGGAATGTCTCATAAGGCCAAGTAACATCCCACCAACTTCTCAAGTCAATGAGGATGGGTGGGATGTTACAAGTGGTATTGGTATTGGTCCTTCCATGTGACATCCTGACCCGGGTGCCACTAAGTGGTGCCTCGATCCGATTGGCCATATTCCCTCAAGCACGCCTTTGCGTACACCAGAGGGTGATGACTAGAAGCGAGGGTCCGGTACATTAGTATTGGGGAGACTATACAATATTTTATCAGAATAAAACACCAATGGAAAAAATAACAACAATAATCAAGTGTGTAAGTGTATAAATAACTAGAATAATACCATGTCATAAGATAGAGAGAACTAGAAAATACAATACTCAACTGGAAGGTAAAACATGATATGACAAAGCTAATGTCAAGTGTCTACAATGAAACTCAAAGTAAAGGATTAACAACTCCAAGAGTGTCCAAAACCACATCTGATTCCCTCACCCATGATCTAATCCTAGTCATCAACCTATCCCATGGTCTTTCCCTTATCCTGTATGGTATCATCAAAGTCTACTAGGGTGCTAATCAGGTAGCCCAAATAGGGTGTGAGTACAACTCAGTAGGCCACCAAGAATGGTGTCTAAAATAAGTCCAGTCAAAAGAGAGTGCATGCAGTTCTATGAAGCAATAAATACAATGCATAATTAAACAATTATAACATTTTCATTTAATCTTTTAATCTTCAAATTATTTCTACTTTCAATCCGTATTTCCCATTTGAATCACCATTCATTATTATTAATCATTTTTTGTAGATATTCATTCCTTGTACCCCAAATCTCATTAAGTGTTGGTCACCATTCCTATCACCCAAAATATCACTAAGTGTAGGTCTCCCTGCCTATTAATATATATCTCATTCAGTGTAGGTTATCATGCCAAGAACCCCATAATCTCAAGCATTGATAACTATTGGGGAGGAACTCCATGTCCATGTTCCAACTTATAATTAGTCTAGAACGCCATTTCTACCACCACAAAAATAACATCCATTCAATTATTCATTAATTCAAAATAATTAGCCACAAAATTCCATTACTAATCCAATTTTTTTAAACATTTAAAATTACATTAGTTAACTCAAAAACTAAATAAGTACATCACCCATTAATTAATTCATCAGTTAATTAATCGATCAACACAATTCTCAATCCATAATTAATTCTACAAAATTAATTATCCATATCAAATCTCAACTAGTCATAATTAGTTATCAAAATTTATTATCTTTGATCAACATCATGGAACATAATTAATTCTCACAATTATTATCTTTGGTCAACATCATAGCACATAATTAATTCTGATAATTGATTATCTTACATAGGAAAACATCATTTCATAATTAATTCCACAAATTAATTATCTTAAAAAAACCAATTCAACATCCCAATTTGAATATCACAACCCGTAAAAAATCTCCAAAATATCTTTTTGGGAAACCCCCCTTCATTTGTTTAGTGATTAAATTATCAATTAATCTCCAAAGAAAACTCAAGTCAATTACACATTCCTAATTACTCAAATATAGGAAATAAATCATAAAGAGAATCTAGAAAATCAAAAACACATACACACATATCAAAATCATGACTATGGGAGTTCTATTTAGAAAACATTCCTCAGTTTATTGATGAATGTTATCCCAATAGAAATCCCAAAAATATGATTGGCACAACGTCGACGATCAAGCGTCAGATGTAAAATCCTAAACCAAAAATTAAGATCAAAGGAATCAAGATCTTGCAATTCTAGATCTAGATCCCTAATCCTTGATCTAGATCTGAACCCAAAAGTTTATATCCATGGAAACAATGGAAATAATCTTTGATAAGATGAAGAAAAGTTATAGGGAAGAACGAGAGAAGTAACGAGATGAAATCCACTTAATAGGAAGAGCGTGGATCTTCAATCTATGCTTTCAATCTCAAAGAACATTGTTCGGATCACCTTTAAATCCCTCCATAAGGTATTGGAAACACCAATAATTTGTCAATCCCATGTCAAGGTAAAAATATATGAGTCACGGGGGGTTCGAGTGGTTTTAAAATGGATTTTTGGATCTTAAATTTTATGCGCACAGTTTCCTAGGTAGAGGCGCACAGTTAGGGAACACTGTGTGTCAACTGTGGGGATCCCTCTTTCCATGTTTTCATGGTGGGAACAATTTAGTTGCACAGTTATTCAAACCATGCACAAACCATGAAGACCTCTCTATTTTCACGGTTTATCCATATGGCTTTTCAAACCATGTGCAAACCATTCAAAACCCACTGTCCTTTGAATTTTCTCCAAAATTCACCCAAACACACCCCAATCCACTACTCAAAAACAAAGGTACTTAAAAGAATCAAAAATTACATGAAAACATGCACGAGATAACTCTAGAAATGTTCAAGATCTTACAATCTCCCCACCTTATAACAACTCATCCTCGAGCTTCACTCCCAAAAAATATTTAAGATTCTGAGCCAAAAATATTGGGTCATTGAGCCCTCATGTTTGTTTCTCATTCACATGTTTCCTGTTGAACACTTCCATGTTTCCATAACAGATGAACTAATGGTATGGTCTTTCCCTATAACACTTTCTCACTGAAACCTGACACACGTATCAGATTCTCCTCAAAGGATGCACCTATCTCAAGTTCAACCTCTTCTACATCAATCACATGATAAGGGTTGGGGTGATACCTTCATAGTTGAGACACATGGAAAACATCGTGCAAAGAACTAAATTTCTATGGAGGGGCTAATCGATATGCCATTGTCCCAATTCTCTCCATCGGCTCATACGACATCGACCTACTCTGAGCCATAGCCATACATGTCCAAATCAATTGAACTTGCTCTGATATCTCTTGAGCGAGAATCTATCCCAAAAACTCTTACTCACCCTCCTTTAACCAACATAGTGGTGATCTATAATGTCTTACATAAAGTACATGATATGGTGCCATCTCTATAGATTCCTCATAACTGTTGTTATAGGTGAACTCTACTAAAGCTAAGTGATTCTCCAAAAAACCACCAAAGTCAAGAGCATATCATCGCAACATATACTCTAACACATGTACGGTACACTTTGAATTCCCATCTATATGTGGGTGGAATGTTGTACTTAACTAAACATCTTTACCAAGAACCTTCTATAAACCCTATCAGAAGTGTGATGTAAGGAGAAAATAACATTCTAAAACTAGAGTCTGTGGCACCCCATGAAAATGAACTATCTATTTTACATATAGTTTTCCCAATTTTTCTGCTGTAAAGGTTTCTCTGATAAGAAATAAATGTGCTTCTTTCGTTAGTTGATCCAAAACGACCCAAATAACATCATTATTCCTAATATTCTTTTGAATCCCCAACACAAAATCCACGGTCACATCATCCTAATTCCATTTCAGAATAGGTAATGGATGTAATAGACCTCAAGGTTGTTGACGTTCTTCCTTCACCTACTGATAGGTGAAACATCTTGTCACGATCCCTGTTATCTCCTTTTTCATGCCTGGACACCAAAATTTTCATTGTAGGTCATGATAAATTTTTTTCACCCAAGTATGTACCTCCCACTTTCAGCCATAAAATTCTCACAGGAGTTCCTATCACAAACTCATAGGCACAACAACCCAATTTCTCACATAGAGGATATCTTCCTCATCTATTATCCAGTATGAAGGTTTATCCCCACCATCAAAGCTTCCCCTTAAGACTAAACACTCTGAATCCTCATAATAAATGTCCCTATTCCCTCTCAAGAGTGAAGAATACACTGGTACAGAAACCACAGTTATCCTCTCTAGACTCTCCTGAACTACCACATGAATTTCTACCAACAAAGTCATCATCTTACTATTTTCACTTGACTCATGTACCAACTGAGTCTGATTTTTACTTCTCAAAGAACCATTCACATTGTTCTCCTTTCTGGGTGTATATTCCAGTTAAAAAACAAAGGACTGCATATACTCTACCCATCTTAACTACCAAAGATTAATGTTGCACTGTGAAAAGATATACTTCATGATTTTATGATCCATAAAAACTATAAACTTTTCACGAAAAATATAATTTTTCCAACACATAATATTATAAACCACTACTACCAACTCAAGGTCAAGCGTAGGGTAATTCCATTAATTTTTCTTCAGCTGTCGATACCCATAAGAATCTACTCGATTCCCTTACATCAACACAGCTCCGAGTCCAATACCAAAAGCATGAAAAGACATCGTGTACTTATCACCCAACTTAGTTAAGATCAAAATTGGTTCTCATGTAAAGCGATTCATAAACTCCTAGAAAGAATCCTCACATGCTTCTGTCCTATCAAACATTACCCATTTCATTGTCAAAATTAAAAGTGGTGTTTCCAATCCTGAAAATTCCTAGATGAACCTCCTATAATAACAGGATAATCCCAAAGAGCATTAGATATCAAATATATTCTAGGTTTTCTCCCAAGACACTAATGAATACACTTTTTCTGGGTCCACTGTCACATCTTCTTTCGAGATGATGTGCCCCAAAAAGTGGACCCGATCAATCCAAAATTTAAATTTAAATTTCTTATCATATAGACAATGATCTCTCAGTATACTCAAGATGATGCCAAGATATTGGTCATGATCATCATGAGTCTTAGAGTACACCAATATGTTGACCACAAACACCACCATAAACTGATCTATGCACAGATGTAAGATCATGTTCATCAAGTCCATAAACATTGATAGAGAATTCTTCAACCCAAATGGAATTATGAAAAACTCATAAAGAAAATACCTACTCTGGAAATCAGTTCTTAGTATATCAGAGGTCTGAAATATCATGTGATGATACCCTGATATCATATAGATCTTTGAAAACACACAAGCCCCCTTTAACAGGTCAAAAAGACCACCGATATTAGGAAGAGGATATCGGTTCTTCACGGTCATTTTATTCAACTTCTAGTAATCGAAACACAAGTGTAAACGCCCATTGGCCTTCTTTGCTAACCAGATAGGAAATACCCAAGGTGACATACTTGGACGGATAAAACCTTTATCTTTCAATTCCTCCAACTATGTTATGAGCTCTTGAAGCTTAGTCGGTTCCATTATATAAGGTGGAATAGATATCGGCTCATCCTCTGGCATGAGCTCAATATTGAATTCTACATCTCTCTTAGGTGGAAACAATGAAAAATATTCAGGGAAGACATCCTAAAATAGTTCTATTACTAGTGGAAGTACTTCTTGACTACCACTCCCATGATCCAACAAAAGAGTAGTAACTTGGGTTTTGAGCTCTCCTAGTTGCTGAGTAATTGGACCATCTAATCTTGCATGTATATACCATTCCCCACAATGAACATATCGGTCACCCTTAAGAGATAAAAAGGTCACTTTATTGAAGTAACAATCTATGTGGCCTCGATAAACGACTAGCTAGTCCATACCCATAATCAAGTTAAAGATCATTATACAAAGAACATAGATATCACAAGTAAAACAATACTCTATAATATCTATCAAACATAACTTGCATAAATAGGTATCCCTAGACCTTATTCCCAATGGTGTATTGATATTCAGCACCCCGCTTATAGACTCCACCTCCAATCCCAAACCATTAACTATATTTGCAGATATAAATGAATGAGAGGCACCAGTATCAATCAAGGAAGTAGCTAAAGTAGAAGAAACTCAAATAGTTCCTCTCACTATCAATGGACAAGCCTCACTCTAAACAAGTTTAGGATATACTACATGTAACTATCTATTCCCTCTTCCTTCCAGTGTCATCTAACTCCCTTTAGTAGTATCACTCTACTGATATGGGTTCTCATACCCTAAATAACCATGTAAACTACCTCTACCACCTTTTTCAGTAGTACTCCAACTTCCAGACCTATATGGTGTAGAAGACCCCCTTCCCACACTTTAACTCTGAGTAGCTACTCCTTCACACCAACCTACCACCGCTTCCTGTAGAACTTTTTTAGGTGTCCCACCCTGCCAAAAAAATTAAACTCCACTGGTGGTCGAGGAAAATGTGTATGATAGTGTCCCCACCTACCGCACTGGTAGAAAAGTACATGAGTAAGATCCTATGCAACTGTTCCTCATGAATGTCCACCTTTATTTCAATTATCTTAACTAAGGTTCTCGTAACAAAGATTCCTGCTCTTGGAAGGAACACTCCCTTATCATCCAGTGATAGCTACATGTCCATTACTGGAAGCCTCCTTCAGGTTCCCCTCCAAAATGAGATCCTAATTAACCGCTTCTGAGAATTTCTTCAGCCTAAATATAATTACCTGGTACTTAATTTAAAACCTAATTCTATCCTAAAATTGTCTTGCCGAAGAAGACTCATCTGCCACCAAAGTTAGTGAATTTTTTTAACCTATGAAACATCCAATGTAATCCATTATGTACATTTTTTCGTGAGTCAGATGCATAAAATGTGAAGTCTTATCTTGTCACAATGTCTCTGGATAAATGTTCTCCAAGAACATCACCAGAGACTCCTTCCATAACATATCATCATTCTTTATAGATCATACTTGAATGTCCCCCTAACCCTTTGCTGACCGCCATAGCATATAAGCTTCCAACATGACCCTCCTCCCAACTAGAGACTCCAAATGGTAATGTATCATCCTTATGGATTCAATCTAGAATACAACTCCCTCAAGTACACTCTCTCCAGTAAAAGTATGAGGGTGTTGTACTTGAATCTCCATTTTCAACACAGACATGATTTTATGAACCTGCCCTGAGTCTCTCTCCCTGAATTGCATGAAATTATAACAGTTCCATCATAACAGCTCTTATTTCTCCTTAGCTTACACCAATGGTGCCTCAAGCTCCATGTTTGGAAGTTTTTTCCAGGCCATACCCCTCGGTCTCTCCCTCAACAAGCATCATAGAGGCATATCTCTAAAAATCCAAACACACATCTTAGGTATCATAAAAAATCCTTATAAAATTTAAATTTGGGAATAAACTATCACAAAAAGTTTCAACATGTCTGTAGAGACCCGAAGCTTGACATACATGGACATTACATTACTTTTTCGAAATACTTAATACATAAAAAAAATAGACACACAAGGACCGTAATAGTTTAGTGTCTTTGGAAACTTGGAACGTAATATTCTAATCGTGGTGAAAGATCTTCAACATCTCGCATAAAGATCTTCCCCTTTTTTTCTTACCTAAAACCTTTATTTATATCCTGGGGAAAAGAAAACATAAAATGGGTGATCTCAAATGCTCAGTAAGGGTAAGAATGGATAAAATAAAACATACCATATACATTTAAACTTAAAAACATGAACATAATGTTTAAACATCAAAAGCTTGAGCAATGACATAAAACATTGAGGTATGTAAGGAATAGATCATAAAGAAACATTAAAAATGATAAAATAGCATGGGAATAAAACATGTAATTGTGGAAACCATTAAGAACATGATATGATTTCCATAGTAGCCAAGGCATTGCTGCCAAGACCATCTTAGTGGACAAAGTCCCATTCTAAATCGAGTTCACTCCTCGGTCTAGTCTTGTATTACTGAACCGGTTTAACTTGCCCTTATAGCCATGTCTATCTCTTGAGATATAAATCTTTACCCAATGAATTGGAGGGAGATTTATGTCCCACCCATCTCATAGTGAAATCATTCTTACTTGTTCCACAAAATAAACTTCAAACATTCATTATAACCCAAAGAATAAAATGGGTTTCATAAACATCATCCCATCATCACATAATACATATAAAACAAATGGATATTTCACAATAAGAAAATTGAAACTATGTAAATCATAGAGACATTATACTTGAAACATACACATATGAAATAATGTCATATTAGATAGAAAATGGTTTTGATAAAACACTTGAAATGAATTCTTGAGGAAAATATCCTTTCTTCTTTAAAATCATTTTCTTTTCACAAAATGTCATGAATTTTTAAAAGAAAATGATTTTGTTGAAAATATCCATGAAATATTTTTGGAGTAAGCTTCATGAAAATAAGGCTTTATAAAACCGTAAAAATACTTTCATTCCGTATAAGTTAAAAATAACATTCTTCTCGTACTTTTGTCGGAAAAGTCAAAAAAGTACCTCGTAACTTAAACAAAAGAAAGATTCCTTACATATCATGTAGTAAAAGACAAAATGGGTAAAAAGGACAATAAACATACATAAAAAAAACTTTTAGAAAACATGGACTTGGATGATAACAATAACCCCGGTAATTACTTACGAATAAACAATCTCAGATAAGAACGAGATTGGAAAAGTTATCCCTTACCTTATGTCTGATATGCTTTGCACATATCCAAACCTCATGTATAATGATTTAAATAATGTCATTGAATTATTACAGAATAATATTAATTTTTATGATATCATATATGGTTTACTTATGACTTTATATTATCCATTCTTTTGTAAATTAATGTTAAAGTAGTGTTTTGGGTAAAATCATCTTATTTATCGTACGTGTTTGGACTTGTTGTTCTTGATGTTATTATTAATTATATCATGATTTACTTACTTAAAAAATTTAAATAATGATTTATATATCATATAAATTCATTATATATCCAGCATATACAATCATTTATAATATTACATAACATATGGAGGTAAGAAATGAAACGCACCGTTCATGGAGACGGTAAGCCGTACGTACGCATGAATGCTACTTTCATTTCTATTTCTTATTTTAATGGAATTAAAACATAATGATACATAGGTATATTATAAATCCAGTATAATATCATATATAATATCATTAACCACATCCTTTATACATCCCATATAAGGTATTAACGAATCACATCATTTTGAGTGGGCGGTAGTCCACACTTCCTCAAATGAGATTATCGTATTTACCGACTATGGAAACCGTAAAGGCTTGATATAATTAGGAAGTAAAGAAGAATAGGGAAATCATAAACATAATATATATTATATATAAATACAGTGCCATCATAATGGCCACCATGAGAGGCGGTAGGAGAAAATTGAACAATCATCGTTTCGTGAGGCGTTAGCTTTCCATCACAGAAACATTATGTTCTTCATCCATTATGATGGAGGTGTGTGTAAGTGTAGATATAATACTTGTCATAACAACATACTAGTTTATTTAGGATATTTGTGTTCTTACAAAAGAAAGTATTAAAAAGAGTTTAGGGGTTGGAGAAGTAGAATAATAGAAAACAACTTAAGAGAAACTCATACCTTTAATTTTGGTAGCATCCTTTGGTTTGAACCAAAAGGACTTCTTGAAGAGTCTTCTGCCTAATGTAAGGATCCCAGGGGGAGGAGAGGGATTTAGGGAGGTTAGTTGGGTAGAGTTTTTATGAGCCAAAATTCTTTATAGGTATGAGGAATTGAATATAAGTGGTCTACTTTTATAAGGGAGAGGAGGGGATCTTTAGGAAAGTGTGAAAACATTATTTTATTATAAACATATATTCGGTTTCAAGAGGTCCAAAACACATTACTATCGAAGATAAGATGACTAATATTTGAAATAAAATCATCCAGTTGGAATTGGACAGGTTTTGAATGATATTTTAATCATTATAATCTTATTTGTTTAAATCATTTATTAATGAAGTAAACACTACATCATTATTGTGTCATAAATAATTTAATTCATTTGATGTCTAAAAATTATGAAAAATATACCATGATGTTGGTAATATTTTTATATTTCCAAAGAATATTTACAGTTGAAAATATAACTTATATAACCCCTTATAAAAATTAATTACTAAAAGGTATTTGTTAAAGTCAATTTTGTCTTTACATTAAATTAATTAATCCAAATTGTCATTTTCACAACCAAGTGGCTCATTGGGGTCCCCAAATCGGCCCAAGGATGCCCATGGTTGGCCACTACTCATCCAATAAGGTTAGGACAAGTTTCAAGGTAATTTGAAATTATTATAATATTATTTTAACCTTGAATTTCCCTATTTAACTTTAAACGCAATAAATAAAAATTACCGTAGTTACTATTCATAATATAAAAAACAAAAGTAACCTATTAACATAATTTGGACCCACTGATTCCAAATATGGAATCAATTTTTCAAAATTCAAAACACTGAAGTTGAATTAATTAATTTAAAAGTAATCCCTTTGTTAAGCGAATAGGTTTTAAAAGTTAAAACATTGCCAAAGATTGAATTGATTTAACCAATGAATTCAATGTAAAATAAATGATAATGACATAAATTATATTAAATGGTAAAAATATATTCTATTTATACTTTAAAACCATTCAATATTATAATTTAGCCATATAAATTATTACGATGAAAAAAGATGTTTTTAATTAAAGTATAGCGTGTTTTTACTATTCATTAAAATATGAAAGTTTTCAGAATAATATGAAAATTTTATCCAAAGTAAATTTTTATATCCTGATTCCAAATAAGAATTTTATTTTGTCAAATTTAACTTATAAACATGTCAAAAACAATATTTAATGTGGGTGCGCCATCAAAAGGCGACAAAACTTCATTTTTTGAAAAATACTTATTTTACCCGAAAAATTTATTTTGTTCTCACACCATGTACTAGAAAATCTGTAAGATGAATAATAATGTTATAAAATTCAAAATTTAGTTAATACTATTCATAACGGCTAGTTTATAATAATATTATAATAATATATCGTTGTTTAGTAAAACCCGATATTACGTATAACGCACGCTATCGAGGAAGGTCACGATTGCGTGTAATGCAAGCCAAGTCAAGGTTGCGTGTTGTGCAAGAATCATTCGTTGTTTTATATAATAGAATCCAACCATATTTCATTTATACATTGAATATATATATATATATATATATAAACACACTCAATGTTGCGTAGAATGACTATTATAAAACGAACATGAAATTATGTGTAACACGATCCAAGAATAGCGTTGCGTATACTGCAAGCTAATACAGTGTTGCTTATAGTACAAGCTAAACTTGGTGTGCTGTATAATAGAAGACATCAATGAAATTATAAGAACATTTTTCATAAAATCTTGGGGTGTTACATTCTACCCCCCTTAAAATGAATTTCGCCCTCGAAATTCGTCGGGGTTATAAATCGTTTACTATTCATAGAAACCCACATCGTAAAAAGGAATACTAAAACTTAATTTTAAAAACTAAAGTATGAAATGTAACGATTACCCAAATTAACTCATCACTGGGTTTCCATATAGGAAAACATAAGTTAAAATATGGATATGGTAGAAAAATCTAACCATCATGTTCTGATGGAGAGTGGTAGAGAACATGGCTATAAAAAAGCCAACAATCAAAAAGCTATAAATTGTGATGATCTAAGGTACCATCTGATTCATCGGATATAAGAGCACTAAGAAAACATTTTTGGTTTTCAATATCATTTCCCTAAAGTTGATGAATTAAAAGAAATACTTACATGATTTTCGTACAATCTCACTATTGTTCGTGAATTGAAAAATTTACACTTCATCTCTTAAAGAAATGAAGTTGAGTTTTTTATTCATGAAGAGTTAGCAGATCATGTGATAGAATGATGGGTCATTCCATCTATTTCAAACAAAAGTTTAGAAAAAGTTATAAGTCCATCTTATGGTGAGATTAATCGTATATGGTTCCAAAAATGTACTTATACTTTATTTATCATACCGCTTAATAAAATAAAACTACTTTCCACTAACTAGGGACTTCCTGTAGGCCATTGGTATGCGATAAAGGCCAGTCACACTTCAGTTGTGGGTTCGATTACCACAGCCTTATCTGACGCGATGGTATGTCACCCATCCTACAGGTTGTCCTTTTTCTAAAACTAAATTACTATAACATCCCATCAATAATATCAAAAAAATACAATCCTTAAACAATACTAACTTATGTCCAACATAATCCATTCCAATATTTTGGATTATCTATTATACTTCAGTCGAAGCTCATAGTATAAAGAAAATTATTAATTGAAATGTCATCAACCAACCATCATTTATCCCCCATTATCTTGTTGGTCACATTCCAATCATGTGAATACCTTAATCATGTATTCTCTTGAAAAATGAATACCCATTAAAACTTAGTGAAAACATGAATACTGTCAAAAGTTAACTCTTTCCACATACCAAAATTCAAAAATTCTATATACTCAAACCATGATATAACCTTCTCCTTATATCAGTCATGAGCTCATGAATACTATCAAACATTTAATTTTCTTCTTATCCCTTCATTATGCGCATATCATCTACTTTCCAAAAATATTAGTATCATTCATCACACACTTTCAAAACTTAAGGAAAGACAACAATGTAACAATCCTTAGACGTCTCGTTATTCCATAGTACCATGAGATTACTTATCCAGCATTACACTTGATAAACATGTAATCATTCCACTACCTTCTTAAACCATTGACCGAGCTTCAACAATTCTTTCATCTCACATATCATTTGTTGTATCTTCATCATCAACAACATAAATATTACCCATACGACCATACTAATTCTCTTCATGAGACTTTCCCTTAGGGAATTGGTTTTCATAATGCCCGTACATTCCTCATTTAAAACATTTAACCATTGTTGATGTCGTATCCATACCATTATCCTCATCCATGGTGTTAACTGAACCTTTTCCTTTGCACTTAATGGCTTTATTTCCTTCTTTTCCACACCTAAATCATCTTCTAGTTCCTTTGAAACATTCTCCTTCATGCCTATTCGCACATGATTTACATAGGGGAAATTGAACTTTCTTTCCTCTATGATCATCATGAAACTCCATCTTTCTCTTATTAGCCGAGTCAGGAAACGTACCAAATTTGAGTTTATTGATCATATTATGAGATTTCTGATTTGGAATAATAATGATGTTTGTACTTTCAAATCCCATTTCATTTGGTTTCTCATGAATAATACCATTCCATTGTCAATCATATCCTCCATTATCGTGAATCATCTTGTTTCCAACCATTTTCTAAAACCCAAAAAGAATAGTGTGAGAGGCAAAAATCATAATAAAGGGGGAGTAACTTCAATATCTAACACCATAGGTTTAATATAATATCGTTACCATAATTATAGGACTATAACCTATACTTATACTTAACCTTAGGGACATCCCTAGACATACCTTAGAAATATCTCTAGGGATATCACTAAAGTTCTCGAATCCTAGTTTCCAAAGGTTGACTAAACCTTTCCTCTGATACCAACTGTAGAGACCCGAAGCTTGACATATATGAAAATTACATTTCTTTTGCAGAATACTTAATACATAACAAAAACAGACACACAAGGACCATAATAGTTTAGTGTCTTTGGAAACTTGGAACGTAATCTTCTAATCATGGTGAAAGATCTTCAACATCTCCCATAAAGATCTTCCCCTTTTTTTCTTACCTAAAACCTTTATTTATATCCTGGGGGAAACGAAAACATAAAAAGGGTGAGCTCAAATGCCCAGTAAGTGTAAGAATGGATAAAATAAAACATACCATATACATTTGAACTTAAAGACATGAACATAATGTTTAAACATCAAAAGCTTGAGCAATGACATAAAACATTGATGTACGTAAGGCATAGATCATAGAGAAACATTTAGAATGATAAAATAGCATGGGAATAAAACATGTAATTGTGGCAACCATTAAGCACATGATATGATTTCCATAGTATCCAAGGCATTGCTTCCAAGACCATCTTAGTAGACAAAGTCCCTTTCTGAATTGAGTTCACTCCTCATTCCAGTCCTGTATTACTAAACCGGTTTAACTTTCCATTCCAGACATGTCTATCTCATGAGATATAAATATTTACCCAATTAATTTGAGGGAGATATAGGTCCCACCCATATCATAGTGAAATCATTCTTACTTATTCCACAAAATAAACTTCAAACATTCATCATAACCCAAAGAATAAAATGAGTTTCATAAACATCATCCCATAATCACATAATCCATATAAAACAAATAGATATCTCATCATAAGAAAATTGAAACTATGTAAATCATAGAGAAATTATACTTGAAACATACACATATGAAATAATGTCATCTTAGATAGAAAATGGTTTTGATAAAACACTTGAAATGAATTCTTGAGAAAAATATCCTTTCTTCTTTAAAATCATTTTCTTTTCACAAAATGTCATGCATTTTTAAAAGAAAAGGATTTTGTTGAAAATATCCATGAAATATTTTGGAGGAAGCTTCATGAAAATAAGGCTTTATAAAACCGTAAAAATCCTTTCATTTCGTATAAGTTAAAAATAACATTCTTCTCGTACTTTTGTCGAAAAAGTCAAAAAAGTACCTCGTAACGTAAACAAAAGAAAGATTCCTTACATACCATGTAGTAAAAGTCAAAAATGGGTAAAAAGGAATTTAAAAATATATGAAAATAGTTTTATAAAACATGGACATGGATGATATAAATAACCCCAGTAAATACTTACGAATAAGCAATCTCAGATAAAAATGAGATTTGAAAAATTATCCCTTACCGTACGTCCGATATGCTTCGTATGTATCCAAACCTCCTGTATAGTGATTTAAATAATGTCATTCACTTATTACAGAATCATATTCATTGTTTTTATATCATATATGGTTCACTTATGACTTTATATTACCCATTCGTTTGTAAATTAATGTTAAAGTAGCGTTTTGGGTAAAATCATCTTATTTATCACACATGTTTGGACTTGTTGTTCTTGATGTTATAATTAATTATATCATGATTTAATTACTTAAAAAATGTAAATAATGATTTATATATCATATAAATCCATTATATATCCAGAATATATAAGCATTTATTATAGTACATAACATATGGAGGTAAGAAATGAAACGCACCGTTCATAGAGACTGTAAGTCGTACGTACACATGAACACTACTTTCATTTATATTTCTTATTTTAATGGAATTAAAACATAATTATACATAGGTATATTATAATTACAGTATAATATCATATATAATATCATTAAACACATCCTTTATACATCCCACATAAGGTATTAACGAATCACATCACTTTGAGGGGGCGGTAGTCTGCACTTCCTCAAATGAGATTATCGTATTTACCGACTATGGAAACGGTAAAGGATTGATATAATTGGGAAGTAAATAATCATAAGGAAATAATAAAAATAATATATATTATATATAAATACAGTTCCATAATAATTTCCACCATGAGAGGCGGTAGGAGAAAATCGAACAATCATCGTTTCGTGAGGCGTTAGTTTGCCATCACAGAAACATTATATTCTTCATCCATTAGATGGAGGTGTGTGTAAGTGTAGTTTGAATCCTTCTCATAACAACATCCTAGTATATTTAGGATATTTTTGTGGTTACAAAATAAAGGATTAAAAAGAGTTTAGGGGTTGGAGAAGTATAATAAAAGAAAACAACTTAAGAGAAACAGTTACCTTTAATTTTGGTAACTTCCTTTGGTTTGAACCAAAAGGACTTATTGGAGAGTCTTCTGCCTAATTTAAGGCTTAAAGGGGGAGTATAGGGATGTAGGGAGCTTATTTGGGCAGAGTTGGGACGAGCCAAAAGGATTTAGAGGTGTGAGGAATTGCATAGAAGTGGTCTCCTTTTATAAGGGAGAGGAGGGGCTCTTTAGGAATGTGTGAAAACATTATTTTATTATAAACTTATCTTCGGTTTAAAGAGGTCAAAAACACATTAATGTCGACGATAAGATGACTCATATTTTAAATTAAATCATCCAATTAGAATTTTACAGGTTTTGGATGATATTTTAATCATTATAATCTTATTTATTTAAATCATTTATTAATGAGGTAAACACTACATCATTATTGTGTCATTAACAATTTAATTCATTTAATGTCTAAAAATTATGAAAAAAATACCACGATGTAGGGAAACGTTTTAGCTTTCTAAAGAATATTTATATTCGAAAATATAACTTATATAACCCCTTATAAAAAATAATTACTAAAAGATTTTTGTTAAAGTCAATTTTGTCTTTACATTAAATTAATTAATCCAAATTGTCATTTTCACTACCAAGTGGCTCATTGGGGTCTCAAAATCGGCCCAAGGATGCCCATGGTCAGCCAATACTCATCCAATAAGGTTAGGACAAGTGTCAAGGTAATTTTTAATTATTATAATATTCTTTTGACCTTGAATTACCCTATTTACCTTTAACCGCAGTAAATAAAAATTACCGTAGTTACTAGTCATAATATAAAAAAAATAAAAGTAACCTATTAACATAATTTGGACCCACTGATTCCAAATATGGAATCCATTTTTCAAAATTCAAAACACCAAAGTTTCAGTAATTAATATAAAATTAATCCCATTGTTAAGCGAATAGGTTTTAAAAGTTAATACATTGCCAAAGATTGAATTGATTTAACCTATGAATTCAATGTAAAATAAATGATAATGACATAAATTATATTAAATGGTAAAAATATATTCTATTTATAATTTAAAACCATTAAATATTATAATTTAACGATATAAATTATTACGATGAAAAAAGTTGTTTTTAATTAAAATATAGCGTGTTTTTACTATTCATTAAAATATGAAAGTTATCAGAATAATATGAAAATTTTATCCAAAGTAAATTTTTATATCCTGATTTCAAAGGAGAATTTTATTTTGTCAAATTGAACTTATAAACATGTCAAAAACTATATTTAATGTGGGTGCGCCATCAAAAGGTGGCAAAACTGCAATTTTTTAAAAATACTTATTTTACCCGAAAAATTTATTTTGTTCTCATATCATGTTCTAGAAAATGTGTAAGATGAATAATAATGTTATAAAATTAAAATATTAGTTAATACTATTCATAAAAGCTAGTTCATAATAATATTATAATAATATATCGTTGTTTAGTAAAACCCGGTATTGCGTACAACACACGCTATCGAGGAAGGTCGCGATTGCGTGTAATGCAAGCCAAGTCAGGGTTGCATGTTGTGCAAGAATCCTTCATTGTTTCGTATAACAGAATCCAACCGTATTTCATTTATACATTGAATATATATATATATATATATATACACCCAATGTTGTGTAGAATGACTATTATAAAACGAAGATGAAATTATGTGTAACACGATCCAAGAATAGGTTTGCGTATACTGCAAGCTAATACGGTGTTGCGTATAGTACAAGCTAAACTTGGTGTGATGTATAATAGAAGACATTAATGAAATTAAAAGAATATTTTTCATAAAATATCGGGGTGTTACAATTTCCTTTCTCCCTTTTTCTCGCCACATAGTCAACATCGAGGCCTTATCACTACCCTTAACCATCCTACTTCTAGGTCTTGGTTAAAAGGGTACATACATTCTAATTAATTAATTAAACCATTAATTAATAAAATTATCTCAAATCTATTAATTGAATTACTAATTAATTAGTCATACTCATTTCATCAATCAAGGATGTCATTAAACACCCATTTATTCTCATTCTGTATCATTATTTCAATCTCAAAAAAAGGAAAAATAGCTTATGTTGAACTACTTACCCATAACCCATTTTCCCATGAGTGCCTAGAATGGTGCATGTCACAAAAAACTAGATTGTCTAGATTGATGCATGCAGACTCAACTTTCATACCTATTTCGGCCACAAATCAAAATTCAACAACTATCAAAACAAATATAACATCACACCACAAGTGCGCCACCCGAGGTGAAATAATATCAAACTATAACAACAACAAAATCAAAACAATCCCGCCATGATTACTCGAATTTCCCCCTTACACGGGTTTTCAACTCCCATGCACAAGATCATTACCATGCATCGACTCTTCCTAGTATTTTATCTACCTTTCTCAAAATAGTAAGAAAAAATAAGAAGAAAGAAATAAAAAATCCTACGATACCACTTTGTGATGTCCTAACTCGGGTTCCACTAAACAGTGCCCCGAGCTGGTTGGACACATGCCCTCAAGCGCGCCTCCCCATACACTAGAGGGTTATAACTAGCAGTGAGGGTTTGGTAAGTCAGTATTATGGAGACTATACCCTCTATTATCATAATAAAACACCAAAAAAAGTAATAAAAACAATAACCAAGTGTGGAAGAATATAAATAACCAGAATAATATCATATTATATGATATTCAAAACTAGAAAATACAATACTCAATTGAAAGGTAATATATTTTAGGCAATTCTGATGGAAAGTGTCAACAATGCAACTCAAAGTAATGTCATAACAACTACAAGATGTTCCTAAACAATGTCTGGTTCTCTCACCCATGCTCTAATCCCAAATAGAAATCTATAGCAGGTCCTTTCCCTTATCATATCCTGCAATATAAAAGTATTCTTGGGTGCCGATTAGGAATCTCGAATAGGTTGTGAGTACAACTCAGTAGGCCACTACCAATGGTGTCTAAAACCAGTCTAGTCACAAGATAGTGCATGCAGTTCTATGAAGTAATAAATACAATTCATAATTAAAAATTTATCAGATTCTCATTTAATATTTAAATCGTGACATTAGGTCCAGTTTCAATCCATGTTTCCCATTTTAATCATCATTCATTATTATAAATAATTTGGTGTAGTTCTCCATGCCTAGAACCCCAAATTTTATTAAGTGTTGGTCACCCTTCCTATCAACCAAAATATCACTAAGTGTAGGTAACCATTCCTATTACAATATATATCATTCAGTGTAGTTCATCATGACTTGAACCCCATGATCTCAAGCTTGGATAACTATTAGGAAGGAACACCATGTCCAAGTCCAAACTTCTAATTGGTCTAGAAAGCCATATCTAGCACCAAAAAAATCTCTGCCATTTAATCATTCATTAATTCAAAATAATTAGCCACACCATTCCATTACTAATCTAATGATTACATAAACATTCCAAATTCCATTAGTTAACTTAATAATTAACTAAGAATATAACCCATTAGTTAATTAATCAATTAATTAATCGATCAACACAATAATGCTTCCACAATTAATTCTTCACAATTAATTATCCATATAAATTTTAAACTTGTTTTAATTAATTCTCATAATTAATTATATTTGATCAACATTAGGTCACATAATTAATTCTCACAATTAATTATATTTGGTCAACATCATGGCGCATAATTAATTCTCACAATTCATTATTTTACATATCCAAACATCATTTCATAATTAATTCCACCCAATTAATTATCTTAAAAAATCCAATTCAATATCTCAATTAAAATATCTCAAGCCATAAAAAATCTACAAAATATCTATTTGTCCAACCACCCATCATTTGTTCCATGATTCAATTGCTAATTAATCACCAAGACAAACCCCAGCCAATTCCGCATTCCTAAATTACTCCAATATAAGAAATCAATCATCACGAGAATCTAGAAAATAATAAACTCACATAAAATTATTAAAATAAATACTATGGGATTTTTATTTATCCCACCTACCTCTATTTATTGATGGATGTTAGCCCAAAAAAATCCCCAAAATCTGAGTAGCACAACGTCGATGATCAAGCTTCATATCTAAAACCCTAAACGAAAATTATTATTAAAGGCATCAAGATCTTGAAATTATAGATCTAGATCCATGGTCCTAGATCAAGATATGAACTCATAGGTTCATATTAATGGAAACGAAGGAAATATTCTATGAAAATATTTACAAAAGATAGAGGAAAGAATGAGAGAAGTAACAAGATTAAATCAACTTTCCAGGAAGAGAGTGGATCTTCAATCTGGGATTTCAGTCGCGAAGAACAGTGTTTGGATCACCTTGGAATCCCTCTGTAATACTTTATAAACACCTAGAATTTTTGAAGCCTGAGCCAAGGTTGAAATATGGGAGTCTCGGGGGGAGGGGGGTCAGGTGGTTTTAAAATGGATTTTTAGATATTAAATTATTCATGCATGGTTTCCTTGGCAGAGGCGTACGGTTAGAGAAAATTGTGTGCCAACCATGTGGACCCCTCTGTCCAGGTTTATACGATTGGAACTGTTTAGTCACATGATTTTTCAAACCGTCCAGATATCTCTGTTGCCACGGTTTAGCAAAACTGTTTGTTAAAACATGAGAAAACCATAAAAACCCCACCGTCTTTTATTTTTTCTCAAAAATTCACCCAAACACACCTCAAGCCACTCCTCCATTATAAAGGTACTTAAAAACTTTAAAAAGTACCTGAAAACATGCCCGACATGACTCTCGAAATGGAAAAGAACTTATATTCCAATTATCATTGTGGAATAAGTGGTCATAAGTTCTATTATTCTCAGAGATTAAATTAATTCTGGTATATTCCTTATCTCAGGTTGGTGGAATGGAGTAGAATCATCGGGACTTGAAATATAGAGAAAAAAATATGTAGCTAAACTTTTTATGAAAAAATCATGTTACCAAGGAGTGGGGTACATATGTTATTTAGATACCATTATAGGAATTGTAATCTCATTATCATGGGTTTAACCAATGAGACGAGAAAGACATGTATTTTATAAATGAATTCCCACTAGAAGTGCATATTTTATTTTATGTAATGATTTATGATTTGGGGAAAATTTATTTATTTTTGAAAAATGATAAATCTATTTTCACATGTGAGATTTTTAAAAGAGAATGATTATAGTATTTTAAAAATGGTGTGATTTTCAAAATCATGTTGAAAATTTTCAAAATGATTGAATGTGAAAAATGTTGAAATTTGGAAAGCATAGTTGTGATGAGGTTGAATTTGAAATATATTTAGTCTTTAGTTGCTAAAGAGGGAGACATATGATTTTTTTTTTGGAATCTTAGAATCCAACTAGATGATGTTGCTGGGAATGTGGTAGCACTTGATCCATAGGTGAAACAATATCTGGTTCAATTTATAGTTAAATATTTTCAAACTATGGATACAGGGAATAGAAGGGATGAGCCAAGGCAAGTGGACTATTCTGTTAATTTCCAGAAGAAGAATCTACACATATTTTAGAAATATTTAGAACCAGAAAAGAAAGAGGTATGACTGAATATGATGAATCATATCTTCAATTTTCTTATCACACTAGCTGAGCTAATAGTCAATATAGAAATGTATATGCTGGAGGATCTTTCATGCCAATGGTGGGATTTAGTAGTTCAGGATAAATTAGAACAAGGCCTTACATGTGAGGATTTTGTTGAATTGTTTAGAAACAAAATCTATGCTTATATTTTCAGAATTAAATGAATGTTGGTGTTCTTCATATTTATGTAGGAAAATAATTCTATCATAGAGTATGTGTCTAAATTCATGAATTTAGTTTGATTGGCATCCGAAGGTTCTGCTAGTGCATCCTTGAAGGCACACATCTTTGAATCGACGATGAGTTAAGAGATTCTCTCAAATATTTTTATACTATTCATTATGGATTATACAGTGATGGAAAATAGAGAGAAAGTTTTAGAAAGTGTAATCTTACGAGATATGGGTAGAGGGAGGATGTTGAAACCTATAGGAAACAAACTCTAACCTGGGGTGGAAGATGAAAAGGGACACCTATTTCAAAGGTAGTGGTATGGTTTAGAATAAAAAAAGGATCGGTAAATCTTCCTTCAAAACCAAAGATCTATCTTGGATGTTTCTAATGTGGTTCATACGAACACAAGAAGCAACAATGTAAGACACCATCTATATCATTCCATAATTACAATCATATAGGGAATCTCCAGCACTATTGTCACAGTTCTCTGAGGTCGTGTGTTCGAGGAACTTCTCATATGTAGTTAACATCATATGATTCGATGGGATGAGGACATACAAATCAATAATGATAGAATAACAGAGCTAGCCATGTTGATTCTAGGAATACCCTAACTCCTTAGTAGGGGAAATCAGATCATGGAAATATGAAAAAACTATAGCAAGTAAGAAATTATATGGAGTGGAACAAGTTATTATCGACGATCAATATATACCATCAACCATGAGAGGGATGATTCTTTTGAATTGTACCTTTATGTAATATTTTTTATATGATTTCATCCCAATCCTTTTATTTCTTCGCATGGTGCTAATTTTCTATGTTTAAATGTTGAGATGATTCCTTTGGTGTTAAAACTACAAAATCTTTTTGGATACAGAGAATGTTGAGGCTTAATGGGTATAGAATATTCTATAAGAATTTATGGAGCTTATTTTATAAGGGATTTATCTATTCTTGAGAAGTATGTCTATGACATGATCTTGGGTATGTATTTGTTGAAAATGTTCAAGACTCACATCAATTATTCTTCCAAAAAGATCAGTTTTACAACTAAAGATGGAGTTGAGTATCTTCTTAGAGGAGGAGAAAGTGTAAAGGAAGGTGCAACAGTCTTATTGGAACTAGAAGTTAGAAATATCTCATACTAGAAGATGAATTTTAGTTTGGCATCAATGGAAGAGATCAAGGATATAAATTTTCTTGTGGTTGTTGATTCATTCCTTGATGTCTTCTCATGAATTTCTCTGGCTTAACACATATATGGGAAGTGTATTTAATGATTGATCTATTTTTGAGTACATGTCTAATTTCCCTTCTATCTTATCATATGTAAATAACCAAATTAAGGGAATTGAAAGTGTAGTTAGAGGAGATAGAAATCAAAGGTTTCATTAGGTCCAGCACGTCTCTATGGGAAGCACATGTCTTGTTTGTAAAAAAGGTGGATGGAACTCTTTTTTGTGTGTGTATTACCATAATATTAAACTAGTCATGGTAAATAACATGTATCCACTTCGATGTATTGATTATCTGTTAGATAAATGTTTTGAAGATCAGTGGTTCTCAAATATTGACTAGTAATCAGGATATCACCAATCATGGGATTAGAAGGAGGATCTTCCAAGGATAGCTTTCAAGAGTAGATATGCCCATTATCAATATGTGGTGAAATATTTCGGTCCTATGAATGAACTATAAGAATTTATGGAATTAATGAATCATATATTTCATAGATATCTATATTTTTTGTGGTGGTGTTTGGGTATGACATATTGGTGTATTCAAAGACAAGGGATGATAATGAGAAACACTTGGCAGGAAGGTTGGGAATATTGTATAATCATCAATTCTATACCAAACTATAAAAGTGTGAATTATAGATAAAATAGGTATGTTTCCTTGGACTCCTAATTTCATGAAGAGGTGTTTATGTGGATCCAAAAATGATAGAACCTATTATCTCTTTGAAACTACCAATTATATATTTGAAATACAGAGTTTCCTTGGATTGTCTGGTTATTATCGACATTTTGTTCATGATTTATCATGACTAGATTTTTATATAATAGCTTTGAAAAAGAAAAATGTTCCATTCTAAATGGTCGAGGAATGCTATAAGTCTTTTCAAGAGCTTAAATTTAGTATTACATCAACAATAATCCGGATTTAGCTGGAATCAAGATAAGGGTACATGGTGTATTATGATTCTTTGGGATTAGGGTTGTGATATACTCTCATGGAGAGATATCATGGTGTTGCTAATGGATCAATAAATTTATGTTTTCATGGGAATAACAACCTAATACCTAATTTGGTGTTAGCTATAGTAGTCCATACTTTGAAGATGTGGTGTCATTACCAATTTGGTGATAAATTTACTCATTTTATGGATCATAGAAACATGAAACATATTTTCTGACAGGTTTATTTGAATCTAAGAAAAATAATATTGATGGAGTATCTCCAAATGTTAGAATTTGACTTGATGTATAATTCGGGCAAAGGAAATTTAGTGTAAGATTCATTAAGCAAGAATTCATATACTCAGTTGGAAAAAAAGATTTTGATGAGTGGTATTCAATGTCAGTCCTTTAAAATATTCACATATAATGTGAAGACAAAGGTGAATTTGTCGTTTTTTTTCAGTTTCATTTGTTCTTTAATTGGCAAAGATGGTTAAAGAGGAACATACACCCGATGCAGAATGTGTGTCTATGAGGTCAAAAACTCAATGGTGGGGAAGCCATTATGGGATGGAATCTCGATGACAGTTTAGTGTTATGGTTCATAAATTGGATGGTTATACATATGGATTGTTAAGAAATAATTCTTTATGATCATTTCCATTGAAGATTGGTTGTTCATTCCAGAATATAGAAGATGTATAAGGTTTTGAAATCACATTATTTGGAGTGTGTATGAAAAGGGAAGTGGGAGAGTTTATTTTTTGAGATGCTTAGCTTCATAGAACGTTATAGAAGAGCATTAGTGAATAACAGATATGTTGTAGCATTTACCTATCCCTTTCTGGAAATAGGAATAGATAGCCTTGGATTTTGTAATAGGTCTCCCAAAATGGTTCGTAAACATGATGGCATACATGTAATAGTGTACAATCTCACAAATTCAATTCATTTAATCCCTATTCATGAATCCCAAATGGTGGAATAATTTTCAAAAATCTATATTTGATAAGTGGTAAAGTGGCATAAAATAACTGCTTCAATAGTTTCAGATAGATATCCTCGGTATTGTTTCTTGAAACCCTTATAAAAATTAATTGGGACTCAGTTGAAAATGAGCATGAGGTATCATACTTAGATTAGTGGGAAATCTAAAAAGATGATACAAACATTGGAAGATACGTTGCATTCTTGTGTAATAGATTTGGGTGGATCAGGGGAATTTAATGTGTCATTAGTGGAGTTATTGTATAAAATAATATATCATGAATCGATACATATGGCTCATTTCCAAGAATTATATGGGTTTCTTTGTCATTCTCCACTTTTTTTGTGTGGAAACAGGTGAAACTTCACTATTTGGGACGAGCCTTGTACAAAAAACAATAGAGAATATTCACTTGATTAGGAAAAATGGAGATGGATCAAACTCCTCATAAATTATAATAGGACCATCATCGACAGTCGTTGGCGTTCAAGGTTAGTGATCATCTATTTCTGTGGATCTTTCCATGGCTTGGACATCATCATTTTGGAATACAGGTAAAGTTATCTCATAGATACATAAGCCCTTTTGAGATACATGAATGGGTTTTTGATATGGAATATCAGTTGGCATTGCCTCCAAATTTTAGTGTGGTGCATATATGTTCCATGTGTCTTAGTTGAAAAAAGTATTAGCAAAATCCTGACCATGTGATTCGATGAGATCACATTGACCTAGAGTCAGATGTTTCGTTGGTGCACATGCCAATATGGATTGTGGATAGTAAAGACAGAGATTTTGTGGGAAATGAATTAGTCTAGTATGAGTTTTGTGGAAATATGGTCAGATTTTTTAACATCCTCGGGAGATGTAGAAAGAAATGAATGAGTAATTTTTATAACTCTTTTAGGAAAATGATGTTTTTCTACATTCTAGGGAAGGAAATACCAATGGTGGGTAGAATGTATCACCCTCGGTTTCAAGTAAGTAACCCCTTATTTATGATTTTTTTGAATATAAAGTTTTTGGGTGAAATCTGGGAGTGTTTATAAGTAGTTGGGAAAGTTTTAGGGGTTTTTAAGGGTTAACAGTTGGTCAAAGGTTTGTGTAAGCCATAAAACACCTACATAAAACCATGCATAATGAGACAAGGGCTAAAGAGAAATCACACATTTAGGCACAAATTTTTTCACAACTATGGGACCACCAAGGAGAAATAGTGTATAGTGGGATAGAGAAATTTTACATGGTCGACACATGATTTTTCTAACCATACGAGCCAACTATGTGAGGTTCCTCCTTGAGGTAGTGGATGGAACACATTTAGTGATTCATTTTCCCAATAGTGTGAGTAACCATTCACAATTTAAAAATTGGATCCTTAAAATGTGGATCTATGTTGAGGTTAAGAATTTACCTTTAGTTTTTCTCCAAAATGGACCTAACTTAATATTAGTTCCTCCCAAAGCCATTAGAGGTTTCACGCATTGATCTAAGAAAAACATGAAGGCTTCTCTTGGTGGTTTGAAGCTAAATGCTAGTGGTAAGTCATCATTTATGGGTTTTTTTTCATGGTATTCCATTGATCTACTTATCAACCTCTCTTAGTTTCTAACACATACTTCTATTTTAGATATATTTAAGGGTTTCAATGCCAGTTATGGTTATATTTTTCCTTTTTGATGAAATGAGAAGAGATATAATGTTTCTTTTTCTAGTTTCAACTTGATTTCATGGATGTTTTTGTGATGTTTTTCATTTTTTCTATGTTTTCAAAGTTAGTTAGCTTCACTCTCGACTCCACTATTTAAAACATGAAGGATTTGTTTTAAATTGGTTTTTTTGATTAAAATTGGTTAGGAAATTATGGTTAATTGATTTTTGGAAACCCTATTTGGTGATGATTTATAGAATTGTGGAAATTGATTGTTTTTCTAGAAAGTGAAATTGGTAACTTGATTTTAAAATGATGATTAGAAAATGATTATTGGGTTATCATTCATGGAAAATTATTTTAAATAAATTTTTTTTTAATGAAATGGTTGTGTGAAAGGTTTTAAATAAATGAACAGTTTTATTTAAATAGTTGTTTTGGAATTGGTTTTTGGCATAATGGTTGGGTGTGCTCATGTGCATTGGGAAGGATAAGGGTATGCAATATCTCCCATCATTTTTGGTATAGATAATCGTCAGTACATTCCCCCTTAAAAATGGTTCATTAAGTGAAAGATTAGTGAAAGGATGACTTACCACTAATGAGTATAGGTAGTTTTGTGGTTTCATCCATGGTTTGATGTGTATATATGTTTAATGGGATGGATTACGCCAAAATGAAAATTTTGAAATGGTTTTAGAGCATTGTTTGTTTGAATTCGCTGGAAACCATTTTTGTGTGGAAAACTGCTTTGGTGTCAAACCGCTAGTCATGGTTATAAAATGTTTCAAATTTTTTATAATTTTTTTTTTCACAAATGTGCTAACATGTTCTATCTATGTGGAATGAGTAGGGAAGTCATTTGGGGAAATACTATTGAATTTCTTTAATCACACCAGCTTTGGAACATTGGTGCATTTGTAGATGATGTTTATCAGGGCATCAGAAAGGGTAATGTATCAAACTTCTCTAGTGGTGCTTAGTGAAACATGGTATATTTGTGGATTTAGAGCATGTATCATGTTTTATATTTGGAGTTATGTGGTTGTTATTGTGTTTTTTAGGTTTGTATTCTATATTTTACTTGGAGATTTTTTGGTCCTTCGCTATGGTACTATTTGTAGTTGGTTTTTATATAAATGATATTACTTTGAGTTTCCTTTCATTGATACTGTTACATCCTGGTTCCAGGTGCCACCCAGAGGAGCCCCGTACGTAGTTGGTCATAAGGCCTCATGCTCATTTCCCCAAACTCTAGAGTCTTTCAACTAGTAGTGAAGGCATTGGGTGTGATATTTTAGAATCTATGCCCTCATTGGTAGACTAATGTAGTGGAAATAAACAGATAGTAATAGTGGAAAAAGTAATAACATGTCATAAGTAAACAGTGGAAGACTGAAAGTAATAAAAAACTAGAGAAGATATATTTAAATGATTCATGATACATATGTCTAGGAAATAAGCCAAACAAGTGAAAATGCTGAAATAATGTACTATACCTAAGTACAAAGAAAAAAAATAAACTCTAGTAGCACCGCAAGCCTCAGCTTGGTCCCATGCTCTCCATCTCCACAAAAATCAAGTACCTGAAGTAGAAGGGTGCTTACCCTTATCTATACCAATAGAAATATAATCTATTTGGGACCCAAATCATGACCCAAATAAGGTGTGATATGAATCCCAGTAGTAAACCACCCAAAGATTTGTGCCTAACTGTCAGTGAATATATATATGGCAGAAAATAAGATAAATGAAGCTGTAAAAAAATAAGTACTCAAAAATAAACAATCCTATAGTTTCAATTGAATTCATTTTGATATATCAAGCAGGTACTCAAAAACAAGTAACCCACTAGGGAGTAATCACAGACTAACCCCTATGGTTCAACCAATATAACACAAGAAACCCTCTGGGAAGTACTCATAGTCTAACCCTTCTGGTTCATCATTAGAAAGGACTCTATGAGGAAGCACTCACTGTTAATTCTCCCTGTGGTCTCTTATCAGAAACTAAAGACACTCTGAGGAAACGCTCAACATCCAATTCCTCCTGTGGTCTCTCAATGTGGAACTACAGACACTCTGAGGGAGTACAAATTCAATACCCCCTATGGTCTCGCAACATAAAATTCAACAGATGCTCTGGAGAAGCCCTTAGAATCCATTCCCCCTATGGTCTACTACACCAGATTCCCATATCCATGTGTAAGTAATTCATGCACAACGATGTTCAACAACCAAATTAAACTTTAAGAACTACTTGGCTACCATCTTTCAAGAACTACATGGTTAAATAGCTACAAGAACATAATAGCATCAGATAATATCACTCCATCCAAACAACACTAGGAATGAAAAAAAAATCATCCTAACTATAAAATATATACCAAATGGTAAATATCAAAACAATCATGGTAAACACATCCATAGCATGGCCAATAACCCTATTCACAATCAAACAACCTCTACTCAGGCACACAAGGCATAACAGGCATGAAGAGGGATAAAATCCCTAAACAAGAAATACCCCAATCAAGGGTATTGGGAAATTTTGAAAATAAAATTCAATGAATAACTAAGGAAAGGCCCAAACCACCTACCTCATCATTGTACGATCGATATACTCTAGCTTCAGCCCTTGAATTGGCCTAGAACGACATAGACCTACCAAAACATCAAAAACGTTCAACCAATGATATCTTGCGAAAGGAGAGAAATAAGGAAATGAGGATCTACAAGAAGGTATAAGATACAGTGTCGATTCCAACACAATCGACAATGGTTGAATCGAAAAATGGATGATCGATCCGGGGCTCTAGAAAGAATTGGGATCCTTGGTCTCTCCTAGATGAGACGTATTAAAAAGAAGGGGGTTTTTCTGAACGAGACATGAGCCTGATCTGATATAAAAATTTAAAAAAAAATTACATGGTGTGGTATTTAATGGTACACAACATGTACATGCCTTAACAGGGCCCCAATTTAGGCGGTCTCTAGGTCACTCCACAGGATCATGTACTCAGCCTTTACACGGACAGTATATGGTCACCTGCAGCTATCGGGTACACAGTTTGTACTATTATGTTCATGGAATGTACTCCTTAAATTTATAGATTCTCCATTTTTTCTCAAAAACCATAGAAAGTAAAAAAACCATACCTAAAAAAGAAGTCTCGGGTTCTTACTAACTTTCCCCCTTAAAAAAATTACTCCTCGAATTTCCCTAGCAAGGAGACGTAGAAGAAGAATCCTCAAACAGCTCTGGACACTACGATCGTACATCTCCCTCCCTCTCCCAAGTCTCATATTGTACTTTCCCATGCTGCCATAACACTCGTACCATTGGAAAAGAATGGCCAAGGATAACATTCTCACTGTGATCAAAAATCCAAATAGGATGCTCCTTGAATGATGCGTCCACCACCAAATCAACCTCCTCAGGTTGAAAAACATGAGACGGGTCTGAGAAGTAATGTCGTAGCTGAGAAATGTAGAAGACGTCATGAATATCTTGGTACCTCTAAGGTAATTGCAACCGATAGGAAACTGTCCTGACTATCTCTAAAACATCAAACGGTCCAACATATCTCGGCCAATGCTTTCCCTGTATCCTAATCCTCATGTGTCCCAAACATGGTGTTACATATAGGAAAACCTAGTCTCTAACCTCGAACTCAAGAGGTCATCTCCTTCTATAAACATAAGAGTTTTGTCATGACTGTGTAATATCCATCCTCTTCTGAATAAACTCTATATGATCGATGGTCTCCAGGACAAGACAAGGTCCCAGCATGCCTCTCCTACCTGCAGCCAACATAGGGGTAATCAGCATGGCCTACCGTACTAAGCCTCAAAAGGTGACATCTGAATAATTTCATGAAAACTATTATTATAGGAAAATTCTATAAGAGGTATATGCATCTCCCAAGAACCTCCATAGTCTCGGATTCATGCTCGTAGAAAGTCCTCCAGCACATGAATCGTATGATTAGACCGGCCTTCTATCTGGGGATGGTATGACCTACTCAGAAGTACATGTGTACCCAATTCCCTCTATAGTCCCTACCAGACCTGAGATGTAAAATGTGCATCCTTATATGAAACAATGGTGTGTGGAATCCAATGCAAATGTATAATATACTTAAATTAAAACCATCCCAGCTCCTCAACACTGAAGGTCTCCTTGATCGGCAAGAAGTGATCAACCTTCGTTAGTCTATCAATGACAACACAAATTGCATCATTCCTTCAAGGAGACCTCGGTAAACCTTTCACAAAGTCCATCACAACATCAGTCCACTTCCACTTGGGAATAGGTAACTACTGCAAAAGCCTTATTGGTCACTGATGCTCCACCTTCATCTGATGACAGGTGGAACACCTCATGAAAAACCCAAAAAAATCTCTCTTCATACTAGGAAACCAATACTGATAGTTTATATCATGATACATCTTGTTGACACCAGGATGAAATGCCCAAACTGAGGAATAAATGTTCCACATTGGCTCCTCGCGTACATCTACTGAAACCCATACACGTCCATGAAATCGAATGATCTCATCCTCACCTACGATCCATCCAAGAATAGGTTCCTCCCCTGACACACTCTCCTATAGTACTAGGCCTATATAATCTGATAGCTTTTTCATTCACACTCGATCAAGTAGAGTAGAGTTAACAACTAAAGAATAAAGAAACATATGCCCCAGTTGGTCGTGCACCTCTAAATTCATCTCAGAGAATAGATACATAAACTTCCACTCATTATCGGCCTCCTGAACTTCTTATATCATTGTTATCCTGCTCAATGCATTAGCCATAGTGTTGCCTTTCCCAGATGTGTAGACATTATCAAAGTCAAAGCACTGAAGGTACTCAACCCACCATCACTGTCTCAAATTTAGATCACGTTGAGCTAACGATATACTTGAGACTTTTTTGGTCAGAGAAAACCACAAAATATTCTCCCAATAGATAATGTCTCCATAAGCACATGGCATTAACAACTACAGCCAAATAAATATTGTGTGTCAGATTATTTTTCTCATGTGGCCTCAACTGTTGAGACCCATTTGAAACGACTCCTTACCCAAGCATAAGCACTTCCCCTAGTCCAATACCAGATGTGTCACAGTATACAGTATATCTCTTTCGCGACTTTGGAAATACTATTATCTATACTGAAGTCAACACCCCTTTTATCTCTTGAAAGGAAGACTGGCAAGAATATCACCATAAGTACTTCACACCCTTCTTTGTCAAGCCCGTCAATGGCACTACTCAGCATGAAAAGTCTTATATAAAACATTTTTAGAAACCATCTAGCCCTAGAAAACTTCATACCTAAAATTAGTTCATTGGATTATCCAAGGAAACTACTTCTCCCACTTTCTCGGGGTCTACTCATACTTCTATCTTTAAGATAAAATGACCCAAGAAGTGAATTTGGTCCATACAAAAGTGGCATTTTAAGATATTAACATATAACTAATGCCCTCTTAGTGCACTCAAAAAATCTCAAGATGTGTGGAATGGTCGTATCGAGTGTGTGAGTACACCAAGATATCATCCACTAAGACTACCCCCAAAAAATCCATGTATGGATGGAACACACAGTTCATCTGTTCAATGAAAACTACATGCACGTTTGTGAAACCGAATGGAATAACCACACAGTCGTATAGACCATACCTACTATGAAAGGATGTAAGAGATATATAAAATAGTCTAACATGCAACTAATGATACCTGGATCTAAAGTCAATATTCGAGAATGAAAGGGCTCCTCGAAGCTGATCAAAGAGATCATCAATCCTCAGTAAGGGATATCGATTCTTGAATGTCAACTGGTTCTGCTTTCGATAATCCACATAATGTCTGAGGGTACCATCTATATTCTCTATAAACAGGATAGGTGAACCCCAACGAGAAGTAATGGGTCAGATGAAATGCTTAGCCTGTAACTCCTCTAACTGCTTCTTGATCTCCTGCAACACTAGTCTAGCCATCCTATAATGATAAATGGACACCAGTTCCACTCCAGGCACATGATCAATATAAAAGTATACCTCTCACTCTGGAAGAAAACCTGAAAATTCCTATTGAAAGACATCCCTGAAATGATCGATCACTGGAGGAAAGTCCAACTATGAAGTCCGCTGGTCATCTAGATAGAGACTAGAAATCTGGGTTGTAACTCCTCCCAAACCATGATGCTTGAGTCCCACTCTTCTCGCCTGGACATCCCATTCTCCCTTTTGTAGAAAAAAACTATCTTCTGGTTATGTGAAACTCACTCTACGATGATAGAAACCAACCACAACCTAGAAGGAAACTAACCAGTACATTCTGAGAATGACATCATATCCTATCATCACTAAGACATAATGGTTCCATAGGAAGTGACACCCACCAACCTCAAGAGTGCACTCCTTGCATTGATGTATACTAGCTATTATTGTCCCCAATAGAGTTTCAAAAATCAATACACCAGTAGAAGTAAAGATACAGAGCCCAAGGCTCTCCACAACAACAAAAAATATGAAACAATGGGAATCTCCTGTATCGAAAAGTGCCAAAGCTGTAACTGGGAAAACTAGAATTGTACCTCAAATTGTAGAGGGTTCAGAATCCTGCTGCTACTAGATGTGATCTATTGCAAAAGCTTGACCTCCACCACAACCCTATGACCATACTTGACTACTCAGAGCTGATCCACCCTATTATTGCTGAAATCCTACCGACTGGCTACCACAGTCGTAACCTCCACCTCATCTAAAAAGTTCAGAATAACTCTAGTTCTCATATTGATGAGAAACCGATGGTCCTTATCTTGAACGAGATGTCATAGAGGAACCTATCTCACCCATTTCTAGTGAGAAGAACTAAGAGAAATATAGAATATTACCCATATTTCTACAAGATTGGAACTCAAATGGGTCTCTCAGGAAATGTGTACTCATATAACCACTCTTCCCACACTAGTAGCATACTATCTGGAAACCTGATGAAGTATCCTGCTTCCTTGGGTCTCCATGCGTAGACTTATTGTAGCACTTCCTGCTGTCAATAGGAGGGGTACCAACTCCGTATGTCAGGCCACCCTGGATCACAACTCTAGAATCCCTTAGCTTGTGCTTCGTTATCATCACCTGGTTGACTATTTAAGCGATGTATGTGAACCTGCAGATGTTCAACTGAGATCGGATGTCATGCCTCAGACCATCCTAAAACTTCCTCTCCATGAATAACTCATCACCTCCTATAATGGGTGTCAATCACTATAGCTCTGTGAAGTTATATGAATACTCTATGACTATGAGAGTACCCTTTTCCAAACTCATGAACTCTCTAGATTGGTCTACCCTCAAAGTCTCTAGGTAGAAGTAATCATAGAAGGCATGCTGGTATTCATCCCAAGCCAAAACCTGCTGGGGTATCACCTATGATATCACATCTTACCATCTCTGGGTGTAGTCCCGAAGCATATACGTAGCGATCTTCACCCTTATCTATGGAGGCATTTCCATATGCTTGAAAATTGACAACATGGCTTCCAACCATGACTCTATAGCCTGAGGTCCTCCATACCCTGAGAATATGGGAATATACTACTGCTAAAACACCCATGTCAACTATTCCATTAATGGGAAATGATGAGGTACTCCTCATAAGCTATGAATGAAACTCATATAGCCCTCTCAGAACTATGCATCAACACCTGTATTTGGGAAAATTGTTGGTGCCAAGACAGGAACGACTGGAGGATCTGCGGGCAGTTCATGATCATCCATGTCCTGTTTTTGGTCACTGCCCTGTAATTGGCGTACAACCATAGGAAGTCTTAGTGTCACGACTCTGCAAGTTCAAAAACACACCTTAGATCAAGATTAACAAGTACTGAAACTTAGAAGTGAAAGAAGGTAACATGAGAAAGAAATAATTTAAGATTGATAAATGGTGGATACACAGCGTGTATAACTCTTACCTGGAGTGTTCCCTTAAGATTTCACATAGACGTGTACTCCTGTCTACCCTGGTCATGTAACACTCCATACACATGGTGTTTTATCCCAACACAGGACATGTACTTGAATTTCATTCCCCTGTATGAGTTATTCTACATGACTAACCCACGTAGTTCCACGGAAGGTTACATAGCTAACTCTATACAGTGTGTCAGACAAGACATTTACTAAAATGAACTTATTCGACCCGTTTTGTTAGTCCCACAGAAGGTTACATAGATAACTCTATACAGTGTGTTTGTACTAGACCTGACGTGTGCTAACTTCCCATAATCAACCCATGCCATTGGTCACACGGCAGGACACATGGTCTATACACACGACATGTACGTCTATTATATGATGTGGTCCACCGTGGATTCCCCAACCCCATGTTTCTTCCCACACATACAGTGACACAATTAGAGACTACAAGGTTTGTACCTAAAGTACATGGAAATTACATAATGAAAACAATTCCTTCCTAAACCAGAGGATAAATTGTGTGTATTTAGTAATAAAAACCATGTATTCTGTGTTTTTCCAGATTGTAAGCCTCAAAAACTACTCCAGAAGCCCATAAAACACTGCAATAAACATCAAAATGCCAAATTCTGATCCATGGGTGCCCATACTCCTCGTGAATCAATGCTTGGCATCATATTCATGTCATATACGAGGAATAACAAAGTAATGATCCACCAAATTCCAATCCATGAGGGCCCATAACACATCAAGAACCAAAGTTCGGTGCTCATTCAAAAAAACATAAAAATTAGCAATACCCTATCAAATTTCAGGTATTCTATCAGGGAATCTATCAAAATAACATTCATATCTTTCACAAAATATATCACAAAAACATGAAATCAGTAATGCACCCTAAATGGCATGGAAAGAATGCATGAAATGTGATATCTGGCAAGTACGTATATCATGAATGGGATGGAATACCCTCATATCATCAAGTTGTAACAGAAATTGAAACTCAATATTATCAATGTTAAAAACACAAGACATGTGAATCACCCAATGGTGAAATCAAATCAACCAAAATAATTTCAAACCCAGAAAAATTGCAATAATCGAGGTAAATTAACTTTTTAGTGTACATGGGTTAGCTACTCTCGGGCGAATCTTATTACCCATTACCTATTTCTTTATATCCCTCTATATAGGATTCAAAGAGTAAGTCAAGAAGAAAAAAATTCCCTTTGATACCACTATGTAATGTCTTGTTTCCGGGTTCTGCCCAAAGGTGCCTCGTACCCGATTGGTCACATGTCCTCAAGTGTAATTCCCCAAACGCCAGAGGCTTCCGAATAGTAGTGAGGGACATGGGTGTGATATTGGGGAAATGTTTCCCTCATTGGAAGAGTAATGCAGTGAAAATAAATAGATAAGAATAGTGGAAACAATAATAACTTGCAATATGAAAACAGCGGAAGATTGAAGTATTAAAAAACTGGAGCACTTATATATAAATGATGCATGATGCATATGACTAAGAAAGAATCCAAAAAGTCAAAATGATGAAATATAGTACTAAACCAATGTACAAAGAAAAAACACCAGCATAATCACAAGACTCAGCTTAGTCACATGCTCTCCAGCTCCACAAAAATGAAGTACCTAAAGTAGAAGGGTTCTTTACATTATCTATACCTACAAAAATATAATCTGTTTGGGCCCAAAAGCATAACCCAAATAGGGTGTGAGATGAATCCTAGTAGGAAACCACCCAATTACTTGTTCCTAAAAGTCAATGAATATATACGGCAGGTAATAAGAAAAATGAAGCAGTAAACAAGGATGTACCTAAAAGTAAACAACCCTACAGTTTCAATTGAATTAATTTTCATATATCAAGTAAGAAACTAATCGAAAAAAAGTAACCCTCTGGGGAGTACTCACAAACTAACCCCTCTGGTTCAACAAATCAAACACAAGAAACCCTATGGGAAGTAATCACAGTCTAACCCTTCTGGTTCAACATTAGCAAGGACTATCTGTGGAAGCACTCTCTATCAATTCCACTTGTGGTCTCATATCAATAACTATAGACACTCTGAGGAAGACTCAATGTCATATTTCCTCATATGGTCTCACAACATGGAACTATAGACACTCTAAGGGAGCACAAATTCTATCCCCCGTATGGTCTCTCAACATAAAATTAAACCAAAACTTTGGAGAAGCCCTCAACATCCATTCCCCCTATGGTCTACTACACAATATTCCCCCATCCCTGTGTAACTCATTCATGCAAAATGATGTTCAACATATAAAGTAAACCTTAAGAACTACTTTCCTATTAGTATTCAAGAACTACTTGGAAAAACAAATACAATCATATAATATCATCAGATAATATCACACCATCCTAACAACACTAGGCATGGAAAACAAGCAACCTAACTAGAAAATCTAGTCCAAACAGTCAATATCAAAACAAACATGGAAAGAACATACCTATCATGCCCAATAACCCTATTCACATTAAAAAACCTCTACTCAGGCACACTATTTATAATAGTCATTAACAAGGCTGAAATCACTCAACACACAATACCCCAATCTAGGGTATTGGGCACTTTTTCACTTAAAATTCAATGGATAACTATGGAAAAGAACAAGACACATACCTCAGTGTTGTATGATCGATATACTCCAACATCAGCCATTGAATTGTCCTAGAAAAAAGTAGATCCACAAAAATTTCTAAAACATTCTATCGAAGATATCTCACAAAAGGATAGAAATTAGTAAACGAGGCTCTTGAAGAAGGAATATCTCACCGTGTTGATTCCAACTCAATTGACTGTGGTTGAATCAGAGAATAGATGATTTATTTGGGGGTCTTGGATAAATCACGCTCTTCAGTCACTCCTGGACGAGACGTCATTTGAAGAAGGGGATTTCTTTGAATGAGAGGTGACCCCAGTCTAATATAAAAATTAAAAATAAAAGAACACATCATGTTCTTTAAAGGTACACGATGTGTACTTTGCTTAACCAGGACCCGCTTTAGGCGGTTTCTAGGTCCTCCACATAGCCATTTACTCTGCCATTACACGGCCAGTACACGGTCTCCTGCAGCTACCGGGTACATGGAATGTATTGTTAAGTACACGACATGTACTCTATAAATTTCCAGTTTCTCCTCTTTTTCTCAAAAACACCAGAATAGAAAAACCCATACCTGAAAAGAAGGCCCAGGTTCCTACAGATATCATGAATAATGTAGTGGTTTATTTGGTAATGGAATATTTGGATGATTTTTTTAGTTTCATAGTTCAAATCTTCCCCCATTTTAAATTATCCCCTTGGCATTTATTTATAGACTTTGGTCTATTGGGTATATCACTTAATGCCAAGTAATGTTCCACCACCTTCTCAAGACAATGAGAATGGGGGGGATGTTACAATAATGTAGATGTGATATTATAGTTTTATAAGTATAATTATGTCATAAATTTCATATAAATATATATATTAAATACATTATTTTATCCATCTATGATAGGTGGTGATGGAAAATAAATTACATTGGTTTACAAGGCAGTAGTTCACCATACACACGATCGACAGTTTCATTTCCTAGTTTATAGAATAAGAGATGAATAAAGGTTATGAAATTAACAAAAAAACACATAAGTATATTGGATATAATTATATTATTATATAATTATGATATATTTATATTTGAATTAGGTGGAAGAAAAAATAAAAAAAACTATCGACCAAGAACAACCTCTTCTTCTCAGAACCTCCTTAGGTTTACACCAAATTCCATCCTAAGAGGGTTTTATAATCACAAAAAGGAATCAGGGAAGTTTCAATGTAATTAATTAAGGTATCATGGTAGGTATTGGATAAACCAATATGTTTTTATGTTTGCATAGGATTGGAGAGGTGGTGGTTCCCTTTTATAAGTGAGGAGTGGTATTTTTCGTAAATACCCAAAAAAATTCGATAATGAGAAGTCAATCTTAATAAAAGGGACTAAAAATTGATAAATAATAAATTTTAGGTATTATATATTCTATAAAAACCTTCTACACTAAGAAAACGCATGTTTTAAACTTGGTATTATATTAACCTTTATGTTTACTTAATTTTACCATTTTATTTTTCACCATAATAAATTTTTTACCTATACAATTTTTTATTTAAGTATAAAATAAAAATGGTCCTTATTAGATTAAATGGAAAAAATTATTCTAAAAATGAAATATAATTTATCAAATTTTAAAATATATGTGTGTTTAAAATTTATTTTGACTCATGCACATGTAACATGAAAAACCCTGTTTTAACATTAATCGTGTTAATTAATGTTTTTACATTTTAGGGTCAAAGAAAAAGTACATATAAAAGGAAAAACGGCCCATAAATGGATTATGGTTGATATTATCTACCATTTACCATTAAATTGGTTTAATATAGTTTTTTATGAATTTTTCATATTGTAATAAATCATTATTTATTATAAAACAACATTAATATCAGTTTTGAAATTATTTATTTAATTTAACTTTAAAATTATAAAAAATGATGTAATGATAATATATTACATTAAAACGTATCTAATATTTCATAATTATATAGAAAAATTTTAATAGAATAATTTATTCAAATTATATTAATTTTAATATTTTTAAAAAAATTTATTTTATTGTTCTATTTATTAAATAATTACTATGTCAACATCACGTAAGAATTTAAGGGAATTATTTAACCGAAAAAATTTACACATAAATTGAAATGATAAATAAAAAAAATATATTCTTAAAATTAGTATTTATAACCTAACATACCATCTTTTTATCCCTCTGTGAACACATGTGAGATATTTAAAAGTAAGAGAGTGTCATTTTTCCCTTTTCATTACTTAAATTGTTATAAAGGTCATAATCATTAGAATATGGATTAAAATTTTAAAATTTACATAGATAATATGGTATAGTGTCTATATATGGATATAAAATATAAATTTTTCAAAATTTATTTTATTATCATCCTCATCTCTTTAGATTCACCCTAGTAAACCTATTTTACCCTTAACCACGGTAAAAGAAGTTTACTTTTTTTACTATTAACTATAACCAAAAATCTAGTTCAATATATTACGTAATCTTAATTATGATGATTATAAATATGTAGTCAACTATAATAGATTAAATTCAATGATGTTTTAGAATTTAATTTGACAATAAACTTGCAAGCTTAATGAAAATGTGGTTTTCCAAAGAATTATTTTTCATATGAAGAAAAACTTTTTATATTAAAAATAAACAGAAAATATATTAATATGACATAAATATTTTTAATTTTATTATAATTAAATTAATTTAACTTTTTAATAAATTAAAACAAAATGGAACTTTGTAAATTATATAAAATAAAAATCAATTTTCAATAAAAATTAATATTTTTTTTCAATTCATTAAAAAATAATATTTTCATAAAATTATCAAAAATTAACTATAAAATAATTTAGAAATTAATATTTTAAACATTTATTTTATTTTCTAAAATATATATTCTAAAAGTGTAAAATTTTACTTTTAATATAATTCCGCAAAATATGAGAGAACAACTTTTTAAAACAATACAATTTCTAAGAATAAAACTGGATTTATTCATATCTCGTCCTCTAAAAAAATATTATATGAATGATAGAAAAACTTATTGGATATATAATACATAAATTTCCTATAAATCATTACCCAATATTGATTAATTGAATTTATTAAGATAAAAACACATTGCGTGCGTAAAAGCAGTTTTTCAAAAAAGAAAAGTTCTTTTACTTTCAAATGATTTTCATATTCATTTATAATCAATTAGTAATCTATGAATTTATTTTATACAGGTTTAATCCATATAAGTTTCATAATTATGTTATTTTTATTCATACCCCCCAATTTAAAATCCATTTTATAAACGTCATATTCAAATAATATATTTTGCGGGTCGTATAAGCTGATTGTTGCATGTATTACATGCTATCGAACAAAATGTTATTATTTTAAAATATTTTGTTTTTACGTATTAGGATTATTGGAATGGATTTGGGGAAGTTGAGATAAGAATAAAAGAAATGGAAATGAAAATAAGTGATTATGAGTTCTTACCTTACTCCTTTGTATGACTCCTTTTCTAATTGGATTGGGACTTCAAGGGGTGGTCTTTTGATGATAATAATGCCTATATGAGATTTATAGGAGTTTTTAATATGTATTTGAATATATTTTAGTCAATATAATAAGACTATGTGTGAGTATAAGTGGGATGGTGATGAGTGGTATTTATAAAGGGATGAGAGTGGTGTTTTTGAATAAAATGGTATGCTTTTAAATAGTGACCCAACATTTGATTCAATAGTAAGAAACATATAAATCAACAGTAAAGGTTCCAATGAAATATTTATATTACCTTTATAAACCTAAAAAATTTAATCATTTATATTGTTACAAAATATGGTACTTACACAATACTTAGATGCTATTTAACTATCTATCTCTGTATTTTATTTTTTATGAAAAATAAAAAAACTTCACCAAGACCAAATTTCAGGGTTCCGATTCCAAAAATAACATCCATTTTTAAATTTAAATTCTGAATATTAGATATTTAACTTCTATATAAAATCATATAATACATATAAAAGAAATTTATATTAAATAAAAACAATTTTATTTTTATGAGTGATTACATATATATTACTTACTTTTCTTTGGTAGTTAATATTTTATAAATTTAAAAATAAATATCCATGTTATAAAATTAATCTACCAATAAAGTAAAATTTATCATTTAATTAAATAGTTATGAAATAAAATTTGTTTTAATGAACATTTTTAATTATAGTTTCAATGTTATGTTGATAAACATTTTCGATTCCTTATGTTGTGTTCCACCGTGGTGGATGTAATATAACTAGTATAATGTCTATAATATTATAATAATATACTATATAAATGAGAAATTAATTTTTCAAATTAATATAATAAAAAAATACAAAATTATTTTAATATAGAAAATGTTACATATTATTTTAAAAGTAAATTTCTACAGTATCAAAACATGAAAAAAATCATTTAAACATTAAATGAACTATTATATAAATTATAAATTCTTCAAAAAATATAATTTTTATGTAAAAATAAATATGGACACATTAATATAGTTTTTATAAAACCATTTTAATAAATATTAATTATTCATAAAATTTAATTGACATTTTTATGAAAAACACGAATTTAATAAAGTAAGATACTTAGGTGATAAATTTATTTATAAATTTAGGGTGTATATAACTAAAAATAATGCAATAAATTAACTTACCGTTTACCTATATTATTTAAGAAATAAAATTTATAAAAAATAATAATTATAAATCTAGGTTTTTACATTCTAACATCGTAAGGAAAGTGGGTCCTCTTAATTTTTCTCATTTCCCCTGGCCCGAAGGCATTTTGATTTTTTTTATTATTATGATAAAAACTATTTAAACTAGTTTTAGTGGAAAACCATGCATTACCCATAGGGATAGTTGAATAAGGTCTTCAAAGAAATGATAGCCTAAAGTACTAAAGGCATATATTCCTTGAAATATAACCTATAAACCATACACTAGAACATCCCCTTCCCAAATTCCAATCACATGTCTCTAGTACATCTCCACAAAGTGGAATCTATGTTCCACTATCATTTTCCCATATAGGAGAAATAGATAGGTTCACACATAGGAAATCCAAGATAGACCTTCCACAACCAATCATCTCAACTTTTCTCATTCTTGAACAATATTTCACTCCACATAACTTGATGGTCAACAAATATTGTAACAACCTAGATTTTCTCAAAGGTAAAAAAGCATTAGTTTATAGGTTTGAGTCCCCTGTTTAATCTTAGTAAACATGACATACTTCAACAAAAGTTTTTGGGAGCACATGGGGATTGTTCACAGCCCAATGTTCTGAGAATTTGGAAAATGATTTTGGATTCATGGTTAGCACATAGTTAGTACTAATCATGTGGGGGAACTAAGTGTCCTTTAAGTGGCTGCATAGTTTTTCTTAAACTGTGCGAGCCCCAATGCATACTTGTGTGAGTTTCATAGAGATTTGGTACAATGAACTTCACACAATGAGCATGTGGTTAGGAAAACTGTGTACCTAGTATGTGAGGGGTACCTCTATAGACAGTGAGATGTACACGGTTGCACACGGTTTGGACAACTGTGTAGCCAAATCATGTGACCCTGTCTATTTTGGTGAATTTAAAATTACACCTTATTTAACATAAAAACATAACCCTTTTTTACACTTTCTCAATTCTATTAGATGAAATCCTCATACCTATCTTATAAGAGCATCGTATACTCGATAGTTAATATTTTATTTCTTTCTCTCAACTAGACTACAAATTGATATCCATCAAAAGCATTGGATTCCTCTTAGTAAGGACTCAAATACTCCTACTTCCTATCTCACATTCTCTCCATATCTATGTCATTATTTTGGTGTGATCTCATTCACCCTATTTTCAGGGAGTCCAATCGTTCATCATTTTTCTTTCAATCTACATAAAATATGAATCTTATATTGGATGAGGAGTCATTTACAACACTAAGGTAGGTGTTCTAGTTGTTTTCCCTAAAATTAGAGAGAATTTCATAGCTTCGTTTTTGTGTTGTGTTCAGTACAATACTGTAAATCACCTTAAAATGTGTTATTAATTTCAAAAAATATATACACATGTTGTTTTTATCTCATATAACCTTGATAAATGTTTAGAGGATTTTGGACATAATCATAGCCTCCCCTTTGGGTGTGCTGAATAAAATAGTTCTTTTTATCACATTGTTAAAATTTCCAAACACTACCTATGTCTTCAAATTATCATGGAAATGGAATTTCCTTCTATTATATAATTTTTTAATGGAAAATAACACCTTAGTATTGTTTTTATAGACCCTGATTATGAATTCCCATGCCTTGATTAAATAAATGTATTTTTTATATTGATTGGAAATGGGTGTAAAGGCCACACCTCTGGTTATATAATTAGAAAATGTGAATTGAATATTATGTGATGAACTTGGGGGTACTAGGATTGATATATATAAGTTCATTTGAGTTAATCCCTTGGGTTATTATTTTTATTATGATGACATTGACATTGGCTAGACAATTATGTTTAAGGGACTTGATGAGAATGAAAATTCACTCTCTCTTACATAGGGTGTTGAGGAAGACATCTCTCACTATTATATTTTTTTTTTGAGATATGTGAAGGATGTTCCACATTTATTCATGTTGGGAGTTAGGCATGACGTCTCACCCCACCTATATTATGTGTTGATCATGAATTATCACATTAATTATGAGATTCAGGGTGTGTACCATTTTCTTGATCCTATAGCTCATTAGACTAGTTAGGGATTCTTGAGTTACGCCCCAAGCCTATCCAGCACTAAGTATCCAATTATATGCCTACATACAACCTCATGCATCAACTTCATATAGGAGGATACATTATATAATTATAAGGTATATATTACTACTATACATATGTATGGTTACTGATTGGACTCTTACACTAACCTATGCCAAACTTGAGGTAGATCCAGCCAGGTGTCCTGTAGAAACCTAACCTAGTTTGTATATATTAATTCATAATTATTTATTATTATTATACCCACACACTTTTGTTTCTATATACATAGGTTATATTATTTCTAGACATCTTTAGTGTTAGCCTGCAGGGATTTTACATCACACCCTACTCAGGTCACCTTTGGTACTTGAGTTGATTAATTTTTTACAGTTATAAATAAGGGAAAGCACCCTTCTACAAATGCTTGATTAATTTTTCTTATAGTATGGAGAATGGTAGTAGAGGACTGATATTATGCTCTATATTCAAGTAGAACAGGATTTTTTCATTTTTTTATATTTGTATAGCATGTTGTATATTCTTGTACCCTATATCCCATGTTTCAATTTTTTATATCATCATTCCATGATTTCATCATGTATATTACTTATATTTTGTGATTTTTATTTCTATTGAATTTTTTTAACATATCTCTTTTCACTATTCCATTTGTTTATATATATTCTTCTGTCTTGGTGGGTTATTGGTCCTGTTATTATAGTGTCTGTTTCAACTGTGCTATTTTTTATTCATATGCATCCAATATTGTTTGATTATTTATTATATATGTTATGCCACTCTTAAATGAGAGTATAATCTCCCCACTATACCACTGTAGATAATCATTGTTATTCGGAAGCCTCTAGTGTATGGGGAGGTGCGCTTGAGGCCTTGTGGGACATCGGCTCAGGGCATTGGATAATTGGATCCTAGGTCAGGATGTTAAAAAGTTGTATCAGTGGGGTTTCTTTTCCTTTTATATTACTTTTTGTAATTATACCCAAGACTAGAAAATCATATAATTTGGTAATGAGCTTGTTCATGGGAGTAGCTAACCCACATACCCTGGAAACCCAAATTCGATGAGATTGGTTATTGTTGTTAATATTTATGCATGTTAATGTTGAAACGATGTCACTGTTGGGTGAAACACACATATTAGTATGTTATTATTATTATTAGTTTTATTTAAACGGGGTTTCATTCATTTTGGCATGATGAAATGAGGTCATGATATCTCATTCATCATTATAGGAACCTTATGACTAATATTCCATGCATTTTTTCATTTTATGTCTACTTTATGCATGAATATTCCCATCACATATTATTAGTGCCATGATTAATATATATAGAAATGTGCTTACATTCATAGCAAGATTAAGAAAAACTAATTTACACATAGTGTGTTTGACTTAACCTATTAGTGTTTTTTAAATAGGTTAAATTAGACACCTTAAGTAGTCAGTTATGGCACATTCATTGATGGACCATTGGTACCATGGGTAGAAATGTGTTATGATAGCCTCGAGACATATTCCCTAAAGGTGATGATGACCATGCCTCATAGGTGGTGGGACCTGATCCACCAATTGCACCTCTTGTTGTGGAATACATAGAACCACATATTTTTCATGATATGGAAATCAATTCCCAATTTTGAGAAGGATTTTTATACATGATGAAAAATATGAAAGGGGTCACTTGACCTACCATGTCTATGGAATAGTTGACTCTAGAGTTCCAGTAGTAGCATCCTTTCACATTTTTGGTGGATGGTGGACCACATGCTGCAGATTCATGGATGGATGTCATGATTTCTATCTTTGAGGATCTGGAGATTCCTTGAGATAGGATAGTAAAGTTTGCGACTTATATGATCTTCTATTATACCAAGCGATTATGTGATGTTATTAACTAGGTGGACCGACATCAGGATATGGTCTGGGTTGACTTCCAAACAAAATTAAATTACTATTTCTTTCCACAGACTTTGAGGGATGACCAAGCTAGAGAGTTTATAAACCTCTACTAGGGATCCAAGTATGTCATGGGGTATTCTTCTTATTTTACTAAGCAGAAACATTTTTCTACTACATATCGAGTGAAGATGTTATGACCTCAAGGAGATTTGGGGATGGGTTGGTATACATGATCTGATCAAAAGTCAATGTCTTTTGGCTGACTACTAATTCTGATATAATTAACCAAGCCATTATTACTGAGTGGAATTTTAGGTATGTTGATGGTGGGAACCAGGACAGTTTAACACCCAAACCTACCGGTGGTACTTCTACTGAATGCAAGCATCACTTCAAGGTTTCTGGTAGGGTTATCAATCATGAAGCTCATATTCAAAGTGTTCATATCTATCACTATAATGAGAAGTAAATACATAAAACCCCAGTTTTTATGAGATCCATTGTAATGCATAGGTTGTAGTAGAATGATCCATATAAAGTGATTCCATAGTACTTTTGCGTCAGTTCCCAGAAAGAAGGGATCTACACCTGCTATACATTCTAGTGCAGGACCATAAGTATCTCACTAGGAAGGAAGTTGGACTACCACTAACCTTGTTGGAAGAGAGAGTGGTTGAGGTAGAGGTAATCAGACTCAAGATTCTCAGTTTTAGTAGAGGAGGCATGCTCAAAGAAGTCAAGTTATGCTTTAAGGGTACAATATAGGAAAATTAAATGCAGTATGGACTATGATGGAGGATCATACATCTAGAACATCTATTTTGTGAGGAACTATTCTAGTATCCTCGACATTAGTGTCTTATTTGTTTGATATGGGAATTCAAAATTCCATTATATTTGTGGTAATCATGTGGAGATTGGGTCTCAAGATAGAACACTTTTGTGGTATGATGAATCTTGATACCCCATTGGTTATATGATCATAGAGAATTTGCAGATGTAGATATTTTCCCCTTGAGGTAGGTGTATATATCTTTTTGTTGGGTCTTTTCATCCTTGATATGGTGGGTTTTGAAGTAATCCTCAAAATTGACTAGTTAGTTCCCTATCAAGCTCATATTGACAACTATAGTTGGAGGGTGATGTTTACATAACCATAAGGTAGTAGATATGTTTATAATGGAGAATGGGGTGTTCATTTTACTAGAGATAGACCTGAGAAACAAGGACTAGGAAGAGTGATAGATTATATTTCTAGTCTTTTCTTAGATGATAAAGGGTTTTGACCCACTATTTTCCCTCCTGTGGTGGATCATTTTAGGGACTTCTTCCCTGAAAACTTTTCTAGGCTATCTCCTATGAAATATTTATAGTTTACCATTAAGCTAGTTGTAGAAAAATAACCAATGACCATTCCTCAATACATGATGGTTTCGATGGAGCTTATGGATATCAAAATATTGTTGTAGGATCTGGAGGATAATGGATTTATATTCCCCTAAAATTTTTATTGGGGTTCACCGGTCCCATTTTATAATAAGGAAAATGATAACCTCAATCTTTTCAGAAATTATTAATAGTTAAACTAACTCATTTTAATGAATCACTATCCATTTCCTTGAACTGATGACCACTTTGATATAATTTGAGGAGAAATAATGTTTCTAAATATTTTTTTGATGTTGGGATATCATCAGATGTATCATATTCAATCATACAAACTTCACACAACTTTTATATGAATTTATGAGTTTTATAAGTAACAGGTCATTTCATTCGGTCTCATGAACACACCTGTCGTTTTAATGCATCTAATGAATCTAGTTTTCCACCGGAATTTGGATTTATTTTTGGTAGTGTTTTGGACAATATCTTAGTGTATTCATACTCTCAACGTGATCATGCCAAAAATCTTGATATCATCCTAAGTATACTAATAGAGCATCAACTTTACACTCATCTCAGCAAATTCCTCTTAGGGATCGATGAAGTCCACTTCCTGGGACATATCATCTCAGTGTCAAAATATTTAGTAGACCTAGATAAAGTGATAGTTATAGTTTTTTAGGAGAAACCCAAGAATTTATATGAAATATGGAGTTTTTTATGGATAACTAGATATTTTATATGCTTTCTCTGGTATTTCTCAAGAATTATAGTGCCTCTTATTGGTATGACTAAAAATGGTGTGAAATTCATATGGCTGGATATTTTTGAATTGTCCTTTAGGAAGTTAAAGGCTGGATTAACTTCAGTGGAAATCATGATTCTTCAAAATCCAGATAGGACCTATACTATTTACTATAACACATCAGGTATAGGGTTGGGATCATATTTGATATAGGATGATCGGGTCTTCACATATGGGTCTCATCAATTGAGTACACATGAGAAAAATTACCCAAAACATGACCTCAAGCTAGATGTAGAAGTTAATGACATACACTATTGGTAACATTATTTACATGAAGATAATTTTTTGGTATTAATGGATGAAAAAAGTCTCAAGAACATTATTATGAAGAGTGATCAAAATCTAAGGAAATGTAAATGGGTTATGTTTCTAAAATATTTTTATTTTTAGATTTTATATATACTTATAATAGGTAATGTTGTAGTCGATTCTCTAAGCCATAAGATTAAGAAACATGAGTTTTGGAAGGCCAGTGGAGAATGTAAGCATATAAAATTGTTTTCAGAGATGCATGTTGAGTTTTAGGAGAGTCATGAGAAGACTATCCTCTCATTCTTAGAAGTGACCTTTACCCTTGTGGAATGGGTGAGAATGAAGTAACATTAAGATCCTAAGGTTCTAGTCCAAATAGAAATTATCTCAGATTATGATTCATCTTCTTGTTGGACTATGGGTGAGGATGAGACCCTATTCTTTCATGGGAATATTTGGGTTCCAACTGAAATCAAAGCAGAGTTGATTCAGGAATTTCAAGCCTCATCATGGGTAGTAAATCACAATGTCACCAAGATGTATCAATAATTACTTCTCCAGTATTGGTGGCCTAGTATTAAATATTATAATGAAATTTTTTTCACTCAGTGTTCCACCTGTCAGTAGGTGAAGGTGAAACATCAGTGATCGGTATGACTTTTACAATCATTTTCCATTCCACCAGTCGAAATGGGATGATGTTTGTATGGAATTTATGACTATTTTACTCAGATTACCATGTGTAAAAGATATAGTTTGGGTAGTTTTTTTTTGTTTGAAAAAGTTCATACACTTCTTACCTATTAGAGAGACCATTTTGGTTGAATCCCTAGGAAGGAAATATGTCAGGGAGGTCAAAAATCTCTAAGGAGCCCCACATCCTATCATCTTTGATAAGGATGTTCACTTCACATATCAGTTCTATAAGGGGTTATAGAAGCCCTTGGGTACACAATTTATTCTGATCACATCCTATCATACATAGTCTAATATATAGATAGAGATATTAATGCATGTGTTAGAGGGCATACTCTATGAATGTGTCCGTGATTTCAGGGGTTCCTAGGAGAAAGAAATACCCATTGTTGAGTTCTCATATAATAACATATTTTATGATACCGTATAGATGGATCCCTATGAGGATTTATATAGTAGGCCTTTCTGATCACATATGTGTTGGTTAGAGGAAGGGGAGGTATCTTTTCTTGGATCGCCACTCATCCAAGAGACTTCAGAGCTGGTCCAATCGATCCAAAAGAGTATGTTAACATCTCAGTCTAGGAAATAGTCATACGCAAATGGATACCAATGAACACTTGAGTTTGAGGTTGGAGATCTAGATTTCATGTGAGTGTCTCCCAATTTGGGCCATCTACTAATTCCGAATCAGGGTAATCTTTCACCACAGTTTGTTGTACCATTTTAGGTTTTGTAAAAAATCTAACTACTAGCTTACCAGATATCGCATCCCCAGAGATATCGGTCTATGCATGATATATTTCATGTATCTCCTCTTTGATGGTATTATCTGTACCCATCACACATAGACCCACCTAATGATTTTGAGTTAGAGGTATATGATTCCTTCAGGGAGTATCATGTGCATATTATTGATCGGAGCATGAAGAAAATTCGAGGGAAGTCAGTTACTCTATTACAAGTGCTATGTAAGTATACAAAATTACGGGTTGAGACCTGTTAGAGGTAAGAAGATATATAACCCCAGTGGATGATGATTATCTCAGATGATACCTATCACCCTCAGAAGGTCAACTTGTGGATTTGTTTCTTTAAGGCTGATAAGTTGTAATGACCCATATTTTCTCCAAGATATGACTAATTTTATTCAATTTTAATCATTTGTTTAATCATGATAAACATTACCTATGACCTCAAGATGGTTTCAGGAGTGTATGAGGCTTGTTTGGAGGCCAGAACATTGAGATTTGGGAAAACTGAGTGGGTTGCACAGTGTCAAACTGGTTAGTTTTAATTGTGAGGGAACTTAGTGGACTATAAGAGGCCACACCATTTTTTTCAATCGTGCAAGCCCACGTGAATTCCCGTATGAGTTTCATAGAGAGTGGAGATAGTGGTATTCATATTGATTGCACAAGGTTACAAAATATGTGCACTTACCCCATGCGAGGTCCCTCCATAGATAGTGAGGTGTGCACAGTTGGCATATGGTTTTGTCAACCATGCAACTAAACCAAGAGACCCTAACTATTTGGGTGAGTTTACAATTTTCCATTAATGATCTTAAAAAGTTATCCCTCCTTTACTCCTTCTCATTTAAAGTGTATGAAGTCCTCCTCCCTCCCCAGTAAGAGATATTTCCCATCCATGGATAGTTTTTGATTCATTTTCTCATCTTGAATCCAAATTAATCCTTATAGGAAGTGTTGGATTCCTCTCTCTAAGAACTCAAATTATCTTTCTTCCTATCTCAGTTTCCCTTTGAATATTTTTACTATTTGGGTGTGAGGTCATTTTCCCTATTTCTTGGTATTGGATTTTTCATCACTTTTCATCCAACTTACTTCAAATTTAAATCATATATTTGATGAGGAGTCATATATGACCCTAAGGTAGGTGGTAGAGTTGTTTTTACTACTAGAAAAGTTGTTTTCATAGATTCTATTTTTTGTTGCATGTCGTCCATTTCCACACATCGCCATAAAATTTGTTGTTTCATTTATAAATAACTATAGGCATTTTTTTACACCCATAGACCCTTGATACATATTTAGAGGATTATGACCTCAATCATACCCACCCCATTTGATGTGAAAAATGAAATTCTACTTTTTATAACATTGTTAAAATATGAAAACCCCAGTAATTGTTCAGCTTGGATTGGAAGTGGATTTTCCTTCTCAAATGTAATTATTCAATAGACTAGAACATCTTTAAAGTGTTCAGAATGACCCTGCCTATGAATTTTCATGTATTTATTAATTGAATGGCTTGTTATTATTGAATGGAAATGGGTGTCAAAGACCCAATTATTTTTTATAATTATCAAATGTGAATTGAATGATATGTTATTCCCATTGAGGTATTGGGATTGATGACTATAAATGAATTTTAGGAAACCTAAAAAGTTATAAATATTATTCCATTAATATTGGCTAGTGAACTATGGTTAAGGGACTTGTTAAGAATGGGGATTCACTCTCCCTTACATCAAGTGTTGAGCAAGACGTCTCTCACTATTATACTTTTATATGGGTGATGCAAAGGGTGTTCTACATTTGTTCATATTGATTGATGGGTATGAATTATAACCCCACATATCTCGAGTGATGAGCATGAAATCTCATATTCATTATGAGATTCATAGCATGTACCCTTTTCTTGAGCCTATTGCTCATTAAAATGGTTATAGATGATTGATTTACACCTCAGGTCTATCCATCACTTATTATCTAGGTATATGCCTACTTACACCCTCATTTACCTAGTTCATATAGGTATATACAATATATATTTATACTATATATATTGTTACTGTGTATATGTATGGTTACCGATCAAACTCTTACACCTGTCTATACCGAAGCATGTAGATCCACTTGGTGTCCTGTAGAAACTTGGGTTGGTTGGAATTTATTTAGGATTTTTTATTAATCTTATACCTCTATAAAATATTGATATGTACATAGGATGGATTATTTCTAGACACCATTGGTGGTGGCCTAGTTGGATTTTATATCACACCCTACTCTTGCCGCCCTAGGTACATGAGTAGATTACTTGTATGTAAGTTTGGATATGGGTAAGCACTATTCTATAGATTGTTGATTCATTTTTCTTATGGTATAGATTATGGGTGATGAGTAATGATATCATGATCGAGATTCTAGTTGAGTAGTCTTTCGTATTTTTTTTATTTTTGTATCACATGATGTTCATGCATGTCTGTTGTATCCCAAGTTTCTCTTTTGTATATCGGCATGCCATGACATTATCATGTATATGAATAACCCTATGGGATTTTGATTATTATTTAAATTGTTTATCATATCTGTTTCTATTACACCATTTGATTATATATATTCTTCTTCTATGGTGGGTTACTTATCATGTTGTTAAATTTTTTTGTTTCCATTTTTCTATTGGTTATTCATATGCTTCTTCTATTTTTTTGTTTATTTATTATATCAATTTTTTTATTATAATATGAGGGTATAGACTCCCCATTATATAAACTTACACCCTCGCTGCTAGTTGGTAGCCTTTGAAATACAAGGAAGCGTTCTTGAGGCCTTGTGATCCACTAGCTCGGGCATGAGTTAAGTGGATCCCAGGTCAGGGTGTTACTCATATAAATCCAAGTGTCCATTAGGCATGACATGAAGACCTAGTGGCCTAAAGTTATATATATATGGTTATAAATCCCAAATCATATGAATAGTATGGGTGCTATAGTTTCCTACTAAAGTTCCTACTTCAGTTACTGGACTCTTACATTACTGCTATAGTACCATGGAGATCCTTCTATTGCTAGATTTTGAACCCAAGGCTTTTATTTTGGATGACGAGGTGTTTACCACTAAGAAAAACCCCATCATAAAAATTTTAATCATTTATTAACACTTATTAATGAATTTTACTACTTTCATGTACTATGATACTGAACACAAAAGTAAACTTAAATGGTATCCATGAAAATACAACACCATAAATACTTTTAATTTTTTTTATCAAATTTAGCTATTCTAATTATATATAACCTAGTAATTTATAGAAAATGGTTCTCCATATAAGGCTCTATAGAAAAATATTCACTATCAATATTCTAAAAAATAACCAAAATCTGATCTGATATAAAATGAGATTCCCCAAACTTGAACCTCTAGATTTAGTTCTAAACAAACATAATTTTACTTTTATCTTAATAAATATAACCAAATCCTAACTAAAAAATATTAGTGACTTTGAGAAATATGAATATAATATATCACCAACTGATACTATACCATGAAAAATAACAAGAACCTTATTTAAATAGAACATATAAACTGATCATACACTATTTATTGTCAATGATCACTTGGGTAAATGGGGAAGCAAAATTAAGGAATGATCTCGAATGATCAATAATGGGTGATGAATTTAAAAGTATATAATATACCGTAAACAAATGAGAAAAATGATCATGTGATTAATGGAATGATTAAAGGATTAAGATCATGAAATCATAAGAGTTGAAATTTATGAATTATATTATAATAAAAAATCATTGACTAAATTATAAACCATCACATTGAAATAAGGAATAAGAGTCAAGGTGGTATATGATCATGGTAAACATGAATAAAATTATTTTGGCATAAATACAAGGGGTTTCATATAAAGTATAGGTCTAGGATTACTTCCAAGTCATCATAATGTTGTGGTCAAAGACCATGTATAGATTTTTAACAAATATAAAATCATATTCTCATGTAAAATACATGCATAACCCTCATAGAATAGATTATGATCAAATTTTGAATCATGTAAATGCATAAAATTATGTAAAATACAGTCATTATTTGTCCCACGCATAGTGTAACAAACAAACCTGGGTCAACCTACCACTCACCTAGGTCGACCCACTAAAGATCCAAGGATGTTTTTCGATCACTTCAGGTTGGAGATTAGTTACAGAGTATCAATGATGAATTGGTGTGGATGGTTTCAACAATGGACTCTAATAAAACATGTAGTGTATTTCAACTGGGAATATAACATGACATGTTTATAGGTTGGACATCCATGCTATAAAATAAATAGATTAAATAATATAAAAAATTCCAAAAAGAGTATAAGAAGAAAAAAACCAAAAATCCATAAATAAATGAAAAAAATCCCAAAAATTAGTAAATACAAATGTCACAAAAATTAAAATTTAATTTAAAATATATCCCAAACCAAATTGGAAAATACATAACTATAAAATTATTAAAATACCAAAAGGAATAGGATGAAAAAATTCTCAGACCATGCTAACACCATGTACACTTTGGCCACCACCAACCAGTATCATGGGGTAATTTTTGTAAGTGGGTTCCATAGACCCAACTCATGTATGTACTTTTATTACCACTGCATGTATACAATTTGATATATACATGAATTTATTATAACATCCCTGGTCTTTAATACACACTTAAACAAGGTTTACTATATAAAAATTTACTTAAGATAACTCCAAGGATTGAGAGGTATAGTTTCTTGGGAAATTAGGAGCATTACAAAACTACTTAGAACATAAAATAAAACATCTGTATTGAAAAATTCTTTTACATGAACACAATATTACTTCATACCTAGCATTTCATAGGATAACATGAGGACATGCATAAGAAAAGGGAGAGCTATAAATCCTAGTAAGGGAGTAAACAAGGAATAACATGAAGAATATAGTACATTTTAGGAAATAGGATTTTCAATGGATTACCAGAGAAACATGAAAATAACTTCATGATATAGCATGATTATTATAACATGGAAATGTGGAAACAACATTTAACATGATATTAGCATAATCCAAGGCTTATTGCACGTAGAGCATGAGTAAAGACTCATTTCAATTGAACTAGCACGAGTAAACACTCATTGTACTTGAATTATCATGAGTATACTCTCATTGAACATGTCTTATCATGGTACTATTCTTTACCGAATGCATTGGATCACTATCATGAAACACACTTCTAAATCATTTCATTTCATGCATAAGTGTGCTACATAGATCATACAATATGGATTCATTAAACATCATAATTTATTTCATGAATAAGAGATATAGAATAAATAAATATAAGTAATCAATCTATAAGTAAATGTGCATAAAGGTAAATACCCTTAATAAAGAAATGGGTATGGTATTCACTTACATGATGATTTTGACGTGGGAAGTTTTTGTGTATCTTCTGTAGCATAATGATGTCAAATAGAAATCGTAAAAGGGGTTGATGAGGAGAAAGGTATATATCATAATTTATAAATGAAATGGAAAGTAAGGGGGTTATGGATCATAATATCCTAACATATTTAATGGAATTCATATACATAATATAAAATAATTTCTTGAGTGTAAATGAGGAGAGAGAAACCCTTGATGGAATTTCGGCATGGTAACTGGTGTACATGGGAGTCATTAATGAGAGATAAAGGGGGTCCATCACCATTAAAACCGATGGAGGGAAGTATAGGGGAGGTTTGAAATCATACCCCACCATTTTTAATTAGAAATAAAAGGGTATAACAATATAGAGAAAACTTGGACATAAATAAGGTAGGATGGAAAGTGAGGATCCCTTACTTGGAAATGTGATCCCAATGGCTTGGGAGAGGCTTGAGAGAGGCTTATTGGGAGCTTGGGTCACCTTAAAAAGATTATAGAGATAGTATGGTAGATTTTTTCTAAGATAAAAATTGGTTATGTGAAGAGGAATGGGATATTAAGTGGGTTTATATAGGAAAAAAGAATCAATTCTTTATTATTTAGGTTTTGGATACTACACATTAAACTAATAAAAACCACCAAAAAACTGATGATTTTTGCCCATGGTTTTTGAAAAAGGGGATTGAAAAAATTATTTTATAATTCCAATGGACGAAATTATTAAAATATTAGGCCTTTTTATGTGGTGGTGATTCACACTCTCAAGGAAATGAATTTAAAATGTTAAAATGTTTTATAAGTTTTGGAGGGTCTAATAAGGCATTGCAATGTTAATCAAACAAATCTAATATCACATAATATTAAATGTAAAACATATATTTGAGGATTATACCTTTTATATTATTTTATTACATCATTATTGGGTCATTAAGATTTAATAAAACAAATTATATATATAAATGGTATTTAATTTTTACCCAAAAATTCGACTATCATATAAAATTATGAAAAATTCACCATTAGATAATTTCAACATCCTGAATCCAAAAATAATATTCATTATATCTAAATAATTGTATAAATATTTTAATTTTTACTTTTAAAATAAAAATCAATATTTATTGAGAAATCATGGGTTTTGACAAAAAAAACATTCAAACCGTAATAAAAATTACAATTTTATAAAAATTATATGATCATTTATATTTAACAAAAAAATTATTAATAATATTTTTTTAAAATATTATTTAATTCAAAAATCCATTAATTCAACCAAATATATTTCTTTATTGAATTTAAATATTAACTAACAATATTATTTTTTCATAAAAAACCATTTAAAATGTAAAAAATAATGAAATGAATGTATATTATTTATACAAAAAATTGAACATAATAATAATTCAAGGGTCTTGATACATAACCCCTTCTAACACCATCATAATACATAAGGGTAAGGGGTGCGACGATGGAAGACTCTTGGGGAAGCTCGGATAACATCACTCAGATGGTAATATCTATTAACTTCCACTTCTCATGTTGGTAGTTCTATTCAAGATTAACATGTTGAAACTCAACTTGGGATTGGTCAAGAGAAAAGCCCAGTGATGCTACCTCCTTTTAAATATCTGTCAGATGGGATTTGTATGGAGAAATTCTACTGGATTAGGTCATCACTTACTTTTTCTGAGTAAATTGTATTTGTTAAATCCATATATTTAAAGTAATAATTTTATCACTGTTCTATGACTATATTAGAGATGATAACAATTATTAATGGTATTTAAAAATCCAAAAACATAAAACCACGGAACTGTATATGTTTTATATAACTATAATATTAAATTTGATTAGATCAAGAAGAATTTTCATTAATAAAAGTTTGGGTTGTTACAATATTCCCCCTTAAGAAATTTCGCACTCGAAATATCCTTTTCTCATACTAAAATAGATGAGGGTAACTCTACTTCAGCACTTCCTCAGATTCCCATGGTGTCTCTTCAAACATGCGGTTTCACCACAACACCTTGATGAGGGGCGTTGTCTTATTTCATAGAACATTTTTTCTACAATCTAAGATCTTCACTGGCTTCTCTTCATAGGAGAGGTTTTTCTCCAATGGTACCACCTCTGGATTGAGTACATGTGATGGTTTTGGTATGTACTTCCTCAAGAGTGATGCATGGAATACATTATATACTAGAGATAGGTTCGGTGGGAGTGCTAGTCGATAGGCCACTTCTCTAATGCGATCAAGGATCTCAATAGGGTCGATGTACCGTGGACAAAGTTTTCCCTTCTTCTCAAATCTCATAAATCTCTTCCACCATGATATTCAAGGGAATACCATATCTCCAACATCAAACTCTAGGTCTATTTGGTGATTATCAACGTAGCTCTTTTGTTGACTCTAAACATCTTTAATGCGATTATAGATGTTCTTCGCCTTCTCCACCATTTCTTGGACCATTTCTGGACCTAGGAGTTTTTGCTCCCCAACTTCATCCCAAACTTCCGGTGTTCTATACCTCTTCCCATAAAAATATTTATATGGATCCATTTGGATGCTTGAGTGGAAATTTTTGTTGTAATAGAACTCAACTAGGGGAAGATATTGATTCCATCTTCCTTTGAAGTCCATTAAGCATTCTCTAAACATGTCCTCATGTGTTTGGATAATCTTCTCAGATTGGCCATTAGTCTGAGGATGATATGATGTACTAAAGATCCTCCTAGTATTCAGAGCATGTTGGTGACTCTTCCAGAATGTAGACTTGAATCATGGATCTCAATCGAATTCAATAGATAGTAGTACACCATGCAACCTTACCACTTCTCTAATGTATATTTGTGCTGGTTGGTCCAATGATAAATCCTCCTAAATTGTAATGAAGTGTGCAGTCTTTGTAAGACGACCCACAATAACCCAGATAGCATTGTTTCCTTTGAATCTCTTCTAAATTCTAGTGAAAAATTCCATAGTGATGTTTTCCCATTTTCTTGTTGGTATGGGTAATGGTTGCAACATCCCCTTAGAATTCTGTCTCTCATCCTTCACTTGCTGATAAACCAAGAACATTGATGTATACTCAGTGATGACATTATTCATTTTTTCCAAAAAATAATTCTCTCAGATATCTCAATACATCTTCGTGTTTCTTGGGTGAATGAAGAAATTTGAGCTATGTGCACTATCCAAAAGTTCATTCTTTAAATCCGGATTTTATGAAACACATTGTCTTGTCCCAAATATTTCAATTCCTTCTCCATTAACATTTATCTCAAATTTTTTTCTTTTATGATAGTTTCCACTTTCATCTAAATTCTCACATCATCTTTTTGATCATCCATTAACATTTCCAAAAGAAACGGTTGAGCTATAATTTGTGATTGATATATGATGTTCACTCTTTATGATTCCCATGTCCATATTCATCAAATTTAATAATATTGGATCCTTTTAAATTCTCATCAATGAAAGAGTTGATGGATCCTTTCTATATAGAGTGTTTTCCACTTTATTATCTTTCCATGAAAGATAGTTAATTGAGAAGTCATAGTCTTCTATCAACTCTAACCATCTTCGATGGCACATGTTTAACTCTTTCTGTGTGAATATATACTTGTGAATTTTGTGATCTATGTATATTTCACACTTCTCACCAAATTGGTAATGCTGCCAAAATTTTAAAGCGAATAATATTGCAGAAAACTCCACATCATGTGTTGTATAGTTTCTCTCAGTAACATTCAATTTCCTTGAAGCATATGTATTGAATTTTTCATTTTTCATCAACACAAATCCCAAGGCCTTCTTCGAAGAATCACTGAATACCACAAAAAGTTCTCCACTTGTGAATAGTGTTATAATGGGCATAATGATAATCCTTCCTTTTAACTCCTTGAAGAACTCTTTGCATTCATCACTCCAAGAAAATTTGACTCCCTTTTGAGTTATCTTGGTAAGAGAGTTTGATAATCATGAGAAATTTCTCACAAATTGGCGATAATATCCAGCTAACCCAAAGATGTTACAGATATCCATCATTGATGTTGGATTTCGCCATCCCTCAATTGCATTTGACTTTGAGGGATCCATTGATATACTATTACTTGTGATGATATGACCAAAGAATAAGACATCTTTCATCCAAAATTTACACTTTCTATACTTTTCATAGAGCTTCTCTGTTTTCAAGGTCTCTAGTATAGTGATTAGATGGTCTTCATGCTCTTCCTTTATTTTGGAGTATACTAGAATATCTGCTATAAAGACTACCACAAATTTGTAGAGGTGATCTCAAAAGTCTCTATTCATCAAGTACATGAATATTTATGGAGCATTAGTGAGTATGAAATGAATTACTTTTAATTAATAGTGCCTGTATCTTGTACAAAAAAGTAGTCCTAGGGATATCCTCCTTCTTCCCCCTTATATGGTAATATCCTGACCATATGTCCACCTTGGAGAAGTATTGTTCTCCATTTATTTGATCAAACAAGTCATCAGTTCGTGGTAGAGGATACTTGTTCTTTATCATGATTTTTTTGATCTCATGATAATCAATGAAAAGGCACATTGACCCATCCTTCTTGTTGATGAATAGGACATGTGCACCCCATGGTGAAGCACTTGAGCCTGTAAACCCTTTATCCAGATTATCATGTAGTTGTTTCTTTAGCTCCTCAAGCCTCACAACATCCATTCTATATAGATTCTTGGATATTTGAAAATCCCCAGGTATAAAATCAATTGGGAATTCAAAATACCTTATACGAGGAAGACTAGGAAATTCCTTGAGAAACACTTCAGTGAATTCCCTCACAATAAGAATGTCTTCAAGGATGGATACTTCCTTAGAATCAATCATCTAATAAAGATATGTGTCTTTATAGGGAAGTAATATCTACGCTTGAGATGATGGTTCGAAAAAAGATTCATACTCATCCTTGCACTTTTAGAGAATAAGAGGTCGATTTTCCAAATGAAGAGTGATTTCCCTCTCACGTAAATTTATGTTGTCTCTAAATAGGGAAAGCCAATCCGGGCCACAAATTGGAACAAATTTCCTGATAGGTAGTATGACAAGGTTCTCCAAGAATTCCAATCCAAAAATTTTAACAGGTGAGGAGTTATATTCATGGGATTCAATAATTTCCCCATTTTCCATTCTCACCAGCATCTCTACTTCGATGATTTTTGTTGGTGTTGGGATTGTTCTACTAAAATTTTTTGTTATAAAAGAATTCATTAAACCAAAATAAAAAAAGTACATTTAATATTCTTGAATAAATAACTAGCATAACTATCACCACATTATTATCATGGTTCAATTCGGGGGTAGTGATGGAAAAATCTCACCCATTCTCTCTTGGAGGTTGTTGGCTGCCTCTGAAAACCCTTGGCCTAGGTCACTGGATTAAAAAGTTCCCTGGTTATTTATAGTTGAAGTAATGAAAAATTCATTGAGGTTGGAACGATCTATTCTTCTCGTCTATCACATTATCGAATTTTTCTTTACAATAGTTAATGGAAAGTTTCCCTTCTCTTACACACCTAATTCAATTCCTGATCCCCTTCACAAAATTCCTAAGGTTCTTTTTTCTACATATTTGGAAATCAAGGTGTTAGAATATCATATCTCCATTGGATTTATCCATCAAAACACTAGGATTAAAGTCCTCTTTCTGCTTCTTATCCCTATGATACCCTTGTGTTTAGCCGATCTCCATTTAATGTTTGAGGGAACATCATAAAATTTCCTCATATCTATCGAAGTTATGGATCACTATGAATTTTTGTAGACTAAGTCTTTTCCCACCAAATAAGCGGTCAAACATACATTCTTGGGTAACCACAAAGCCAGAGTCATGTTGTGCATGCCTTGTGATGTTTCCTTGCATGCTTCGATGGATTCGCCATCCTTTTTCTTGGGGGAAATGAAGTCCCTTTCCATATTATGTTGAAGGGTGCAAGGAAAATAACTATCGAAAAACATTTTCTATAAATTATTACATTCCAATTACTAAATATATTCCCTATGGTTCATATTTTTTATCAATGTTTACCATTTATCAGTATCACCATCCATATGATAAGCAGCTTGAAGAATCTTCTCTTGTTCAGAACATTGAATGACGGAGAAGATCATTTCAATGGATTTGATCCATTGTTAAGCGATTGAGGGATCGAATGATCAATTAAAAGTAGGAGGCCTTTGTCTCATGAAGCTCTCGATTGCAGCTTATTCTTTCTTAGGGGGAATTGGACGTTCTTCTTGACCCATGTTTCTATTCAAAACACAGGTTAACTGAGAGAGTATCATGAAAAATATTGTGATTCACGCTCCCATTGGATTGGGAATGTCATTATAGCGGTCATCAAATTGATCTCTGCATCGGTTGTCATCCAGAGTTCTCCTATTATTGGTCATTTTATGGAATAAAAGGAAAGGTGGAGGTAACACATAAATGGTAATAAAAAGACAAAAAAGGGATAACTTATAAATTACATTTATTTCCTTAACTTATGAATATAAAGTCTTCAATCTATGTTATCCATGATCTAATTCCAAATATATATTCTTAGGGACATTTTTTTATTCCCTTAATAATGGTTCATACTAATCGAATGAATTTACCAAATAATATCCCCCTGAGAGTGTTGAAACAAGAGTGCAGCAAGCCCTGTTGTCATGAACTAGTTCCCATTCGAGTTTATCTCAAAGCATTATTTTTGAGTTTTACCCCTAGATACATCTATGCAAGATCCACATCTACTTGTTCGTATCCAAAACAGGATTTATTTTCTTGATAAACCACTTACACTATACTCAAAAAAATTTACGAATGTTTTTATTATACTTAGTCTTATCCCTAAGGCTTTCACTAAGGTTTTCTAATCCTAATCCAAAAAATAACTAAACATATCCTCGGATACCAACAATAACAACCCTTCTCTTTAATACACTATTAAACATGATTTATTACATAAAAATTCACTTATGAAATCACTAAAGATAAATAGGTCTAGTTTCTTGGGAAAACAAGAACATTTCATCAAAACTAAGAACATAAAATACAACATATTTAATGAAAACATATTTTACATGACCAAAATATTCCTTCATACCTAGCATTTCATGGGATAACCTGATGACATGCATATAAAAAGGGTGAGCTATAAATCCCAATAAAGTTGTAAAAAATGCATAATATGAAGAATAAAGTACTTGTTAAAAAATAGGAATATCAATGGATTACAAGATAAACATGAACATAAAGGCTTGATATATCATGATTATCATAACATGGAAATGTGGAAACAACATTTAACATGATATTAGCATGAGACAAGTCTCATTACATGTGGAGAATTAGTAAACCCCCTTTTCACTTGAATTATCATGAGTAAACACTCATTACACTTTAATTAGCATGATTAAACCGTCATTTCACATGAAGTATCATGATATTATTCGTTACCCAATGCATTGGAGAGCTATCAGGGCACACCCTTCTTAATCATTTCATTTCATGCATAAGTGTGCCACATAGATCATACAACATGGATTCATTAAAATCATAATTTATTTTATGGATAAGAGATGTGGAATACATAAATGTAATTCCTAAATAAAAACGTACATGTTCATAAAGATTAATACCCTTGATAGAGAAATGGGTATGGTATTCACTTATATGATGATTTTGGCTATGGAAATTTTGGTGTAGCTTTAACTGCATAATGAGGTCAAATAAAAATTTTAAAATGGGATGATCAGATAGAAAGTTGTATGTCGTCATTTATACATGAAATTTATAGTTAGGGGTGATGTATCATAATATCCCAACAAGTGTAATGTATGTTATATGGATAATATAAAATAATTTATTGAATGTAAATGGGGAGAGAGAAATCCATAACGGAATCTTGGCGTGGAAACAGGTGTACATGGGAGGAATTAATGGGAGGGAAAGGGGTCTATCATAATTAAAACATAAGGAGGGAAGTATAGGGGGATGTGAAATTATACTCCAACATTTTTAATTGAAAATAAAAGGAAATAAAAATATAAGAAAACTTGGACATAAATAAGGAAGGAAGAGAAGTGAGGATCCCTTACATGGAAGTTTGATCCTAAAGGCTTGGGAGAGGCTTGATAGAGGCTTACTGGGAGATTGGGGGGAATTTAAAGGATTCTAGAGAGATGAGGGAAGATTTTGGTCTAGCTAAAAATGGTTTGAGTGAATAGTAATGGGAGATTGAGTGGGTTTACATAGGAAAGGAGAGAGAATTCATTATTATTTATGTTTTGGACTCTAGACATTAAACTAATCAAAACCACAAACCAACCAATGGTTTCTTACCGTATTTTTTTTTTGAAAAAATGGGAGTGGAAACATTATTTTTCCAATGTCTAAAATTATTAAAATATTAGGTTTTCTTATGTGGATGTGAGTCACACTCTCAAATAAATCATTTTAAAATGTTAAAATGTTTTATAAGTCTTGGAGGGTACCCTAAGGTATTGTAAAATTAATCAAACAAATATAAAATCACATTATTTTAAAGGTAAAAAATAAATTGGCTGAATATAACTTTTATAGTATTTTATTACATCACTATTGGGTCATTACGATGTCATTAAACACATTATATATTTAAACCGTTTTTAATTTTTACACAAAATTTTGACTGTCTCAGAAAATTATGAAAAATTCACCGTTAGATAATTTTGGAATCTTGAATACAAAAATAGTATTCATTTTATCTAAATAACTTTCCAAATATTTGAATTTTCACTTTTAAAATAAAAACTGACATTTATTTAAAATTAATGGGTTTTAATAAAAATAGCTTCCAAACCTTAATAATAATTAAATTTGTATAAAAATTATATGATTATTTATATATAAAATAATTAATTTAGTAATAATATTTCATTAAAATATTATTTAATTTATAAATACATTAATTCTATAAAATGGATTTCATTATTGAATTTAAATATTAATTAAAAATATTATTGGTACTTTAAAAACCATTTAGAATGTAATAATAATAAAATAAATATATATTATTTATAAAAAAATGAAAAAAATCATAATTCTAGGGTATTGTTACATAACCCTTATAACACCCTCATAATAACCAAGGGTAATATGTGTGATGGTGACAGACTCTTACGGCGGCTCAGATAACATCGCTCAGTTGGTAATCTCTATTAACGTCCACTTATCCTATAGGTGCTTTTGTTCTAGATTAACATGTTGAAGATCAGCTTAGGCTTGGTCAAGAGTGAAGCCAAGTGTTCCAACCTCCATTCTAAGCTCTGTCAAATGGGATTCGTATGGATAAATTCTAATAGATGAGGTCATCGGTTTCTTTGTATGAGTAAACTGGATTCATTAAATCCCTATAGTTATACTAATTATGTGATCACTGTTCAATGTCTATATTATAAACGGTAACAATTATTAATAGTATTTTAAAATCCAAAAACATAAAAACAAAAAAATTCATATGTTTTGTATAATCATGATATGAAATTTAATTAGATCAAGTGGAATTTTCATAATAAAAAGTTGGGTTATTACATTTATCTTACCATAATAGGTTTCATACTTCTACAAACACTATATTTATATGGTAAATTCCATAAAATAAATTTCATATCAAATGTTTTTAGAAGTTATCAAGCTACAATGATAACTACGAAATACCATGAAAATACTCATAATTATATTTCTTATGATCCAGATACATCATGCAGATATGACACAAATAATTTGTGACTATCTAGTGTTGAGGGATTTTAAGCATTGAAACTTTTTCTCATTAATTTTTAACTTTGTGATCATAAGTTTATGAGATAATGATGACTTACCTTCCAATAGTAACATCACATGTTTCTGGTTTCATTGGTAGTTCCTAATTACCAACACACATAGTGGTTTCCTAAAATGAGATTATTATTAGTGCATACTATTTGATTACATAATATGATGAAATACTAGAAATATTAAATTTATGTCATCAAAAGGTAGACTTATTTGGGTGCACCATTAGTGTTATGACATTGATTGAACAATAAAGATAGATTTTTTTCTCGTTAAAAAGGAATTGATATAACGGGCCTAGTTAATCAAGATGGTAGTACCTTCAATAAATCCATGGATATGGTAGAAAGAGGTAAATCATTATTTTAAGGTCAAAGAAAAATAATGAATGAAATTATGATGACACAAAGTGTCTTTATTCCATTATGATATATCACATGTCAAAGAGATTGTATTACTCAGTGTGTGTTCCTAGGAAATGTTGTCATTTATATGACTTTTCCTTCTCAACATTGGGGCCTTGATGGGTTGCTACAATCCACTCTTATTCTATTAATGGTATTTACTATTTCCAAGATAAGTTCCTAGAGGGTCACACAATTAGAATATCTAAAACGATATCATATTCTAATGAGTATGATTAGAGGTTATTGTGGTCCCCACCATAGGGTACGAGAGATGTCCAAGAATAAATGATTACCAATGACTGGATAAATAAATTTTTATTCTAGTATTTAATATTGGAGTTGAATTTATTTATTTAATTATTTACTAGGATTTATATGAATACATGGGAAAAAATTAATGAACAAATATTATTTTAATATTCAATGTTTCTTTAATATTCATAGGAATAAAGAGTTGAGTTAATGAATCACTTTTATCACGTAATATATTTATTATATTATAAGTGAGTGATAAAAATAAAAATAATGTTCATGAAATAATTAGTTCAGAATAATGTTTCATTTATGGCTTATTTTGTGGGTATTACTTAAATGAGGGTTGAGGAGCCCTTTCCAGGTTCTTAATCTCGACTATATAAGAAAGAGGGAGTTCTTTTTTGAGGGACTATTCATCCACTCTAATTTGAGAGATCACTTATAATTTATCCTACATTATAGATAGAAAAGATGTTATTACTAGTAATTTATCATATATATCCTTCACTGATTGAAGGAAAAACCTATTTGTGATCATTAAGATGTAAGAAATATTCCTTAGTTACTTGTGCTAGTACCTAGATAGCGATGATCGACATTCCTAGAGAAATTAAAAGTGTGTGGGGGAATCAAGAAGAATCCCACCCTAGTTCCTTTTATAAAGATTCACTAATGATGAACAATAGTTGAAATAGAATTCCAATCCAACTAAAATAATTTTTCATTTTATGTTTTGTGCTTAAATCAATTCATGAATGACCCTAGACCATTTACCAATCTTCAAATCACCAAATACGACTTTTTTATGTCGATCTGACAATGATAAATTTTTAATCCATATCCCATATGATTCTCTTATAATCCTTGGTTCCTTTAACCGGTATCAATAGATCATGTTATTTTTTAATACTAAGATAAATAATTAAATTTTCAAAAAATTTATTTAGAGGGCATCATCACAGTCTCATCACACAAGATGGGATTCAATCCGGTCCCAAAAAACTAAGTCATGGTTATCCAAATTTTAATTCAGATCAATGCTAATTGTATAGGTTAAAAAAGAATAAATATAAATATATTTTTATATTAATTTTATCCAGAGGTGGTGGTCGATGTCATTTTTTGGTGACCCCATTATTCTTATAGGATTCTAGTGGCTAGAATACTACCTATTGGTTTCCCAATAATTTCCACAAAATTTTGAAATTTAATAAAACAATTATAGGGAAAGAGAATAGGATTTTGGAAAAATAGACTATACATAAAAAATTAAAATTTGAAAGGGTTCATTGGGCCCCGAGTAGTACAAAGAAAAAAGGGATGGGGGTGCATGCATTTTCCCCAACACAAGTCTAAAAAAAATTAAAAACCTATGGGGTGACCTTCTAAAAAAATTAATGTTGGGGCGGCTTACCCGCCCCCCTTTGAAGTAAATTGAGTTGTCCTATTTGAGGGGTGGAGGATTATAAAAACTCACTCCACATAGTTAGAAGTTATATACATAAAAAATATTATTATTATTTTAGAGAGGAAGAAGTGTCTCCCTCTACCCTCCCCTATTCACCACACAATACATAGGGAGCTGACCTTGGAAATTATAGTCACTGGGTTAGGCCCTTCCAGAACCACCTATCCCATTCTAGGCCCATAAATTGTCTGAAACCTCAATTTAGTTATTTTTAGTACACACTAGGATCAAAAAAATTTAAATTTTAAAAAATAAAAAAAAAACTAGAAATCTTTTAAATATTGAACGGAATCGTGTGATTATTATTTTGTGAATTAAAATAGATAAATTTATTTTAATTCATTTAATTACCCTAGAGTATAATTTGTTGAAAAATTAATTTTATATTTTGTGTATGTTACCTACTAATAGATCTTGATCATATACTAACCATTTTTTTCTAAGATTATATTTATTTAATTTAATTTTTACAATGTGGGAAATTTTTGTAATAATTATTTTATTTTTGATGGTATATGCATAACATTTACCCAATTTATATGTATAAGTTCATGTTTGTCAATATTGATTTTTCTAAATGTATTATGTTATTTCCTTAGTTTTTGTATATAAATTAGAGGACATAAAAAAATTTAGACCATGCTGAGTTGAGGAAGCATTCTAAATGAGGCATGATTATATTGAGCTAGGGTGTGAACTATGATATCAGTATGACCTAACATCGGTATTCACATCCTAGGGTTATAATTGATCACTTTATTTACATTGGATAAAGAAATAGAGAATTTTAAATATCAATAAGGTATATAATTAAATTTAGTCAGGGTTTTGTTATTGTTTTGTGGATATAAAAGTTTATTCAATCACATAAAATAAAAAAATAAAAAAATAGATTAAAACACATTAAGACATAATGAATGTTTTATATTTAATGAATTGATTAATTGGGAGTGTTATCACATAGTATGGCCATGCCAAATAGTAAATTAATTCATTTTTCAAGTAATAATAAAAACATTTAATGAAATATTAATTTGTATCACCTTTAATTGCTTACATTTGAACCAAACTGGTATTATGAGGTGCTCATAATCCATCATATCTTACTAATGGGGAGTTATTATGAGAGTTATGGGTGGAATTAACTTAATATGGAAGTAAATAAGTATCTATAGAAAGATTATTTCCACTTTAGATCAAAATTATTGAGTAAATGAATGTTATGAATCCTATAAGTTAGGGCTTCACTAAAATCGTATATCGAACTTCAAGTCAAAGCGGATGGATTGTCTAGTGCCTACCTTGAAACTCTCTGAGTAATGTCATAGCCATATCTTGGAATATAATGACAGGTTTCAAGGATCCTTGCTACTAGAATACTCAAGATACAATGTATTCTGAATTTAGAAGTGAGGGCCACTAGGGTTTGATAAAATAATGGGAGATACTAAATAATTTAATGGGTAATGGATAAATGGTAATAAAGATAAATTTCAAATATATATGTTTATTTATTGTAGATAAAATGGAAATAACAACTACTATTTCATTATAACTACAGTCTATAATAGATAAATAGAATATATAGACTACCCATAACACCCAAGAGTGGTATAGGAATTTACACATAGTACTACACCAAGAGAGAATGATTTATGTGATAATGTCCTGAATTTTTTCTAATCCTACTTAGGGAAAAAAATAAAGGTGTATAAAGATTAATATAAGAGTCGTGTGGATTATGCACTAGATGTATAGTGTAACATGTTGTCATCTATGTCTTGTCAACTGTAGATTATAAATGAGGATGATGAGCTCTACATGATGTTAACTCATCTCTAAGATTCATATTAGGTGAGAGAAAATAAAATAAAGATATGAGATATCAAGTCCGCTGTGTAGGTGTAAAATAGTAGAAGGAAATAAATTATGACTTCATGCACTCAATATTTTTTAGTACATAGAGAGACTTGAATCCCTTGAATTCAAATTAAAAGAAGAATTAGAAACTAATCTCATCCTTGCCTATTTACTACCTAACTTCATGGATTTTATTTTTCATTATAACATGAAAAACATGATAAATTTTCTCTTGAACCTATTAGTTTTAGTTATCCAAGATGATAAGGATATGAAAAATACCAAGTCCTCAGACATTGTGGTGAACAAGAGGAATAAGGGAAAGGCTAAGGGGTCTAAGGTTAAACCCAAGTCTAGGATACTGATGATATGTACTTCCAAGAAGCCAAAGATATAGATGGGTGGAAATGTGTATGATGGTTTCTACTTTTCATGTTTTAAGAATGTTCACTATAATAAGGTGTTTAGGGATAGGGAAAAAAGAAAGGAGATCCTTCTACTTTGGTATTTTTATCATTTAATGAAATCTATTTTTATTTACAAGTTGGATATTGGAAAAAATAGGTGGATCACCCATTTTTATTTACATAAAATAACTTTGTAGATTATAAGGAATTGAAAAGGGAGAGGAGGATCTTCAAGATGAAAATATTGTGAGACTAGTAGCATTAGTAGTGGGATATTACCACTCGATCTTGCCTTGTTGTTTGGTTCTTGTGCTATTTTTTTTATTATGATACTTTAGTTAATATAAAAATAATCTTTAGGTTGTGTTTAGAAACCATGATATTTTATTTGAAGTTTGGAAATAATTTTTTTCTCTTTTATAAGGATAACACATGTCACGATGTGGAACATTATAAAAATGGAATATATATTCTTGAACACAAAAAACATGTAATGGTAATCAATAAAAAATAGTCAAAATGACTCACATAACACCCACCAATGGAACTTCAGGATTCTTCATGTAAATGATTAAGTGTTAATATAAATTAAATCAAGAAAAATATTTAAACTCCACTGATTTAAAACCCCTATATATATTTCATTCTTTTTTATAATGTAAAATGACTAAATCACCCATCATTGGGAAAGTAGTAAGGGCCACTAAACTATTGGAATTAATCCACACTAATATATGAAGATTGTTTACAGTTGAGGAAAGGGGTGGAATTTTGTACATCATTAATTTTACCAATGAACCTAGTAGGTTTGGATATATCTACTTAATGAGGTATAAGTTAGATTCATTTCATATGTTTAATGAATACTAGCATTAAGTAGAAAACCAACATAGAGGGAAGATTAGGGTACTCCACTTAGATCAAGGTGGATAGAATCTAAACCAAAAATTAATTGACCACTTAAAGTAGTGTGGGATAGTATACTAGCTAAATGATCCTAAAATACCTTAGTTTAATCGTGGTAGTGAAAGGATGAATTAGACATTTCAAGACATAGTCAAATCAATGATGAGTTAAGAAACTCTTCTATTATCCTTTTAGGGATAAAATTTATAGAAACTTGTATATACCCTTAACTAAATTCAAAAATACACATATGGGATTTAATATGATCTATGGTATATAAGAAACCCATTCTTTAAAAAATATGTGTGTGGGGATGAAAATATTTTTTCTAGACTATACTTTGTCAAAAAATTATCATCTCATAGAATGAAGTTCATATCTAAAGGTTATCCTCAAGAAACTATAGTATTTTACCTATATTACCCTTTAGATTCAAAAGTGATTGTGGAAAGACATTCCATATTTCTAGAAATGGAAGAAATTTCTAATGGAAATATTAGGAGAAATATTTAATTTTATAAAGTTGATGCTCCAAATGCACAATAGTTGGAAGAAGATCAATCACCAAAAGAAACAATGGGACGTGAAGATGTTCCTAAGACACAATTACTACGTAGGTATTCTCAATAGAATAGAGATCCAAAATGATACTATTTTATTTTTACTACCTCTGGCGACACATTACTCTTAGATCATAATAAACCTATAATATAAAAGAAAGCAATAGAAGGCCAGGATGTTGCTAAATTGAAAGATGTCATGCATTTTGAGATAGAGTCTATATACCATAACCATATTTGAATTTTGGAAAACACTTTAAGATGATGTTAACCACATTGGATGTTAATGGTTATTCATGGAAATGGTGTACAATTATTGTAAATTAAATACTTATAAGGCATGACTGGTTGTGAAGGGTTTCATACAATGTTATGGTATAGACTGCAATGAAACCTTATCACTAGTTGTGATGCTGAAATCTATCAGAATATTACATGCAATAACAGCCTTCCAAGATTATGAAATTTTGAAAATAGAAGTACAAACCCCTTTTGTAAATTGGAAATTAGTTGAATATTTCTATATTAATCAACCCAAAGTGATGATTAATTAAAAATTTGGCAATAAATTGTGCAATATGTAAAGATCTATTTATGGGTTGAACTAGACATCATGATCATGAAATGTTCATTTTGATGAGGTCATAAGAGAATTTAGTTTGATTTAGAATGAGATAGATCCATATTTATTGTGATGATTAGGGGGAATTCCATTATTTTCCTCATAATATATATTGATGACATATTAATTATGGGAAACAAAGTGAAAATATTATAGTAATTTATGATGTGGATAAATGAATGCTTCTCCATGGAAGACTTAAGTAAAAATTCATACATTTTAGAAATTAATATCTATTTAGATAGTTGTCATAGGATGATTGGTCTAGGTCAAAGTACATATATCAATAATGTACTAAAAAGGTACAATATAGAAAAATCAAGAAAATGGTAGTTTCTAATTTCACATGGTATCTCTCTCTCTAAAAAAATGTATCCACAAACATAAGAGGGTATTGAAAGAATGACTTTAATCCCTTATGATTTCGTAGTGGGGTATATCATGTATACCATTTATGTATGAGGTTTGATGTTGTCTTTTCTTTAACCTTGTTGGGAAGATATCAATCCAATCTCGGAGAACTATATTGGGTGACTATAAAAACTATCTTGAAGTACTTATGACATAAAAATTATATGTTCCTGGTGTATCATGGAGATAAGGAACTATAAGTGAGGGGATACACTAAAGATAGTTTCAGATAGATCATAATGATCTGAAATCATATTTAGGCTTTGTATTTTTCTTGAGTTGTGGTGTAGTGAGCTATAAAAGCTAAAATCAACCTATGGTCATCGACTCTATAGAAGAATAAACATATATAGAATATTCCAATGCAGCTAAGGAGGTTGTCTGGATATGAAATTTTGTCTCAGATATTGCTTTTTCCTACTAGTACATAACATATTCTAGTTTATTCTGATAATACTATAGAAGTTTTTCTTTATAAGGATCCTAAGTCACAACAGAGGACAAATCATATACTTTGTAAGTTTCATCTATTGAATAATTTTACATGGAGTAGTGATGTCAACATTAGTAGAGTAGTTATAGAGGATAGCATAGAATAACCCATGAGTAAATCAATATCTCATCAAAATCATGATTCTCATGTGAGAACTCGTGGGTTGAGACTTGGTAGCAGCTGGATCTAGTGTTAGTGGGACCTTTGTGAGTGATTTCCCCAAACACAATTCTTGTGTGTACTTTGATTACCATCAAATTTATACAATTTTATATATAATATGTTTATATTTCTATAATATTATTGATACTTCTATTTCCACTATATTTATATAGTAACAACCTTAGATTAAATATCATATCAAAATATTGAAGTAGTTCCCTAAATATAATGAGACCCAAGAGATACCAAGACAGTAGTCTTAAATATATTTCATTTGTTCTAGATACATCATGGTGACAAGACTCAAATGATGTGTTAGAATAATGTGTTGGGGGATCATAAGCATAAAAAATTCTTTTTCATGAAGTTCAAACATGGTGATCTTGAGCAGATGAGACCATGATTGATAAACTGCTAATAATAAAACCACCTGTTTCATGTGTCATTGGTAGTTTTTATCTATGAACATGTGTAAAGGTCTCCTTATTAGAGATTATTATCAGTTCATACTATTTTATTCCATACTTTTATGCAATATGAAAACTATGAAATTTAATCATTGAGAGATAGCTTGATTTTTTTGTGACATTGGTGATATGACATTGATTGAATGATTGAGATATAATTTTTCACTCCCAAAAGAAAGTGATATAGTAGGAACAATTGACCAAGATGGTAGAACCTTAACTAATTCAATGTTCATAGTTCATGGAGGTTAGTCTATATTGTTATGTCAATGAATAATAAATCAAGAAATGATGATGACACAAAGTGTGAAATCTTCATTATGAGATATCATATGGAAAGTAAATCATATTACATGACATATGTTCATCGGAAAGGCTTTTGATTCCGTGATTTTTAATTTTCTCCATAGGTACCTTGATGGGTTTCTAGAATCTACTCCTATTCTAGTAAAAGTATTTACTGATATAGAGATAATATCCTAGAGGGTAAAAAACATAAAATATTCAATAGTTTTTATTATTCTAACAAATAAGTGTATAAGATATGATGGGACCCACCATGGTGTCTAAGAGTTTAAAAAAAATAAACGATAACTAATGAATGAACAAATTCATTATTATTCGATTATATAATAATTGGAGTCTAATTAAATTATTTAATTTGTTAACTAGTACATAAGTGAATATATGAGAAAATATTAAATAAAAAAATATTAAATTAATATTAATGGTTTATTTCTTATTTTTGGGAATAATGAGTCAAGTTAATGAGAAAATTTTATCAAGTAATATATTTATTAAATTTCATGTTACTGATAGAAATATAAATGAAATTTATGATATAGTTAGTTGTTTCTAATGGTTTATTTATGGATTATTTAGTAGGAATTACATATACTTGGGCTAGGGAGCCATTTTTTGGTGTTTAGCCTCCCCTATGTAAGAAAAAGGGAGCTCTTTTATAAGGTTCTTTTCATACAATCTAATTTGAGATACCCTCTCTCATCCCTCCTACTTCCAAGAGATATAAGTTTATCTTCCAAGAATTCAATCATAGATCTGCTTTATGGATCAAAGGAATGACATAGTGGTAATCATTAGGACATCATGTGTTTCTTAAAAAAATCAAAGATAACACCAGGATATCAATTATTGGAACTTGTAAAAACTTTAGAAGTTTGTGTGGATGAGATAAAGTGATCTTCCCTTGGTTTATTGGAGTAAGGGTTTCTAATGATAAATAGTAGTAGTATTTGACTTGAAATCAAACAAGGTAATTTTTGTTTTCATTTTTGTTCTTAAATAAAATCATACAAGATCATAGGTCTTTTACTAGGGTTAAAATAATTTAATATGATGATGTTATGTTGATTCAGTGATAAATATTTTTAAATCTCTAGCCCATATACTTCCACTGTGTGAACTGATAACTTCAATACTACATAAAAATCAAGAATACATGATATAATATGAAGATCATTTTCCTTTACATGTATGAGAAATAACCAAGTATGTATGTTCCCAATTGAATATATAGGGTGTGAGGAAAATCCTAGTAAGATACCACAATGAGTCTTGATATTAACTTTCATAATGAAAACTAATTATTCTAGTTTTGAATAGATATTTTAAAAAAAATTATTTAAAAATTATTTTAAAAATACTTTGTTTTATATAAAACAAGACATGAGGATGAGTGAGATAGAAAAATGATATAAAAAAGTATAAATAATGATATAAATAGATAACCAAGTGATCAAAATAAAATAATTCATTGGAAAAAAAGAAGATAATGTCATAAAAAAATAAAGATATATGTGTAGTGTGCGGGGATCTTACCTATGGGCTCTAGGCATCTAAGACTCACTCAATAAAAACTATCCATATTATGTGATCCAAAAAAAGTATTAATTTATAGTCATATTAGGTAATCAATATAAATTAAACCTTTTTATCATCAAACCTATATATAGGGCATCACCCATCCCAAAACCCACACACTCAAGTTCTCCCATTTGCACCCACAACCATATCCATTAGATACAAATGAATTCATTATAAACTAATGAGGATTAAAATTAATCCCATCCAAATATATCTTTGAACTCTCATTTTAAAATAATAATTTTCCTGAATAAATTTTATAAAATTATTTGTAGATGTAAAATTGTTTAAAAAAATGAAAACCAAAAGAAATAACTAATTTTCCAACAAAATCCATGCACTTCCATAACCCATGTCTAATAGGGCTCAAAAAATATACCTAAGAATTATAGATTATTAAAAAAATGAAAACTTAGTAACCAAGTCATGCCATGAGAAAAGGTCAAATATGTATATACACCTACCACAAAAGTAATTCAATATTGTCACCTTCACAAAATAACAACAAAGATGATGAAAATGGATAATTAAAATTATAATACATATGAAAATCTATAAAAATCCCATTTTAAAACCTATATTCAGTCATACATATCTTTTTGGATTAGAAGAATGGGAAAAAATAGAATATCATGGAATGAGTGGAATAAAGAGGATGAAAACATAGAATAAGTGTGCCTAACAATGATGGAATCACCCAAATATTTTAGTGATAACCCAAAAATTGGGGGGAGATATGGATAAAAGAGGGACTAAGTCACATGAGGGAGGAGAAATTTGGTGGTAGGGGGAGTTAAAATTTCATTGGGGTATAAATGTAAAATCCATTTTTAATAAATATGGGAAAGTCTCACAGTTTTCCAAGAAGTGTTCTAACCATGTAGGTCACCCCTACCGACTATCTTGAGTCACATGGTTTCTTGAAAGGCTATATACATTTTTACTAAACCTAGATAGACTATGTAAAAAAATCTAGAATACATCACACCATATCATGGTTTAGCACATGGTTACTACTAATCATACTTAAATTGTGTGCTTGAGGTGTTTCCCCCCAAAATTCTATTTTTTAACCCTATAACACTAGAAACTATAAAAAAAATAGAATAAAATGAAAATACAAATTAAATAAATACCAATCACCCAAGGAGTGTATTAATTCTCCACGTTAATATAGCCATTGTTTTTTTATGTTTTCATCTTTGTTGAAAATATAAAATGATTTGTTTGAGCTTCTATTGAAAATATATTTCAGCTATTTGAAGGTCACTATTTTTTTATGAATATTTCTTGAAAGATATTTCCAGAATGAAATTTTTATAAGGTCTACATGTGAAATAAGAGGATGCTTTGTTGTTCCACAATGCTTCCAAACATCATGACGTTACTCAGGACTCTTTCTGGGTTTGTTCAAAAGTTAAATATGTATAAAGTTCAAGTTATGATGTATATTAAATGTTCAAATTGAAAATTTAGACCTTTGGATACAAAAATTTAATGTTGTGAAGTTGTGAAGTTATAAGTAACAATTAGATTAATATCTATAAAGGTTACCAGAATGATTAAATCATAAAAATTTTACAACTTTCATCAAGAATACATTTAATTTGAACATCATATAGAAAAAATAATCAATTATTATTAGATGGTATATTTTAAGGAGGTTTTGTTGTTGACTGGATGGGAAATATTGACTCTATCATGCCAAGATTTCTGAATGAGGATAACAGACCGAGGGTTAAAAAATAGCGTACTAGATGCAGTGTTTTAAAATGTTCCTTCTTGATAGATATTTTAAGAGGAATAAATATGAGCATAATCTAATTTTATCAATAATTCCAAATAGAGGATTCCAAATATATGATATTTTAATGAAGTGGAAGTAGATAGATAAATAATGGTTGAAGGTGATCCTCAATAAAGAATCAAAATGAAAAATACTTATACTACTCAAGACAAATCTACCTACATACCTAAAATATTTCAAAATTGTGAGATCAATGAAATATTTTCCGAAAAGAGTTTTCAGAATAATTATCCATAAGAATTTCTAAAATTTTAACTGATGAAATTTAGGGAAAAAACTCAAATAAAATTTTTTTGAATCTAAAATTATATTGATCATGTTGAGTTATTCCTTCAATGTTCAAGGTTAATGAATGAGTTTTTGTGATCCTAGATTATATTTTAAGAATAATGTTGATTCAAATATTATAATACATTTTAATGATTTTTTTTGAATCCACATACTTTGGAGAGACTAAATGTGGTTAACCTATGAAAAATATTATCATGAATTTTATTGTTTAGGTCAACCCATTTCCCCTATTTTTTATAAGTGTTATGACTATATAAAGGGTTGATACACTCCATTAAAAAATTTAAAACTTGAGAAAGGAGTAATATCAAAGATACAATTGGTTGAAGATGTTTTAAAAAACTAAAATTTTAAAAATATGAAGTACTAAATGCAATATTTAGTTTAGTAAGATGTAGAGAGGAATATTTAAAGAATAAGGGCTTCCAAAAGACCAAAGATAGACAAGAAATAAGTTTTAAATTCAAATTTAAGGAATTTTAGTTTGTAAAAGAATCTTATTTCTATTATATATAGGATCAGTGTAATATATTCATGATAATTGACGAAATAATAGGAACAAGAGATATTTCATATTTTGGTGGGGGAAAATTTTAGAAACATCAATGAACAAATTTCTTAATTCAAGGGTGATTAATTCCAAACATTATTTGGTATATATGTGACTCCTTCCCTACCTAATTTTTTATATGTTATGGATCTCAGTGGAAAATCTTTGTCTCTGGTGATTTCAAACAACATAAAGAGTAAGTAGCCACATTGGGACAAAACCATATAAAAACCATGTTCCATTATTTTTAACTTTCTTATCTTTTCATATGGGTGAGGTTAGTTATAAAGGAAATTTTATTGAAAACTATAACAATTTATAGAGGATAATTTCTAGTTTAAGTAAATTTAAAAAATTTTATCACAAAATCCTCCCCCCCCCCCCTCAGTGGTACTACATTCCTGTTCACTTCAATTGTTATCAGAGCTATGCTTGCCAAGGTAAGTCCAGTTTTAAATAATGGAGAAAATAAATTCATTCAAAAATAGAGGGTTTCCTACTTTAAATGGAAAAAACTATTATGGATTGATAAATAGTAAGATACCCAATCTTCTTTCACTCGGCCTAGAAGTGGTTGATATTGAAACCATTGGATTTCCACATAGAGAAAAGGATTACCGAATGTATTTTACTAACAATCGAAATATGGAAGATTACGGTAAGGATAAAAATGAAATTATTTTATCTCTCTATTAATGAGTTTTTACAAAGGTTACATGCCTTCAAATGGATATGTAAATTTTGGGAAAATTAAAACATAATTGAAAGAAATTTTAAATTGAATTAAGAGAAACATCAAATTTGGAGAATTTTATTTGATTATTTGAAAATTATAAAAAAACAAACCATTGATGAATAGTTTATAAGATTTAGTGAAATAGTTAGTAACATCATATTTTTTGAAAAAACATTATTATGATCAACTTTTTTTTAAAAAACAATGATGAGTACATTTCTTGGTAGATTTGATCCTAAAATCTCTACCATCTAAGATAGTTAAAATATTTCTATTGATGAACTCCACAAAATTCTAATTACATTTGAAATGAGGAAACCATATTTATTTAAGAAGGATAAATATGAAATTTATTTTCAATTAATTAAAAAGATCATGAATTTGGAAGAATATGATTTCTCCAACAAATCAAATATGAATCTATGGATGCTGAAAGACAATTATTATGTAATGAATTTTTTCTCAAAGAAACATGTAATATTTAAAGGTAATTATAATGGTAACTTCTTATTAAATGTTTTAAGTGGTGATAAATTAGACACTTTTCCTCAGGCTACCCAAGAAAAAAGAGGTGCGAGTTAAAAAATATGAATGAATTAACAATCGAAAAAGAAGAAGTGGGGTAAAAACTATGAGAAAAGTAGAGTAAGGCATTCCAAAATAATAAGGGGGAATGTTATTTCTAAATAATATTATAGTTTCTCAAATGAAATTAATTCATCATATTAATACGTTCTGGAAAAAATCTAAAATTTCATGGTTCAAGTCAAGAAACATGAAGAAAATTATAATAGAACAGAAAGAGAGTGTGAACAATCATATAGAGAATATGATCTAAGATTAGAACTTGAAGTGTGTCTCAATAAAAACTAAAAACTTTATAAATAAGACAAACTTCTTGGTATGAAAAATTTAATGAAGGATTTACTTTAAATAGAACAAGGGTATCTTTTTGAAATTAAATATCTCAATGGAAAATTTTTAGAAAAAGAAAATAAATACAATGATTAAAAAATACTATAAAATAAGGGGAATTGGGAAAGACTCAATAAATATGTCTTTTATTTGAAAAAAACATAAAAGTATGAATGGATATTTTTGTAAGGTTAATAAAGTTGAATAGAAATATTCAATAATTTTCAAAGAAACTAGTTATAAAAAAATAGTTTTGAACTGAAATTTATAATAAAAATGTATCTAATATTTCTTTAACTAACTATGTTGTTTCAATGAATAAGAAAGGTAATGCATGGATTAAAAGGGATAGTAATAAATACACTTCATTTAAAAATAATTCAAAATTAGAATGTCACTCCCATAGAGAATATACTGCATAGTAAATAAGGAAGAAATATATAAACTTTGATGAAACTTGATAATAATATTTCATCCAACATTATTATTTTAATGAAAATCCAAGATTCAATGGAAATTGTTGGTGTTGTGGTGATTTTGAAAAAATGATTATAAATATTGGCACAACATTAAATTCCCATAGACAAGGAATGAGTTTAGGGGGGAATTTCAAGAAGAAATAGAATCTCTGAAGAAATCAATTTCAGGGTCCAGATGTTGAAGAAAAATGTTAATAATGAAATTCAATAAGATGATCAATCTGAAATAAAAAAACAGGTTTGAATGTCATGACGATGCGTGTAGAAGGTGTGATCAATCTGGTTATCATTAAGATGAATGTATGACTACTCTTCCATGAAAATCTCCACTCATCAAAAAATATTAAAAAAATAGAAGATTTATGAAAAAACTTTACAATATGAGGTTTCTCTAAAATACAAAAAAATGGGGAAACCATGGATTCCCAATAATGTATTTTCTTCTCATATGTTAAGAGATAATAAAATCTTAAAAACATTAGATAAAATGATAGAGGTGTTGTTACATTTTTCAGTTATGGTTCTCTCAAAATCAATTTTTTTGGAATAACTAAAATTTTATCAATAAAGTAGAAGTCTAAAGTTGTTCCATTTATTGATGGACTTAAACACAATTTACTAAGTGTTGGCCAGTTATGTGATGATGGAAATGATGTTATCTTCAAAATATATTCTAGAATTGTAACATAATCAAATGATGGAATGGTTATTACTAAGGGATATAGAATAGGTTGTAATTTGTTCCAAATTGGATATCCAAATAACTCTTTTTATTTTTGTGATAATGATGAAAATTAACTTTGGAATAGAATACTTACCAATCTTGGTTAATGAAATCTGAGTTAAATCTCTAATAAAGAAGCTATGAGTGGTCTCCATTAACTTAAGAAGGAAAGAGAGATTATTTTTAAAGCATGTGAAAAATGAATAATGATAAAAAAATCATTGGATGGTAAATATTAAGTCAACTCAACTACTTAAACTTATTCACTCGGATTGTTATAGACCAATGAGACCAAATTACACTAAAAGTGATTTGTACTTCCTTAAATTCATAAATTAATTTACATGTGTGGTCTCAGTAATGTTTATAAAATCCAAATATAATGATATAAAAAATTTAAAAATATTTTGGAAGGATTATGAGATAGAACAGTGTGTATATATCAGAAAATTGAGAATAAAAAATAGAATATAGTTTACATGTAACACATTTGAATATTATTTTACAAGGCATGGTATCATAAATCAATATAGTTCTCCTTACACTCCATAAAAAATGAAGTAATATAGAGGAAAATTGAATTCTAGTTTAAATGAAATGATATAATAATTCTTCAAAACCCATATATTTTAGAGGAAGAACATAGGGTTTGATAACATATACAACATGAAACATCGAACTTAAATGATCAATAAAATATTATTATTTATATATGTGTATTATAACAATGATGTTGAATTAGAGTGTATGAATAGGATTAAAAACATTATGAAATATATAGGAATTTCAAAGTCAATATAATTTTATATATTAATTATTAACAAAAACACTCAATTATTTTTAATATCATTTTATTCTAAAAAAACATTTTCTTCAGAAAAGATGTTTATTGATTTCTGTGAGAAAATAATACAATTAATTTCAAGAAAATTTTATAAACTATATAATACAAAATAAACTAAATTTTTTAAATCATCATTCCAAAATAAAATTAGGTTGAATTTTTGTGATTTTTTAAAAAATATGAATTTTTTAGTGTATAGGAAAATGCCGATTATTTTTAAATTGTAATTTATTTTCTTTAAATAAATCCCCATAAATTTATTACTTTGTCATTAAATTAATATTAGTATCATTTATATATAAATAATATAATAGTAATCAACATTATACTTGAAATTTCTATAACAATACCTTTAGACATAAAAAGGAATTTTTTTCATGAAAATTGTTTTTCATCACACTTTGAGAGATTATTATAAAATGGATTTATAACACTTAAATAGATTGAATTTTTTAAAATGAATTCCTTATTTCAAATCATCATAATTAATATTATTTTATTATTTAAAATGATTTTTTTGTGATAATGAATAATAAAAATATTAAAAAATTACAATTATAAGACTGTAATTGGGTTAACCTAGGTAAAGACTAAGTGATAAGGACAACAATTTTCATATTCAATATTATTGGATGATATTATTTGAAACTTATGAAATTATTCTTGATATTTATTTATTATGGGACACTTCTCCATGAATGTGACCTATATAATATTTTAGGTATATAAAAATACAAAATGTCACCCTCTTGCTTTTAAATATATATTATGTGTGGACAAAGGGAAAAAGTCACTTTGTGGCCAAATATTAATGGTAATTTTGAATAATAAAATTAATTTCATGATGGTAAATTATTTATAATTTTTATTAATGAATTAATTACCTTAAATCCTTACACAATATTGAATTATTATTTATTTAATTTAAAATAAAATAAAATAAATAATTTTAAAAATATTAAAAAAATATAATTTGAATGAATTATTTTGATCCAATTTTTTGGACAAGAATAAAATATTTGGGTTTTTTCAAAGTTTTATATTATAATTCCATACTTTTCTATATATTTTTAATGTCAAATTAAAATAATGGTGTCAAAATTGACGTTATGGATATTTTATAATAAATTATATTTTATTAAATGACTAAAATTTTCAAAAAAAATTATCTTCTACAAATGAAATTTGATGTGGTTTATAATATAAACAATGATCCATTTATGGTCATTTTATACTTTTATAGTAACTTTCTTGACCTCTAATTATCTAGAACTTTAACACCAAAGTAGTTGTCAAGAAGGGTTAACTCGGGTTAAAACAAGAAGACAAGGGTGAAAAACATCATATAATTTTGTATAATTTTTATTTCATTATACAATTTAGAATAATAAAAAAAATTTCATTCAATATTATCATTTTCTATCCAATTTAATATAAATATGAATTTATTTTAAATTAATACTTTATGAAATTCCAAGAGTGCCCCTCCCCTCCCTTATAAAGAGACACCTCCTCTCATATTTTATTCACACTTAAAAAATATTTTGGTTCATCCCTTCACTTCCCAAATACCATAATTAACTCAATTAACATATACTAGAGTCCATCTTTTTATTATAAAAAAATCATAGGAAGAATTTTAGTGTAAATCTAAAGAGGTGGTCCAAAGAAGAGGTATCATTCTTAAAAGAGAATTTTTGTTTTATTTCTTGATCCACCTCCTTAAAATATTATTAAAACATAAAAATATAATGAAAATAGTATATAATGTATACTTATATTTTTATATGTTAATGACATAACTAGATACATATCATCTTTCCCTCAAATGAGGAAAAAACCCATCGTTCATGTGTAGGGTGGAAAACTGCCTTGCATATCAATGTAATTCATTTATCATAATATCAAATAAAAAATATTTACGATGGTGGATTTAATATATATATATATATATGTTATATTAATGACATATATATCATTTTTAAAGGTAATATATCATATATTTTTTAGCATTCCATTCCCTTAAAAATGATAATGTCATTCGTGTGTACATGTGGACTTCCACCACCACGAAGCGATGTGATTCATTTTTCATCACAACATCACATGGATGATATAAATATATCAGTTTATTTGAAGAATTAATATGGTATTTATGATGTTATTAAAATTTTATAAATAAAAAATAATATTTATATGCATTCCATAACGATCATTGAAAAATTGAAATGTTGCTCATGTGTACATAGAACACACAATCTCCATAATTCTAACATAGTTAAATTTTTGTAAACTATATTTGATGTTTGGATTTAAAATATAAATTATGTATAAAAATAATCATTATTTAATGATTATTGTTTTATATATGATTTAATAATTTCCTCTTTTATCACAGTTATCCAACCGATGTCATTTTTGACATTTGAACTGAATATCATCCAAACAACTAATGTGAACTTAATTGATTAAGAAATTAAATAAAACATGGTACTAAATAAAATAAGGGTAATAATGGCCTTTAAAATTGTTTTAAATAATGTAAATAATTAAAATAATTTTATTTTTCATAATGATAAATAATGTAGATGATGATTTAGACCCAAGGTAAGGGATTTCATCTCAATTTTCACTCTATTGAGATATATTTGGTGTTGTAAACCTATTTACACTTATGTGTTGTATATACTGACCCATTTAGGTACTTAACATGAATATATATCTATTCATGTATATTAATTATTCAATTAAAGTTATTCTTTCATGATCATTTTATAAAATAAAATTTGATCTTATTTCTCTCTTTGATCAGGTATATTTTTATTCCATGACCATATTTTTCAAATTTGTTTTTAAAAAGTAATTTTTATTACTCAAATGACTAATTAAGGACATTATAATTTTTCTTCTGATTTTTAGATGTTTTGGAGGGAATATTTTTAATTTTTTCATGAAATTTTTAATTTTTTACCTTTTCATAAAAATTCAAAAGGAATGTTTTATATTTAACATAGAAAATAATAATGGAATTTCCCACCATTATAATGTTTATATAACCTTTATATTATTCAATAATAGTTATATTATTTTTAAATAAAAACTCTTTAGGAAAACTTATTTAAAATATTTTGGTTTCAATTTTCTTTCATTATTTTAAAGAATATATTTTATTATAAAAAATACATTTTGGATAATCATCTCTCATCTCATAATTAGTTTGGTGAAAATTAACTTTATCTAAAAATAATCACTATATTATGATCATTTAACATTAAATTTATCTTAAATATCCATATTATTTGTATCATAGATATGATCATTGGCTAAATCACATACTAATTCTATATATAGTGTTTTACTTTAAAATTTATTTGACTGGATGGTTATAAATTTAAATTTTACATTATATATTAAATATATAAATTTATTGATAAGTCATACTATTTATGGAATTAATTTTCCATTCTTTATATGAGGAAGACATCGTACCTGCAGTGATGGGTGGGCCCAAAATTATATATCCCCTTGATGGATAGATAGTATCATGAGACGAATCAGTTTGGAAAATTAAATAGGTTTTTAGGGTACCTAACCATCAACTAAATAGTTTTGTCACAAGGATTTGGGGGTATATATATCATGATATCTGAAATAGTAACCTTAAATATTAATCATTTACTTTATTGAGAATCTAGTTATAATTATCCATGAGATTACTGTATTGATATTACCCATGGATGCATTTCATGCTCAAGTTATTGATTAAATGGAATATGTTTTTAGTTTTTTATCATATCATATTGATTATGCATTATTTATTCATGATTGATTCTACTGTATATAAATATTATTCAGTTTATGATCTAATCCTTTATTTTATTCTTTTTCACTAAGATATGTTGAAGAATATTATAAATAATACCAAATATTAATGAATGTATTTATGCTATATATTTTTTATTTCTAATCTAATATGAGAATCATGTATCTAAAAAAACTACTAAACTGATATATCCATTTGGATGAGATGTTTTGTCTCTTATACAAATGTAATAATATAGACATAAGCTTTGGACTTCTAGGGTTAGGGTCTTTATAGTTGGTATTAGAGGGAGGTTTAATAGAAACCTTTGGAACTTGATTTAGGAAAACATATATTAAGGAACATGACATTATGATTGAATTTGAGGATATGTTTTTGAATTGGGATATATCAACCAAGTATTTTCATACAAAGATATTATATCATAATAGATGAATATTCAATATATTTTAAAAATACTTGCCTAAGGACCATAAATTTTTAGTGTCTTTGGAGACTAGACACACAACCTTCTTATTTAATGAAATATATTCAACATATCCTATTCATATCTTTCAACTTAATACACATCATAGAGACTCCCTATATAAACCTTTTTCATAACCTGGGAAAAATAAATATAAGAAAGGGTAATATCATATTCTTAGTAAGGGTAGAATGAATGATATCAAATAATTATCTTATGAAAGAATATAATAAGCATAAGGGTATGATATTCTTAATACAATGTACATAGTTTATACACAATCTATCATGGATCTTAAACATGATACATGGTATAAAACATTATCATTTAAAATTTTATGTACTATTAGAGTGACAAATCATCATAAAAAACTCATGAACCGTAATTTCATAACATATATGTTTGGTACGATAATAAGTATAGAAACCATTTCATATGTAAAGTTTAACATGAATGACTTTTGAATAAAAATATACCAGGAATCAAAAAAAAATTCCCATATCATAAGGAACTAGGTTACATCACCTATTTCCAAAATTTGATCGACCACATCATCCTATTTTCCATTGTAGATCTTGCACATTAGCTTGTTTCTCATCATTATCTCATGAGGTATATTACCTTACCCAATGGATTGGAGAGAGATATTGGTCTCAAAAATCAGATAATCCATACATATTTGTGCCAAGAGATCATAAAACCTTCATCATATCATAACCTATGATAAAGGAAATTTATTTCTTAAACATTTCATTATAACATAACCAAAGGAAAAGAAACAATTTTCATAAAAATTCATTGGATTTGTTATATCATAACCCATAAAAAAGAAATGGATTTCGTAAAATTTTTGCTTCATTATAAATAAAATAAATAATCCAAGTAAATAATAAGGATGATACCATTGGATATTTTCTCTAGTAAAACATTTGCAACAAATAATGTTATTGTTATTGTTGAATATAAATTACATAAAAGATCTTTAATACATTATTAAAAAAGTATCCTTTTAATTTAAAATAACTTATATAAAATACAAATTTCTTCCAAATATTAAGGAAAACATCTTCTTTGAAAATAAACATGAAAGCATGAAAATGAAGCTTTAAATAATTGAGTGTTCGTGATAGATTATCCTACTCATTTCGTACATGTTAAAACAAATATTCTTTTCCTATTTTTTGTAAAAAGAGAAAACTACTTCATTTAGAAAATGAAAAGAAGATTCATTTAAAAAAATTGATAAGTAAAACATGGATATATATGTATTTAAATAATCATTGGAGAAAGGAAAAAAGTTATTTAAGAGAATTTTAAAAAACCATGGACATAAAAGAAAAAAGGTTTTCGAACGAAGAGGGAAATAAATTCAATTTTATTTAAAAAACTTATTTAAGAATATTCAGTATATAAATAGAGTAAAATTAGGGTAAAATATATATTTTCATGAAATAACAAGAGGATAAGAAATAAATATTTTATTTAAAGATAGATCATAATATTTCATTATCAGTAACTTAATCATAAACAATGAGATTGTGAATTGAAACATTTTCCTAATTTGGTATCTTTTAAATTATGACACCCATAAATGAAATAATATTATATATATATATATATATATATATATATATAATTTCATGAGAATAATTATAAAAGGAATTTATTGGAAGTATATACACCACAAAAAAGAAACAAGTGGTGTATAAGGAATGAGTCCCAATGAAATAAATGTGAGATGAAAATCTCTTACCTTAAGTTTTTAAATTCATAAATACACATTCATACCTTTTTATAATAAATATAATTTTATTTTACACCTATTAAAAAATACTAGAAACATATTGACCTGAGATCTACAAAAATAGTTCCCCAAATTACTGGGAAACATGGCCTCATGTGCACCACCTCATACAATAGAGGTTTCCAACTTGCAACATGGGTCCAATGTGGCATAGTGGGGACACTATATCCTCACATCAAATTCTAAATATATATATAAATTGAAATAATAAATAAAAAACATAATAGAATATATTAAACAACATAATAAAGTATAATAATCAACCATGGATGCATAAAAAACCAAGAAAATGAAATTGCATTCAAATGAAATAGGCTGAGTTATATGCAAAATGATGTCATGTAATGATAATACAAAAAAAGGGATACATTGGGCCATAATATACATCATTCTAAAAAAATTAAAAAATATAGAAAAAATATCTCCAACATAATCACAAGTATTTTCTCAATCCTCTACTCCTAAGATCCATTCTAGAAGATAATTAAAACAAGAATCTATGACAAGGTGATTTCCCTTATCCACACCTACAATCATGAAGTCCACTCTATTACTAAAGGTAAACCAAGTAGAGTGTTATATAAACCTAGTAGGCCGCCACTAAAAGAATGTAGAATTAGAAAGTTTACATAGCATAATATTTTGCAGATATAAATGAATAATAAAAAATTTGTTATAATATATACCGTTTAGCTCAGGTTCCTATTGGACACCTAGAAGACTCTACCTACTTCACCATAGGCCAGAATTTATGACCACTCTAACCATGTGGATCTATATATATATATATATAATCATATATAATATATATACATGTATATACACTACATACGTGATTAAATCTATAGAAATATATGTGGATAGTAGGTGCTTGCTGGCCCAGGAAAAAACTCTGGCCTTCATAACTAGTCTAAAGACTTATAGTCTATAACAAAGGGTAAAAGACCAAAATATCATAAAAATGAAGGAAATAATTCCCATCACTTGAGATTTTAGGGTGATTCATCATTCCCACCACCTTATGAAAATGGAAATGGAGCGCCATTCTCACCATCCAGAAGGAGTCAATGGTGTGAGACTTCATGACCAACAACCAATGCAAGGGTGCATGGAATGTTATTATTAAAAAAACCCTTAATCATTGTTTATTCACCATTATCTATTTGATAGTAAATATAATAATCATAATGGAATACCTCTAAATATTTACAATCAAAAGTCCCAATCTATCCGTGGGAGTCACATTTATATGATCCATACAAATATAAATTTGGAACACTTGGTGTTACCTTGACACCCATTACCATTTAATTTAATTAGAACATTCGGTTTACATGTAATGAAAATCCATTTTTGGGTCAATTCAAACACTTATAATGTTTTTTAGTCAATTAAACAATTATATAAAATAGTGAAATTATTTTGAAAAACCCAAAGGGGTGGTTTCCAAGGGGTAGGGAACCTAAAACCATTTTATATGGGTCTATGGGTATATCACATCATGTCATAATTAATTTAAGAAATAAATACACATCTTAAGGCATCACACAGAGTTGAATGAGGAGCATCATGACATCAAAGGTATGAAAACATATTTAATTTTTGGAAAAATTTATAAAACACCTACCTTAGGTCCGTAGATAACTACTCAATACATATCAGCCTTTTATTTGAAGAATAATAGAATAAATTCAAAGAATGAACCAATTCCCTAAAAATAGGGCATACAATCTTGCATCAAAATGGTGTTAGATATGAGAAGATAAACTATGATAGTAATCAATATTATTAAAGATCTTAATAGTTAAAATCCAATGTGACCAATGATGATAAAAATAGAGTTTGGATGGAAGAGTTTTCGAGATCCCTATGTTAGGATAAGTGAGATTTCATGGGATGAGAATAAATTAAATATCTATATTCTGGAGAGGAAAGAGGAAGATATGTGAGGTTTTAAAATCATTTAAGGTAAAATGGTAAAATATCCCTAAATATCGGGTTCAGGTTCTTTGGATCCATGGTTGGCCAAACCGTGCGATAACGATGTTCTTGCCACTGCACGTGAACCCCACATGCACTATTTTGGCACATGGTTTGACTAACCATGTGAAAGCCATGTCAATTACCCTATAAAAGCCTCTGAAGCACTTACATGTTCATGAATATTATCTCACATGGTTATAGACAAACTTTTAAACCTCTCCTATGTATTGGGTGCCTTGAACAGTTGAGTTTCATGATTAACAATAACCATCTGCTAACCATTCTGATCAGTTTATCTCTCCAATTTCTAAAACACCAGACTCCAAAATAACACCTAAATTTTATTGATACCTACCTAAGGACTTAGATCAAACTCGCTAGGATAAAACAAATAATTCATACCAAATAAACAATTATGCATACCTTCATGAGAAGATGGTTCACTACAACCTCCCCTCCTTAATGCAACTAATCCCCAAGTTGGCCTTCAAAAGGTAAAAATAATCATCTAAGAAAATATTCAGCCACTAGGATCTTATATCAGCTTTCTACTCCCAGATATCATCTTATACTTATTCGTTCTTCCATATCACCCTTACTAAATGAAATAACCTACCTTGGAGTGTCTCCACACTCAGAACCAAAATATGAACCGGGTAATCCTGAAAGGAAGCATCCAAACCTAACTCAACCTCATCAAGATTTTGAATATGAAAAGGGTATGGAGAATAATAGAGAATATAGAACACAAGAAAAACGTCATTCATAGACCAATATCTTTAGAATGTTTCTATCCATTAATTCATTGGTCTGATCCATTTCAAAACCTCAACAGGTCTAATGAATCGAGGTGAATGAATTCCTTACCTCTAAATTCTGAGATGGACCAACCTGGGAAAAACACACAAAAAAACCTAGTTCCCAAACATGAACTCAAGAGGTCACCAATGTTGATCAACATAGGACTTATTCTTAGAATGAGCAATCAATATGCACTTCCTGGTCAGCTATAATTTATCTAATGTCACCTGAATAAGGTGTTTTCCAAGAAATGCTACCTCCCATTCCTCTATCTAGCTCATAGCTAATAAGAATAGCCTACCATATAAGGTTTCGTAAGGATAAATATAGATGGTAACATCAAAACTATTATTATAGGAGAAATCTATGAGTGGTATATGTTTATCCCAAGAACCCCTAATGTCAAGGAAACATGCATGATAATTTTCCTCTAACACCTAAATCATTAACTCTATTTGTTTTTTGGACTGAGAGTGATAGGTCATGCTCAAAATAACCTATGTACCCACAACCTTCTATAACCCCTTCCAGAACTGAGATGATAAATGCGTGTATATATCATATAATATAGATCAAGGATATCTATATAGGAATATGACCTACCTAACATATCATATCTAATTTATCATGAAGGTCTCCTTGATAGTTAAGAAGTTTGGGGCCTTCATCAACTAGTAAACAAAAAACCCAATCTATTTCACTTCCTTGAGGAAATATAGGAAAACTTATCATGAGGTACATCGATACATCATCCCATTTCCACATGGTAATTGACAATGATTGTAAAATTTATTATAGTCATTGTTGTTCTGCCTTCACCTACTAATATGTGTAATATAGAGTAATAAATCTAGCTATCTTCCATTTAATACTTGGACACCAATATTGGTGATGTAATTCTTGGTACAACTTAGTGACACTAGGATGTACCGCCCAAACCGATACATGAGATTCTCACATTAGCTCCTCTCGGATGTCATCTTGAACCTAGACATGCCCATTTATGAATATGGTCTCATCCTCATCCATGGTCCAATCGAAAGATGTATCATCATCGGAGATACTTTCCCTTAGGGCTAGAACCTTATGATCAGAAATATGCCTCATCTTTATCATCTCTAAAAGGATAGAAGTCATTTCAAAATCTGATAAATAAACTAACCAATGATCACCCAAAACATCCACATGAATCCCAGAAAACAAGTCCCTGAGCTTCCACTCATCACTGGCCTCCCAAACCGCTAGTTTCTAATTCTTCGGGCTTAGAGAATCATCTAATGCATTACCTTTCCCAAGTATATAGTTAAGCTCAAAATCATAAGACTATAGGTACTCAACTCATCTGTGCTATATGAGATTTAGATCACACAACATAAAGATATACATGAGGTTTCTTTTGGTTAGTAAATAACACAAAATTATCCCCATGTAAATAATGCCTCCAACAGTGTAAATCATGCACTACAACAGGTAGCTCGTGTTCATACATTGGGTAACTCTTCATGGGAGGCCCCAACTAACGAGACCTTTATGCTATGACATTCTCATCCTGTATCAAAATTTCCCCCAAAATGATATCTGATGAATCATAATAAACAATATTTCTCCTTCATTTCTATTATATGATTAGGATCTATATTTAATATATACTACCCTTGAACTCCTAAAATTATGTTTCACAGGATTCTGACCATCTGAATTTCACACCCTTTCTAGTCAATCCCATAAGAGGAACTGATAAGAATGAGGAATCAAAGAAGGAGCATCATTAAAACTAGGATAGTCTCAATAAACTATTCATAATAAAGAAATTCTTTGGCCACTCCAAGAAAAATACATCTCTCACCTTTTATCAGTCTACTAATAATACTAACTATAATATGATATAACCCATAAAGCAGCCTTTGTCAATATTAAAGTGGAATTTACTAATATTAGTGTAAATATTATTCTATTTCAGTGTATTAAATATGATATCAAGATGTTTTACATGTTCATGTTGGGTATGAGAATATATGAAGTTTTTTTTTGACAAGGACTACCATAAATGAATCTAAATATAGGTGGAAAAACAATTCATATGAGACTTGAAAATAACCGACACATTTGTGAGAACCAATGACATTACTATCTAATAATAAGGACCATACATTCTCTAGAAAGCTATATTATATATGTATGAGATATTAAATTCAGATGATGACAACCCAACATCAAATCATTATTTTAAAATACCCTTTCTCCTCAGATATGATCAAAGGTGTCATCTATTCAGGGAATTGGATATAGGTTACTTTCCATAAGTTGGTTCAACTTTCATTAATCCATCCAAAGCCTGAGGGTACCATCCACCTTTTTGGGAAAAAGTATTAGTGAACCCCAGGTAGAAGTTTTGGGGAATATAAAACCCTTATCCTCCAAGTCTTCCAACTATTTCTTGAGCTCTATAAGCTCTGTAGGAGTCATCCTCTAAGGATTAATGGATAGTGGTGCCACTCCTTCCATTGGCTCAGTGGTAAACTATACCTCTACCACCTAAGGTATCCTAGAAAATTATTTTGGGAATATGTCCCCAGAAGGATCCACCACATTTGGAAAAATATCAGGTTTTACTCCTAATAATTTGAGAAGAGACTAGAAATCTGGTTTGTTACTCTACCCATCCCATGATGCTCAGTTCTATCTTGAGATTCTTGGACATCCCATTCTCCATTTTGGATGTCTACCACACTCTAGTGATGTAAACATCACCCTCAATTGATAATAATCAATGTGGTATTGATAGGGAACCAATTAATCCATTATATGTATTACTTAAAAAATTTTCATGTTGAGTAGAAAAGATTCCACATAAATAGATATCCTCCTATCTCAGGAAGATGGTCCATACATCAGTGAAATCTCTCTGACCGAATTCCCAACGGGGTATCCAGTGTCCTTACTCCACATAAGTACTCTATATCAAGGTGAAAAATCTATAAAATTTCCTCATATATAAAAGATTTTGACATTCATATTTCAAATGAATAAGACAATAAATTAGAGGCTACTAGAATAGTACCGTGAACAATAAATGTTTTGAAAATCTTCTTCACTATAATAGAATAAAATTCATGTAACTAGAATATACCCCGACCCTATGTCACAACCTACCTTCCCTAAGAAGACCTTGTATCCAAGAAATTAAAGTCTTGAGTCTCATTCCCTCTACCTTGACCACCACCTCAGCTTGAGCGACTAGTGGAATTGTAGCTTCCTTACATGAAAGATGTTACTGATCCCTCTCTTGAATGAGGGGGCAGTGTACATCCTCTCTCACTAGGAACTAATAAAAATTCCAATATAAATGATGGATGTTCCCCAGCCTTCCATAGCCACTACACTCAACTGGTTCTTTCATGCACCAGGGTCTTTTTTGTGTCCAATTTTACCACACTAGTGATATATAATGAAATTTTCTGTACGAGCAGTCTGACTGCTGCTAACCCCACGAGAAATACCGAAATGATGCTTCTGTCTACTAAAATAACCACTCCTTGGTCTAGGTGTTGAACCAACCTACACCACAGCAACATATCCCCTCAAATTATCCTCATCAATGATGGACTAGTTTAATATCTTAGATATAGTAGTCAACCAGAATATATTGACCTGTGATCAAATGGCATACACTAGCCCATCCTTGAAATTCCTCACAATCATGAGCTCATAACCCACTAGAGTCAGTGTGAATCCCTACAGCTCAGTTAAATAGGTATACTATTTCCTCAATGAAATGGATCCCTACTACAATTTCATGAAATATCTATCCCAATCAACCATCAATTTCTTTGGGAAGAAGTAATCATAGAATATCATCTAGAAATCAATCAGATCATATCTCGATGTGGGTCTTCATAGGTAATGACATCCCATAATATCTTAGAAGAAATTCATAGTATATATATAGTTATTTTTACCATATACTATGGAGGAATATTCATATACTTGAATATAGAAAACATAACCATCATCCATTACTCAGAATCATGTGGTTTTCCATCGACTGAAAAAGATGGGGGATTCTACTACTGGAACTATCAAGTCAAATATACCATAGTTAGGGAAGGTCAAGAAAGTCCTTGAATATTCTGCATTATATGTAGAAATCAATCTAAAAAATGGGCATCATTAGCTATATAAAAAATATCAGGTGGTCGCATAGGTGTCACTATAGGGGGTATCATTAGCGGCAAAGGGACCACCACCTCTGGAGCATGGTCGTCACCACCACCTTGCATATGATTGATGTTTTCATGGTAATAAGATTATATAATGTCAAATTTATTCCTCAATAGAGAATATAATAGCTGAAAATATTTTAGTTAGATAGTAGGATATGTATGTATCCTTCATATGAAAAAAAGATCACATGTCTCTGCCTGATCCAAAATAAAGGGCTACGTGATAAGGAAAGGACATAACAAATCGTAATAACTATCAGACACACTCCAACTACCGACTATTAAGGATGAGTTTGGGTTTATGTCTAATATCACACAAAAAAGTTTCTAGTATATAGAGTTTCAATTACAAGGTGTAGAGTAAAACACCATTTACATTACAATTGGTATACCATTTAGTATTAAACATTTCATTTAATGGTTTTAATTTCATTCAACTGCATACTATTTTACATATATATATATATGATCCAATTTGATGTGTTTCTATTACTAATTTATAAATTTTATGCCTCTTATAAACTATATTTGGAACTTCATTTAACAACAACCTTTCCTTAACATCCATGATTAGGATGTAAAAAGTCAAATACAATGATTTGATTACATGATTAAACATTCAAAATTTATAGAAGTACTTTATAACATTCTGACCCGGCTTACCAATCAACCAATAGTTGGAATAGTTAGTGACATAGCCTCAAGCGCATCTCCCCATATACCAGTGGTCACCGACTAGTATCAAGGGTCTTGGGTGGTGATAGTGGGGACACTATACCCTATTATTAGATATGAACAATGGAAACAATATATAAAGAAGTGAAAAAACAATAGATGAACAATATAAGAATTGAATATAAAAGTGGCGAACACCATTTCATACATGGTATGCATGTACATATGATGATACATAAGATAAATTCGTAAACATACAACATTATTTTCAATATAGTAAAAAAATAAAGGAAAAAACCCCAAGGGAGATCTACATGAGAATTCTGAGCTCCGGATTGGTCCTTTATTACTAACTACCAAGTACAAGCACCCAACAAAAGAAATCATCCAATGTTTGAAGTCTTTCAAACAAGAAAATCTACTCGGTTACCCCTGTGTAATGGCAGCCCGAGTAGGGTGTGAGATATAAATATCGGTAGGCTGGAATCAAAGGTGTCTATCCAAATCTATATAGTGAAATATTAATTAAATATTGTGCATGTATAGGTAGTAATGTAAATAAATACTGAATATTCAAATAACCTCCAACTCAGGGTCCTAAAAGACACCTGAAGGGTCTACCTTATTCATCCTAAGTCTAGTATGTCTGATCATGTCAAACTATATATATACATAGTATAATTATATATATATATATATATGTTGTGAAGGATCGGGATATAACCACCACCATCCAATTCCTGGGGAAGCTCTCATGGTCTAGGCCCTAACCCAAATCCAATCACCCTCATAAACACTTGTAATGCATGAACTGGTAGGACCCAGACATACCCACTATCATCCATCAATAGGGGAGCTCTCACGGTCTATCCCCTAGCTCAAGCTGCTGGCACGACCAAGATGTACCCAAAAGGCATCCAGATATATGTTGGCAAGGATTGGGACGTATCCACTACTATCCAATTCTAGTGGATGCTCTCACGATCTATACCCTAAAAGAATTCCAAGATACATCATAGTCTCTTGGAATGCACGTACTGGCCGGACTGGGATGTACCCACTATCATCGATCACTATGAAATCTCTTATGGTCTATCTCCTGGATTCAGATGATAGTAGGACTAGGATGTACCCACTATCATATGTCACCAGGGATGATCTCATGATCTATCCCCTGGATCTAATTTGGAGGATCACATAGTCTTCCTTTCCAAGGTCTCTAATTGTCCCTTTTCTCCATACGATTATATGGCGTAATCTTTAAAAAGATATAATGAATGGGGGATTAACCTCTCATTCATCTCATTTTCCCATTTCATTTACATAAAAAAAACCATGTTCACATTTATACTTTTAGTAAAACCTCTTAAGAATTCAAACTAAAACATTATCATAGGCATGGTAACATTAATAAACCATTCACTACATGTGTCATAGAACACTCATGCCTGAAATTTATCAAACACATATAATGTTTTAATCACATTCATAAAACCATCATTAACAATTATTGGAAAAGGCATAAGGCAATGCCTCTTATGCATTTCGATAAACATGTTCAGTTTGATTTCAAGGAGTCATTCCATCTAAACCATTTAATACCTAGAAATATATTCATTATGACTAAACCATTAAATCAAGGCATTCCATTTTGTATGAGCCCATCTACTCAAGTCCATCTCACTCATTTTTCCTAATCATGAAAATTTGATTTAAGGTTCAAGTGCCTAAGGAGTGGGTTATGTTTATTACCCAAAAATAATGCTTCCATCTTGCATAATCCTTTCTAACCATTCCATTTACCTTAACCAAAACATTCTATAAATTATGTTCAAATCATTTTGAGCCATTAGACCATAATGACCAATTTTAAGGTGTCCAATCTATTCACTGACAAGGTACAATGGCTAAAAGATTATTTATAAATAAAAAGTGGCACCTCATTTCATAACATCAATAAGCCTAGGTCTCAACATGCTATATACAAAACATAACATAAAAGGTATAAACTAGGAACCAAGGTAATAAGGAAATAAAGCATAAAATTATACTCAATAATTTTTATCTTAAAGACATTGCACCTCCATTGGTGGGGTTTTGTTATAAAATCATGACGTTTCTTATCAAAAAATAATTTATCACATTAAACACTTATTTCTAGAATCATAATCAAATAAAATTTAATAATAATTTAATTTAATGAATTTAATACATTACCTAAAATCTAAGAAAAGTACAGTAAGAAATTAATTAATGTATTATTTTAATTAAAGGGAAATGGAATGGGGACTTACCTTAGGAAGTATACCAAATCCGATCCAAACACTTTGGAACTTGATAATTTTACTAGGGACCCCTTAAAATTGATCCACAGTTTCACAAAAATACATTCTTATATATATATCCCTTAACCTAGTCCATGTATTCCCATCACCATGTGGGAATGCGTACAGGGAAAATATATATATTTATAAATATACATACCTATATATGTGAGAGAAAATATTCAAAGAGTCACAAAATGATCTATAAAAACTAATAGGGACTCAAAAAAATTATGGCACAGGTCATTTTACTCAAAAGAAACTACCAGGAACACATAAACTATGAAAAGCACCGAATATTAATTGAGATAAACTAAAGAACAAAATAAAAACTTACCCAATGCTATTGGAGGAAAAAAAATCATTCAAACCTCTTCACCTTTAGTGGAGATTATTAGAATATGGCTTAAAGAGTCCTGATGATCCTTTTTCACAACATAATAATAGAATAAACACAAAAATCGGTAAACCCCTAACACTAGAGTTTCATATGAATCACACTAGGAAACGAGACGACTAAAACACAACCAAAAAATGAGAGGAGAAGGAATGGGAGAATCTTATAATAGATAATCATAGAAAAAATTCCAGAAATATGGATAAGATTAAACAAAAGTATAGATTCAGAGATGGGATGTGGCGCACGGCTTGGGAGAAGGGTGGGGTGTGTTATTATCAGGTAAGGATAGGTAGAATGGGTGTCTTAGGTTTAGGATTTTAATTTTAATTTAATTAAACTTAATTTAATTATTAAAATAGGGTATGATGCATGTTTTGGATCACATATTCAAGAAAATTGTGTGCTAACCGTGCACCCACTATTGATCACTTAGAGCTTCCCACAGAGTTTTCCTAACCGTGTGCAAACCATGTGATGAATAGTGTCTAGGTAATTCCTAAGTGGAACTATCCATGCTGTCTCGGCCCAAAGTTTTAAAAACCATTCCTACCTTGTGTGAATAGACAATGTACAGCTTCTATAAGATGTATAGTTTCTTGCTAGGGGCCACACAATTTCAGAAAAATCATGCGCCCTCTACATCCTTCCAAAACCATGATATTTTGAGTTCAATGCTCCCAAAACTCTGTGAGACACTAGGGAAACTAATCATTCCTTCACCTAAGTCATAAAAACATCACTTTTAAGGGTTTAAACTCTCAGAATAATGTTCTAAATCTTGTTTTTAAAAATGATCCATCAAGTAAACAAAAAAGATCAAATTTCCTAGGATTTTCATTCAGTTCAAAACATGGATCACTACAAACTTCCCTCCTTTGAACTTCTCATCCCCAAGAATACCTCGAGAAAAACATAAACATCACCCGACCAATAAGGGCCATAATGTTCCATTCAAATGGCCATGTTTCATTTCGAAAAACTCAACACACCCATAAGCATTTATTAAGCATATACAACTTAATCCATTTAAACCTGACCCAACACTCAAATCCCAACTGAAACATCCAAACAGAGCCTCCTGACTCGTTTTTCTAGAGACACAACCACATCACCATATTGTTAAAATTCCATCCAAAGGCACTTCCCATATTAGGATTTTATGTTAGAAAGGGGAAAATTCCAAGCCACATCACATCAACTATTTAAATTTCCTTTCAATTTATGATCAAGTCATTCTAACAATGCATTTGGCATGATTTGAACTTACCAAATGTTCGACCCCCTTTGACATCATTTTTACCAGTCAATCTAGCATTTCAATAAAGGCCTCGACCGAAACACAAAACACTCACCTCCACCTAGCGACATGTCCAAAAGAGGTTCTTCACTGACTGTAAGCATTAAACAAGAAGAACCCTGAGTAAATATACCTCTAGATCACCATTCAAAAAGATGCTCGACTTAGACTTTCAGCACATTAAAAAAATTGGGATGCCTTCTCCCATGGAATATCACATTCAACATAAGAATATCCACTGAAGAATATAACTAGCATTCATTGATGTTCTTTGATCAAAACATCACCCTTTGAATCATTACATTTGATCCTGACAGACTAGTCTGAGGTGAACATAAATCAACACAACTGGGGTCCAAGGGACAATTCCAATGTAGTTCACCCTACAAAATTATAGTAAGAATGTTATTATAAGACAAAATGTCCACATCGAAACATTGACTGATCCCAGAGAAGCATTGAACTGGTGGTCATGTCAGAAAGAATGGATGGTGTCCAAGAGTCCATCTAAGGAGTTCCTACTTGAAAACCCACGGATTTATTAGAACCACCATGCCTCGACAAGACCCACGTGTCGGTGTGAAACACCAAAAAGGATCACCCAAACAAGCCCAATGGAATTAACGTTTCAAAACTCTAGTGTGAAATAATACTGACACTCACATAGTGCATATAGGATGACATAAAGATAGGGGTCTTGTTCATCGCTAAGTAGAATACACAAAAACAATTTGATGAGGTTTCTAGTCAAACACACTATATAACTAGAAAGAAGAATAGTAGAACCACCACTGGTAGTCCTACCTTGAAATAAACCCAGCTTCACCTATTGATGCATCACCATTTGAAACCGATCACAATGCCTTTTTCCACCTATGAAATTTTGTGATTGTTTACATTCTCCCACAAATGTCTATCCAAGACCAATGGTGGTTCGTAGGGGGTGCATACACCACCAACCATTAAACTTTGTGATTTCATGAAAGAATCAATATAAGTTAAAAATGATTGCCACAAAGGCATTCAAGAATGATTGAAAATTTCCAAATTTTTCTTTATGGGGTGTTCCTTCTACTTGGAATGATTCTTTAACCAGAACTGACATGATGATCCCCACATTATGAGTGTCTTATTCATCAAAAGAAAATATAAACTAGTTAATCATTAGTAAACTATAAAAAAACACCTTGAACAAATGTGTTATGATCCTTAGATCCATGATCAAAATGTGAAAGCAAAATAAGAAGTCCCAAACCTAGTTAAAACAAATACCAAAATGATCAGCATGTCATAACACCCAAGTCTCTAGAAAGTCCCTCTGAGAATTGGGACAAACTTGTATATTTGAAGCTTAGGTCACTGTAGTATGGAGATGACATGAGACCGTAAACTACTATATAAGGGTAAAAGATTCAACTAAACTCATCCTGTTCTTTGTACCAATCAACACTCGATAGTACTACATATATCAATGCATACTACCCCGAGGTTACACAAGAAAATGACACATCATAAATAATACCCATAGGCTTTTCTATCATATTCATTCAATTATTGGATGACCATATAATATATTTATATAATATTCATATTTCCTAATACGAATTTCCTAATACGACCATTAACAGGGATGATTCTATATCTATTTTTGCATCACGAAGGAAAAGAAAGGCTCAAACGACCGATGAAATAGTCGACCAAGCCTGAGGCGCGTCTAACTAGCTGAGAATGAGAATTACCTGATACTCATACCCATAAATAAATTCAAGGACAACATGACCAATAATCCAAAAAATGGTTTCATTTGTAAGTTAAGAATCCTAGTAGGGGTAAAGACACTCGAACAACACCAAATGGAATGCAACTCACAGGATTTAGCAAAGCATATAAACTCAGGGGTGCTACCTACCATGGGCTATCCCCTTTCAAAAACATAAGTCCTGACGCTATCACTAGTTAATGCTAATAAAATTTCACCAGGATCAAAATCCTATCATTTAATTCATTTCTAAAAGTAAACTATTAACACCTATGAAAATCTCTCATGGTTACATTCCATGGAAACTTAAAGAGAAACTCAAACTAATCTTATATGGGGGATTCTTGAAAGGACAACACTACAGGTTCTGTTTACAATACCTTTAAATTTAATCATATTTAAATCTTTAAACATATAAAATATTTTCTTCAAAACATCAACTACCATGTTTTGAAACAAAAAAAACAAGGTACATGATTTTGACCAAATCCCCAAGGAAGAGAACATGAAATTTTCAAAAAACATCATTTTAAAACGTAAAACATTCATTAATATCCCATATTTATTATAAAATTTATCATAAAATTCATTTTTAACAAAAAATAAGTGACCTAAAAGGGTCCCACTGAGAAAAACTGGGTTCTCTATAAAGCAACCCACTAATAATTTATCAATTACAAAAATTTGAAAACACCTAAATGATTCATCCCAGAAGTTACATGTCTCAACTGACCTACTTGGGTCTAGTTGTGTATTTAAGAGTTAACAATTTGATTTAAGATGAAAATTAAACTTCCCTTTACATTTATATCCATTTTACTATACATTATGCCATTACATTTAATACGGGCTTCCATTTACTATTTCATGAAGCACACATACACTTCATGGACTGAAAATTGTTTTCCATTAATTGAATCCAATATCATTTCAATTTATTACATGCTCATATACAATAGTACATTCATATGGGTGGCTATATACCATTCTATAAAGATCCCATACACTTTGTATTTTGGAATTTCACTCCCATTTACTAACCAATTCACTATAGCATTTAAACTTAACATCATTTATATTTTAAAAATATGCTTAAAATGTATGTATATAGTATCCCCAAGATGGTGTGAATATACAGGTTACTCTTTCCTAGTTTTAAGGTGCCCATAAATCTCACAATTGAAAACTAGTTCCCATTCATACACAACCCATATGTTTTCATCCCATGTAACAAATTACATATCAAAAAAACCTCAAATGTAACCATAAGAAGTAACACATAAGAATGGAATATCAGAAAAGTAGGATAAACAGTCAATAATCATGGCATATAAACTCTAAATCATGTTATACAAATAAGTATGATAATGAATACAAGGCATGACATACCATATAACAGGAATGATACAAATTCAACTATATGTAATGAAACTTACATGACATGTTAATCCCTATGTGTCTATAATGATGATTGAAATTATTTATTCATGAAGAACCAGTACAAGGGTAAACATAACATAAACTTACAAATCAATAAGTAGTAGAAATTACACCAGTCACTCATGATAAAATATATCAACTATAACATCAAACAACACGAATAACAATTTCAAGCTCAAGTGATGCACCCAATTTGTTTATACATTTTCACAACACTTTATTAACAATAAAAACAAGTTTTCACGAAATACCTAATTATTAGAAGTAAAATAATTTGATTTTGGTGACCTTGTCTATTTTCAGGAGTTTTATATCCAAATACACAAATCAAGGGAAGTCTGTGAAAAGTTTGCAACTACACAGCGTGTACTTTTGTACACTCCATGTACATTCAGACAGGGACATAGATCAAAGGGGGGAGTACACGCCCAAGTCACTAGCCGGACACTACACGCTGTTTGGGGTGGCGTTACATGCCGTTTACAACATTCTGGAAGCGGTTGGTGGCCGAGAAGAGTCTACACGCCCATGTGGCCACTGAAGGCAACATGTCGTGTTCCATTTCTACATGTCGTGCCTACTATTATAGAAGCGGTTGGTGGAAAATTTTTGATACTACACACCATGTATGGCGGTGCTACATGCCGTGTACACTCACCTACTAGGAGGATCCATGTTCAAAGTCAAAGACGGCGTGTTAGGATGCCAAACAGTGGAGAAAAGGAATCCAAAAGCGCGTTGAAGAAAGTACACGGTGTGTACTTTCTTTACACATCGTGTACATTTTTTTCCTATAAAAAGAGGCATTGGACTACAGACCAAGGAGCTGAGAAGTGGAGATTGAGGTGTGGTGTGGAGAAGAAGGGAAGAAGTTCCGAAGGAGAGACACTCTACCGTCATAATACCATCGTTCTTCTACCGAAAAATCATTTCTACCTCAAAGTTCCAAGCAAGATTTCACCAGGTATTAATAATTTTGTGTTTTTCATTTTCAATATGTGTAACTAAACACCCAGTGTGTTGGGGTTGTGGAGACTGATGAGTTGTAATTTGAATTAAGTTGTTGTGAATTTGTTTGTTCTTATAATCTCTTCGTATTCTTGTTAAATCACTTCATATTATCACTGAAAATTCTGTACCGGACCAAGGGAATAATCTTTAGGGATTCACAAGAATAATAACGACGAATTATTTCATGACCATTGAAAGGGTTCATCGGCTCAAAATGGACTAAGCCAAATAAAGATCTGTTAAAAACTGACTACCAGACAAAGGAGTTGGTTACTTCAGCTTTTAATATTAAGTGATCTGGACCAAGGAAACTTAATTAAAAATTGTAATCCAAAGTGTTGGATTATCATGAACAACAGAACCTCATAAGAAATTCAATTTTATAATCAACTTATCACAAATCCATAACCCCAATGCATTCTTATGCTTATTTGCATCAAAACCAATTTTTCCGTCTCTTCTTTCATTCCAGAAATTGCTTTGTAAAAAGAAACCTAAAAACCAATTGTTCTTTTTATACCTAAAAACAACCCAACATTATCGACTCTAAATTCAGCAGCCTTTACTAAAAGAAATATACAAACAAAGTTGAAACAAGATAAGGGTAACCTCTTAAATATCTCTATGGATCAACTCCTACTGGTGCTATACTTGTTAGGGTAATTATAATTTGAGACACCGGTAACATAACTTCGGTGGAACGACTCGTCAAATTTTGGCGCCATTTCCGTGGAACTCTAAAGTTATTTTATTCTTGTTTTAATTCAATTTTTATTACATTTTAGTGAAAATAAAAATCAGAAATTCAAAAAAATCTCATTTCTAATCATATTTCTTTTTTTATCCCTATTTTTCCTCATTTACGCTTGGTAGTTTGTTTTTTTTGTGTAGGTATATAAGTGTATGAGTGGCCACCTCACACATTCCAAGAACACTAGGTCATCAGGGTTGCTCCCAACTGACCCGGAGATCGAACGAACGTTCTTGAGGCGCCAATGAACACTCATGGATGAACAAACTCAAAACAAATCCACGACACAGAACGAGGAAGGAAATATAGATGTTGTCCAAGGAGCTGGACAGCAGCTAGGTCCGAATGACAACTAGAACCAGCAAGCTCCTCTTTCACCACCATATGGCCTGCCACAACTCCAACAATTCCAACCAGAGCGGATGCCATATTTCAACCAAGGTCAAGGGCTATACTATGCCCCTCAGGACCAACAGTACCTGACAATTCTCCCTCCTCATCAGCCACCTCCACGTCGTACTCTCATGGATTACGGCCTACCATCGATCCACAGAGTAGATACGGGCATCGTTTGTCCTCCGGTATAGGCCCAACACTTTGAGATCAAGACTGCTATCATGCAGCTGATCCATAACACCGTTCAATTCAGCAGCATGTCCAGTGAAGACCCGAATGCCCATCTCTCCAACTTGTTGGAGTTCTGCGATACATTCAGGTACCATGGAATTTCTGAGGATGTCATTCGTCTTCGCATATTCCTTTTCTCTCTACAGGACAAGGTGAAAGACTGGATCAAAGGGCTGCCACAAAGATCTATTCTCACCTGGGAAGAGCTATCCCAGGCATTCCTATCCAAATACTTCCCACCATCAAAGACGGTAACGCTGCGGAATGAGATCCACAACTTCTAGCAGCATGATTCAGAATCCTTATAAGAATCATGGGAACTTTTCAAGGAGATATTACATAAATTACCACACCACAGACTTCCACTCTTGACGCAAGTCCTAAACTTCAACGAAGGCCTAAAAACAAATACAAATTCCATGGTGGATGCAACTGCTGGAGGAACGGTAATGCGAAAGTCCCCCGAAGAACTTTTTGAAATACTAGAAGATATGTCTGCCAACAGCTTCAAGTGTCATTCCAAGCGGGGGACCCAAAAACAAGATGTTCATAGTATTTATGCTACTACCATTCTTGCTGTCCAGTTGGATGAAGTATCCAAAAAGATCGACACATTAAATCTCAAGGGCGCACCTCAAATCCATGCGACGAACCATCCATCATGCGGTGATTGTGGTAACAACTACATCTTGGGTGAATTCCCGGGACCTTCAGTCGACCCTTCAACGACCGAAGTAAGCTATGTTTCTCAAAATAGAGGTTTGAACCAATATCAACAATACCAGAACCCATCATGGAGAGATTACCAAAACACAGGCTGGGGCCAACAGCAGCAGAATCCTCCGCCTCAACGACCGCCCGACTACAGTCAGCCACCATATCAGATCCCGTACCAGAGGAAGCAACATCCCCAACGAGGCCCTTTCCAGTATCAAGGGTATCAAAACCCTCACCCGCAGCAGCCAAGGTAGCAACCACCTCCACTTTCTGCACAACCACCTCAGCAAGAGAATACCTCCAGGTTAGAGGATCTTCTGACAAAATTCATCTCTACTACTGAGACCCGATTTCAGAACCAGGAGACTTCTATTTGAGGCCTCGAGAACCAAATCATCCAATTAGAAAATCATCTCTCAAGGAGGCATCCTGATACACTACTAGGAAACACCGAGAATAACCCGAAGGAGGAGGCCCATGCCATAACACTACGAAGTGGAAAGAATCTACACCAGAAGGAACCAACACATTCAACTGCACCTATACTTATAGCTGACATCAAAGGTACAGTTTTAGAACCCTCTTCATTTGAAAATCCATCACCGGAGGCTCCACCAAAAAAATGAAAGGGGATCGCCAAACTATTCGAGCTCGCATTACCTTTTCTAAAGAGAATGAAGCAAAGAAAGCTGGATCACCAATTTGGAAAATTTATGGAGGTATTCAGAAAGATAAACATCAACATCCCATTTGTAGAGGCCCTAACTCAAATGCCCACATATGCAAAATTCATGATGTAAATCCTCTCAAATAAAAGGAAGATGGAGGATTTGGGCACCATAGCACTGACAAAGGAGTGCTCCACGGCCGTAAAACATTCCATTCCTTCGAAACTCTAGGATCCAGGTAGATTTACTATCCCTTGTACATTTAGACCCTGTGAATTTGGAAAATCTTTATGCGACTTAGGATCCAGTGTCAACCTCATGCCATTCGGAGTTTTTGAAAAACTCAGACTCCACAATCGGAAGCCTACCCGAGTCGCCCTTCAACTTGCTGACAGATCCATTAAATATCCAAAAGGGATACTGGAGGATGTGCTCATGAAGGTGGGACGATTGATCCTCCCAGCATATTTTATTATCCTGGACATGGATGAGGATCAGGAGGCACCTCTTATACTTGGAAGACATTTCCTAGCCACATGGAAAGTTTTTATTGACATGCATTAGGGGGAGTTGATTTTCCGAGTAGGGGACAAAAGAGTCTCCTACAATGTTATAAAGGTCGTCAAACAAGCATTGTTATCTGAACATGAGGGATGATATGCAGTGACTACCATGGATGAACAACTTAGCAAACAAGAAGATGATCTGGTATGTTCTTCCATTTTAGATGATTTGATTTTTCGATACATACCCACTAATGAGGCTCCAGAGGACCTGAAATTCATCAAAGGTCAGGGCCGCCACTACTGGAAATGAGCTGTCATTCCTAACATCCTAGAGAGGGAAGAAGTACAACCACTGGTACCTTCAGTTCCCAAGGCACCTAAACTAGAACTTAAACCTCTCCCAACTTCCTTAAAGTACATATATTTTGGGGAACATCATAATTTTCCCATTATACATAGTTCAGTACTATCACAGGAACATGAGGATGCACTTCTTCAAGTTTTGATGCCAAGAAAGCAGGCAATTGGATGGACTATTGCATATTTTAAGGGTATAAGCCCCACCATTTCCACCCACAAGGTGCTACTCAAAGGAGGAGAAAATCTATCTAGACAACCCCAGCAACGACTGAACCCTCCTATGAAGGAAGTCATAAAGAATGAGGTAATGAAGCTTTTAGATGCAGGCATCATTTACCCTATATCAAATCGCCCATGGGAAAATCCCCTAGAAGTGGTCCATAAGAAGGGAGGCATCACTATTGTATCAAATGAAAAGAACGAGCTCATCCCCACTCACACAGTCATGGGCTGGAGAGTGTGTGTAGATTACAGGAAGTTGAACGACGCCACAAGGAAAGATCATTTTCCCCTGCCCTTCATGGACCAGATGCTAGAAAGGAAAGCTGGACATGAATATTACTTCTTCCTCGATGGCTACTCTGGATATAATCGAATCTTCATTTCCACAAAATATCAGGAGAAGAGCACTTTCACTTGCCTATACAGAACATTTTCCTACCGCTGGATGTCTTTCGGTATGTGCAACACTGCCGCCACATTCCATTGATGCATACTGGCCATTTTTCATGATATGTCGGAACAAATCCTGGAGGTATTCATGGATGATTTTTCCGTTTACATTAAGTCATTCACCAGCTGTTTGCGGCACCTAGAACATGTACTAGAGCGATTTGAAAACACTAACCTAGTTTTGAACTCAGAAAAGTGTCATTTTATGGTGGAAAGTAGCATAGTTTTGGGCCACAGAATTTCAGCAAATGGGATAGAGGTGGATCCGAAAAAAATAGAAGTCATTTCATGACATCACATTCCAACTTCTATTAGATAAATCGGTAGCTTCCTGGGCCATTCGTGTTTTTACAGGCGGTTTATGCATGACTTCTCAAAGATAGCCCAACCTCTCACCAATCTTCTGACAAGGGATGCCATTTTCGAATTCAATGAGGCATGCACCTCAGCTTTGGAGAATCTAAAGCAATGCCTTGTCGAAGCTCCAGTGATGATTTCCCCCAACTGGGAGGCACAATTTGAAGTGATGTGCGATGCCAGCGACTATAAAGTAGGAGATGTCCTGGGTCTGCGGCTGGACCAAATCTTTTGACCCATCTACTATGCCAGCAGGACATTCAATGAGGCCCAATTGAACTACACCGCTATAGAGAAGGAGATACTGGCAGTTGTATTCACCTTTGAAATGTTTCATTCTTACCTAGTGTTGTCTAATGTTCTTGTTTATACTAACCATGCAACACTTAAGTACCTGTTGAACAATAAGGACGCAAATCCCCGACTGATCTGATGGGTCCTCCTCTTACAAAAATTTGATTTAGAGATCTGAGATAAGAAGGGGAGTGAGAACATGGTTTCTGACAATCTATCCCATCTGGAGCTTCCGCACTTGGAGAAAGAGGAGGATCGAGAGATAAGGGTGGATTTTCTTGATGAGCATCTATTTTCTATTATTGAGTCCCCTAAGCCCTGGTTTGGTGATATTGCTAACTATTTAGTTACAGGTTCCATCCATCCCAACCTCTCCTCCCAGCAGAAGAAAAGGTTTCTCTCTAATATTAAGCGATACTTCTGGGAAGACCCACTCCTATTCTGATCCTGTGGAGATGGGGTGATTCGACGGTGCATCCTAGAGACGGAGGTCCAAGGGGTAATGTAATTATATCATGCCTCACCCGTTGGAGGACATCATGGACTAGATCGTACCATAGAAAAGATTCTGCAATCTGGGTTTTTCTAGACAACCATGTATAAAGATGCCCGAGCCTTCATTGCCCGTAGTGATCCATGCCAACGTATAGGTAATATGGGATGAAGAGATGAGATTCCTCAGAACCCCATCCTGGCGGTCGATATTTTTTATGTGTGGGGCATCGACTTCATGGGACCATTTCCCCTTCTTTCTGGCATACCTACATACTCGTTTGTGTTGATTACATCTCTAAATGGGTAGAACCCACTACAATAGCCAACGACACAACTAAGGTAGTCGTGAACTTTCTAAAAAATTATATTTCCAGGAGGTTCGACGTTCCTCGTGTGCTGATCAGCGACAGAGGGACTCACTTTGACAACGCATTATTGAAAAGAGTGCTGTCGAAATATGGGGTGGAGCATTACATGGGTACACCATACCATCCCCAATCAAGTGGCCAGGTAGAGCTCTCCAACCATGAGATCAAACAAATTTTGGAGAAAATAATGAATACATCACAGAAGGATTGGTCCAAAAAGCTTAACGATGCTTTGTGGGCCTATCACACAGCTTTTAAAAAACCACTGGGGATGTCACCATTTCATCTCGTCTATGGAAAACCATTCCATCTGCGAGTGGAGCTGGAACATAAAGTATACTGGGCCATCAAAGCCCAAAATTTTGATCTGAAGGCAGCCGCAAAGAGACGTAAGTTCTAGCTATTGGAACTCGATGAAATCAGAAGAGAAGTGTACGAGAATGCTAAATTGTAAAATGAGAGGACAAAATCCATCCATGACCGGATGATTTCTCGAAAAATGTTTCAACCCGGTGATCAGGTACTCCTCTTCAACTCTCGTCTTCACTTATTCCCAGGAAAACTCAAGTCGAGGTGGTCAGGACCGTTCCATTTCATACGAGTATTACCTCACAAAGTGGTGGAAATTTCTAAGAATAATGGTCACCCGTTCAAGGTGAACGGCCAACACCTAAAGATTTATCATCCCAAGGAAGATACAGTGGGAGCGATCTCCACCACACCTCTCAGGTAAGTCAAGGTAAGAAGGTCGAGCCAACAACCTAAAACAAAGGCGCTTCCTGGGAGGCAACCCAGAGGTTACACGCCGTGTCCCACTTGTATACACGCCGTGTACTTATCTTTTTAATTTATAATCTTAATACTATAAATCTATAGAATAGAAAATAAATAACCAGGGATGATGCTGGTGCCGATGGTAAAGTCACTGCAGTTTATTTAGGCCATCCCCGGTTCGAATCCTCCCGACCTACCTTCGGCACAAGGTTCCTCCTTTTCTTACATGGCATATGTATTAATTTCTATAGTTATATATATTTGCTTATAAGAAAACCTATGATGGGGATGTACCTATTGGTTAGGATCGTAAACCGGATCCAAAAAGACCCAGGTTTGAATCCTGACAAATCTCCCATTTCCATCATTTACTCTTTTAATAAAACCACACGGTTTGTCTTTTGATAGATGTCATGTGTGACATAATTTTCCTTACTAATATAAAAACTTTTTCCTATAAAATAATTTCATGCGAATGAAGTTGGTAGATTGGAAAAGTCTCGGCCCTGGATCCAAAAGACCCGGGTTCGAACTCGGCTAATCTCCCTGCTTCGTCCCCTTCTTATATAATTAGAAACCACACACCATGATTTTTTTTCTTCCCGTGTATATAGGCCGTATAGAATAAATAAATAAATATATAATAAATATGGGTAGCAGTAAAACCTTCGCTCTAGTGGTTGAGGGCTTTGGTTCGAAACGGCCGATCGCTGGTTCAAACCTCACCCCGAGCACCAGACCAAAGGTTGTACTTCTCTTTTTACAATTTTTAAACACACGACGTGTATTTGCCCACTAAATTAGGTGTATAGTTTTATTTTTCAATATACATATATATACCTATTTTACTTTTATTTTTAATTAATTATTATATAGTATATTTTATTGTTCTTTACAAAAAAAAGGGAATACACGACATGTAGTCCAAATGTACACACCGTGTACATCCTCTATATAAGTCGCGGGCCACCCAGCTTCACGCCGTGTCATGCTGCCTCCCCATTTGTTCCCTTATTCCCGTTTCTTCTCCCAAACAACACCCAAACCCCCATTTCTCAGATACGTCATTTTGGTTCGTTTCAAGTGTTGATTTCTCTTGCATTGTGATCCTCAGTCAAGGTACACCCTTATACACCCTCTATTTCAAATTTTTAGACTCGTTTAGGGTAATTTTCAGATTTTCCAACCATTCGGCTTCTGTTGTACACAACCATGAAATGAAGAACAGACACCATGTACTTTTATACACGGCCACACACAAACTATTTCAAAATTTAAATATACACGGTGTGTATGTTCAGTACACACCGTGTACATTTCCCTATCGTGCCCGAGTACCCCTTTACACATGGCCTCACACACAATTTTCACATACACAGCGTGTGTGTTTGGTACACGCCATGTATAGAATTTCCTTTGGCTCCTCCGTGTGTAGCACAGAACATAGCCTCTCACCCCATGATCCAAAACGCGACATGTGTGTTCGGTACACGCCGTGTCTTGTATTTCTTTAGGTCAGCCCGTGTCTCGCCACCACATGGCCATGTTCCTCGAGTCTTGAACACGCCGTGTCTGATCCATACACGGCGTGTCCTTTATTCTTTGAAATGAAAAAAAACCTGGCCGTGTACTTTGTAATAAACGACCACCTACACTTTGTGTAGACACGACGTGTATGTTCGGTACACGTCATGTACCTTCACATGGTCTCCTCTCACTCTCTCAGCGTGTTTATGCAGAGAACATGGGATCCTCTATATTTTTCATTACACGCCATGTACTCTGGATATACACGTCGTGTACTTTTATTTTAATGTTTTCTCACATTTTATTTGTTTTCTTTATTTTCCTTTTATTTTGTTTGGTTTTTATTTCTTTTTTAGGATACAGCAGATAGCGATCCTTCTCGGGGGAAGCGGCTGGCCTCTGCCACTAAGGGCGAGAGGCCCATTTTTCAGCGGATTTGACTCCGACCTCCGATGCAGCCAGACCTAGATGCAACGGTCTACGAGCTCCCTCCATTGGCCATTCTTCCACCACCGACTGCCTCAGTAGAGGCTGGGTTGAGCACGGCTGTACCTCTACCTACTAGTAGAGATCCTCCGAGCACCTTCATTTATGATCCACCAGTTTCCACTCTACTTGCGCCATCTTCATTAGCAGCTGGTCCTACATATATCGCTTCATCTACTGAACCTTCACCTCCTATAGAGCCAGATCCTGCTGCTGCACCTACACCTGGACCAGGACCTGTAGGTGTTCCTTACCGATGCATGGTCTTCCCTGTCATCGATATAGCACATGATAGGGTCCAACGCTTCTCCCACCGGCCGATACCGTTGAGTGGCCGCTACCTGGACAGCATCATTCCGCAACAGCTTGGTATTTGGGCGGACTTGGAGGAGCTCCTCGGACACACTCCACTGCTCCCTGTTTTCCAGGTTAGCACTCCAGTCTTCCATGATTTATTTTTGGAGTTCGTGGCCTCTTTTGAGTTTGAAGGAGATGAGTACCGAGAGACAGCTGGTTATGCAGTGCCCGTGGTTCGATTCCAGCTGGGAGGCCGACGATTCTCCCTCACCATGACTGAGTTTGGCTGAGGGTGCTGCTTCTACCCCCATCCTATCATCCCACCCCTTGTTTCTACCATTACTCTACCCAAGCGCTCTGAGCTCATTACCATGTGGCGGGAGATCGTTGGGCCTGAACACCAGTATTCCCCCACTTCCCAGAAGAGCACCCTTATCACTGACACCATTCTTCGCTTCACCCACCGATGTTTCAGTGCAATCCTTTTCCCCCTCCATGAGGATATGGGGGTTGTGACCAGCCATGACATGGAGCTTCTTACCTATGTCATCTGGCATGACTACCCGGGACTCCCCTATCTAGAAACATCCTATTTCCACAATATGTTTACCGTCCATCAGGGCAACCTGAATGGCGGGTTTTACGCCACTCGCCTCTCCCACCAACTTGGGGTTTTCGAGCCTTCCTTGACCTATTAACTGTTAGGTTCTTCCCAGCGGATGGACTTTATCATGCTCATTCTCTTGGGATTGGACCGGAAGCAGGGGGTGCCTACATCCTTGTCCAGGCTCATCCCCTACCACCCGCTGACCCCCTACCCCGGATGATGCCCCTGTTCCTCCTTCCCCGCCCCTCCAGCTTCTCCACCTCACCCACCTCCCACTGACCACAATTCTTCTGGCCTTCCTTCTTCTTTCCCACCACCAGCCCCACCTACCCCCACACCCTAGGCTGATCTCACCTTTTCCGTCCACCTAGCCACGATGGAGCATTAGTTAGTTCGTCTTGATGGCCGCCAGGACAGTATTGGGGAGCATTTGGTTCGTATAGACAGCCTCCAGGACCACATAGAGCAGTCGTTTGGCATTATTGTTCAGAATTTGGGTATTCCTTTTCCCCCGCCCCCTACCTCGGTTCCTAGACCTTCTACTGCTACTCCACAACCATTCACAGCACTGGCCACAGATTCCATTCTGCTATCTACTGTGGGCCCTGCTGCTACTTCTCTTGCCGTCACCACTAATGCCAGTCTAGGGGGGATGTTGATCTTCCCTTACCGAGTCTGGTGCCTACCACTCCTACGTCTGTAGCTTCCCATCCTGCCGCCGAGTCCGAGCCTCCAAACTCCATGGCTCCTGAGTCATCTCTTCCAGCCAATTCTATACTGGATGATGCCTCTTCTAAGGCAACCCTATGAATGGTTTTGAGACATATGATTTTCATTGTATATATATTTTTGTGTTCCCTCGTCCTTGTATATGCTTGTCTGCTTTCCTTGTTTTCTTTCTCCCACCATCACAGATACCCTGACACATTTTGGGCTACTCTTTTCCACCACCCACCATTTCTCTTCTCCTAGACACGAGGGGAGTATTCTTTTTCCATTATTTTCTTTTCTTTATTGATATTACTACTTTCATTACTTCCCCTCGGTCTGGTCCACTATTGTGTCCCCACCTTACCTTGTTCCTCTTTTTGGGCTCTTGGTGGACCACGTGCACTCTTAAGTATGGGAGGGAATCTCTCTCGACCATTTTAATCTTCTACCTTATCATCAATCTAGGAGACATATTTTTTAGAGAATATATTTTAAAAATGTGAAGATATTTTGGTTAATTATATTTTTTTAATAACAAAACTGAAGGTGAATGTTTTTTCAAAAAATTTCATGATGATTTTGATCCTTAAGTGTTTTAAAATTATTGATGATATAATTTAAATTACAATATGTAATATGTGGATAATTACATTGATTAGAATAATCAATTACTTGCAATTCATGGCCTAATTGTCTCTTATTTATTCCCATTCCTGAGAGGTATTCTAAACCCTTTTGTCATATTCTTTCTAATACCCTCTTTCTTGAGAGATTCATAGAATATACATAACTACCAGAATTTTCAAGTTTTCTTTTCAAACCATGAAGAATTTTTGAATTACATTAAAATGATTATGGCATAAGATTGTTAACCCCTTTATCTTGAGCCTACCCTACATATGATCTTCGTAAATCCCATAGAAGCCCTGAATAGACTTAATAGGAAGCCATATTACAAGCTTATTTCCCTTCTTACCCTAATTCTTTTTTGATTTTGCATTATTATTCATTTAGGATAAAAATAAGGGATTGGAAACACATGGATGGAATTTGTGAATTGTTAAGAAATTATGTATGGGGGAGTGACTCTTGATCATTTGGGAAGAAAAAAAAGAAAAGAGTTTCAAACCTCTATTTTGGAAATTCAGAAGGGTTCCCTTTGTGGAAAAAAAGATACAAACAAAGGGACCTTATACAAACTTGCTGGTTTGTGACTCCTACTCACCTAAAGGAGGTGGTGGTGACGAGATCGTTTGATTAAGCTTGCTGAGGAAATTTTTACATTGAGTTTAATTTTGAATATCATGCATTGTTATTTAATAATTTAGCCTCCTTTTTCAAGACTCATAATTATTTTCACATATTTACCTACCAACGTTTAGCCACAGAAACATATGATTTTATTCGGAAAGCCCTCATGATTTTTGTAAATTAAATTTTCTAAAGTGGATAACTAAGAATTCTTGCAAACCTATGGATTGAGTGTATATTTCATTGATTGAGCAAAACATTTTATTTGAAAATTCTCAAGTGTTGAGTTCTTTATTGGTGAGGTAGATCTTCAAGTGGATTGCTTGTTTTTGAAAGGTTGAAACATGTGTTAGAAGAGGATGAAAATAGTTAATTGAATTATATATGAGGCATGGTTAGAATATCTTCAGAATTAAAACTGTTGTGTATTATTTTTGGAATTTTCTCATGTAACTTATTATTTACAATTATGATTAACTGATGTCCTTCCTTTTAAAGTATAGACTCTGATAATTAGATGTTGAGATTTTCTTGAGGGAAAGAAAATGACTAAGTATGGGGGAGTTTGATGCACCCAATTTGTGTATACATTTTCATAAAAAATTATTAACAATAAAAAAAGTTCTCATCAAATACATACTTATTAGAAGGAAAATACTTTGATTTTGGTGACCTTGTCTATTTTCAGGAGTTTTATATCCAAATACAAAAATCAAGGGAAGTCTGTGAAAACTATGCAACTACACGGCGTGTACTTTTATACATGCCCTATACATTCAGACAGGGACACGAATAAATGGGGGAAGTACACACCCAAGTCACCATCCAGACACTACACGTTGTTTGGGGTGGCTTTACATGCCATGTAAAACATTCTAGAAGTGGTTGGTGGCCAAGAAGAGTCTACACGCCCATGTGGCCGCTAAAGGCGACACACCGTGTTCCATTTCTACACGTCGTGTCTGCTATTCTAGAAGGGGTTGGTGGAAATTTTTTGATACTACACGCCATGTATGGTGGTGCTACATGCCATGTACACTCACCTACCAGGTGGTTCATGTTCAAAGTCAAAGACGGTGTGTTAGGCCACCTAACAGTGGAGAAAAGGAAGCCAAAAGCATGTTGACGAAATTACACGGCGTATACTTTCTATACACGCCATGTACTTATTTTTCCTATAAAAAGAGGCCTTGGCCTCCGGACCAAGGAGTTAAGAAGTGGATATTGAGGTGTGGTGTTGAGAACAAGGGACAAAGTTCTAAAGGAGAGACACTCTATTGTCATAATACTGCCTCTCTTCTACCGAAGAATCATTTCTACCTCAAAGTTCCAAGCATGTTTTCATCAGGTATTAATAATTTTGTGTTTCTCATTTTCAATATGTGTAAATAAACACCCAGTGTGTTGGGGTTGTGGAGACTAATGAGTTGTAATTTGAATTAAGTTGTTGTGAATGTGTTTATTTTAATAATCTCTTAGTAATCTTCTTAAATCACTTCATATTATCACTGAAAATTCGGTACCGGACCAAGGGCAAAATCTTCAGGGATTCAAAAGAGGAATAACGACAAATAATTTCATGACCATTGAAAGGGTTCGTCGACTCAAAATGGACTAATCCAAATAAATATATGTTAAAAAATAACTACCAGACCAAGGAGTTGGTTAATTTAGCTTTTAATATTAAGTGATTCGGACCAAGGAAACTTAATTACAAATTGTAATCCAGAGTGTTGGATTATCATGAACAACACAACCTCATAAGAAATTCAATTTGATAATCAAGTTATCACAAATCCATAACCCCAATGCATTTTTATTCTTATTTTCATCAAAACTAATTTTCCCGTCTCTTCTTTCATTCCATTAATTGCTTTGTTAAAGTAAACGTAAAAAATAATTGTTCTTTTTATACCTAAAAACAACCCAACAAAATCAACTCTAAATTCAGCAGCCTCCACTAAAGGAAGTATACAAACAAAGTTGAAACAAGATAAGAGTAACCTCTTAATGTTCCCTATGGATCGACCCCTACCAGTGCTATACTTGTTAGGGTAATTATAATTTGAGACACCGATAACATAACTTTGGTGGAACGACTCTTCACCTAGCCACATGGTCGTTTCCCATATATGGGGTGATTAGTTCGAAAACGGAAATTAACTAAGCACTGGAATATTCTTATTCTCATGTATAGAAATGAAAAATATTAAGAAAAAGTAAAAAAATTCATCTGATACCACTTTGTGACATCCTTTCTCAGCTTACCACTAAACCAGTAGCTCGACTGGTGGGTCACATGGCCTCAAGAGCATCTCCTTGTATGCTAGAGGCTACCGACTAGTAGTGAGGGTCTTAAGTGGTGATAGTGGGGAGACTATAACCTATTATCAGAAATGAAGAATAGAAATAGTATATAAAAAAGCAACATAATAGTAGAAGAACAATATAAACATTAAATATATAGGGTATGGATTTACGAATGAAGATACGTAAGCAAAAGTATTAAACAAAGAAAATTATTTTCAGTACAACCCAAAAATAATGAAATGACAAAAAATATCCAAGGAATATATCAATGGTAATCATGAGCTCTAGATCTGTACTTTTCTCTTATGACCTACGTACAAGAACACAACAACAAGAAATCAACCAAGGTCCGTAGTCCTTTGAACAAGAGAGTCAACTCATGTACCCCAGTGCAATGATAGTCCGAGAAGGGTATGAGATATAAATATCAGTAGATTTTCTCCCATGGTGTCTATCCCAATTTGGACAATGAAATATAAGTTAAACAATGTGTAGGTATATGTAGAAAAGTAATGAATTACTGTATATTCAAATAACCTCCCACTCAGGTTCCTAAAGGACACCGGGTGGGTCTACCTGCTTCAGCCCAAGGCTGGTTTGTCTAATAATGTCACATTATATATATATATAGTATCCTTATATATACATATATATATATGGATGGATAGATTTGTAACCACTTCCATCCAATTCTAGGGGAATCTCTCACGGTCTAGCCACTAACCTAAATCCAGGAGCCCTAATAGTCTCTTAGCATGCATAAACTAGCAGGATCGGGACATACCCACTATCATCCATCACCAAGGGAGATCTCATGGTTTATACCTTGGATTCGTAAATTAGATAAATGTTGGGAAGGGTCAGGACATAACTACTGTCATCCAATTCCAAAGGAATCTCTCACAGTCTATCCCCTAACCCAATTTCAAGAGCCCTCATAGTCTCATGGCATTCATGTAATAGGAGGACCAGGAGGTACCCATTTTCATCATTCACCAGGAGAGCTCTAATAGTCTATACCCTAGCTCTAGATACTAGAAGGACCGGGAAATACCCACTACCATCCATCTCCAAGGGAGCTCTCAAGGAATATCCCCTAACTCTAGCAGGGAAGCTCTGACAATCTTCCCTTACAAGGGGTCTCATGATCTTGTGGATCCATAAGATTATATGTAATAATCATTAAGGATATATAACACATGATTCATTATCCTCTCATGCTTCTCATTTAAAAATTCAATTTACATAAAATCAATCATGTTCATATTTACACTTATGGAAACACCTCTTAATCATTCTAATTAAAACATTATCATAGACTTTGTCACATTCATACACCATTCACTACATGTGGCATAGACCATTCATGTATGAAATCTATAAAATCCATATAAGGGTTTTATGGTCACGAACCATCCCTCGGGGCCCGTGCCGTGACTACCCCAAGCCTTCCTTCCATAGGCCAGGGGTTGGCGACTAGCACCAAAAGGCATATTCCCTAAAACCGAGAAGGCATTGCCTTTATAAACTTTAAACACACACATCCAAGCACACATCCAGATACAAACACAAGTAAAATATATAGTAAAAAGAGTGTGTTCAGTAAGAAAAAGCGGCCAGAATACCAGACCAACTATAAAGTACAAGTAAAATGGGAAGTACAAGTAAACTGGAAGAGCTCTTATGAACACCCTCCAAGGATCATACCTCAAGGTTTCGTCGTCTCTCGAATGGTCGTCTATGTGATATACCTCATATGATGTCCATCTACGAGCTACCTCCAGTCCTGGTACCCTCATCCTCAGTCAATGTTGTCTGTCATCTCCACAAAACACAACAAGGTACAGGCGTAGCCCGTGCAAGGGTGACTATAATGATACTCAGTAGGGACCTCGAGACCCCTGATGGTCTCTAAAAATCCAGAAAGGATAAACCACAAAGCATACCAAAATCACAAAGCATGAGAACAACAGTCAACCCTACTTAGTTATATTCTCACACATATACCTAAGTTATCAAGTATACGCATCTCATTCATGAGGAAACATAAGGCCCAACTCTTAACCCAAGTACAATTGTTCCACGAAGGGAAGAATACAAGGAAGGTAACACCACAAGGGTAAGTACCACAAAGGTAATTCCAGACAGAAGAATACCACAAAGTTATCACCATGAAGGTAAGTACCAAAAAGGTACTCCACATAGAAGAATACCACATAGGTAAATTCTCAGCTCAAATTAGGTATAACATAGGCACAATAGTAAAGATTATTAGATGTAAATACTGAATCATCATAATCAGTTAAGAGGTAGACCCACGTAGTATCCCAAACCATCAGACCCATGTAGGACCTAGTACAACATACCCACGTAGGATCCTTGAGTAGTCCCATGGGGATTCCTAGTGTAGATCCATGTGGGAACTTGAAACCCAGATCCACATAGGATCCCAAAGCACATACCCATGTAGGATCCCTTTCTCATGTTACATCCAGCTATAGGGTTCCCGCACTAAGCTCGCTTGATTTCGGGAGGGTCCGCTCCTCAAGACACATGTCAATACTCTAACTACAAAGAAGTACCATGAATAAGTATCCCAAAGTACCGTCACATAAAAGGTTTCTCAACGCAATAGATGGTGTGTCAATCGAACACTCGGTCTGAAGGTTATTGGTGTTTAAGTCCAGAGGGCCCGGTTGAATTCGTGTTTGATCTAACCCAGATGTACCCCAACTTTATCTAAATCTAATGTTTGGTATACCAAAAGGACAGTCTCGATCCAAGGCTTCCATCAACATTGACGGTCTATCAAACGGACGCCCGTAGGTCAACTTATACCTGAAAGAGTGAAAAGGGGACAAAGCTCGTTCGAGTCCGGTCCGACCCGGTCGGGCCAACCCGACCTAGTTCAAGTCACCCGGCCTGACCGAGGGTAGACCCTGGGTCTGACCCTACTTGCTAGGACTATCCCGGCCCACTGGGTCAGGCCCGGCCCACGGTTGGGTGGCCCTGCGGTGGGGTCCACCCTAGCCACCACCCAAGGGGGAGGCGCCCCCTAGGTACCCCAAACGGCCGAACGACTGGGCTATTTGGTTTGGGAGACTGACCGGCCGACACCACGGGGCATCGGCAGCAGGTACGCTGGACCCCAGGTCCCACTCAGCTCTCTGGCTGGCCGAACGGCCAGCCCTCCTCTACAGCGCATTCACGCGCCGCGCCGCCACTAGCGGCCGACAGCAAGCCGACCACCCTTCTTCACCACCGCGACCTCGTGTCTTGGATCCTACACACTCAGTGGCACAGTTGCGCACCACTTCCCCCTTCGTTTGGTCGACCATGTGTCGACGTCCACCCTTGCGTTTCCTCAGCCGATGGTCTGCAACCCTTATCGGACGGTGCGATCATGCCACCACCGTCGTCACGGTCGGCTGGAGTGTCAGCTACCTCTCTCAAACCCCACCGGTGTCGGTTGCCAGCATGGGTTGCTGGTGTCATTCCTCGGGTCACTAGGCACGCCCTGGTGGCCCCTTCTTCATTCTGAAGACTCCCACACTCGTCTCGAGTCATCGCCATCGATTCAAGACCATCATAAACCACAAAGGTTGCGGAGAGGTCGATCCATGTTTGTTTGGCCCACACTCTCCATGTTGGAACGATAGAAATTGGCATAAGTGTTCTTAATTCAAGAAGGATTTCAAGAACGAGGTAAGGTGAATACAAAAACAATAATCCCTACCTCGATTTCTCATTGGAGGTGTCGTGATATGAAGTCGGTGAAGGCAATGAGGGTGCCAACGATTTTTTCTTCCACAACACGCTTCTGAAATCGGGCTCGTGTGTTGTCCTCATTCTTAATTCTGAAGTATGATCTTCCTTGGAGAGGGAATTCTTCTTTTGGGGGAATTTTTTCTCCAATGTTTTCCCAACTCTCACCTTTTCCAATGATTTCCAACTAGGAAATGAGGAGGTAACCTATTAAAAAAAATAAGTCTATCAATTAATTAAAGTTTGAAAAAGTAATTAATTGAAGTTGGAAGAAATAAATAATTGAAGTTGGTAAAATTAACCATGGATATTTTAAAGGTTTTCCCACATTAAAAGGGTTTAGGGTGGTCCTCACCACCATAAATTCATAATGGGAGGTTTTCCAACTCAGATGGTCCCCAACTTCATAATTCAAAAATAGAGGTTTCAAAAGGAAAATAAAATGTTAATTATTTTATTTTTATTATTCCATGAAAAACTGAAAATATAACTTCCTCCTTCAACCTATTACAGTCAAGGTTAAGGTATCCTTAAGAAAATATCGACACTACGAGTTCAATGGTGTCCTCAGAATTCAATTCTGAGCACCAATTCAAAAGTTACAGAAACGGGCTTACAAGTTTACTGAACGTACTTAAAAAAATTTCTGAAATTCATTTCGGGCACACCAGGCCTCAGAATCACGCACCGTAAATTTTCATGGACTCGTTATATTTTCATATAATTAAAAAAATACATGGAAAATCCAGGTCATTAAATTCTCCCCAACTTAGGGATTTGCGTCCCCGAAAGCCACATCATAGAAACTAGGAAAACAAGTGGGGGTACTGAGCATGAATCTGAGCCTCCCACTCCCATGTTCTCTCCTAGAGGTTCCCGTGATGCTAGCATACACACACCAAAGGTATCGATCGACCATGATGAACTCTCTCTTTTTGATCCTCAATCTCCCCTGGAATCTCCAAAAACGTCACCCCATCATCGATGTCAAGATCTCCCTAGTTAATGATGTGTGAAGAGATGTGCACATATCTCCTCAGCTGGGATACATGGAAAATGTCGTGCACTCTATGTAATTGAGGTGGAAGATCTAAGCATTAATCCACCTTTCCAACTCTATAGACTACCTGAAAGGGTCCGATGAACCTCGGAGATAACTTGCTGCACCGGCCAAATCTCCACAAACCACATCAGGATGAGACCCGTAGAAAGACGTGGTCACCATCCTCGAACTCTAGCAGTCTCCATCTCTTGTCAGCATAAGACTTCTACCAGTTCTTTGTGGTCTTCATCCGCTCCTGGATGATCCGCACCTTCTCTGTGGTATCCCATACTATCTTTGGTCCCACGAGTGATGACTCCCCTGGGTCAGTCCAACACAAAGGAGATCTAGATGGTCGGCGGTACAGAGCCTCTAATGGTGTCATCCCAATGGTGGAGTGATATATATTGTTGTATGAAAACTACGCCAAGGGAAAGTGATCCTCCCAGCTACGACCGAAGTCGAGGATGCAAGAACATAACATGGCTCGAGGGTCTAAATGCTCTTCTTAAACTGGCCATCTGTCTGAGGATGGAAGGCAGTGCTCAAATGAAGTTGTGTCTCGAAGGCCTCCTGTAACCCCCTCCATATTCAGGATGTGAAACGTGCATCACAATCAGAGAAAATCTTCAAGGGTACTCCATGTAGCTACACAATATCCTGCACATAGAGGAATCCTAATCTCTCTACTGAACCCTACCCTCTGATCAGTAGGAAGTAGTCCGACTTAGTGATTTAGTCGACAATCACCCAGATAGAATCATGACCTCTAGATGTACATGGAATTCATGTCAAGAATTCCATGGATATCTTTTCCCACATGCACTCTGGGACCTCTAAAGGCTGAACTAAGCCTTCTGGTACCTAATGCTCCGCCTTCACTTGCTGACAAGTGAGGCAATGAGAGACAAACTCTACTACTTATTTCTTCATTCCCAGCCACCAGTGATGTCTTCAGAGGTCCTGGTACATCTTTTCCACTCCTGGATGTACCGGTAGAGGGGATGTGGGGAACTCCCTCAACACTTCCTCCCGAAGTGACACTGGTACCATGGTACGTCCTCTGAAAAGAATGATAGTATCCCCACCTTTAGAAAATCCATCAGGTGTCTATCCTGTGGATATCTGAGTACGTCGAGCCTCGTAGTCAGTGTCCCCACGTTGTTCCTCCTTGACTCGCTAAAGGAGTAGGGAAGTGACTGTAAGAGACTGAAGAAAATATTCTCCATCTCGATCCACAAAGGATATTTGTAAAGTGGCCAACTGCTCTGTCGCCTCACCTAGCAGTAATATACCAGATCTCCGACTGATTGCATTTGATACAATGTTCCCCTTCCTAGAATTATAGACTATCGAAAATTCATAGTCATGGAGGAACTCAATCCAATGTCACTATCTCAGGTTTAGGTCCTTCTGGGAGAAGATATACCTGAGACTCTGTTGATTAGAGTATACTGTAAAATGTTCACCCATCAGATAGTGTCACCACATCTTCAAAGTGAAGACCAGTGCTTCTAAATCAAAGTCATGGTTAGCGTAGATCTGCTCATGATGTCGTATCTGTTGAGAACCATATGCGATGACTGCTCTCTCTTGCATTAGGACACATCCAAGCCCATTACCTCATGCGTCACAGTAGACTAAATACCCAACACCCTCTTCCAGTTGCCTCTAGATGGGGGAACTCGTCAGTATCTACCTCTACTCTTGGAAACTCTGTTGGAATCTCTCCAACCACCCAAAGGGTTTACCCTTCTTTTTCAACACTGATAAAGGTGCTACAAATCTGGAATATCTGGCGCAAATCTCCAGTAGTATCCAACCAAACCCAGGGAACTCAGTACCTTCATCACACTCTTTAGTGGCTCCCAAGATAGTACCGACTCAATCTTCACTGGATCCACCGCAACTCCAGCCTCCAAGATGACATGTCTCAGAAAGTGAAATTATGGGATTCAAAACTATAACTTCTAGAGATTACCGTAAAGCTGATGCTCATGGAGTGTGTCCAGAACTATCTGTAAATGATAGGCATGCTCCTCCTCAGTAGCCGAGTAGATTAGAATGTCATCAATGAAAACCACCACAAAGCGATCTTGATATTGCTGATATATCCTGTTCATGAGTCCCATAAACACTAGTAGATAATAGGTCGTACCGAATGACATAACCAAGAACTCATAATGTCCATACCGACATCTAAAATCCGTCTTATGTGAATCCTTGTCTTATACTCTGAGCTGGTGATATCCTGATCTGAGTTCTATCTTTGAGAACCACCATGATCCCTTCAGCTGATCAAAGAGGTCATCAATACTTGGGAGTGGGTACTTGTTCTTCACTTTCACCTGGTTTAGGCACCGATAGTCAACACAAAGTCTCAAACTACCATATACCTTATTGGAGAACAAAATCGGGGTGGCCCACGGTGAAATACTGGTCCAGATGTACCCCTTCCCCTATAAGTCCTCCAGTTGTACCCATAGCTCACGATGATCTGTGGTAGCCATCTGATATGCTGGTGTAGATATCAATGTCATCTCGGGGTATAAGTCAATGTAAAATTCCACCTTTCTATGAGGATGAAGACCATAAATATCATCAGGGAAGACATTCACATACTGTTCCACCACTACAGGATAGCTCAGACTATTCACATCAACCACTCTGAGGGTAATTCTTGCCAACTGATGAGTAATAGGATGTACTCTCCTATGGGTAAGTTCATTCTATGTTAGAAAGCCTCCCTTCTCACCGGTGAAGGAAAACCTAGTCCTATCCATGCGGACACACCACACTTTTCACCTAAAGCAGTCGATCTAGGCATGGACTATAGATAACCAATCCATACCCAAGATGAATTCATAAGGACTCAATGCCACTACTAGAAAATCCTAGCCGAATCTCTCACCTCCTAGAGTAAGCTCACACTACTGGCACCAGTGTGTAATCGTTGAATCCTCTCCCGTAGGAGTCTCTAGTCATAAGGATCGTGCCAACGACTCCACCAGAATCTCCAAGCTCCGAATGAGGGAAGTAGAAATAAATTAATGACAAGAACCTATGTCTATTAGTATTGCAACTAAGGTGGAGTAGACACATATCGTACCGCGTATCATCTCCAGAGTGCCATGATCGTAGGCCTCGACTGCTTGAAGCTGAGCTCTCCCCTATCCACCTGCTCCCTATGGTCGGGGTGGACAACCTGGTGGTAGTAGCGATAATACATTGAATCGTCACCCACCACCAGCTGCATGACCATTTCCTCTACCACGTCCACCTACTCCCTACGGACCTCCTCGGTTAAACCTCTTTCTTTTTTTGGGAAGTCCTTCGACTGTAAGATGATCATTCGTACAGCGGGTTGGGCAGTCACGATCCATGTGACCCTTCCCGCCGCATGCGTAACACTGCCTGCTCCTCGCGTGACTGGCTCTATCTCAGGTGACCCACACAACCGACCCAGAATCCTATATTCTTCCACATGTAGGTCTGTTCCTATTGGACCTCTGAGACATCTATCTACTGCCAGCTTCTGAAGACTCCACTACGTGATGCCCGGTGGTGGGTCTCGCTGTTGGTGACTGCTCAGCAAGAAAACTTTCCACTAAGAGGGCCCTCTCTAACACCCCCGCCTGCGTCGGGATGTTGAGATAAATCATTGAAGCCTTGATCTCCCACCTGAGTCCCTGCTCGAAGGTCTGGGTCATGAAGAATGGGTCTCACACCATATCAGTGGAGTATCACAAGAGGTCGGTGAACTTTTCCGAGTACTAAGCCACAGTCATGCCACCCTAATGCTGATGAAGAATCTCCTGTATGCACACTACGTGAAGGTTTACTGAGAAAAACTTTTCCTGAAATAGGATCTCAAAGTCTTCCTAGAGAAGTGTCACCTCATCATGAACCTAGAGCATCATGCTCCACCATCTTTCTACTTCTTCATGTAGAATATAGGCGAAAAGGATCACCATGAGATCATTTGGTATCCCTACCAGTATGAAGACTCTCACCATGGCCTCCAGACAATCCTCAGCCGCCTATGGGTCCGTCTCACCCCTAAACCTGGTGGCCTTTGGTGCTGGTACTCATGAAACATGCTCATGCGGCATGTACTCTCTGCTGCTGGGGTTGGTAGCATCAGTGGCCCAATGGTTAATGGTACCGTTTGTGCCTCTACTGATAAAGGGCCCCACACCAAGGCCTTGTCGCTCGGTCAGCTGTCTTCACATACTCTTCCTGGAACCCTAGTTGGTTGTCTGCATTGATGCATCATAAAAAGAAATAGGTGTGCCACAGTCAATAAGTTATACCTGGTGAGCTGACTCAAAGAGATCACAAATATAAATTTTCAAAACGTAGACGCAATTAGTGTTTTTGTGCAGTGAGTCAGAAATCAGAAGTCAGGGTCCTAGTGTATGGATACATCGGCCACCACACCAACACCAAATTCCCTAAACTGATAACCACAGTCATAACAGTTAACACTATTTCCATTAAAAGATCAAAGTCCAATGTTATATAGTAGAACATACTCCTTTGATACCAATTTTTCATGACCCTTCCCCCAAGGCTCGTGTCGTGACTACCCCAAGTCTGCCTTCCATAGGCCAGGGGTTGGCGACTAGCACCGAAAGGCGTATTCCCTAAAATAGGGAAGGTATTACCTTTATAACCTGTAAACACACACAAACAAGCACACATCAAGATAAAAAAACAAGTAAATTGTATAGTGAAAATACTATGTACAGTTAGAAAAAGGGTCTAGAATACAAGCACAACTAAAAAGTACAAGTAAACTTGGAAGTACAAGTAAACTGGAATAGCTCCTGTGAACACCAACCAAGGATCCAACCTAAAGGGTAGGTATAGCTCTTGAACGGTCATCTCTGCGGTATGCCTTGTCTAATGTCCACCTCAGAGCGACATCCAGTCCTGGTACCCTCATTCTCGATCTATGTTGTCCGTCGTCTGCACCAAACACAATAAGGTTCGGGTCTAGCCAGTGTAGGGGTGAGTATAACGATACTCAATAGGGACCCTGAGACCCCCGAAGGTCTCTCAAAATCCACAAAGGATAAACCACAAAGCATACCAAAATCACAAATCCTGAGAACAACAATCAACCATACTTAGGTATATGCCCATACAAATACCTAAGTTATCAAGTATACATATCTCATTCATGAGGAAACACAAGGCCCAACTCTTAACCAAAGTACAATTGTTCCATGAAGCAAAGAAAACCACATAGGTAACACCACAATGGTAAGTACCTCAATGTTAATGCAACATAGAAGAATACCATGAAGGTATCACCACAATGGTAAATACCAAAAGGTAATCCACATAGAAGAATACCACATAGGTAAAGTCTCATCTCACATCACGTATAACATAGGTACGATAGTAAAGATGGTTAGATGTAACTACTGAATCATCTTACTCTATTAAGAGGCAGACCCACGTATGATCCTAAACCATCAGACCCATGTAGGATCCTAGTACAGCGGACCCACGTATAATCCTAGAGTAGTTCCATGTGTATTTTTAGTGTGAATCCATGTGTGACCCTGAAACACAGACCCACATAGGATCCTAATGCACAGACCCACGTAGGATCCCTTTCTCATGTTACAACCAGCTATAGGGTTCCCACACTTAGCTAACTTGATTATGGGAGGGTCCGCTGCTCAAGCCACAGGTTGATACTCCAACTATCAGGAAGTCCCACAAAGATGTATCCCAAAGGACCATCATGTAAAAGGGGTCTCAACGCAATAGACGATACGTCAATCAGACGCAAGGTCTGTAAGTTGTTGTCCTTTCAGTCCCGAGGGTCTGGTTGGATTCATGTTCGATCCAACCCAATTGTATACCAACTTTATCTAAACCCCAAGTGGGGTATACCAAATGGACCATCTCGGTCCAGGGTTTCTAGCACCATAGAAATTTCATCAAACAGACACATGTAGGTCATGTTATAGCCGAAAGAGTGAAAAGGGGTCGAAGTTGGTCTGGGTCTGGACCGACCCAGTTGGACCAACCCAGCCCAACCCGACCCAGTTTGGGTCGAACCAGCCCGACTTGAGTCTCACCCTAGGTCCGACCCACCCCGATGGGTCCTGACCGGCCCGCTGGGTCGGACCCGGCCCATTGGGTCCGGCGCGGCCCAGTGGGAAGCCCGCTGCTGGGTGGCCTCGTGGTGGGGTCCGCCCTAGCCACCACCCAAGAGAGAGGCACCCCCTGGGTACCCCTAACGGCCAAATGGCTAGGATGTTCGGGTTGGGAGGTCAACCGGTCAGCGCCATGTGGCGTTGGCAGCAGGTATGTGGGACCTCGTGTCCCGTTCAGCTCCCTGGCAGGCAGGAAACCCAGCCCTCCTCCACGGCACGGTCGTGCACCGCGCCTCCACCGGTGGCTGGAAGTGATCCGGCGTCCAACATTCACTACCGCGGCCTCATGTCGCGGCTAATGCACACCCAGCAGCGCGGTCGCGCGTTCGCGCTTCCTTTGCGTGGTCGGCCATGCACCAGCCACCACCCTTACTCCGCTGTGGCCGAAGGGCCGCAGCCCTTTTATGGAAGCGTGGTCATACCGCCGCTAGCTTCACGGCCAGCAGGAGTGCTGGCCGCCTCTCTTGAACCCCACCAGTGCCGATCAACGGCACGGGTTGCCGGCGATGTTCCTCGGGTCACCGGGTGCGCCCCGGTGGCCCGTTCATCATTATGAAGTCTCTTATACTCGTCTCGGGTCGTCTCCATTGATTCAAGACCATCATAAACAAAAAAAGTTGCGTAGAGGTTAGGCGATGATTGTTTAGCTCACACTCTCTATGTTGGAACGATAACAATCAACATAGATGTTCTTAATTCAAGAAGGATGTCAAGAACGGGGTAAGGGGTATACAAAAACAACAATACCTACCTCAATTGCTCATTGGAGGTACGATGAGATGAAGTTGGTGAAGGCTATGAGTGTGCCAACAATTGTTTCTTTTGAAACACGATTTCTAAATCGGGCTCGTGCGTCGTCATCATTCTTGATTCTGAAGTATGATCTTCATTGGAGAGGGCGTTCTTTGCTTGGATGAAATGTTTCTCCAAAGTTCTCCCAACTCTTACCTTTTCCAATGATTTCCATCTAGGAAATGTGGAGGAAACCTATTAAAAAAATAAGTCTATCAAATAATTAATTTTGGAAAAATTAATTAATTGATGATGGAAAAACTAATTAATTGAATTTGTAAGAATTAACAATGAAGATTTGAATGGGTTTCCCACATTAAATGGGGATCGGGTGGTCCCCACCACCATGAATTTAGAATGGGAGGTTTTCCAACTCAGGTGGTCCCCACCTTCATAATTAAAAAAAAAAGAGGTTTCAAAAGAGAAATAAAATGTTAATTATTTTATTTTTCTTCTTCCATGAAAAACAGAAAAGATAACTTCCTCCTTCGACCTACTAAGTTCAAGGTGATGGCCTCCTTAAGAGAATATCAGTGCTGTGAGTTCAACGATGTCCTCACATTTCCATTCTGAGAACTAGTTCAAAATTTACAAAAACCAACTCGCACGTTTATAGAACGTACTTTAGAAAAATGTTCAAAAATTCATTCCGGGCACACTAGGCCTCGGAATCACGTGCAATCAATTTTTTAGACACATTATATTCCCATATAATTAAAAAAAGTTACATGGAAAAATCCATGTCATTATATTTATCACATCGTATAACTATAATTAAGAATTATAGTAAAATGCGTAAGACAATTCCTCATATGAATTACAATAGACATGTTCAATTGCATTTTAAGGATCCATTTCATCATAACAATTTAATAAAAGGATGGAAAATAATTATTACTAAACCATTAAAGCAAGGAATTCCATTTGGTGTGAGCCCACCTACTCAAGGTCATATCAATCAATTTTTTTGATCATGGTAAATTGATTCAGGGTTAATGTTACAAAGGAAGGGTTCATGTTCATTACTAAAAAATAATTCTACCATGTTTCATAAGCCATTATAACCATTCCATTTACTGTAACCAAAGAATTCGCTAAATTGGGTTCCAAGAATTTTGAGCCATTAGGCAAAAAATGACCAATTTCAAGGTGGATAAGCTATGAACTCACAAGGTGAAATGTCTATAATAACATTTATACAGAAAAATGGGAAACTAGTTTCATAACATCAACAAGGACTAGGTCACAACATGTTACATATCAAACATAACATCAAAGTTAAAAGAAAGGGACCAGGGAAAAAAGTAAGAAATCATAAAATTCTTCTCACTGCCTTTTAGCATTAATATAGTGCACCTTCATTGTAGTAGATTTATTATAAAACCATGAAATTTATTATCAAAACATAATTTATCACATTAAAAACATATTTCAGGAGTCATACACGATTATCATTTAATATGAATTTAATACAAAGACCTTACTAAATTAATTAAAATGTATGAAAATAATAGAATCCACTTAACTGGTGTATTATTCTAATTAAAGGGAAAAGTAATGGGACCCTACCTCAGAAAGTATATCAAAGCTAATCCAAACACATTAGCACTTATCAACTTGATAGTTTTATCGATGACCACTTGAAATTACTCTACACTTTCACGCACATACATTCAATCATATATATATATATACATATACATCCCTTGACCCAAAGAACATATTCCCCTCACCATGAGGTAATAAGTATATAGAATATGTATATATTTATATATAAATATATATACCTATGTATATGTGATAAAATCTTCAGATAGTCACCAAACTCTCTACAAAACTACCAAGGAATCAAAAACTCTATAGAACGGGTCAACACACTCAAAGGAAACCACCAGGAGCTCATAAAATATGAATACACGAAATATTAACTAAGAGACAATGAAGAAAAAAGGAAAAAAATTCCTCAAACCATCGACATTGTACCAAAATGATCCAAACCACTTCTTCTTCTGCCAAAGTTGTTGGAATACAACTGAAGGTGTCCTAATAAACCTTTCACACAACCTAACAATGGAAGAAACAAAAAAATCAGTCAACCTCTAAATCTAGGGATTCATCCGAATCACACAGGGTGACGAGAAGACCAAAACCTAGCTAGAAAAGTAGAGTATAAAGTGCATGATAAACTTACTATTTTCGATGCTTTCACTGGGGCATGCATTCGTCTATTGAGGATGAGCTGATTGTTGCCCCGCATTCCCACTTTACAATGGCGGGAAGCATCCTTCTCTTATATATGGATGTTTTCTCCCTGATCAAAATGGGATGATGGGATGTCAGTTCCTCCTTATGTGGATTCCTCCTCAGAATTTGTTACCCGGTCCTTGTCTCCCTTAATGATTTTGAGTCATGGTTTGTGAATCACTTTTCTGGTTCCATATCTTTGTGGACACCATTTAATTAATGTACTTATGTCAGGACATTTCATGGGGTCTTGACATGGTAGCAACCTTCGGTCAAAGTAGATGAAAACATCCAACATGTTAGGGAATCTCTAGATGCGTGTACATCGGGGAACCTGTTTTCTTCCTCATAAGATAGCGTCTCAAGGGTGCATAACCTAAGGTATCCCACATTGGTTGCGGGGAATCATATGCTGAAGGCATGTTTTTGAGGTTTTCCTTATCTTTCCATGTTTAACACAGTGTATGTCATGAGTTTTACATCTTGCGGGGATGGTATTCCAAAGGCGTGTCTTCCGAGGTTTTCCATGGGAATATAATGTCTAACACGAGGTAGGATACGAGTTTAATGTCCTGTGGAGATGCAATGAGAGTGATCAGAACATCCCATAGGGACGGATCAAATTTGTACTTCCCTATAAGGGAACACCTGGAAGCTTTTCCATATGGATGGATCAGAACCCCCAATGAGGAAGGATCTGTGGTGGTATGTCCCACAGAGTGAAGATATCACACCGTGAAGGATGATTTGGAAACCACTAAGGGAAGATCATAAAGATTAAACCCTAGAATAGGGGACACCAGATTGATAGGTCAGAATTCCCAATGAGATAAGACCTAGGGTGGTGTGTCCCTTAATGGGAAGATGTAACACTATGAAGACTAATCTGGACACCACTGGGGGAGGATCAGGGAGAGTGCACCTCAGAATGGGGAACAATAAGGTTTACTATTGGTTGTGATTGATCCTCATGTAGGTTTCCTACATACCTTGTATAGGTGATAGGGATCAAAACCCACATAGTTCAAAGGGGTGATGAATTATGGTGTACACAATGGACATCAACCCAGAGACCTGATATGGCATACACATGGTTAGTCGTCCATCACAAGAGGGACACTCTTGGTTGAATGATTATAGACTATATGGGGAATATACATGGTTATTTGCCTAAGGGAATGGCGTGATCCCACCGGGATGTGGTAGCCTAGGTATGAATCAGGATGGATGATGGAGAGTTGAATGATGTAGATGGAGAATAAGATGGAACTGTCATGATGGTGATGATATTGTTGGGCTTGAGCCTTGAAGAGACCTCCTACGTATCCTCATGGCAGGGATTCAAAGTCCACATAGTTCAAGATGGGGGCATAGAATCAGGGTGTATACATAGGACAATGACTCAACGATATATTGGGCATTAAGCATGGTTAGCGGCTCAGGTTGGTCTGATGCTATGGGGGAAAACCAAAGATGTGGGTCCTAACAATGGGGACAACAATATCTAACCATCGATTGTGAACTACAATGACTTACCGCTAGATGTGGTACACAACGGCTTACCATGGGATGGAGTACAAAACAACTTACCACTATATGGGGCTACAATAGCTTACCATCAATTGGTTTTCTAAGGTATTACCACAAGTTGGTGTTCACAAAGGCTTACCGTTGATTGGGATTCCAATTTCTTACCAATGGTTGGGGTTGAAAATGGATTACCACTGATTGGGGAACACCATGGATTACCGTCGATTGGGGATGGACCTCAGGGAGGCTTCCTACGTATCGTGTCTAGGAGACAAGGATCAAATCCCATGTAGTTCAAATGGGTATATTTTTACATATTGCGGGACGAAAGGTGGGGTACAATTTAACTTCATGCTGGAAGAAGGTGAACCTATGTGGAGTGGTCGGGACTGATGGGTGTTGGGTTTGAACTTTAGGAAGGCTTCCTACGTACCCTGCCTAGGAGGCAAGGATCAAAGTCCACATAGTTCAGAATGGTGGGTTCAGATTAACATCATGTGGGAGGAGGTTGAACCGATGTGACGTGGTTGGGACAAGTATGTGTTGGGCTTGAACCTCAGAGAGGCTTCCTACATACATTTCCTTGGAAAGGATTAAAGTCCACGTAGTTCGGGAGTGTTTGGTGAACCGACATGGAGGGGTTGGGACCAGTAGGTGTTAGTCATGAACCTTAGAGAGGATTCCTACATACCTTGCCTTGGAAAGGATCAAATTTCATGTAGTTTAGAAGTGTTTGGTGAACCAACGTGAAGGGAGTCGGGACCGGTTGGTGTAGGTCTTGAACCTTAGGGAGGCTTCCTACGTCCCTTGCATTGGAAAGGATCACATTCTATGTAGTTTAGGATTGCTTTGTGAACAGACGTGAAGGGTTAAAGACCAGTAGGTATTGGGATTGAACCTTATAGAGGCTTCCTATGTACCTTTCATTGGAAAGGATCAAAGTTCATGTAGTTCAAGATTGTTTGGTGAACCGACGTGAAGGGGTTCGGGACCAGTAGGTATTGGGCTTGAACCTCAGGGAGGGTTCCTATGTACCTTGCCTTGGCAAGGATAAAAGTACACGTAGTTTGGGATGTTTTGGGGCTTACACACTAAGGAAGCCCAGGGAAGATGTCATGGTTTCTATTTACTCTAAAATCCCATGAGTCATGCTCGGTGTGAGAAACAAGAGGCAACAATAGACCTGACGATTGTGGCACAATGGTGCAGACATGGGTGGTTGTGAATGGAGCTTACACATTGAGGCTACCCGCGTGCCACTAAGTAGTGGAAACAGTGAATGGGGATTACACATGGACGTTGCCTGTGTGCCTCTAAAGAGTAGAAATGGTGGATGAGTCTTATGCATAGAAACAACCCGGGTACTGCTAAGAAGTGGAAATAGTGAATTAGGATTACGTATTGACACTACCCATGTGCTTCTAAGGATCAGAAATGGTGGATCTGTCTTATGCATGGAAACTGCTCATGTGCCACTAAAAGGTGGAAATGGTGGATGGGGCTTCCGCATGGACTTTGCATGTGTGCCACTAAAGATAAGAAATGGTAGATGGATATTATTCATGGAAGCTACCCACGTGCCACTAAAGAGAAGCAACAAAGGATGGGGCTTATACATGGAAGCTTCCCGGGTGCCTCTATGGAGCGGCAATGGTGAATGGGGTGTATTCATGGAAGCTTCTCGTGCGCCGCTATAGAACGGTAGTGGTGAATGGGGTTTACGCATGGACGTTGTCTGAGTTCCACTATGGAGTAGTAGTGGTGAATGGGGTTACACATAGAAGCTACCCGAATGCCACTAAGGAGCGGCAACGGTGGATGGGTCTTACGCATGGAAGATTCCCGGGTGCCGCTAAGGAGCCGAAATGGTGGTTGGGGCTTACGCATTGAAGCTACCTGGGTGCCGCAAAGGAGAAGCAATGATGAATGGGCCTTACACAAGGAAGTTTCCTAGGTGCCTCTATGGAGAGGCAATGGTGAATGGGGTTTATGCATGGGACTTCCCAGGGTTCCACTATGGAGTGGTAATGGTGAAAGGGGTTTATGCATGGGAGCTTCCTAGGTTCCGCTGTGGAGTAGCAATAGTGAATAGGGATTACGCATGGAATCTACCCATAATGTCTTCCTCAGGTCTGGCCATGTGGGAATCCCAACTCACTGGTGGGTTGAGGGATACAATTGGGTTCAACACCTATGCAGAAGTGTACAAGCGGGATAACACCAAGTGGCATTGGAATCGGTCCAAAAAAAGGGATATGAAATGTGTGAATCACATGCTCATCATTTGGAACGCAGTGAGGGTGTTGTGATGGAAGTGTATAATTGTTGACCGTGTTCAAAACATATAATCCATATCGTTTTAGACTTAAATGGGGACAAACAAATGAGGGTCGACTGTCGACCATGTTCAAAACATAGGACCTGACTCGAAGTGTTGTCCAATGTATTCTGGGGAATTGGCCTAGAATGGTAGGTGAGCCAAGGAAACATGGTACCAGGATATCAGGGGGTCCTTTCAGAAATGAAAGAGTTTGAAGACTCGAATGAAGGGCATTCAAAGCATGAGGTGGAGTGATGGAATGTTTGAACATATTCCAATGCTCTTGAAGTTATTCCACTGTAATCATGGCATGAGGAATCTTATACCTAGCACATAATGAATCTCTTATATGGAACAAGAGGCATCCTATTATTGAATGATAGGGAATACTATAGTTTTAAGTCATATAGAGAGGACTATTGGAATCTTATGCATGGAGAATAAGGAATCTCTTGTTTGGAGAAAGATGCATCCAATATTTGTCACATAGGGAGTACAACAGTTTATAGTCATGTAGAGAGGACTATTGGAATCACATGCTTGGTGCATAAGGAATCACTTGTTTAGATAAAGAGGAATCCTATATTCGTTACATAGGGTGTACTAAAGTTTATAGTCATGTAGAGAAGACTATTGGTATCTCATTCTGGGTGCATAAGGCACATCTTTTTGGGGTAGGAGACATCCTATATTTTTCATATAAGATGTAGTACATTTTATAGTCATGTAGAGAGGACTGTTGGCCTATTATGTTTGGCGCATAAAAAATCTCTTGTTTGGGGGCAAGAGGAATCCTATTTTTGTCATATAAGGTGTACAATAGTTTATATTCATGTAGAGAGGACTGTTATGGATCTTATTATTGGCACATAAGGAATTTCTTGTTTGGGGAAAGAGGCATCCTATATTTTACATATATGGTGTAATACAATTTATAGTCATGTAGAGAGTACTGTTAGGCGTCTTATGCTTGGCGCATAAGGCATCTCTTGTTTGGGGAAAAAAGAATCATATATTTGTCATATAATGCGTTCTATAGTTTATAGTCATGTAGAGAGGAATGTTAGTCATAAGGTTCCTAGAAATGGCTAGTGTTGGGACTTGCGCAAGAGTAGAACTTTTTGGTTTAACCTGGCATAGGATTCAGGTGATGGGGTTTGGATTAGTTGCACGAGGAATGGTTCGACTCAAGGTACATGAGGAATTGATGATGAGAATCTCAAATCACGACATGGGAAATGAACCAAGAGGAATATGTCAATTGAATGTATTTCATGGTGTGAGGAGGAGTACCTCAAATCATGGTATTCCATAGGTGGGAGGTGGATACACATAAGGGTGCAATGGAAAATGTCAATGTCCTGGCCCGAAATGTTTGCAATGCGACTCTCCATTTATCATGGGGGTTGATGTCGTATTCATTTAGAAAGTTCATTAAGTGTCTCCACCTTAGGTTCAAGTTTCACAGGTTAAAGACTTACTTGGTACTTCATTGGTCTGTTCAAAACACATAGCATACTCCCCAATGGTAGTGTCTTTATACCCTCGGGTTGAAGACTATAGTTACCTACACCCGATAGTGAGTCATTTCACTCTGTACATAGGGTCTCCATCACCTCGACCTGTAATTGATAAAATTTTTATCGAGGTTTATGTTGAGAATGAAATGGTACCAATGAATATATCAGGAAAATAAACACATCAAACTACAAGAATCTAGATAGAGAAATCATGTTTCATACCCCACACATCTTCGCTCCCCTTGGTAGGAGAGTAATCCCCAAACCAGAAACTTTTTTGTACCTACTAGTGGCATTCTAAGAAAAAAAGGTCAATTAAAAAATACCACTGGAAAATCCAAGACCTTCTCGGACACTCCACCTCACAACTTTTCCTTTAACACACAAGTCAAAGAGACTCCTCCACCACAGCTCGATACTGTTCGGTTTGGGCAGCATTGACTCTCCCTCATAGTTTTTTCTCATAAAAAACACGTCTTCTTGGGGGGAGGAGGACCCCTCTTATTCATGAATTAAAATATATATAAAAAATCACTAAAATAGGTTTACACTGATGCCCTATGTCACCCCAACATAGGTAGGTATTCACAAGGGTACTATGATAGCACGAATCTCTTTGTGGAGTCCCTGCTCAAACCTCCATGCTCAGAGGTATCAATCATGGATCATGTCTTGGGAGTAGCATGAAGGTTTTGTGAATCTATTTTCATACTCAGTCAACATCATCCATCCCTATTGAAACTAGAGGAGCTTTTAACATTTAATTGATTTCAAGTATGAGGGGTAGTACTCCTCATGAAACATGTTCTAGAATTTATCCCACAAGAGTGTTGACTCATTGAGTATCTGATTAAGAAAACTCCAAAAACACCCAACTACTTTGTAGAAAAAGTTTGGCTTCCAATACCACCATATATTCTATCGATGTCCATGAAAGCCTGAAGAGGTGGGCCACCAACTCGAATCAAAGCTTTGTTGCTCAGCGGTTTGGCTCACCGTGAAACCTCAATGATCTCTATCGTTGGAACTCACGAAGTGCGTTCGGCCTGTGCACATCCTCAACCTTCTTTGCTGGGGGTATCTACTAATAAATATGTGGGGGTTCTTTTACCTTTCCCTAGAGGAAGGGGTCACATGATGGATCTTAATCTAAGGCCTTGTTGCTCATAGGGTCATCCTCACAAACTAAATCTAATATCTTGGATGGTTGTCATCGTAGAGACATCCCGAATGATATCAAGGAGTACCGAAGTCAGATGAGCATGTATATATCAATAACACTAGAGAGATAACTCATTAAGGAAAGTAAAATAATCAATCCTATATGATGCATATACCATTTTTTCCATCAATCAGTGTCTTCGGGTGTCGAGTTGACAAGCGGGTAATCAGTGTTCTCGTGAACGAATGTGTCAGCCACCCATACCATCACTCGACTCCCTGGCCTGAGAGCCACTCTTGAGACACGTCAACATTGTTTCCCTAAACCCAACCAAGAACTTTTTAGTGAAACATCTTAATAATGTCTCAAGGGTCGAACCAACTCGGATACAACTTTTTTAGGACCCGGCCCTAATCGGGCTCGAACTACAATTACCCCAATCCCACCTCTAAAGGCTAGGGGTTGGTGACTAGAACCAAAGGAATAAAAAATTGGGGATTCCATTTCATAAACACCTAGACACACACACACACACACAACCAACTAAATGAAAGAGTTCATCTAGAAAAGAAATAAAATATGCCACTGCTATAAATAAAATTAACATGCTTGAACCTCTAGATAGTACGAAGGGTACAGTAGTGTATACTAAAAAATTAAGGGAAAAAATATTACCAAACCAGAAACCTATCCAAACTAGAAGAAAAATTAAAAATATTAACAAGTGAGAGAGCCCTGCTTCTGTATCCCAACTCTGACCACTATACATGGTCCATTTAGTCTATATCCCTAAGATCCTCTGAAATCACAATCAACCTATCTGTTTTCTTCAAAAGAAATGACATGTGTTTGGGAAATCAAATACAGGGGTGAGTATATACATACCTACTAGAACACCTCAAAAAGGTGAAGGGGGAGCAGTAAGAGATAAAATGAAGAAAAGCAGTAGAGAAAATAAGGTACAACAATAGTGAATGAAAGGAGTACAACTCAACCCAACAAGAGAGTGAAATTAAACACATCCAAACACAAGGATCTAGAAATAGGGAGAAGATGAATTTCTCATAGAGTCTATGCTAATTATAGTATAAGAGTAGACTCATCCAACCACGAGAAGCTAAACATGGAAAGCATGTGGTATACCCTGCATGTATTCACCTCTCTTGGAAGTAGAGTGGCCAAAAACCATGTAGTGGGAACCAAAAAAGAATATATATATATATATATATATATATATATCTACACGCGCTCAGTTAAAGAATCCCAAACGAGGGAGTAAGGGGAACTCCATCTCAAAGATCATCCCAAAAAAGTGAGTATCCATCAGTTATAAGGTAAAAACCATCTGCATTTCCCAATACCTCATCATCTACTTAGGAGTCACAAATCAAAGGGGCCAAAATTACTGCACCTCGATACTATCTTCTTTGGGTGGCACTGACTCATCTGCATGATTTTAAGTCACGTTACAAGAATGTGTATTAGTGGGGGAAGGAACCCCTCTTTCCCAGAAATCCTTTGGTAAATCAAACCACACCTCACCACTATGCCACATAGTCGAGGGTCTTCTCTGAACCACCAGGGACTACGCTACCCAACCTAGTAGGAGGTTCAGCTCGATGTCTTCCCAAGAACCACACTCTAGGTCAACTTAGTATCTTCTCATGGGATACTCTCTACGTCATCCTGGTATCTCCTTGGGGACTACTCTTTGGGTCAGCCTGGTATCTCCTCAGAGACTACTCTCTAGGAAAGCTTGGTATCTCCTCAAGGACTACTCTATGGTTCATCCCAGTATCTTCTCATGGATAATGCTACCTGGAATAGTGGGAGGGTCATCCCAAAACAATAATGGTCATACTCATTGGATGGTACCTTTTAGGAAGCACTAAGGAACGCTGGCCATCCCTGATGAATGGTACGCCTTAGAAAGCATGTTGCTGCAATCATCATGTATCTCCATATATAAGAGTTGCACATAGAACATCTCTAATCATATCTCAAAAACAATTACATAGGGGACCATCACATTCTAAGTTGAAGAACACTCTGGATAGGCTAATCATAAGTTCTATCCCAAAAAATGGGATATGAAGAATTGAAGAATTCACAATGTAGTAAACAATCCTTGTGGGGCCCACATGTCATGCATCCCCACCTCATTTCCTATCGTTTTACCTAGCCATTCTCAGGTACTAAACTATGAACAGGTACCCCTAGGAGTTTCATCTTACTCCCAGAGTAACTGACGCACCTAGTTAAAAGGCCAACGAGAACACAATGCTCTTCATTGATCTGGAGGTCCAAAAGAGTAATTAAATTGGTACACCTCTTTAAAGGTCTCAAGAAAATTGGAAGACATATCTTCATACACATTCTCCACTCTCACAAGAGTTGAGGTTGACCCAAGCCATGGGTTCTCTTCCAACAGGTCAAAAGTATCTTCCACTAATATTCCTTTCATGTTTCCACATTTAATGAGATCATGAATACGGTTTTTCTCATCCATAAAGATCACTCCATTGTGATCCTTGTGGAAAAACATGCAAGATCAACTATTTATTCTCCTCAAATGGATATATGATGGAAAAAGTTGTAAGTTGTTGCATTTCACTTGAAAGGAATATCATGGGTTCAATGCATTAATCATGGTATAATTATTTGGATCACACCATTGTGATCCTCACAGAAAAATACACAAGATTGACTACTCGTTCATCCAGAACAGACACACAGGGAAAATTTCACCAAAATGACCAAACTAGGCCTTGTGGGGCTGATATCTTGATTTGAGTTTTAAACGCCTAGAATTGGTCTTGGAAAGTCTGATCAAGGTCTAGGGTCATGCTTCTTTAGACAACATGTCAAATGGAATTCCAATGTAAGAGTTATGGTGGGTCGAAGATTTAATAATAATATTAAATCAATTATTTCATGGGCATTTCATGGGCCTAGGTCTCGGGTCAGAGAAAATTATAAAAAGTGGTCTTAAAAAATTTTCATCTTCAATGGGGTCACACAGCCACTGATGCCTCATTGATCAGACTTCGCATGGGTAATTTATGAGGAATTAAATTAATAATAATAATAATATTTTTTTTTATTTTTTTTGTTTTTGTTTTTTTGTTTCTGTTTTTCCCATCCCCCTAGGGTTTCTAACATTCCCCCAATTTCTCAACCTTTTGTCACCCCTGTGCCACCTGAATGCTTCCCTCTGGCCATCCGCCACCTCTAGCACTCTGTCGGCTCCTCCATCCGCCTGGCCTGGTACCTCGTCACGCTGCTGCCTTAGACTGCCATTGTGCCGCTTCCTCGGACTATTGTGCTACTCCCGCTCAAACTTTCCCTACTCTCACCACCAAAGTTACATTAAACCATCATCATACCACTTGGGATCCACCTACTACACTCGCTAGAAGACCCACAACCACCTGCTCACTTTCCTGGAGCCACGTCGGCCTGCTCCACCAAGATCATGCACTTGTCATGACCTGGATAGTTGCGCACACACTGCCACACCTTCGGAGAGACACCTCTCCTTCTATCGAACCCAAAACTATGAAACGATCTCAGATATATGATCCTAATGTCATTATCTATGCATAACCAGTCTTTTCTGATGATTTAACTATCGTTTCATCAATCTGCCTCAAATCCAGGTGCTCGATTGAGCTCGGGTCGCCCGGCAATTGTCGATACCAGAACCACATGGTTCCAACGGCAAATAACTCATAGAAATTGGGAATAACAGAACATAAAAAAAGTTTTTGGATTTTTTTCCAAGAGTTCTTGGCCAACGATCAAGAGGAGGCATCCATAATACATGAACAATTGAGAGATAACATGTTCTTAGCTTTTGGGATCCGAAAAAGGGGAACATATTGAAGGACTAATTATCAACATGCTCAATCATGTAATCAAAGGCATAAAACATAAAACACAATTTCTACTTATATTTTATCATGTGTTTCTAATGAAGGATGCATTCATCGATGAAGGGGGAGAATCTGTTGCGCTCCACGCATCTCAATCGGTCTAGGTCTAGGGGTTCATCGTTCGTTTCTCGTTGTTCGTTGTTTGCCAACAAGAGAGAGAGGAGATGAGAGGAAGAGAATCCATCATTGGCAAGGGGATTATAAGAAAAAATCTATAATATATTAATTTATTCTCATAAATTAGGTTTAGGATATTAATCAAATAATTAAATAAATAATTATTTAATTATTCGTCCATGATGGGCCATAAGCCAAACTCCCGATGCCTCCAAAGGTCGTACCCTACCTAGGGTAAAACCTACTTTCCAAACTCAATGGTGGTATTATATTTGTCATCAGATCCCCCATACATTTGTTATTTGGGTTTGAGCTACTAAATAAATAATTTAATGATTTAATTTATCCATTTAACACACCGCCATAGAGAGAGGGGTCTGAACATCACACACCGACTCATTTTATGTCACACCTAGGGTAAAAACCGCATTCTGAACCCATCCATGTCCTTAAAATTTCTGATTCGAGAAACCATTTAATTTGTATCATTTTCATTTACTAATTGTGCGTGCGTAATATAAAACACAATTCATATTTTTATAAAAAAATAATTCCAAGAACACCGAGCTTTAGAATTTCATGTCGTCTCAATGCCCAAATCCAGAATAATATTTAAAAATATTTCAAAGTCTTATTAGGAAAAATTCAGGTCTCTATAGGCATAATAGATATAAAAAGATATAATAAATTGAATAAGAATAATATAACATATAGAAAAATATAAAAAAATATAACAATAAACAATGAAGGCATAAACAACTAAGAAACTGAAATAGTAATGAAAATCCATATGATTAATCATATATGAAATGATATCATGGCATGAGGATACAAAAAAAGGGTATATGGGTGATAGAAATATACATCATACTATAAAAATGTACCAAAATGGAAAAATAAATCTCCACTGGCATCATAGTCATACACCTGATCATTTTCTCCCACCATCTATTCTATAAGAGAAATCAATCAATCCTCCAGGATAGGGAAATTTCCATTATCCACAACTGTAGTCATGGAGTCTATTCGGGTACCAAAGGTGTCCCGAGTAGAGTGTGAGATAAATTCAGTAGGCCACCACCAATGGTGTCTAGAATAATATATACATTGTACATAACATAGAAGTGTGAAGATATGAATGAATAATAGAAAATTCTGGATAATAAATACCGGTTGGTTCAAGTTCATGTAAAACACATGGAAGACTCAACCTGCTTCGGCATATGTCAGAATGTATGATCTCAGTGACCATGGGTATCCATATATATATATATAAGTAATCATATATCGTAAATATATATGTATAGAAACTATATATGTGAGGACATATATAAGCATATGCGTGGATACTAGGTGTTAGAGGGACCCAATTCAAAACACAGGCATCCATAACTTGTATAATGATCTATAGGCTCCAACAAAGGGTACAATCCCTGAAACTCATATGAATGTGAGACATCTTGTCCATTGTTTGAGATGGTGAGTTGTTTCCTCATGACCAACACTCATTGAAAATGAACATGGTGCATCATTCTCATCATCAAGAAAGATTCAATGCTGTGGGACCTCATTCCCAACACCCAACATAAGGGAGAGTGAATGGCCATGCTCAACAGAACTCTTAACTGTTGTCCACTGACCATTATCCATTTTCTAATAATTATAATAATCATGAGGGATAACCTCTAAATAATTATAATCATTAGTCTCAATCTATCCATGTGAGTCACAGTTATATAATCCATATAAATATAAATATTCAACACTTGGAGTGACTTTAACACCCATTACCATCTAATTTAATTAACCCATTTTGTTTAAAAGTATGTAAAATATTGTTCAAGGTCAAAATAAACACATAAAAGGTGTTTTAGTAAATTAGAAAATTATATAAAAGTGTGAAATTATTTTGAAACACCCAAATATGTTGTTTAAAAGGGGTAGACAACCTATAATAATTTAATATGTGTATATGGGTATATCACAACATGATTTAAATAAATAAATAAAGAAAGATAGATATTAAGGCCTCTAATGGAAATGTTCGGTGAGTGGAAAGAAAATGAAGCTGTGAAAAAATTTCATGTTTTAGGAAAAATTGATATATCATCTACTTTAGGTTATTAGATGACCACTCATCAGGTATCAAACTTTGATTCGAAGAATAACAGAAGATATCATATTAACGGACTAGCTCCATGAAAATAGGGAAGACAAGCTCGCACTAATATAGTGTAAGATATGGGAAGGTAAACTATGATAGAAATAAAGAAGATTAAGGTTCTTACAATTGTTGATCCAATTTGACTGATGATATTGAAAACAGATTTTAGATGGAGGAGTTTTCAAGATCTCTTGGTGAGGTGATGGGAGACCTCATAAAAGGAAGGACATGAAGATTCTATCCACTAAAGAGAAAAAAGGATGTGGGATGAGGGTTTTAAACCATTTTTTAAAAAATTGAAAAATCACCCAAAATAGGATCATGTGGTTTGACCACATGTTTGGCCAAACTGTGTTGAAACCATGCCCCAAAATCATCCCATGAACCCCACTTGCATGATTTAGGCATACAATTTGACTAACTGTGCACAAGTCGTGTGAAATACCTCTGTCAAAACGTTTACAAATAACACATGGGAATGCGACCTGGATCACATGACTTTAGAAAAACCATGTGGCCTCTCCTATTCATTGGTTACCTCACATGGTTGAGTCACACAGTTATCACTAACTATTCTCTAACCAAGTGGCTTAGTTTGCCTCTCCAATTTCTGGAACATCGGGCTCTGAACAAGCCCCTGATGCTCATGAGACCTACCTATGTTCATAGGCTACACTATCTAGGATAAAACAAAGAATATAAACTTGAAAAAAATGATCCATACATTCATGAGAATTAATGTAATTATAGTACTCAAATGTATCATACCATATATGATTTACTTATGACCTTTTTTATATTTTATTATCAATTACTTGTTAAAATGATGTTTCATGTAATAACTACTTGATTTTTCATGTATTTTTAGTTTGGTATTCTGGGTCAATTTAATTTGATCATGGTTCTATCATCTCCAAAATTTTAACGATGATATTAATATTAGATATTTTCATTATATATGTCTTCAGAGTAATCCAATAAAGTTGAATATATAAAATGAATTACACTTTTCATAGAGATTGTAGGTCGTACGTATATGAATGAATGTTGTTTCCATTTTCTAGACGAATGAAATGAAATAAAAGTAAATAATATATTATCTTTTGAACAATTATTTTTATATAATATATATCAAATATTTTCATTAAAAATATCCTTATTACCTTCAATTTAAAGCATAAGTGAAGAACGAATCACATCACTTCATGAGGCGGTTGTCCACCGTACACACCTACGACGTTATCGTATTCCTATAGAATAGAAAGTAAGAAGTTGTGTGTTATATTAATATTTAAAAATTATAATTATGTAATAAATATTATATAAATATGTTATATACATTTTCATATATATCCCTGATAGGTAGTGATGTAAATTTTATTACATCGATTTGCGAGGTGGCAATCTATCGTACACATGATCGATAGTTTCATTTCCCTCTTGATAGAATATGAGATAGATGTAGATCATTCCAATAATATAATAACATCATAGTATATGTTAGATAATATTGTTATTATATCAGTATAAATTGCTTATATTTGAAGGATGTTCAATAAAAAATAAAATTGGTTAATAACAATATATATTCTTCAAATAACCTCTTTATATTTACAGCAAAAGCCTTCCGAGGATGGATTAATAATAAAACCATGGACTCTAGGATGTGAGTATGGAAGAAATGAAATTATTTTGGAAATTATTTTATAAACCAAGTGGTTTTATATGTGTGAAGCATAGAGGAGATGGGGAGGAACTTTTATATGTGGGGGAGAGGAAAAACATGTAATTTTTTAAAAGAATTACTAATTCATGTCACCACATTTATTAAAAAAAATAAAGAAATGGATTTTTTAAAAACAATAAAGAGTAACCAGATTTTTAACACAAAAAAAAGGATAAAATATTTATCATTCTCAAACATTAGATGAGATAATGTCAAAATATGGCCATAAAATTTGAATATGAAAAGTTTATACGTCATTCTATACATTATTTTTCTAGTTCAACCCTGGGTGGACCAATTTTAACCTTAACTATGATGATGAATTTTTCCTATTTTTAATATTCATTTGGACCAAAAATTATGTTTAAATTATTATATAATATTAATTATTTTGAGTAAAAATATGAAATACTTTTTTCTTAATTCCATTCAATGAATAAAAAACATTTAATTTAATATTAAACCAGCAGTCAGAACAAAAAAATGGAGTTCCAAAGAGATATTTTTTATAAATATTATAAGTTTTAATATAATAATTCAATATGTAATTGATTAAAATTATATAAAATTTATTAATAAATATAAAATTGTACTAAATTATGTTTTAAAACCATTTTAAAAAATAGAGAATGTAAATTCTTTAAATATAAAGTAATTTTTAATAAAAATTAGTATTATTCACTATTCAGAAAAAAAAATATTTTCATAAAATTATAAACAATTTATCCTAAAATAATTTTAACATGTTGGTTTAAAAAATGATGTTAATTTTTTTAATTAATTTTTCTAAAAGTTTCAATAAAATAATTTTATTTTTTGTTTACAAAAAGCAATACAAATCAATTTTTTGAGAAAAATAATATTTTTAAAACATATAAACACATTATTAAAACCTAAGTAATTTTTTATAAATATATTTTCAATATCTAAAACAATTTTACATAATTTAAAAAAATTATTCGAATCCATACAATAAAATTAAACAGGTAGGTTATAAGAGTCGTGTTTAAATAATAATATTATTAGTATATCATATTTCTTTAAAACACGGTGTTGTGTGAAACATAAGCTATCAAAAAAAATTAAATTATATGAAAAATATAATTCATAAAAACTAATGGTTCTACAAGATAAAATATTAAAATTTTAGAAAGGTAGATATTATGTGGAATTCCTAGGAATACATCCATGTATGGATACTACAAGTGGACGTGGTTTTGGGATAAATACATCAAGGTGTAATAACCAAAAAAAGGTTTGGTAGAGTATTTATTTTCTATCATCCTTGATTACAGGGATAATTATTTTTATTTTTACTTTTTTTTAAACTCCTAGTGTATATTATATAGTTAATTCACATTTTCCTTACAAACCATTATGACAGGTTTTAAAAGATGATGATAATGAATGGCCTACATTAATCCTAATCTATATTATATTTAAAATAAGTATTCTTGATTTAGAAATATTATAAATGATTAGGTGGTTTACAAATATGATTATTGCATCAAAAACTATGCATTTGGGTTGTTGCTAATGTTTGGAATGAGGAGGTATCATGTTGACACTAAATATGATGGGAAATGTAGTGATTATGATAAACCAAATTGGATTCTATCAGGAGAGAAATATATTTTTTATTTTCCTAGTCAATTATCATGATATATGGTTAAAAAAATTTACCTTACCCAACTTTCATACTCACTAAAGAATATAAGGATAGAGTTTGTTGAGATATTAGATAGTGGAGACCATGGTGGAAAGAAGACTCAATTTATATCATGTCAGAAATGTAGAAAGATACAACCCAAGGAATGTTTCAAAGTAAGGGGAATATGTTTTCTATATGGGAATAAAGGACATATATTATTTAATTACCAAGTATTTAAATGTATTATTTGTGGGGAACATGGTAATTATCCAAGTTAATGCTCTAATCCAAGGGTCGTCTCATAGAATATAAAAGGACCTATACCATGAAAATCATTTAAGTGGAAGGGTATAAGTGTTTAAGTATTGGTATTTGATAAATATTTTTTTGAAGTGTTACATTAATGATATTTTGGTTATACGAATCATGAAACATATAAGTATTGATCCAAAATATTTTTTTAAGTATTTAAAATCATATTTTGAATGCTACTAATGACCTCTAAGGTTTATTTAAAGGTGAGGTAATATTTTATGGAAAAAACATGATTGGGGAAAAGATAACCCTTAATATGTTCCTAATGTTGAATTAGTATTTTTTAGTTGGGATAAAAAGATTATTTAAATTTATAAATAAAATCATATAGTGTTAGGGGCCTTGAAAATGGTTATTTATTTGTTGATAAATTAATATATGATGGAGTTTACTTCATTTTTTGGATTCATGGAATATATTAGATAATATGTCATTTAATTTTAGGAATAAGTGTATAGTTAATTTGGGAAGTGGTTATATTTTCATTTATTTTTTTGGGATAAAGTTATTCAAATATTTATAAGGTGACCTTAAGAGTTACATTATAATGTTTCAGGGATTAATGTTCACTATATTTTTGAAATTTAGTGACCTTTTATAAATTTTTAAATTTTTAATTTATTCGGACGTATTTTGTAAGGATTTTAAGTATAATACTTATGTAATGGATCAATATTATCTTTGGGTGTTACTATTGATTGAGATTTTATAGATTAATTTTTTATATTGTATAACTTGTTCAAAGAATTTTTGTTTTTAAAATTTAGTGACCTTTTTATAAATTTTTAAAATTATAATATTTTCAAACGTATTTTGTAAATATTTTAAATATTTTACTTATGAAATTGATCAAGATTATCTTTGGGTGTTACTATTAAGGTTTTACAGATTAATATTTTATATTGGATAACTTATTTAAAGCATTTTTGTTTTTTTGTAAATATTTAGAAATGAGTGGAATGAATTGTCACTGTTTTGTAGATATTTTGATCTATTAAATTTTAATTTTAGTGCTTCAAGCATAAAAATAATTCATCTTGGATATTCATTTCGTGGATTAGGAAATGAAGAGGAAATTGATTGAAAAAAACCAATGGATTAAATTTTGATTATTAGAATTAAAATATAGAATGAAAGTATATTTTTTTGGAACTCTCTATATTGATTTTAATATAATCCATAAAATATAAAAAAAGGATCTTAAAATAAAAAATTTAAACATTTACCATCATTTTCGATTAATCCAAGGTATTTTTACTCATCATTGATTTATAGATCTCTGGTCGTTAAGTTTCATCTTTTATGTTCTCTATCACAATCTATCATCACATGGGAATTATTTTCTTTTCCATGTACATATTTTTACTTTCCAGTAATGTTATTTGGTTTGGAAACATTGATTTTTTTTATTATATATGACCTTCATATTTCCATTTCCCTCTTTCTAAGAGAAAATTTAATTAACCCTCTTACAATATTTGTTTTCCAAAAAATGAATTTTTAAATGTAAGACACTTGATTTATGGGTAAAAGTTTAAATTGATAGGATGAAATTTATTTATGATGGAGAGAATGATAATCCCTGAGATTTTAAAATATTAAGATTATATTCGATAGTGTATAAAATATGCAACACTGAGTTTAAAATAACCCTAAAATATTTTTATTATTTTAATATGGTCATTATAACATATCCATTGAGTTGTTGGGAATGAAAAAGTATAAAAACATTATGGAATAAATATATATATATATGAATCACATATTCAATACAAATTTATTTATTATTATTTTATGAAATAATCACTCATTTATTTTTTAAGTCATTTAATTCTTCAAAAATAAATTTTTTCAGAAATGATGTTTATTGATTTTTGTGAGAAAATAAAATATTTAATTTTTCCAAATTTTGGAAATTTGATTTTAAAAAATTAACATCATTTTTCAAATCAGCAATTCAAAATTAACTTTGGGTGAAATTTTGCGATTTTTTGAAATAGGTTGATTTTTTCGGTGGATAAGGTAAAATACAAATATTTTTTTAAAAATTATCATTTATATTCGTTGAAAAGACCCATAATTTTTTGAAATTGATCATAAATTATTAAAATTATCCTTTAAATAAAAATAATCAAATAGGAATATAAGATATACTTTATCTTGGAATAAAAATACATATATACTTAAAAAGACATTTTATTTTTCCGAAAGATGTTTTTCATCGTGATTTGCAGGATTATTATAAAATGAATTTCTAAAATTTATAGAGAATTGATTGTGTAAAATGGATTATATATTTGGATTCATTATAATTAATATTATTTATAATGATTAAAATAGTTTTTGTTCATAATTAATAGTAAAATAGTAAAAAAATCACCACGATAAAAGGGTAAATCGGGTTAACCTAAATTAAAAATAAGTTAAAAGGCCACCAATTTTCATCTTCAAACTTATTGGATGAATATATATTTACCCTTATAACCATATTATGGATATTTTTTTTGTGACACTTATCCATAAAAGTGACCTATATAATATTTTCAATAATGATAATGACAAAATGCCACCCTCTTTTATTTAAATATATCATATGTGTTCATAAAGGGAGAAATAAAAGTTTTGAAAAAATATTAATTTTTTATTTTTAGAATAATGAAATTAATTAGAAGTTGTTAATTTATTTCTAATTTTTTTTAATGAGGTAATTACTTTAAATGCTTACACAACACCGATGATGTGTTTTTTTTAATTAGAAATAAAATAAAATAAATGATTATAAAAATGTTAAATGTTATATAATTTGAATGAATTATTATGTTACCAAAATACTTGGGATAATTATGACATATTTGTTGTGTTTTAAATGATTATATTTTAATTCCATATATGTCTTGATATTTTTAAATTCAAATTAAATGAATATTTTCGGAATTGACATTAGTGATATTTTATAATAAATATTGTATTATAAAATTATTTAAAATTACTAAAAATAATTATCTTCACCCATGTTAATGAGACATGGTTCATAATATTAGATATGGACCATTTATGGGCCTCTTTGTTGTTTATAGTAACCTTATTAACCATTTCATTGAAAATAATTTAATATAGTAGTAATTTTCAAAATAGATTAACATGGGTTAAAACAATACGATAAGGGTGAAAAAAATGAATTAATCATGTAATAAATTTATTGGTTAAAAAAATTTATAATAATTCATATATAATATTAAATTATTATCAATTTAGATCCATTTTAATTGGAAAAATACTTTATATTAATTTAATACTTTAATAAACTTGAAGAGTTCCCCACTCATCCCTTATAAAAGGGCACATACACTCCTCTTTTCTTTAAACTTAAAAAAATCGCTTCAGAGAATACCATCCCAAGTATATTCCATACATCCATCTCAATATACTATATACCCTATTTATTATAAAACCAACATAGTAAGAAATGTTTTTCAATCAATAGAGGTTGTCTCAAGAAGAGGTGTCATTCTTAACTGAGCATTTTGTTTTATTTCCTATTCCACCTCCGTTAAATATTATTGATCCATGATAATATTATAAAATTATAATCTACCATTTAATGAGTTTTTGTTATGCTAATTTAATAACCTATATCCCTCTCTTATTCCATAAAATTGGAAATGAAATCATCATTCATGTTTACGGTGGACTACCGCCACGTGAATAGATGTAATTTGTATTCTATAATATCCTATCATGGTATTTTATGATGATTTATTTAATATATATATATATAATTAATAAAAAATGATAACATTTTTTATATGTACATGTGGACTACCGCCTCCAGGAAGCAATGTGATTCAGTTTTCATCACTGCATCACATGGATGTTATATAAATACATTCAATGAAATAATATGTCATTTATGACACTATTATAATTATATAAAGATAAAATAACACTTAATTTCTTTCTATAATGATATTTAAAAAATGGAAACATTACTCATGTTTATGTAAGACATACCATCTTAAGAATTATAACATAGATCATTTTTCATAAACCATATTTCATGGATGGTTTTAAAATATATAGTTTGATGTATAAAAATTATAATTATTTCATGATTATTATTCTGAATATTATGGAACAATGACCAATTTATGCATATTTAACATGCTGAGTAATTGTTGGATATATGAACCGAATATCATCAAAATGGACAACGTGAACTTAATTTCATAAGAAATTAAATATAACATGGAAATAAATAATTTTAAAGGATTAATAAACTTGAAAAAATTTCTTAAGAAATTAAATAACTTACATAAGTTTATTATTTATGAATAAAAATAATGTGTGGATGATTCAGACATGAGGTATGAGATTTTCTGACAATTTCTAATCCATTAAGGCATATTCGGTGTTACGTACATATTTAATTATATGTGGTTTATATACTACCCCTTGTCGGTATTTAACATGTATATATTTTTATTCATTAAGATTGATGATTCAATTCATGTTATCTTTTTAAGAGAAATGTTAAAAAGAAAAATTTTATCTTATTTCTCTTTTTGATCAACTGTATTTTTCTTCAATAACCATATTTTTCAAAAAAAATTAGAAAAATTCTTTTATTACTAAAATGATTTATTAAGGGAATTATAAGTTATAATTTACTTTTAAATGGTTTTAATAGAATATTTATAATGTTTCTCATTAAAATTTTTATTTTCAACCATTTTATATAAATTCAAAAGGAATGTTTTCTTTTTTAATGTATATGGAATTAAAAGACTTTCCCACTATCATAACTGTCAAACACCCTTTAGATTATTATATAACATTTAAATGATTTTTGAAAGGAAAATCATTATAATAACTTATATTAAATTTTTCCTATCTATTTTATTATATTATTTTAATGAATTGACTTTACTATAAAATATAATTTTGATATAGTAATCTCACATATCTTAATTAATTTTGGGAACGTTAACTTTTTATTAAAACTTTCACTTTATTATGATCATTGGATATTAAATTTATCATAAATATACATATTATTTGTTTCATGGATATTATCATTTCCTAAACTTTATAAAAATTATACTTATAATGTTTTACTTTTATTTTTATTTTATTGAATTGGGAAATATTGATATTTCATATTATTTATTCAATATAGACATTTATTATTAATGAATATTGTTTGTAAACTAAATTTTCCTTTTAATATAATAGGATTTTATTGGATATGATGTGATAGGTGGGGATATAAATTATATATCCCCTTTCAGTATTAATCATTTCATTTATTGAAAATTATTTTATTATTATCCATGAGATTAATAAATTGAAATTATACGTGTGTGCATTTCATGCTCAAGTTATACATTAAATGTATTTTTTAGTTGTTTACCTTCCCATATTGATTATGTGATAGTGAAAATTTATCATGTTATATTAAATTAAATTTAAAAGTTTTTTATCTCAAAAATGATTTATTTTAAGGGAAAGTTTCACATTTTATGGTTTCAGTAGCATTTGGTCTTAATTGAAAAGTGGCCTAATTTGGGGTTTTAATTGTTCTAATTTATTTCTGTATTTTAGCCATAACATTTTATATAATAAAAAAATAGAAAAATTATTATTTTATAGGTTTATATATTAATTTATATTAATTTAATTTTTCTGTTCCCAAAACTAAATATACCATTTAAGGCCCAAAAACAACTAATATGTCAGGAATTGATATCTATTCATAGATCAATAGATTTCATAGGTTGGGACTATATATAGAATATAAATATCCTAATTGAGAAGAAATTCTACATGAATAAATAAAACATATGAATGAAAAAGTTATATTATTATGGCCACATTTGATTCCTTTTTTTCAAGGCCATAATTGCATGGTAAATTGGATATATAGAATTTGAAGAGTCTTCTTGGGAAAAACATTTTTCCAAGGTAAATAAGATGTAACACTCACCAAATTTGGCTAATGAAGCTATAATTTCTTGATTCGATAGATAATACATAAGGGACCAGCCATAATGAAGAATACATGTCCCAATACAGCCATTAAATATTTATCTCATGCATAATAATTCAGAATAATATTTTTAGATAAAAAATATCTCTCCCCTCACCCTATAAAAATATTTTTCATCGTTATTTCAAAGTATTGGATGATACAATAAATATTTATCTAGTGTTATGATATATTATAACCCTATATTTTATTTTATTTTCATTCAATAATTTCATTTAAATATTTAACTTTAGTGTTAACCTTTCTCTCTTATTATATCTCTCTTTCGTTTTCTCTGCCTGTGTTCTTCTTCACTCTAAACTCTTATTCTCAATATCATGATTATCTAAACCTAGAATGTTTATGGGGGAGTAATATAGTGATTAAACCATGTCCTTGAACATTGAAACTTAATTTTTCTTATTTTATTCGTGTGATGTCGAGGTGGATCTTAGCGGTTAATGTGCCTTTATGTCTCTACATTCCACTTGAGGTTTAGATTTTGTTTCTGCAATATTCTCCCTTGATTGAGGAGGTGGATATGTGGTCCCTTGGTTATTATTGAGTGAACTGTATATTCAAAACCATAGGTATAAGATGATGTTCACAAATAATATAGAGTGAGATAAGTAAGTAAATTTAAAACTAATAATAATACAATAAATGTTCAATTTGAGTTGTTCTATTAGGAATATGTCATTTCCCTTTAACTTCAATATATTCTAATTTATTATGTTTTCATTGAATTTTCATGTTTAATTTTAGTATTTCATTATAAATTATCTAGCTGGAATTTATTTTAGTTTTACTTCATAAATAAAAAATAAAAAATAAATCTAGAATTAGATGTAATGAGTGACTGGACATAATATCTCCTCAAGATAATGTCTTAGGTTATCCCATATTTTTCACTCAGTTAAAATATTTTTAGAGTGAACATGGAAATGCTTCATCATTATGCATTATTGATTATTCATATCTTTTTTTGTATGAAACTCTTACCAATTGTCTGAGCTCACCCATTATTTGTTTTATTTTCCCCAGGATATAAAGAAAGATATTATGAATAATATAAATGATATAAGAATTTTTTTATCTATATATTTTATATTTAAAATTTAATATGAGAATAATGTATGTACCTATTTTTTCAAAACTAAAAATCAAATCAATCCATCAGGATGATATCATTTTTATCTTATAAAAATGTAGTAATGTAGACACCCAATCTAGGCTACTGGGGTCTGGGTCTTTACAATTTCAGAGTATAAACTCTAAAAATAATTCTGGACAGAATTAGTTAGTACATATGTACACATTCAAAATATATTTTTACTAAGACAAGAAGTAAAATAATCTCCCAATGAAATTGGGTATAAAAATACATATTTTGTTAAATACTTTATTGTATTTGGATGTACCTTCTTGATAAAGATTAAAAATAAAAACTTGGGGAAATTTGAAGAAAGAGTTTAGGAGTGATTTTCTTGGGATATACTACCAATAAATGAATCTACATGTTCTAGAGTAAATAATCATATGAATTTATAGAATCATGTGATGCTAAGGTTAATGAAAATATGTTCAAATAAATAAATTATGTAAATAATCATACTAATGTTGTAAGAGAATGAATATTACAACATTCCAAACAAACTGACGTGTATAATGAATGATTTTTATAGGAGGTACAGTAAATTAATAATAAAATTTTTGGTGATAAGGAAGAAATTAAGGGAAAAACTCCAAATTATTGAAGACATATAAATAGGTTTAACCAACCAATATTATCGTAAGAAGGGTTGATCTAGTTAATAAAATAAGGAAACCAGGAACTGGTAATCAAAAAACACTCATGTCTAAATTTGATCCATGATCACTCTCAGAGGCTGTTGAACATAACGAGTGGATGAAATCTATTAATGAATAATTATATTAGGTTGAGGAGAATGATATGTGGGATATTTTTCCAATACCGTTAGATAAAAATTATATAATAATTAAATGGTTTTTAGGAACTAGGTAAATGAAAATTTATATCATTCAAGAAAGAAATCTTAAATTTCCTTCAAATAATATTCATATGAAAAAAATATTTATTTTCAAGAAATAATATCCTCTATTGCAATACTTGAAACTATTATAATATTTTTGGAAATTTTTTCTCCTCAAATATATAAAGCATATTAAATGGATTTCAAGTCATCATTATTAACTAGGGATGTTGAGAAATATTTTTATATAGAATGACCAGATGGATTAATCTCATAAAATAATGGAATGAAAGTTTGTAAGCTAACGATATCCTTGAATGTGAGGAAGCAGGATCCCTAATCATTGAAATCAAAAACATGATAATTTCCTCTAAACATTAATCATTTCAAGAGGAAAAGTTGAAAAAAAAATATTTATTTAAAGTAAAAAGGTACCAAATATTTAATTATAATTAATTATATTTATGAAATAATCATTCCATGTGATAAATTTTATATGTGTTAAGAGTTTTAATAGTGTATGAATATGTGATTTGAACTTTCTATGATTGGAGGAATGAAATTATTTCTTGCGATAAAAATTTAATATAACGATATCTATATATTTATTCCATAATAAAATTATGAAATTGATCTACTAAATAACTTTGTAATTTTAGATTGAATTGATTTTTATATACCTATTTTTGTTGGTATGAATATGAGTAAAGATTACGTTAGCTAATGTGTGAATCAAAAAGACTTTTAATTGTTTATCGAAATCTTACTCCACCTTAAAACATCTCATACATACATTGTTTAAGTTGTAAAAACATGTGTTAGGTATCAAAGTGATTCTAAATAATCTCACATGAAATTTTCCTAGAGAATATTGAAGAATTTCAAAGGAAGTAAAAACTATGGATTGATGTATAAAAAAATAAACTGAACTTACTTGGGTTCATGGATTATGATTTGGATTTTGAATCTAATGATCAAAAATCAATATTTAGAGGAACATTTATTTTGGGATATAGTTGTTTTTCTGTCATATTAAGGTAAAATGTTCACTAAAATTGATCACAAATAAATTTAAATATTTTTTTGAAACTCATCCATGTACTCAAATGATGAGGATGAATGTACGGCTTATGTATTTTAGGGTGAATTTTGAGAAATCACAAAATATTGTTTGTGATTTTCAAACAGAAAATTAACTATTCTAAAAATCATGTTTAAAATTCCATATTCAAGAACATTGATATTAAATAAAATTTAATCAAGGAAATATTTTATAGTGCTGATTTCAAGTTTGCGTATATTTCAAAAAAATCAAATTATTGAAATATTCACCAAATCTATTCTGAAGGATATATATGAGTAATTGAGGTAGATACTATACTATCATCTTCTACTACTGGAAGAAAAATTTTCTTGAGGTACCCACATGTTTCTTTCGATTCTATATTCAATTGGGGTGAAAAAGTATAACATTGTACTTTATCTTTTTAGAATATGAATATTATGTTATCATAGAAAAGTGGAGTAAAAGCTTTATATGACTAATTTATATAATATGAGATCTTCAATGGGGGTCATATCAATATCACAGCCAAATAAGTTATTATCACTAATGTATTTAATTCTCTTGAAAATAATGTTGTATCTAGTAGTGTGGTGTCAGGACATTTCTCTTTAAGAAAGGATATGGTTTGATGTGGAGTTTGAAAAGGAGTTGTTTTAATGTTTCCAAAAAAAGAAAAGGGGGGATTGAAGTACCCGTTATTTTATTAAAGGTTTTTTCATTGTTTTCAATATAAAAACTATGTGTTTAAATTTTTTTGAATATATATTTCATGTGCTTTAAGTTCACCATTTCGGAAATAACATTCCTAGAAAGAATTTTCTAGACTGACAGTGTTGGAAGGTTCATATATGAAGTCAGATGATGCTTTACTGTTCCTCGATTTTGTTAAACATCATGATGTTACTCGTGATTGTAGATGAGATTATTCAAAATTTTAATATGTATAAGGTTAATATTATAAATTCTATTCAAATTTTTAATTACAATGTTGGAGTTATGACTAAACAAATTTTAAGCTATAAAGTGGTGAAGTTATATATAATTTTCAGATGAATATTTATAAAGAATAATAGAAAATTTAATTTGAATAAACTATTAAAAAGTTCATAAAACACACATTTAATAAGATAATCAGATGTATAAATTTAAAAATTATTATAGGATGGACTAATTTAAGGATGTTTAGATGTTTACAGGATGGAAAATATTGTGTCCCTTGGAAAAATATTTCTAGAATGAGTTTTTTGGAATGAGGTTACTAGACTAAGGGTAAAAAATGATACTACTAAGTAAAGTGTTCTAGAATGATGTTTTTGGATGGATATTTATTGAAGATGAAACAAGTGAAAATGTTTTTCTTATCATTTTTTCGGAAATATATTTCTAGATATAAGATATTTAAATGTAGTGGAACTGGACAATGTAGATCCTCAGTGAAGAACTAAAAAAGAAAAGTTTTTACCCTGCTTAGCAAAATTATTTCTAAATAACTATAATATGTAAAAATTGTGACCCTGATGAAAGGTATTTCAAAATGAAAATTTAGAAGTAATATCTAGAAGAACTTATTTATTTTTAACTGAAGATGTTCTGGAAAAAACATCACATAACATTTGGAGAATCTAAAATTATCTCTAGGATGTTGAGTTGTTCTTTAAACATTAAAAGTTTTTATCAAGGTTTCATGATCCTATATGAGTGTTCATGAAAATTTATGATGCTAAAATTCAAGTAATTTTCAATGATGTATGTTGACTATAATTACTTAGGTGGTTTTAAAGGTTATTAACCAGTGAAAAGTATGTCTGGGAATTTCATATCAGAAGTCTTTTATATTACCCTATTTTTTGAATGTTTTATGGATATATATAGGGGTATCTAGCTCCATTAAAATATTTTTTGGAAAAATTGAGAAATGTTTCTTGTCAAAAAGAATTTTATAAGAACACATTCCAAAAACTCAATGATTATAAATAGGTTGTACCATAATAAAGTTTTAGTTTGGTGAGCAATTACGAGGAAGATAGAAATAAGGAAGAGTCCTGGATAAAAATTATTCCAAAAAGAATAAGTTTCATATGTAAATTCCCAAATGTTGAGTTCGGAATAGAAGCTTATTTTTTTTATATACAGTATTATAGTAGGATCTTCATTATAGTTTAAGAAGTTATGGGGTTAAGATATCTTTCCTAGTTTTTTTGAGGAAAATTTTATTATTGGGTATGTAAAACTTTCATTGGATAAGGGTGATTCATTCACACTATATTAGGGTTACATGTGATTTATTCCCTAACAAGTATTGTTTTTTGATGGATCTTAATAGATAATATATAACTCAGGTGATTCCGAACACAAAAAATAGTAAGTACCCACATTGGGACCGAACATTATAAAAACTGTGTGCCTAGATTTTTATCTTCCTTATCATTTAATATGGGTGAGGCTATGTTTAAATGATTAGAATATCAAAATAATTAACAAGTTACTATTATTTATTTATATATAAAATAAATTTGAAACTATTAACATTGATTTTACCAATCATTCTCAGTGGTGTTATATTAATGATCACTACACCCACCATTCCACTTTCTGCCCCCAAAATGTCCTCAAGGTTTGGCTTCAAAAAAATTATGAGTCCACATCTATTTTACTTAGTGTAACATAAAAAGTAAGTAATGAATAATAGATTTTATTATATATGCCTATTTACGAATTAGATATTGTTTTAGAGGCTTAAAATGAGAATAAATCCAATCTTAAGAATGGAATACACTAATATTTTTAAAAGATTGTTTACTTCCTTTTGATGGAAAACCATTTTAAAATCAAAATTTTGACAATTTTATAAGATATATTTTTCAAAATAAACATATTCTTTATTATTGGGATATTTAAATTTACATTGGATAATTTTTTGGTATTTTTCTGACAATGTTCATTTTTTAATGAATAGTGAAAAATACTGCATTTTACATCAAAACTGCTTTTTCATATAATTAAATTATATGGTTATATTATTTTTTTAATTGGTTTTAAAGTGTAAATAGAATATATTTTTACCATTTAATCCAATAGTGGTCATTATAATTAATTTCACTTTGGAATTGGGCATAAACTAATGCCAAACTTTTCGTAGATATTGTTTCCAAAAAACCCGATTATTGTTTTGACAATGGGAATTATTTTTAAATTAATTAATGCAATTTATGTGTTTGGAATTTGGAAAAATGTATTCCATATTTGGAATCAGAAGGTCCAAATTATTTAATTAAGACTCTTGTTTTTGGACTTTGTGAATAGTAACGACGGTAATTATCGTTAATTATCTTGATTAATTAGTAATCGGGTAGTTAAGGATAATAAAATAATATAATAATAATAAAAAATTACACCAAAATGTGTCCTAATACTACTGGTTGTGTCATGGCCGACCATTTTATGACTTGTGTCAAACTTGGGGACCCCATGGAATCACTTTTGTGTGATAATGACTTTTTATCTATTTATTTTTTTAAAGAAAGTAAATATAACAAAGAATGTATCACCTGAGTAAAAAAAAATTAATTTTGTCTTCATAAATGATATCTAGGACTATAAATAGTAATTTTAAATCTAAAATGATTTCATACAGAATAGTATTTTTTTTATAATTTTTAGACATTAAATAAATTAAATTATATACGACACCATGATGATGCAGCGATTACTTCATTATTTAACGATTTAAATAAAATGAAAAGATAAGGTAAAATCTAAGACCTACACATGTCAAAAACCTATTGAATGGGTGGATTTAGAACCCTTATCACCTTATCCTTGAAATACATCAATTTAGGACCTCTAAAATCCGAAAATCATTTGAAAATAAAGTAACATTTTATACATTTCCAAGAGTGCCCCTCCTCTACTCTTATAAAAGGCTCCCACCTCTACCTCTTTACCCACACCTCTCAAGCCTTTGGCTCGGCTAATCTCTGCTCATTTTGTCTATACAAATCCCTCTCCTCATCCTAGAATCTTTACCTTAGGTATGAAACTCTTCAAGAAACCCGTTTGGTTCAAACCAAAGGGAGTTACCTGATTTAAAGGTAATGTCTTCACATGTGTTCTTTTGTTTTATTTTGCTTCTCCAACCCCCTAAACTCTTTTTATTCATTTGTTTTGTAACAAAACCAGTATCTTAAATATACTAGGATGTTTTTCTAAGAAGTATTCAATCTACACTTACACACACCTATATCTAATGGTTAAATAACATACTGTTTTTGTGGATGGTGAATTTCTGCCTTACGAAACGATGATTGTTCAATATTCTTTTAACACCTTCAAAGGTGGCCATTAAAATGTCACTATATTTATATATGATATATAATATTATTATTTTTTACTTAAGCTTCGTATTTTTCATTTATGTCATACCTTTATGCTTTCCATTATGGGTGAACGCGATATCTTTATTTTAGGAAGTGTGGACTACCGCCCCCTCAAAGTGATTTGATTCGTTACTACCATATGTGGTACGTATAAAGGATGGATTTAATGATATTATATGTGATACCATACTGTAATTATAATACTATTATGTATCATTATGTTTAAATTCCATTAAATATGAAATAGAAATGGAAGTAGCGTTCATGCGTACGTACGGCTTACCATCTCCATGAACGGTGCATTTCATTTCTTACCTCTAAATGATATGTAATATTATAAATTCATGTATATACTATATATATATATATGATATATATGATATCTAAATCATGAATATAATTCTGGATATAATGGATATTTTACACCATGAACAGCTTGTAATTATAAAGAGTTTATTTTTTACTCAAGTACCAATGATCGACAAAACAACCATTATTAACTTAAATAATTACATATTGTTCATAACATGGTAATAAGTGATATAAAAGGAATAATGAACTTGGAAAAGGTTCTTAATCAAGTATAAATTAACTCAAGTTTATTATTCATGAGATAAAATAACGATCGAGTCAAGTCGGATACGAGGTATGGGACATCGTCTCAATCTCCTTTCATTGAGGCATATTTTGTTTTATACACAACTTTCTTTATACGGTGTATAAACCCCTTTGACTTTAATGTTTAATCAAAAGGAATATTTTTTATACAAATCATTTACTAAAAGATAAGATTTTATAAGATACATTCTTTTTAATTTCATTCATATCTTCTGTTGTACGATACACCAAGATTATCTTGCACTACACGCAACATCCTATTCGCTTGCAGTATACGCAACACTATTCTTGGCTCGTGTTACACACGATTTCATGTTCATTTTATAATAGTCATTCTACGCAACATTGAGTGTGTTTATATATATATATATATATATATATTCAATGTACAAATAAAATATGATTAGATTCTATTATATGAAACAACAAAGGATTCTTTCACAACACGCAACCCTGACTTGGCTAGCATTACATGCAATCGCGACCTTCCTCGATAGCGTGTGTTGTATGCAATACCGGGTTTTACTAAACAACGATATATTATTATAATATTATTATGAACTAGATGTTATGAATATTATTAACTAAATTTTGAATTTTATAACATTATTATTCATCTTACACATGGTATGAGAACAAAATAAATTTTTCGAGTAAAATAAGTATTTTTTAAAAAATGCAGTTTTGCCGCCTTTTGATGGCGCACCCACATTAAATATAGTTTTTTACATTTTTAAAAGTTCAATTTGACAAAATAAAATTTTTATTTGGAATCAGGATATAAAAATTTACTTTGGATAAAATTTTCATATTATTCTGATAACTTTCATATTTTAATGAATAGTAAAAACATGCTATATTTTAATTAAAAACAACTTCTTTCATCGTAATAACTTATATGGTTAAATTATAATATTGAATGTTTTTAAAGTATAAATAGAATATATTTTTACCATTTAATATAATTTTTGTCATTATCATTGATTTTACATTGAATTCATAGGTTAAATCAATTCAATCTTTGGCAATGTTTTAACTTTTAAAAACTATTTGCTTAACAACGAGATTAATTTTAAATTAATTACTGCAACTTTGGTGTTTTGAATTTTGAAAAATGGATTCCATATTTGGAATCAGTGGGTCCAAATTATGTTAATAGGTTACTTTTATTTTTTTTATTATGAATAGTAACTACCGTAATTTTTATTTACTACGGTTAAAGGTAAATAGGGTAATTCAAGGTTAAAAGAATATTATAATAATTTAAAATTACCTTTACACTTGTCCTAACCATATTGAATGAGTATCTTTCGACCATGGGCATCCTTGGGACGATTTTGGGACCCCAATGAGCCACTTGGTAGTGAAAATGACAATTTGGATTAATTAATCTAATGTAAAGACAAAATTGACTTTAACAAAAATCTTTTAGTAATTAATCTTTATAAGGGGTTATATATGTTATATTTTAGACTATAAATATTCTTTTGAAAGATAAAAATATTCCCTACATCATGGTATTTTTTTCACAATTTTTAGACATCAAATGAATTAAATTATTTATGACACAATAATGATGTTGTGTTTACCTCATTAATAAGTGATTTAAATAAATAAGATTATAATGATTAAAATATCATCCAAAACCTGTAAAATTCCAATTGGATGATTTTATTTCGAATATGAGTCATCTTATCTTTGACATTAATTTGTTTTGTACCTCTTGAAACCGAAGATAAGTTTATAATAAAATAATGTTTTCACACTTTCCTGAAGAGCCCCTCCTCTCTCTTATAAAAGGAGACCACTTATATGAAATTACTCCCACCTCTCAAGCCTTTTGGATCGTCCAAACTATGCCCAACTATGATACCTACATCCCTCCCCCCCCCCTTTAAGACTTAAATTAGGAATAATACTCTCCAAGAATCCCTTTTGGTTCAAACCAAAGGAAGTTACCAAAATTAAAGGTAACAGTTTCTCTTAAGTTGTTTTCTTTTATTATACTTCTCCAACACCTAAACTCTTTTTAATCCTTTCTTTTGTAACAAAACCAATATCCTAAATATACTGGGATGATGTTACGAGAATTATTATAACTACATTTACACACACCTCCATCTAATGGTTGAAGAACATAATGTTTCTTTGAGGGCAAACTAACGTCTCACGAAACGATGATTGTTCGATTTTCTCCAACCACCTCTCATGGTGGCCATTATGATAGAACTGTATTTATATATAATATATGTTATGTTTATTATTTTATTATTATTCTTTACTTCCAAATTATATCAATCCTTTAGGGTTTCCATAGTCGGTAAATACGATAATCTCATTTGAGGAAGTGCGGACTACCGCCCCTTCCAAGTGATGTGATTCGTTAATACCTTATATGGGATGTATAAAGGATGTGGTTAATGATATTATATATGATATTATACTGGAATTATAATATACCTATGTATCATTATGTTTTATTTCCATTAAAATAATAAATAGAAATGAAAGTAGTGTTCATGCGTACGTACGGCTTACCGTCTCCATGAACGGTGCGTTTCATTTCTTACCTCCATATGTTATGTACTATTATAAATTATTGTATATGATGGATATATAATGAATTTATATGATATATAGATCATGATTTACATTTTTTAAGTAATTAAATAATTATATAAGTAATAATAACATCAAGAACAACAAGTCCAAACACGTACGATAAATAAGATGATTTAACCCAAAATGCTACATTAACATTAATTTACAAAATAATGGGTAATATAAAGTCATAAGTGAACCATATATGATATCATAACAATTAATATGATTCTACAATAAGTCAATGACATTATTTAAATCATTATACAGGAGTTTTGGATACGTACAAAGCATATCGGACCTAAGGTAAGGGATAATTTTGCAAATCTCAGTTTTATCTGAGATTGCTTATTCGTAAGTATTTACTGAGGTTATTTCTATCATCCATGTACATGTTTAATACAAGTGTATTCATGTATGTTTAAATTCCTTTTTACCCATTCTGAATTTTACCCCATGGAATGGAAGGAATCTTTCTTTTATTTACCCTATAGGATACTTTTTGACTTTTCCGACAAAAGTACAAGAAGAATGTTTTTTTAACGTATACGCCATGAAAGTATTTTTACGGTTTTATAAAGCCTTATTTTCATGAAGCTTAATCCAAACGATTTCATGACTATTTTCAGAAAAAATATCTTTCTTTTAAAATTTCATGACGTTTTGTGAAAAGAAATTGATTTTGAAGAAGAAAGTATATCTTCCTCAAGAATTCATTTCAAGTGTTTTATCAAAACCATTTTTCCAGCTAAGATGACATTATTTTATATGTGTATGTTTCAAGTATAATTTCCCTATGATTTACATGGTTTAACTTTTCTTATGTTGATATATCCATTTGTTTTATATGGATTATGTGATGATGGGATGATGTTTATGAAACCCATTTTATTATTTGGGTTATGATGAATGTTTCAAGTTTATTTTGTGGCACAAGTAATAATGATTTCATTATGAGATGGGTGAGACCTATATCTCCCTCCAATGCATTGGGTAAATATTTATATCTCATGAGATAAACATGGCTGGAATGGAAAGTTAAACTGGTTCTGTAATGCAGGACTGGAACGAGAAGTGAACTCGATTCAGAAAGGGACTTTTACCACTAAGATGGTCTTGGCAATAATGCCTTGGATACTATGGAAATCATATCATGTGATTAATGGTTTCCACAATTACAAGTTTTATTCCCATGCTATTTTATCAGTATTAATGTTTCTTTATGATCTATTCCTTACGTATTTCCATGTTTTATTTCATTGCTCAAGATCATGATGTTTAAACATTGTGTTCATGTTTTTAAGTTCAAATGTATATGGTTTGTTTTATTTTATCCACGCTTACCCTTACTTAGAATTTGAGCTCACCCTTTATATTTTTTCTTTTCCCCAGGATATAAAAAAAGGTTTTAGGTAAGAAAACATAAGGGGAAGATCTTTATGGGAGTTGTTGAAGATCTTTCACCACGATTAGAAGATTACGTTCCGAGTTTCCAAAGACAATAAACTATTACGATCCTTGTGTTTCTGTTTTGTTATGTGCTAATTATTCCGAAAAAGTAATGTTTTTTCCATGTAGGTCAAGCTTCTGGCCTCTATAGTTGGTATCATAGGCAAAGGAGGTAGGAATGTATCATATCCTTGGGAACTCTCACATGTGAGCGTTGGACGAAGCATAGCTCTCCACCCATGGGCTTCATGAGGAAATGGATGCCACTGGGGATGGTGGTGTGTCCCACCCATGGGGTGTAGCCACCCATGGAGTGCCCTGATAGGTATCAATTATAGTCCACTAGAAGTAATTCCATACCGCTACAGTTGGTATCATAGGAAATGTTTAGTCAACCTTTGGAAACTAGGATGCGAGAACTTTAGTGAGATCCCTAGAGATATTTTTAAGGTATGTATAGGGATGTCCCTAAGGTTAAGTATAAGTATAGGTTATAGTCCTAGATTTATGGTAACGATATTATATAAAACCTAAAATTTTAGATATTGAAGTTACTCCCCCTTTATTATGATCTTTTCCTCTCACACTATTCTTTTTGGGTTTTAGAAAATGGTTGGACACAAGATGATTCACGATAATGGAGGATATGATGGACAATGGAATGATATTATTCATGAGAAACCAAATGAAATGGGATTTGGAAGTCCAAACATCATTATTATGCCAAATCAGCAATCTCATAATATGATCAATAAACTCAAATTTGGTATGTTTCCTGACTCGGATAATAAGAGAAAGATGGAGTTTCATGATGATCATAGAGGAAAGAAAGTTCAATTTCCCCTATGCAAATCATGTAGGAAGAGGCATCAAGGAGAATGTTTCAAAGGAACTATAAGATGCTTTGGGTGTGGAAAAAAAGGACATAAATCCAGTAAGTTCAAAGGAAAAGTTTCAGTTAACACCATGGATGGGGATAATGGTATTGCTACGACATCAAAAATGGTTAAATGTTTTAAATGTGGAATGTACGGGAATTATGCAAACCAATAACCTAAGGTAAAGTCTCATGAAGAGAATCAGTATGGTCGTATGGGTAATATTTATGTTGATGATGATGAAGAGACTACAAATGATATGTGAGATGAAAGAATTTTTGAAGCTCGGTCAATGGTTTAAGATGGTAGTGGAATGATTACATGTTTATCAAGTGTAATGCTGTATAAGTAATCTCAAGGTACTATGGAATAAAGATACATCTAAGGATTGTTACACTGTTTTATTTCCTTATGTTTTGAAAGTGTGTGATGAATGGTACCAGTATTTTTGGAAAGTAGATGATATGCGCATAATGAAGGGATGAGAAGAAAATTAAATGTTTGATAGTATTCATGAGCTCATGACTGATATAAAGAAATAGTTATATCATGGTTTGAGTGTATAGAATTTTGGGGTTTTGGTATGTGGAAAGAGTTAACTTTTGACGACACTCATGTTTTTACTAAGATTTAATGGGTATTCATTTTTCAAGAGAATACATGATTAAGGCCTTCGAATGTTTGGAATGTGACCAACAAGACATATCTTTTGATATATGGGGATCAACGATGGTATTAACATGCTTGTTATATGAAATCTCTGGTAGTCGTTTTCACTATAATATGACAGTGGACTGCAATATTATGGATAAGCCTAAGGATTGGAATTGTTTATGCAGGACATAAGTTAGTATTGTTTAATGATAAAACCTTTTTCGATATTATTGATGGGATGATATAGTAATGTCATTTTAGAAAAAGGACAACCTGCAGGACGGGCGACAACCCATCGCGTCGGACAAGGCTGTGGAAATCGAACCCACAACCGAAGTGCGACATGCCTTTATCGCCTACCACTGGCCTACAGGAAGTCCCTGGTTAGTGGAAAGTAGTTTTATTTTATTAAGCGGTATGATAAATAAAGTATAAGTCCATTTTTGGAACCATATACGATTAATCTCACCATAAGATGGACTTATAACTTTTGATAAACTTTTGTTTTAAATAGATGGAATGACCCATCATTCTATCACATGATCTTCTAACGCTTCACGAATAAAAAACTCAACTTCATTTCATTAACAGATGAAGTAGAAATTGTTCAGTTCACGAACAATAGTGAGATTGTACGAAAATCATGTAAGTATTTCTTTTAATTCATCAACTTTAGGGAAATGATATTTAAAACCAAAAATGTGGTCATAGTGCTCTTATATCCAATGAATCAGATGGTACCTTATATCATCACAAATTTATGGCATTGGGATTGTTGGATTTTTTATAGGCATGTTCTCTACCACTCTCCATCAGAACTTGATGGTTAGATTTTTCTTCTATATCCATATTTTAACCTATGTTATCCTATATGGAAACCCAGTGATGAGTTACTTTGGATAATAGTTACATTTCATACTTTAGTTTTTAAAATTATGTTTTAGTATTCCTTTTTACGATGTGGGTTTCTATGAATAGTAAACGATTTATATCCCCGACGAATTTCGAGGGAGAAATTCATTTTAAGGGGGGTATAATGTAACAACTCGAGATTTTATAAGATAAATTATTTTTAATTTCATTCATATCTTCTGTTTTACGATACACCAAGATTATCTTGCGCTACATGCAACACCGTATTAGCTTGCAGTATATGCAACACTATTCTTGGCTCGTGTTACACACAATTTCATGTTCGTTTTATAATAGTCATTCTACGCAATATTGAGTGTGTTTATATATATATATATTCAATGTATAAATGAAATATGGTTGGATTATGTTATACGAAACAATGAAGGATTCTTGCACAACACGCAACTCTGACTTGTCTTGCATTACATGCAATCGCGACGTTCCTCGATAGCGTGTGTTGTACGCAATACCAGGTTTTAATAAAAAATGATATATTATTATAATATTATTATGAACTAGCCATTATGAATAGTATTAACTAAATTTTGAATTTTATAACATTATTATTCATCTTACACATGGTATGAGAACAAAATAATTTTTTTGGGTAAAATAAGTATTTTTCAAAAAATGCAGTTTTTTCACCTTTTAATGGAGCACCCACATTAAATATAGTTTTTGAAATGTTTATAAGTTAAATTTGACAAAATAAAAATCTTATTTGGAATCAGGATATAAAAATTTACTTTGGATAAAATTTTCATATTATTCTGATAACTTTCATATTTTAATGAATAGTAAAAACAAGCTATATTTTAATTAAAAACAATTTTTTTCATCGTAATAATTTAAATGGTTAAATTATAATATTGAATAGTTTTAAAGTATAAATAGAATATATTTTTACCATTTAATATAATTTATGTCATTATCATTGATTTTACATTGAATTCATAGGTTAAATCAATTCAATCTTTAGCAATGTTTTAACTTTTAAAAACTATTCGCTTAACAACGAGATTAATTTGAAATTAATTACTGCAATTTTGGTGTTTTGAATTTTGAAAAATTGATTCCATATTTTTAATCAGTGGGTCCAAATTATGTTAATAGGTTACTTTTATTTTTTTTATTATGAATAATAACTACGATAATTTTTATTTACTGAGGTTAAATATAAATAGGGTAATTCAAGGTTAAAAGAATATTATAATAATTCAAAATTACCTTAACACTTTTCCTAACCTTATTGGATGAGTATTGGCCTACCATGGGAATACTTGGGCCGATTTTGGGACCCCAATGAGCCACTTGATAGTGAAAATGACAATTTGGATTAATTAATTTAATGTACTGACAAAATTGGATTTAACAAAAATATTTTAGTAATTAATTTTTATAAGGGGTTATATAAGTTATATTTTCGACTATAAATATTCTTTGCAAATCTAAAAATATTACCTACATCATGGTATTTTTTTTCATAATTTTTAGACATCAAATGAATTAAATTATTTATGACACAATAATGATGTAGTGTTTACCTCATTAAAAAATGATTTAAATAAATAAGATTATAATGATTAAAATATCATCCAAAACCTTTCCAATTACAATTAGATGATTTTATTTCGAATATTAGTAATCTTATCTTCGACATTAATGTGTTTTGGACCTCTTGAAACCGAGGATATGTTTATAATAAAATAATGTTTTCACGCATTCCTAAAGAGCCCCTCCTCTCCCTTATAAAAGGAAACCAATTCTATGCAATTCCTCACACCTCTAAAGCCTTTTGGATCGTCCAAACAATTCCCAACTAAGCTTCCTACATCCCTCTCCTCCCCCTTTAAGCCTTACATTAGGCATAATACTCTTCAAGAAGTCCTTTTGGTTCAAACCAAAGGAAGTTACCAAAATTAAAGGTAACAGTTTCTCTTAAGTTGTTTTCTTTTATTCTACTTCTCCAACCCCTAAACTCTTTTTAATCCTTTATTTTGTAACAAAAACAATATCCTAAATATACTAGGATGTTTTTATGAGAAGTATTCGAACTAAACTTACACACACCTCCATCTAATGGATGAAGAACATAATGTTTCTGTGATGGGAAACTAACGCCTCACGAAACGATGATTGTTTTATTTTCTCCTATCGCCTCTCATGGTGGCCATTAGGATGGAACTATATTTATATATAATATATATTATGTTTATGATTTCCTTATGATTCTTTAATTCCCAATTATATCAATCTTTTATGGTTTCCATAGTCGGTAAATACGATAATCTCATTTGAAAAAGTGCGGACTACCGCCCCCTCAAAGTGATGTGATTCGTTAATACCTTATGTGGGATGTATAAAAGATGTGGTTAATGATATTATATATGATATTGTAATGGAATTATAATATAACTATGTATCATTATGTTTTAATTCCATTAAAATAAGAAATAGAAATGAAAGTAGCGTTCATGCGTACGTACGGGTTACCGTCTCCATGAATGGTGCGTTTCATTTCATACCTCCATATGTTATGTACTATTATAAATTCTTGTATATGCTGGATATATAATGAATGTATATGATATATAAATCATTATTTACATTTTGGAAGTAAGTAAATCATGATATAAGTAATAATAACATCAAGAACAATAAGTCCAAACACGTACGATAAATAAGATGATTTTACCCAAAACGCTACTTTAACATTAATTTACAAAATAATGGGTAATATAATGTCATAAGTGAACCGTATATGATATCATAACAATGAATATGATTCTGTAATAAGTCAATGACATTATTTAAATCATTATACAAGAGTTTTGGATATGTACATAGCATATCAGACCTAAGGTAAGGGATAATTTTGCAAATCTCATTTTTATCTGAGATTTCTTATTCGTAAGTATTTAATGGGGTTATTTCTATCATCCATGTCCATATTTTATAAAAGTGTATTCATGTATTTTTAAATTACTTTTTACCCATTCTGATTTTTACCCCATGGTAAGGAAGGAATCTTTCTTTTATTTACCCTACAAGGTACTTTTTGACTTTTCCGACAAAAGTACGAGAAGAATGTTTTTTAACCTATACGGCATGAAAGGATTTTTACGATTTTATAAAGCCTTATTTTCATGAAGCTTCCTCCAAACGATTTCATGACTATTTTCAAAAAAAAATCTCTTTCTTTTAAAATTGCATGACATTTTTTGAAAAGAAATTGATTTTGAAGAAGAAATGATATTTTCCTTAAGAATTCATTTCAAGTGTTTTATCAAAACCATTTTTCCATCTAAGATGAGATTATTTTATATGTGCATGTTTCAAGTATAATGTCCCTATGATTTACATGGTTTCACTTTTCTTATGTTGATATATCCATTTGTTTTATATGGATTATGTGATGATGGGATGATGTTTATGAAACCCATTTTATTCTTTGGGTTATGATGAATGTTTCAAGTTTATTTTGTGGCACAAGTAAAAATGATTTCATTATGAGATTGGTGGGACATATATCTCCCTCCAATGCATTGGGTAAAGATTTATATCTCATGAGATATGCATGGATGGAACGTCAAGTTAAACCGGTTCAGTAATACAAGACTGGAACGAGGAGTGAACTCGATTCAGAAAGGGACTTTGTCCACTAAGATGGTCTTGGCAGCAATGCCTTGGCTACTATGGAAATCATATCATGTTCTTAATGGTTGCCACAATTACAAGTTTTATTCCCATGCTATTTTATCAGGATTAATGTTTCTTTATGATCTATGCCTTACGTATTTCCATGTTTTATTTCATTGCTCAAGATCTTGATGTTTAAACATTGTGTTCATGTTTTTAAGTTGAAATGTATATGGTTTGTTTTATTTTATCCATGCTTACCATTACTGATCATTTGAGCTCACCCTTATATGTTTTCTTTTCCCCAGGATATAAAGAAAGGTTTTAGGTAAGAAAACATAAGGGGAAGATCTTTATGGGAGATGTTGAAGATCTTTCACCACGATTAGAAGATTACGTTCCGAGTTTCCAAAGACACTAAACTATTACGGTCCTTGTGTGTCTATTTTGTTATATGCTATGTATTCCTCAAAATTAATGTGTTGTCCATATACGTCAAGATTTGGGCCTCTACAGGTTTTGTGATAAACTAAGGGCGGGTGAGCCCGATATAGCTCTCCAATGCATTGGGTGACACGAAGGAGTTAAAGGTTATGTTTTCTCCGAATAGATTTTGGGAATATACTATGATGGGGATTCCAAACGTAACCAAGAGGGTTACTCCCTACATAAGAATGTTATTAATGCCTCAAGTTACCTTTATGTCTTATGATTTCTATGATTTATTCATGATTTCATGAGGTATGTTAACGTGCTTATGTTTTATGAGTAAAGTATGATTTCATTGATTCTTATGTATACTTGTACTCATGTTTCCTTTCCATATTTTTATATCCCTTACTGAGCTTTTTATGCTCATTCTATGTTTTTGAAATATTTTTCACAGGTTAAGGGAAAGTTACATGATATAATGATACTTTCAAGGAAGTGTCAAGAAAAAATCCATGTTTTATTTTAAATATGTTTCCATTGATGGGAAAAATGAATACTATCTTTTCTTGTAACCACTTTGTTTAAATGTGGGATGTAATGCATGTTTTATGACCTAATTCTCTAAAACTCTAAACCTGAAAAGATCCTCAATGTGTATTCTTGAAATATCTCAAGATTAAGTAATGTTTAAGTCTGGGGCCTTTTATTTGATATCAAAGGTCAGTTTAGATAACTTTAGGAGTTAGAATTATATTAAATTATTATCCAAAAAAAATTATGGTCAAATTTAAAATGATATAGCATTTAAGATTACCATGTTGCTTCATCTAAGACATGTTTTTTCAGAATGGTTTTCTGCAGAGGAAACAGGGAAGCAATGCTAGGAAGGCATACAGAAGGAAATGAACTTCTGAATCAACATCCTGAGATGGTTGGAATTGGAACTTAACGGTTTGTTGCAGTAATGGTGCAGTTGAATCAAGCGATAAATGGTGGTGGTATCCATGCACGAGATCAGCCAGATCAACCACAGATGAACATGTCAGTGGTGGAACATTTCATGAGGAAACATCCCCCATCATTCAGAGGATCATCTGACCATGTGATAGCTGAGGGGTGGATTAAAGTACTGGAAAATATTTTCGATGTCATGGGGTGTTCAGACAATCAAAAGGTTAGTCTTGCTATTTATCGTTTGGAGGGTGAAGCAGATCAGTGGTGGTCGATGGTTAAAAATACCAGGGACACTGATGAGAGTGAATCTCTCGACTGGGATGAATTCAAAGGTATGTTTCTTGAGAAGTATTTTCCTAAGACTGTTCAACTTAGGATGGAAAAATAATTCTTAGAATTGAGGCAAGAGGACGACTCAGTGGCTGCTTATGAAGAGAGGTTCACTTGATTGGAAAGGTATGCTCCAAATTTTATCCGAGACCTTGATAGTAAAATCAATCATTTTTACTCAATATTAAAGAAAAAATATCGAAGGTCATTAGCTTCTCGTGAGTTCAAGAGGTATGAAACGCTTGTTCAATGTGCCGAGAAGGTGGAAATGGAGTTTGCTGATGATCAAGTGTTCTATAACAACCAGCAGAAGAAGAGACCGAGGTGGCAGGAGAAAGGAAAGAATTCTTCAAAAAGGTCTGATGGTAAGAAAACTAAGTTTCCAGTTTGTGATAAATGTGGTAAAAGGAATGCTGGGGAATGTCTTCTGAATTCTGGAAAGTGCTACCAATGTGGTAAGATATGACATAAGGCTCGTGATTGCACTGAAAAAGATTAGGGTGATGGTAAGACACAATTTGATTTATAGTAAGTGAAATTTTTTAAGTGCAATGAGATGGGTCATTATGAAAACGAGTGTCTGACAAAGAGCTCGAGTGATGGGAAGCAGTTAGACTACCATAAGAAAGGGGTGGTGAAATCCTTTATAACTACTTCAGCAGATTTTGGGCCATCAAATGAAGTGGTTTCAGGTACTTTGTTTGTTTTTTCATATTATGCCAGTGTGTTGTTTGATTCAGGGTCTACACATTCTTTCATCTCTGAAAACTTTTCTTGTAAAATGGGAATACCATATCAAGAAATTAATCCTAAACTTGTAGTAAAAACACCTGGGGGAAATGTTGAGGAAAAAAGAATTTATAAGAATCTTCATATCCTTATCTGTGGAAAGAACCTACTTGAAAACCTTATTTTTTTACCTCTAGTAGAGTTTGATGTTATCCTGGGTATGTATTGGCTCTCTATTTACCATTCTAAGATTGAATGTAGAGCTAAGGAAGTTTCTTTTCAGAGATACTTTCAGTTTGTGTACAAGAATGAACCCTTACTGTTGATAACATATCAAGAGGCCGAGAAACATGTAAAATTTGGAAATGAATGTTACTTTGCACATATTGTTGAAAACAAGGGAACTGTTCAGATTAATGATATTCCGGTGGTAAATGAGTATCCTGATGTTTTTCCTGATGAGTTTCCTATAATAATACTAGATCAAGAAGTTGAGTTTACTGTTGACTTAGTTCCTGATGATAAGCCAATTTCAAAACCCCCTTATCCAATGGCTCAAATTGAACTTTTAGATTTGAAGGAGAAATTGCAATATTTATTAGAGAAAGGTTTTATTTGACCTAGCACATCACCATGGGGTGCTCCTATTTTATTTGTTAAAAAGAAAGATGGTTCTATGAGACTTTGTATTGATTATAGAGCCCTGAATAACATCACTGTTAAGAACAAATATCCTTTTCCTCATATCTATGATTTGTTTGATCCACTCCAGGGAGCTCAGTATTTTTTAAAGATTGACCTGAGATCGGGGTACCATCAGTTAAAGGTAAAAGAAGAAGATGTTCCGAAGACCGCTTTTCGTACAAGATATGGCCATTATGAATTTGTAGTAATGCCTTTTGGGCTAACCAATTCACCTGCTGTATTCATGGACTTAATGAATAGAATTTTCCATGAGTTCTTGGATAAGTTTGTGGTTGTTTTCATTGATGATATTTTGGTGTTTTCTAAAAGTAAAGAGGAGTATGAAAGTCATTTAAGGGTTATTTCGCAGACCTTAAAAGAAAAGAAATTGTATGGGAAATTCAGCAAGTGTGAGTTTTGGATGCAACAAATTTCTTTCCTTGGTCATATTGTTTCTAAAGATGGGATAACTATTGATCCTGTAAAAATAAAGGTTTTTGAATAATGGCCATGACCCAAAAATGTAACTGAGATTCGTATTTTTCTTGGTTTGGCAGGATATTACCGAAGTTTTGTTAGACATTTTTCATGGTTATCTAGTCCAATGACTAAGCTAACTCAGAAGTGTGTTAAGTTTATCTGGAAAAAAGAATGTGATGATTGTTTTCAAGAACATAAAAGAAGATTGGTGAATGCTCCAGTTTTGGCACTACCTTCCAGGAATGGGGAGTTTTTTATCTACAGTGATGCTTCATTGAAAGTACTTGGTTGCGTCCTAATGCAGAATGATCAGGTAATTGCTTATGCTTCACGTCAGTTGAAAACTCATGAGGTAAATTACCATACACATGATTTGGAATTAGCTACTGTTGTTTTCGCTTTAAAAATTTGGAGGCATCATTTGTATGGTATAAAGTGTGAAATATATACTGATCAAAAAAGTTTAAAGTATATATTCACTCAGAAAGAATTGAACATGAGATAGAGGATATGGCTAAAATTAGTCAAGGATTATGGTTGTATAATTCATTACCATCCGGGAAAATCAAATAAAGTGGCTGATGCTTTGAGTCGAAAAAGTAATGCTTCATTAACAATGTTGTGTTTGGAACGTGATCCTTTGGTTAAGGATTTGATGAACTTTGGCATAGAAGTTGTTAGTGCAGGATGTCTTTCTGTTTTGTTTCAGGTATCAGTGAAATTTTCTCTATCAGACAGAATTAAGCAATCAGAGAAGCAAGACAGCGAGTTGCAGAAAAAGGTAGAGCTGGTTCATAAGGGTAAGTTGCCTGAATTCAACATTAATAATGAGTGTGTTTTGAGATTTGGGAAGAGATTGTGTGTGCATTGTGATTCACAGTTGAAGAGAGAGTTGTTATGTGAAGCTCATAGTTCTCCTTTTTCAGTTCATCCAGGAAGTACTAAGATGTATAGAGATCTTCGGGAGTATTACTGGTGGGACGGAATGAAAAGAGATATTGCTGATTTTACTTTGAAGTGTTTGAATTCTCAACAGGTTAAAGCAGAGCGACAGTTACCGAAAGGGATGCCTCAGCCTTTACCAGTGCCAGAGTAGAAATGGGAAAATATATCCATGGACTTCATTGTGGGATTGCCGAAGACACCTCAATGTAATAATGCAATCTGGGTTATTGTTGATCGCTTGACTAAATCTGCTCATTTCCTTGCTATACGAGATACTTTTTCCCTAGATCAACTTTCTCGTTTGTATCTTAAAGAGATATCCAGGTTATATGGAGTTCCCCTCTCCACTGTATCCGATTGTGATCCCTGGTTTACTTCTAACTTTTGTAAAGGCCTTCAGAAGTCGTTGGGTACTGAATTAAATTTTAGTACAACTTTTCATCCTCAATCATATGGGTAGTCAGAATGAACAATTCAGATTTCGGAGGATATGCTACGTGCTTGTTCGATGGAATATCATGGAAGTTGGGACCAACATCTTTCTTTGGTTGAGTTTTCTTATAATAACAGTTTTCATTCTAGTATACAGATGGCACCATTTGAGGCATTATATGGGAAGCGGTGTCGAACTCCAGCTTTCTGGGATGAAGTGGGTGAAAGGACATTAATGGGACCAGAATTGGTAGAAGAGTTGGCAGAAAAAGTTCAGTTGATACAGAGACACATGAGAACAACTCAGAGTAGTCAGAAGAGTTATGCGGACAACAGGAGGAAGGATCTCTCTTTTGAGGTAGGTGATCATGTTTTTGTCAAAGTATCACTATAGAAAAGTGTGATGCGATTTGGTAAGAAAGTAAAGTTGAGTCCAAGGTTCATTGGACCATATGAAATTCTAGATAGAGTTGGATCAGTTTCATACTGAGTGGCTTTACCTCCGAGTTTATCTTAGGTACACAATGTTTTTCATGTTTCAATGTTATGGAAGTACATGCCAGATCCGTCTCATGTTTTGAGTCCAGAGGTAGTTCAGCTGGAAGAGAATCTATCTTATGAGGAACAACCGGTCTAGATTTTTGACCATAGGGAGAAAGTGTTTCGGAATAAGGTGATTCATCATGTAATGGTTTTTTGGAATAACCACATTAGTGAAGAGACAACATAAGAATCTGAAAATGCAATGAGGGATAAATACCCTCACTTATTCGATAAGTAAATAAATTGCGGGGACACAATTTTCTAAAGGGGGGAAGGATGTAACATCCAAAGTAAGTAATGAATAATAGATTTTCTTATCTATGTCTATTTATGAATTAGATAGTGTTTTAGAGGCTTAAAATGATAATAAATCCAATCTTAACCATGGAATACACTAAATTTTTTAAAAGATTGTTTTACTGCCTTTTGATTGAAATCCATTTTTAAATAAACCTTTGAAAAATTTATAAGCTCTATTTTTCAAAATAAACAAATTCTTTATGATTGTGATATTTAAATTTACATTTGATAATTTTTTGGTATTTTTCTGACAATGTTCATTTTTTAATGAATAGTGAAAAATACTGCATTTTTAATCAAAACTGCTTTTTCATATAATTTAATTATATGGTTAGATTATATTTTTAATTGTTTTTAATGTTTAAATAGAATATATTTTTACCATTTAATACAATAGTGGTCATTAGAATTAATTTCACTTTGGAATTGGGCATAAACTAATGTCAAACTTTTCATAGATATTGTTTCAAAAAAACCCGCTATTTGTTTTGACAACGGGAATTATTTTTAAATTAATTATTGAAATTTATGTGTTTGAAATTTGGTAAAATGGATTCCATATTTGGAATCAGAAGGTCCAAATTATGTAATTAAGACTCTTTTGTTTTTTGACTTTGTGAATAGTAACGACGGTAATTATCGTTAATTATCTTGATTAATTAGTAATCGGGTAGTTAAGGATAATAAAATAATATAATAAGAATAAAAAATGACAACAAAATGTGTCCTAATACTACTGGTTGTGTCATGGCCAACCATTGGATGCCTTGTGCCAAACTTGGGAACCCCATGGAATCACTTTTGTGTGATAATGACTTTTTATCTTTTTATTTTTTAAAGAAAGTAAATATAACAAAGAATGTATCACCTGAGTAAAACATTTTTAATTTTGTCTACATAAATTATATCTAGAATTATAAATAGTAATTTTAAAGATAAAAATATTTCCTACATAATAGTATTTTGTTTATAATTTTTATACATTAAATAAATTAAATTATAAATGAGATCATGATGATGCAGCGATTACTTCATTATTTAACGATTTAAATAAAATGAAACGATAATGTAAAATATAAGACCTAAACATGTAAAAACCCTATTGGATGGGTGGTTTTAGAACCCTTATCACTTTATCCTATAAATAAAACAATGCAGGACCTTTAAAATCCTAAAATAATTTGAAAAGAAAGTAACATTTTATACCTTTCCAAGAGTGCCCCTCCTCTCCTCTTATAAAAGGCCCCCACCTCTACCTCCTTACCCACATCTCTCAAGACTTTATCATGGCCAATCTCTGCTCATTTTGTCTATAAAAATCCCTCTCCTCATCCTAGAAGCCTTACCTTAGGCAGGAAGCTCTTCAAGAAACCCTTTTGGTTCAAACCAAAGGGAGTTACCTGATTTAAAGGTAATGTCTTCACATGTGTTATTTTGTTTTATTTTGCTTCTCCAACCCCCTAAACTATTTTTATTAATTTTTTTGTAACAAAACCAGTATATTCAATATACTAGGATGTTTTTGTAAGAAGTATTCTAGCTACAATTACACACACCTGCATCTAATGGTTAAAGAACATACTGTTTATGTGGATGGTGAATTTCAGCCTCACGAAACAATGATTGTTAAATATTCTTTTAACTCCTTCAAAAGTGGCCATTAAGATATCACTATATTTATATATGATATATAATATGTTTATATTTTACTTAAGCTTCTGTATTTTTCATTTATGGCATACCTTTATGGTTTCCATTATGGGTGAATGTGATATCTTCATTTTAGGAAGTGCAGACTACCACCCCCTCAAAGTGATTTGATTCGTTAATACCATATGTGGTACGTATAAAAGGTAGATTTAATGATATTATATATGATACCATACTGGAATTGTAATACTATTATGTATCATTATGTTTTAATTCCATTAAATATGAAATAGAAATGGAAGTAGCGTTCATGCGTACGTACGGCTTACCGTCTCCATGAATGGTGCATTTCATTTCTTACCTCTAAATGTTATGTAATATTATAAATAAATGTATATACTGGATATATATGATATATATGATATCTAAATCATGAATATAATTATGGATATAATGGATATTTTACCCCATGAACAACTTGTGATTATAAAGAGTTTATTTTTGACTCAAGTACCAATGATCGACAAAACGACCATTATTAACTTAAATAATTACATAGTGTTCATAACATGGTAATAAGTGATATAAAATGAATAATGAACTTGAAAAAGGTTCTTAAGCAAGTAAAAATTAACTCAAGTTTATTATTCAGGAGATTAAATAATGATCGATTCAAGTCGGATACGAGGTATGGGACATCGTCTCAATCTCCTTTCATTGAGGAATATTTTGTTTTATACACAACATTCTTTATACGGTGTATAAACCCCTTTGGATTTTACGTTTACTCAAAAGGAATATTTTTTATACAAAGCGTTTACTAAACGACAAAAGGGAATGTGTTTTTCGTACGTATGCGGCAACAACGACTTCTCCTCCACCGTGACCATTATTTGAGTTTCGGCATCCTCTACAAGCCATAATTTTTTTTTAAAATGAAAAATAAATACCATGTTTTACTTTTCATTTATTTTGGCATTGAAAATGGTTTTCATAATGTTTTTATATCTATGTGTTGTATTGATATCTTGTGATTGAAATGTGTAAATGTTATGTTTCCTTTATGCATTTTTTATGTGATTCAATTATGTTATGGTTCTTGGGTATCGTTTATGAAGACGGGTGGTTCTATGATAAACTAAGGGTAGGTGATCCCGATATAGCTCTCCAATTAATTGGGTAACATGAAGGAGTTAAATGTTAAGGTTTCTATGAAAAGATTTAGGGAATATACTGTGATGGGTATTCCAAACGTAACCAAGAGGGTTACTCCCTACATAAGAATGTTATGAATGCCTCAAGTTACCCTTATGTCTTATGATTTCTATGATTTATTCATGATTTCATGATGTATTTTAACGTGCTTATGTTTTATGAGTAAAGTATGATTTCATTGATTCTTATGTATACATGTACTCATGTTTCCTTTCCATATTTTTATATCCCTTACTGAGCTTTTTATGCTCATCCCATGTTTTTGAAATGTTTTTTACAAGTCAAGGGAAAGGTACATGATATGATTATAGTTTCAAGGAAGTGTCAAGAAAGAATCCATGTTTTATTTTAAATATGTTTCTATTGATGGTAAAAATGAATAATATCTTTTATTGTAACCACTTTGTTTAAATGTGGGATGTAATTCATGTTTTATGATCTAATTCTCTAAAACTCTAAACATGTAAAGATCCTCAATGTGTATTCCTGAAATATATCAAGATTGAGTAATGTTTAAGTCTGGGGCCTTATACTTAGCCTACTGATCCCACATCTCATAGTTATCCCATCCATGATTCCATAACAAAAATACTAAAGGAATAGATTTTACTCAAATCACTTTTACCTGAAAATCTATAATATGATTAGGTGTTGACACTATAGAGGTGTTGGGTTCCAAGTCCAAACTATCCCATTCATCCACATGAGAAAAATCTGGATAATAATTTTTCAACTTGGAAACCTATAATTCATCATTAATCAAGGTCATATAGGTATAAAATGCCAATCATTATACTACCTTTCTAAGATTCTCCAGAATCTTGAAAGGCTAGATATAACATCGTGTTAACTTATACTACATCCACAAACAATAGTGTCCTAGTTGATGATAGACATTAAGAAACACCTGGTTACCTACATCTAAATCCATATGATGAAAATGATTATCAGCATAATATCTTTATTACATCTAAGTTTTATCCAACCTATTCTAAACCTGTTTAAACCGAATTATCATCTCCTAAATGATACTCGGTTCTAACAACAAACAGAAACCCATATTTGGAAAACAAAGAGGGGACTGAAATGAACTACCAAATAAGGGATTGAATTTATCCATCCTTATCAAGGATTTTTTTATATTATTATTAGAAAATTGATCTATGGAAAAATTATTCTCCCTAGATCCTCCAAATTTAGAGATGTAAGAATAGATAAAATCCTTTAGATTTTCGATTGTTCACTCCATTTGGCCATCGATCAAACAATTTTAGGTCATGCTCAATTTTAACTGGGAACATAAATCCTTATAAATACCATCTAGAAATCGGATTTACAACATGGGTTCTGGTCTAAAAAACCCTAAAGGAACGCCATGAATCCTAAAAACTTCTTGTATTTAAAGTCATTCAAGATCATCCACTTTCATAGAATCTTAAATAATACAAAAATGGGATTATTTAATTAATCGATTGATGATTATCCATATAACATCCTTCTCTCTATGAGACTATAGAAATCCAATATGGAAATACATAGAGATATTATCCCATTTCCAAATTGATAGAGGGAGAGTCTATAACAACATTATTGATTTTTGGTTCTTAGTTTTAATCCTTTGATAATTTAAGCATCAAGGTACAAAATATATAATTGCTTATTTCATCTTGGGCCACCAATATTGGAATTTTAGATCATATAACATCATGAATTCTCTCGAGTGAATGGATTAGGTGGAGTATTGATCAGCCCTCATCACATTATACCTAAAATACAAAGGGATTATTAACTTCTTCTCAAAATAAAGTACGACATCGAGATTCCAATACACCTCACCTAACGTCTCCCCACAACTTTTGATTCATGTAATCCGTTGATAATATGAGTATATTTCTTACCCAAAGTGATTTTTTTCCTCAAGAGAGGAGGAAACCTACACAAAAATTGAAAATAATTTTTTATCATCCTTTGTTACTTATAGATGAATCTTAGGGAAAAAGATAATCATACCCCATTCCTTATTTGTTTCTTTCACTTCCATGGATGGTAATTTTATGCTCAGTGCAATAATTACTACATCCCCCTTTCCTAAAGTTAATCTAAATTGAAATTGAATGTCTAAAGGTACCCTACCCACCACTTGTGTGTAATATTTATATCCAATTAAATAAAGATATACTTTAAAATTTTATGATATGATTATACTGTAATATTTTCCTCAAAGAGGATGTGGTAGAAAATTTTTAAATCATGTATCACCACCATAAATTCAAGATCATGATTGGGGTAGTTGTTTTCATGGAGGAAAAATATATTTGAGGTATTGGATACCGTGTTTTCACCCAAAATTAATACAAATCCCAAACCTCATACATGAAACATCACAATATACAAAATATCCCATTATTTTTTCACGGAGAACCAATATAGGGGAAATTCAACCTCACTTTTTTCTCCTTAAAATATTTCTCCCATTTCCCATTCTATTAAAATTTCACACTCTTTCTAGTAAGAGTTATTATAAGATTTTATAAACTAAATAATCCTTATATAAAGTTCCTATAATACTCTTACAAGCCTAGAATGCTTTAGATATTTACTACATTCATGGGTCACTCCCAAGATATTCTATCCTAGATATTCTCTAGGACCACTAAGATGCGTCATTTAGATACATTATGACCCAAATATTGTACCTCATATATCCAAAACTAGAAATTAGCTAATTTTTAATATATTTGGTTCTATTTTAATGAACCTAAGACAATTTACTAATTAACATCAGGTTATTATTTTTTATTGGATTAAACCAAGACATAATAATAAAATACCACTAAAAGGGTTTGAGATATTGATGAAAAATTTGATTCATCAAGGTCATAAGGACTGAAAGGTAATTAGTGAGAAAGAAAGGAAGAACTGGGTGATCAAAATTACCATAATGTCTCTAGAATATGGCCTTGGTAATTTCATCATCCCTCACCCAAAACTGGTGATACCACAACCTCAACTAGATCTTTGAAAAACATTGGGAAATTTTTTTTTGATTAAACAAATCATCAATATGAGGTAAATGGTACATATTATTTATTATAATTTTATATTTATTATACTAGTCAATATAAATAAAAATTATTACATCATTCTTCTTTTCAAAAATCACCGGTGATTCCCAGGGTGACAAAAATGTTCATATGAACTCTTTACTATCAGGGTCTTTAGTTCGAAAATTAACTGCTTTAATTTTATAGGGAAAATATGTAAAATAGAAAACATATCAGCATTATCTTATGTAGTATAAAAATAGTAAAATCCCCTTCTTATTGGTGTGAAAACATATAAAAATAATTAGGGAATATGTCAGGGTACCTATTTATTACCAAGAACAATTAGTCACCTGAACCCCATTCAACAACATTGAGATATATCCCATAGAACTAACAAGAAAGTTACCATGAAACCTGAAATATTGGGCTCACTTAACCTAAACTTGATTTAAAATCACCTTGAAACATGTGAGTGTTCTCAATAATAGACAAGAACAAAAAAAATAACGGTAGCAGTCAATTCGATCCTAACACTCTCCATCAAATCTATGTTGAAGATAAGGCCGAATATTTCTAGATATGGAACTAAGACACCCTAAAAAACCCCATAATCAATGATTATCACATGATAATTGAATTACTCAAACCATACTGTATCTTATTTCCCAATGGAGTGGGGATATCCATCACATAGAGAATTTACTCAAACTACAATCCCAATGAATATAATATCTTTTGATAAATGAATAAATGGAATTCATCCTATGTCAAATAAAACCAAGTATATAGATGAATCAATAAATACCATACCTATAACGATATCTATCCCTGCCTATGAATCCTATAGATTATGATATTCTATATATAATAATCTAGATTCAAGCCTAAACCATGTTTTCTTTATGGAATCAGATTACCTTTTCCCTTAAGAATGAGATCCCCATCCCCTTTATTCATCTGAATAAATCTAGAAACCCTTAGTAGTTGTGAAACCCACTTTAATACCTTAGGAAGGGTATATATAATATAACTAAGGATGTCCCAAGAGTCTAAATAAGGTTTAGGTACTTAGATATTCCTATAAATACTTCTTTCTATGCTCAACCTTCCCATACTAATAACATATAACTATATCATATCTTGAGGATGTAGCTGGAAACAGGTTAGAAGGATATTTTACACTCCCATTACTATTACATTATGAAACCTCATAATTCAACTTTTTCCCCGAAGAGTAACTTTATCTTTCACAAATTAAAATTTGTTTATGGATCATAATAATTACCCATGTAATATTTTCCGTATCTATAGACTCAGTATCCACCAATTTATCATAGGTGGACATGCATAAAAGAATAATATTGGGAATGACTTCCCTATTAAAACCCATATTGAATAAATGTGACTTCAAGTATTTATTCTTTTGGAGCTTCAGAGAAATATTTTTTAGTTCACATAACCAAGTGGAGTACTCCAGCACATACCAGTACCCTGATTCCAATTTCATGGAATCCCTTCCCTTCAATACTTGTAAGTTGTTTGGGATAAACTAACATTTAAACATATTCTTAAAACTGGACTAAGTATTATATTCATGAATCTTGGATAAAAATATTACCTCCCACCACCTTTGGCTTGTCCCTTATAAAACATCAGCCACAAATCCCAAGTTTAATGTCTTAGTGATCTGGAGAAATAGGAAGACGAGTTTGATCTTTTCCAACCATTATTACTGTTCTGAAGGCCCTTGATCACCTCAAAACATAGGTATATTTTTCTATGTTCACTCTTGGGGGTTATTCATTGAACATACTTACCTTGATTCACCAATTTTCCCATGATACTGAATGGTCATAATCATTGATTAAATAATATGGGGTTTTATGGGAGGATTTGATGATAAATTGTTCTACGCATATCCCTATTAATTCTTATAGGTCTATTTGGTAGACGTGATATAAATAAATAAATAAAATAATCCATAAATACAAAATTTATTTTAAAAAACAAAGATCAATCAAAATAACTTAGGGAATTGTCAAAAAATTAATCAAATTAATAAGAAAATTAAACCTAAATAGCATCCCTGGCCACACTGGGGACTCGAGGTCTGTCATGAGGATGATCAAACTAAGAACTCCCCCACACCCTAAACATGAGCCCCAATGGCTGAAATATGTAATACCACATTTCCCAAAAATTATGAGGTGTCTATGATACCATTTTGTAATTAACCAACCTAGGTCAACCTACCTTGTCACATAGGTCAGTCTACCATTAGTATCATGGTGCATTCCCAATCACCTGAGGTTAGTGACTAACACCAGCGTATTATTACTGAATTCTTGGGAACAATTTCACACTCTAAATCTAATAAAACAAGTTAAGGATTCAATTTGAGAATCTAAAATGACTCATCCATAGGTTGGGTGTTGACACTATAAGGTAAATAGTTGTAATATAACAAACAAACCTGGGATTCCCCATGAATTGGCACCCAACCCAATCCACCACTAGCCTAAGAGGAATTTCTGATTCCAACAATATGGATACTAGTGTTAGCGAATCAAATTATATCTAGTGGGAATGATTTCTCAAAAATCAAATCAATTAAATACAAAATTGAACATCAATCTAATTTTAAGAATAACTCATCCATAAATAGGATTCCCATGCTAAGAAAAATATATAGAAAATTAAAAATAAATTAAAATTATAAAAATTTAGAACAAAATCAAACCCACAAATTACCTAAAACTCTATCACCTAAAACAACTCCATTTATTAAACATCAAAACTCTATATATATAGTGCACTATAAATTAAGTAATGGAAAATAAACAGGGATGGATAATTTTGATCATGAAGAAATGAAACAAAAAAATAAAATAACTAACCAACATCCACATAACCATAGGTCACCAACTAATACCAACTCCAAAAGATTCCAATGAGCGAAAAAAAGTTCAACTAAAAACATAAAATTGAAATATAATAGGCGTGAGCACACTCATTCTTAGTAGGACACTACTTGCCTTATCGTAAGACTGGCCCGCAATGATAAACCCATTTCAAGCTATTTTGAAATAAAATATAAAAATATGGATTTTATATTTCAGTGTACCAAATTTTATAACACTCTATTATATATTTACAATCCTTTTCTTTTTAATTTTCATCAATTAAATTAATCACTATGAAAAAATTTATTTGAAAACACACACACACCTTACAAATAATTATTTTCCATTTAAAACACCCTTTTTGAATACTTTTCAAAAATAATTTAGAAACCACACTCATGTTTCATATATTAATGAAAAATTTAGAGACACTATATAATAAAATAAACAAAACAATCATATATAATTAAACAATCAATGACTCTATAAATCAATCAACTAGGGAAACCAAAAGATCAACCATTGCTATTCCCTATATAAAACCACCTATCAAGGAATTTTTTTGAATGGATATACACTAGGTCCTGATTTGATATAGTCCTAACATTACTAAAAAAAATAAAACCTATTGGCCCGTGGTTCTTCCAATATATTTTCCAACCAACTAGTATACACCTAAAATCATCTGAGGATTACTTAATATAGTTCTATTTCACACTATAGGCGATACTAATATCATGTGACTATCTATTGTGGCATAATTCTAGACATCCCACATAGATAATCATGTCCCCATGACAAAACAAATTTAGGGTGAGTAAAAAATTGATCAACACGACCAAAATAAAGAATAAAAAATAATCTCACCTCTCCTCTAGATACCACTCAATAAAAAACCATGTTACATCCATCGCCCAATCACAACATATATTAATCACCACCCATAAATGGAAATAAGAATCAGAGAAATAAATAGGGTTCCACACACTCATTCATTTATAAAAACATTTACGAGTTCCAAATGGGCTTACATAATATTTATTGGGATTCCAAGACTCTTTCACGACATTTACAATGAATTTATAAAACAATTATTAAAAACATTAATTTAAAATATCCTATGAAATCAATTTATGAAATAACCTCTATTTTTATGAGAACTCTTAAAAGATCAAACATAACTCTTTAACTCATACCATGACCAAAATGGGGTCAAAACACTTTTAAACATCCCACTTTATTTAAAAAAAATATTAAAATAATTTATGAGTACTTGGTATTTCAATTATTTTTTTAATTTTAATGTAAAACTATTAAACAAACTGAAAAATTAACTTTGAAAATGAAAAACCCTTTTAAAATTTAAAAATTCATTCATAAAGGTTATTCAATAAATTTGTCAAACATATGGTGTTCACGATTTATTAAGAAAATCAAATTGCTATTAAATTGAGATTTCCTCTACATTAAAATGAAAATCAAATAAAACTTTATTTTCATTTAAAATTATTCATAAATAATTTCAATAATATGATTTTAAAATTAAAACATGAATTAAAAATCCAAGAAATAAATGGTTTTAAAATTAAAATTTATGAAATTGGGAAAACATGCCTCAGTTAAATTGAAAAAATTATAAAACATCAAATATGAGATGAAAGGAGCTCAAATAATGAATCTCACAATATAGAAAAAAATATTAACTATAAGGGAAAAGGTCATCTATTACCCTATAGTTTATCCATATAGGGGCCTACTAATGGGGAAGAAGAAAACAAGAGGAGAAAAGTGAAGTGGGAGAAGAGGTACCCTAACGTGGAAAATTAGATCAAAATCAATAAAGGAGGGGATATGGATCTATGGGAAGGAAGGGGAAGAAGGGTGGTCATGCATGAGGGTGTTATGTGAGGGGCCTACCTATTGTGCATCATGAGTGATGAGAAGAGAGGGGTGAGGAAGGGATAAAATACCCAAAATAAAATAATGTTAAAGGATCTTATGACCATTAATAACTAAAAAAACTCTATGGTGTAGCCCTTCAGTATGTGGAATGGTGTAACTCTTAGGAAAACCTTATAGTGTAGCCCCTCGATATATGATATAGTGGTACCTAAATGGGAAGGGTTGGTGTTCTCATCCATTATCTAGTACAACCTCTTTACTATGGCATGTATTCTTCTGCAAGGCACCCTCCACAGCATAGCCTTCGTCTTACACTATAGATAACCTCGATTGAGAGTAGACATGAACATAAAGCTAGCCACTAAGGTGTGGCCTCCCTAGGATATTGTATGACCTACAAAAGTTTCAGTATCAAGAAAATTATTGATGAACCATGAAATGATAGAAACACCCAAACACCTTATATAAAACCAAATTAAATAATATAACAATTTTTATACTGACATGAAGTGTTATAATCTCCACATCATTCCACTATCTACCCCCAAAAGTCCTTACCAAAAGTAACTCCTCAATAATAACCCATGGATGGGGTGAATTGGTAGATTAAAGTAATTAAGGAGGGTATTAATAAGAGAACATGTAGACACACAAAAATCATATAATCTAATAAAACTATTATAAAAATATTCTCAGATTTCACAAAACACAACTTATCCACTAACACACTACAATTGTTAGGATAAAATCTAAAGATAATAGACACCTAAAATATGTCCCCCAATCTATTTTATAACTAATCTTAAATTTTAAGAACCAAGCACCCCCATTTATAAGAAATGGAACAAATAACATCAATTCCACCCAAGACCCAAGAATAATCAAGTCATCCAAAATCTCAATGTATATAGAAGAACCAAGAAATAAATACTAATAATTAAACTAATCACATAATAAATCACATCAAAAATAATATAGGTATTATAACTGGGTCACCATGCTCAAAATATACAATTATGACCTTAACCACACAATAGTTTCTTCATAATTAACACACAAAATAAAACCATCAACCATAGGTGCTCATCGAATGCACCATCTATTCTAGATACCTGAGAATAAATCCCTAGGTATCCCATGTTTGATCCGCCAAAAAACTAACTACCAAAAGTCCATATCGAAATATAATATAAAAACTAAGAGGAAACCACCCAAATTTACAAGTCATTTTCAAAACCATTACCACATAAACCCACATAAGACTACACAATAATATCCTAGAAACCACAACCATAATAGAAAAAGATAAAACTCACAAAATAAATACTTCAAAAAACCATAATATATTATCCAAAAACCTCCCTTACTGATGAAAAGCATCCAAAAATCCTAAACAACAATAATATACATCAACACATAGACCTCAAACAATAAGTACCATCCAAAAACCACAAATAAAAACTTAAAATTATTTTTTCTATACGCCAACTAAAAAACCATTGAATTGGGGAAATGTGACAAAAAATGACATGACTTTAGAAATTTTGAATTGGATGAAATAGAATGGATTAGAACTCTACATTGGAAGCACACAAGATTCTTCTTCTTCCTTTGATATGGAAATCTTCTCTCAAAGGACCATAAGCTAACTGATTAACCACCGCTCTAGGGACTTGACATGGGTAATTATAATTTGATAATTCTTGGATGAAGTTAAATGAATGATATGGATTCAACTCCACCAATTTTTCTCAAGTCTAGGTAGAGTCAACACATAGAATAAATTACTTCTAAAAATAATGGATCCACCCTAAATCTCATCCCAATGAAATAACTTACTATTATTCTTTGAATACTACAAATGAATCATATTATAAGATTAATAAAACAAACTCTAATCAAATAACTCTCAAAAACAGATCAAATAACATTATGATGATCAAAAATTATACAAAACAAATTTACTAGGTTTCCTAAAAATTTTCCATAAAAAAATCCATTAAAAATCCCCATTAAATTTATTTAAAATAAAACTCTCCAATTTTATATTTCACAACCCTTTATAAATATCCTACTTTGAATTCAAAATAACTTCTCCCTTTTCAAAATCCATCAAACATTTTACTATAAAAGAATAAATATTCATTGAAAAATAAACTATTATTTTTGAAATAATTTCATAAAAACCCGAAACATCATATAAAACTCACTTTTGAGTCAAAAATTTCCAAAAAACTTAGCTAATTTTTCTAAAACTATTTTTTCAAAAACCATATAAACAAATAATAATGAAACCATTCAACACATATCAATATAGTATTATAATAACATGAAAAAACTCCCATGGAAAGTTGTGCATAGTGTGGCCACATGGATTTTTAAACCAAGTGTAAAACATTTTTTCCACTTTGAAAACCTCATAAATACATACTTAGGGGATCCAAACTTTTTTATAAATCGATTGATTCACTCTAAAAACTTTTAATATCCTTTCATATCCCACCTAAATTTCAGAATAATCTCAAAAAATCCCACAAAGGGATCAAAGATACATTAAATGATCCAAAACAAAATACCACTCAAAAATTATCAGCCTAATTTCCCATGTAAACTCACGTGTTATGGATAAATGTAGATATAAATCACCCATCTATGATCGACCTCTTGAGTCACAACATAATAATAATCAATTTTATGCCTCAATACCCCCCAAATAATGTAAGGAATTTTTATGAATATAGGCTCCCACTTAAGAAACTTTCTATAATACCGTTGGTAGTAGACTAGTTTAGGATACCACCCAAACCAGTTCCCAACCAAGTCTATCATTAATTGGATAGAAACTAGAGCTAGGGATTCAAAGTACATCAAATGGGAATGATTTAACCCAAAAAATAAATTAAATAAGAAGTAGAAGTTCACCAGAAAATATATCATGACCTATTGGTTAGTCAGACTTCTATTCTAAGTGAAATACGCATAAAATATCTAGTAAACATAAATTTAAATAATTTAGAACAAAGCCAAACCCATATCTCTCCTCCAACTCCATTTCACATAACATTCCCTTTTATTCAACATCCAAACACCATGTATATAGTGAACCATCGTTTAAATAAAGAAAATGAAATAGGGATGGGTTATTTAAAAGGTGTGGGAAGGAAACTAATAAAAATCAACGAACCTACATGTGATCGTAGGTCACCATCCAATCCTGACGCCAAAAATGCCCCATGATAAAACAAGCACGAAACTAAAAACATATAACTAAAATATAATAGGTGTGAGAATATGCATGATCATTAGGTCACCACCCACCTCTCTTCAAACCTAACCTTTAATCATAAACACTTTTTATTCTAATTTTAAATAAAATATAAAAATATTTTTTCAATTTTAAGTGAACTAAATAAAATAACACTCCATAATATATTTACAAGCATTTATTTTTTAATTTACTTAATTTAAAATGGTTAATATGAAAACATTCATATGAAAACATGAATTAATTATGAATAATTATTTTCCATTTAAAAACAACTCTTGAAAACATTTTCAAAATCCTTTAGAAAACTCTCTCCAGAAATATAGATTAAATAATAATCAAGAGGCACCATATGATAAAAAAATAATACGCAAGTCAATAGTAAATGGTGTCATAAATCATTCAACTAGGGAACACAATTGATCCATCAAGTTTATTCACTATTTCAAACCAAAAATAAAGGAATTTGTGTAATGTGCTCTACCCTTGGTCCTAATGTGAGTCAATACAAACTTTAATAAAGATGGACCAACTTTACAACCTATATTGCATCCCATATAGATTATACCCAACTAGATTACACCCAACATTAGTAGGGGAAAATGTATATATTGTCATATTTTATAATAGAGGGGGAACTAGTAGAATGAAAATATCTAGTGTATCATAATTCTAAATTTCCCACTTAGATATCTAGACTTACATGACTAAAAAATGTTTGGGTGATTAAACAAGTGATTAGCATGAAAAATATAAAGTATGAACAATAATGTAACCCTCACCCCATCTCCCTATCAATAAAAAAATACATTTTAATCCATCACTTGAAAACCACATAAATCAATCACAACCCAAAATTATAAATAAACCTATGGGGATAAAATAGGGTTCCACACAGTCACTCATTTTTGAAAACCAATTACTTGTTCCAAATGGGCCTTCCTAAAATCTGCTCAGGATTCCAAGACTCTTTCAAAAAAATTCTAATCCATTTATAAAAAAATTATTCAAACCATTCATTTTAAATCACCATAAAACTAAAATGATTAAATAACACCTTTTTTTATAAAAAAAACCAAATATATAAAACATCACGCTTTAATTCACCCCATGGCCTAAACAAGGGAAAAACACTTTTAATCCTCCCACTTTATCAAAACTACTTTTTCATACATTTTATTAATACTTTTAATTCCAAGTGTAACTATAAATTCTAAGTAAAACTATTGAACTAGTTTATAATTAACATTAAATACCAAAAAACCCATTCAAATTTTAGAAGTAAATCATAATGTTAATTAGAACAATTTTTCAAATATATGGCGTGTGTGGTTTATTAAAATAGGTTTTCAAAATAAACCAAAATTTTGAAGTCCTCTATATAGAATTAAAAATCTGGTAAATCTTTATTTTACATTCAAATAATTCTAATGTTAATTTAACACTCTAACTATAAAATTAAAAAATTATTTGAAAACCTATGAAATCAATGGTTATAAAATAAAAAATTGGTTTATAGGGAAAATCTACCTCAAATCGAAGGTTAGTGGTCTACAACATCAAATAAAGGATAAAAAAGATATAATTATGAATCTTACACCATAAACACAAAGAAATAACAAGTAAAATGTTCCTCCTTTGTATTGGGGTTTAGCCAAGAATGGGTGAAATAATAAGGGAAGAAAAAATCAAGAGGAGACAAGAGGATATGGAGAAGAGGAACCCTAACCAAAAAAATTGTATTAAAATTTATAGAGTGGTAAAGGTTCCATAGAAAATTAATAGGTGGAAGGTATTTCATGTGTGGGGATAAGGGAAGTCACATGAGATATCCTCCATATTATGTTTCACAATTGAGGGAGATAAAAGGGGCGAGGGAGGGTTAAAACCCCAAAAATAAAATAGGGGAAAATATATTTTGATCCATAAAAACTCTGCAGATTATCTCCTTGAGGTAACAATTTTTGATACAGTGTGGTGTACCTCATAGGAACCCCTATTTTCATAATCCCTAGGTCTATGACATAGAGGTTCCAAAATTTATAGGTAAAGGGCTTCGAGCCACATGGCCACTACGATATCCATGTTATAACTTGGTACCTTTTGTAGGACACCCTTTATAGTGTAGTTTATCATATATACTATAGAGCACCCTGATCGATCTGATCTAGGGACCTCAATTAATATTCTTCAATGTAGCCTCCTAAGACATTACTGTGATATGTTGTAGTTTTAGTTTCCTAAAAACTCCCAAAACACCAAAAAATGATTGAAATATTAGAAAAACATAAAATAACAAAAAATTAAATAATATAAAAATTTATATAGTGACATGGGGTGTTATATGAAATAATATAAATGTTCCAAACAGAGTATAAAAATTAGAGGAAAAACAATAAACCATAAATAAAAAACAAAATACAACTAAATTAGGAATTCCAAAATTGACACAAATAACCTTGAGATTCAAAATATATCTTGGACAGAATTATCCAATAAATATGTACAAAGGTCACAAAATACCAAAAATATAGTGGATAAAAATATTTTTTAATACCATTCTAACACTATGTGGACCTTTTACACCAACAACTTGTACCATGAAAGATGAAATATGCATCAAGAATCCATGCTATAAGATGGATATCCTTTTCTATTCTCTAAATCAGATAGAACCACGTTTGTATACACACAAAAGAATTTTCTTGGTGAGAATAAAATATTGGTAGGATACCACTATGAATATAAATATCAACTTTCCTAATGAAAACTAATCATTCGTGTTTTTAATAGGCGTTTTGAAAACCATTTATCTGGAAACTAATTCATGAATCTTTTGGTTTCTATAAACCAATCCATGAAAATTAGTGATATGGAAAAATATAATCACAAAGTATAAATGATTTAAGAAATAGATAACAAAGTTATCATAATAAAATAACAAGTGTGTAAGAAAAAAATCATGGAATAACACGCTCAATGTATATGTGCAGCATGAGAGAGTTATGACTTATGAGATCTAGGAATCTAAGACTCGTTCATAGAATAATGGTTGGCCTATGTGAACCCAAAAAAGTAGTAAGAACCAATAATCTTAACAAATCTTCATAAACTAACCCTAGTTATAATAATACCCAAATATAGGTAAATAACTATCCTAATTCCCACACACCCAAGGTATATAATGTGAATCCACAACCACATCCAATATATACAAAAATTACCATGATCAAGTGATCTGGATTCTGAAATATCCCCTATCAAAACCTATATAAAATTAAATTGTAAAATAATATTTTTCTTTATTAAATTTTATCAAATTATTTACATATATAAAATTGATTTCAAAAGGAAAATCGAAAATAAATAACTAATTTTTTAACACAAGACAATCACTACCATAATCCATGTATAAAAACCCTCAATAAATCAAACTAAGTATAATAGATAAATAAAACAATAGAAAACTCAAAAACCAAGGTAATCTAAATGAAAATAATGGATATGTAGAGACACATACCTTGAAATAAAAAGAATATTGTCACATCCAAAAAGGTAACACATTGGATAGTTCAAGGGGATCCTCACATCCAAGGATGGGTTTTAAGACACATTAAAGAGGAAAAATATGGGTGATAGGGGTTAAAATTTTATAAGGGTATAAATTTAAAATTTTCTTTTTAAAAAAAATATAGGAAGGTTAAAGAGTTTGTCTATATAGTTTTTCAAACTATGTGGAAACCATGCAAGTCACCCTTCGCAACTGTCTTGAGTCACAGGGTTTCATGTAAGGTCTTGTACAATTTGACTAACTATTTACAGTCTAAGGTAAATAGATATATAATTCCTCACTCTCTATTTACATTCATTATAACTTGGTTACTACAAGCTATATGATAACCTTTCTCCTAGGCTCCCCCAAAAAAATCAAATTTTCATCCCAAACCCTATAAACTATAAAAACACTTATAATGAATTTAAAATAAAAATTAAATACATAAAAGTGACTCGGTGGGTGTCACATATATAGATCTCATGGTACATTAGTCATTACCCAATATTTTGGGGATATATAATTCCAGACCCTAACCACATCATAATTCATTATGCACATATGTGGCACATGACTATGAAAACAATAATAAATTAATAAAAAAATTATAACATGATTACCAATGAAAATAAAATAAGAATCAAATTTAATGAAGTAACTCTCTTGGTAAATACCCTTAAATCATGATAATTAGGTATATGGTACTTACACTATATAAATGAAGTGTATATGGTTTATTAAATAATTACCCTAGTTAATTGAATGTATGGGTATCGGAATGAAAACCCTTCAATAAAAAGATGTAATGAAGGGTATTCACCAAATAAATTCACTGTAATAAATGTTAAATTTATCATATTTGATGATTGGTTAAGATAATTTTAGTGATGTATCATTTCCTTTATAGATATTTTATTTCTACCATATTTCATATACATAAGAACATGGATAATGGGTTAAAGGATTATTTTTAAATGGTATTTATTTACAAGAAATATACAATTAAAGGGAATAAAACATATGAGATATGAAATGGGTGTAATATAAAAGATTATTATCATAGATAAACAATATTTCATAGAAAGATAATAAATTGAAGATGTTTATGGAAATAATTACTTATCTTTAACACAATTTTATGTAAATAAAATTTAATTTTAAAGGAAGTTTATAAATATAAAATTTTAATTAAATGAATTATACATAAAAATAAAAATTTTGTATAACATATAATATAACATTTTTCTCTTACAAATAATCATGATTATAAGATGGATGAAAATTATATAGAGATGGTGAAAGTAGATTTAAATGATTTTTTTGACGTTATCATAAAAATTCAAAATGAGTCACTTTCAAAAAAAATTAAAATTTGGATAAAATGATTTTAAAATCACATATTATCAATAAAACATCCCAATAATGGAATATTAAATATAAATCAAATTTAAAATAGAATAAAATTAGAGGAGATGATAAAACAATGTAAAGGTTTCCTTTATAAACATTATTTGATTTAACTTAATGGATGTGTAGTAATATATTCCAAAAATAAATGATTTTCCTTTGAAAATGAATATGAATTAGTTAAAAATAATTTAATTTTTGTATGTTAGAGATAGTGATAGGTTATATGATAGAGATGAAGAATATGTCCTCGAAAATGAGAAAGAGCTGGAAGACCCCATACGAACCACATATGTTATGAACACTAAATATGTATTGGAGGAATGAAAAAAATAATGCCTAAAAAATAAATGGAAACTATAATGTTATACATGTAATATTTTTTATATATTTAATATATGAGAATATCAACCAAATAGAAACTATATATGAAAATAGAGAATTTTTGGAAAAGAAAACCACTTACCTCGAGTCCTGATTAGGCTTAGTACATGTGTAAAACCTCCTAAATAATAAAATTAAATATATTAAATTCTTGATTGATGAAATGTTACATATATATTTAATTTTTTAATCCTTATTTATTATCACATTTCATTAATTTATCATAGAGTTATCATTTATGATGGCCACTTGTGGTTGTTTGGTAAAATTATCTTTAACTGCTTTGATTTATTGATCATGATCAAAGGAGTAATTGAATAATTTCATAATCTACATAATTTTTGAGTTATATATTATTTATTAATCTATTAGTAAAAAATTTATATAGTTCAATATACTATAAAAAATATATTCAACTTATAAAAGATATATTAATATGCTCATTTTGTGAGATAAAATTTACTATGATCATCAAAATTTTAATATCATTACTATAATTTAAATTTGTACTTATAGAATTTAAATAATTTAATATATAATATATTTATTCATTAAATTAATCTCTAAAACAATCCATGAAAATCATTGATAAAAAATGAAACAAATTGTCCAAGGTTGCGGTGATATGACCATAATATGGATGATGTTTTCATTATAGAATATATGAGTCAAAGGCTAATAATGGTTATTTTATTAACATAATAACAGTTAAGTATACTAATAATACTTATATCATTATATAATTATGGTTAGAATATATTTTGATAATGTAGTACAAAAACAAAAGGGATAATAAAGAATGAGTGATTAAGAGTTCTTTCCTTACTCCTTGGAATGAGTCCTTTATTAATTGTATTAGGCCATCAAGGGGTGGTTTCTTAAGAATAAAAAACCTAGATTACTAGTATTGGAGTATCATGGAGGTATTTGGGTAGATTTTGGTCAATATAAGAGTCTTAGGTGTGAGGATAAGCGGGGTTGTAAATTTTGGTATTTATAAGGGGGAGGGGTGTTTTAAAATAAAATATTTGAGTGTTATATACTCAAATAGTGATTCTTCAGGTGATAAAATAGTAAGAATATTGTGACTAAATAGTAAAGGGTCCAATAAAATATTCAATTAAATTTTATAAACCTAAAAATCGATTTATTTATACTGCAACAAAATATAGTTCTTACACGGTACTTATATGATATTTTACTATTCACTCCCATATTTTAATATCTATAAAAAATAAAAAACATAACCCTAAAAAAAATTTGATGGGATGATACCAAAAAAATAAATTTAATTTTTTTAAATTCTAAATCTGACTATTAGATTTTTAAATTTAAAATAAAATCATATAATAAATAGAAAAATTATTTATTTGGAATAAAAACTATTTTTTGTTATAAGTGATTATAATTATGTTCCTTAGTAATTATTTTTTTATAGCTCATTATTTATATATTTAAAAAATTACTCATTTTTTAAAAGTAGTTTTCTAAATAATTAAATATTTATGAAAATAAATTTTTTTTATAGAACATTTTACATCATAGTTGCAATGTCATGTCAATGGAAATATTATTTTTATAATGAATACCTTATATAAATATAATTATTATTGTTATAATAATATATTATATAAATGATAAATAAAAGTTTCAAATATATATGATATAAAATTCATAGTAGTAATTTAATTTTAAACATGTCAATTATTATTTTAAAATAAAATTTCCATAGTGTAAAAATACGAGAAAAAATTATTTAATCATTTAATTACATATAATATAAATTATAAATTTTTTATAAAATATTATTTTAGTGTAAAAATACTCCTAGATTCTTTAAAAAAATTTATAATACCATTTTTATTTGTATTTATTACTCATAAAATTGAATTAACATATTGATGAAAAAAAATTATTCAATAAATTAAACTACATAGGTGATAAATTTATTTGTAAATATTTAGTTTTTATCAATAAAAATAATTTAACAAATGAATTTAAAATTTCCTATATAATTTAGTAAATACATCAGTAAAAAATCATTATAAATCTGGGATGTTACAGACTGATCGCATAAGAGTGGTGGTTGATGTATAAGGATCCCCACAAGGATGGATGTTGACTTAAAGATAATGAAACCACATATTTGTATATATGTAAGAGTGATTGTCTATGTATGGATATAGATATAATAGTCATCTCCACATATGTGTTATCATATCCTTATGTTCTTGATGAAATTTTGAGGATCAAAGAATTGAATATTTTGAAGAGAAAATTATTTGAGATGATGCAAGAGTTATTCCTCATTATTTAAAACATCATAAACACTCAAATAGTGTGTGATTAAAGAATTTTATTTTTTATCATTTTATATTTATGAAAATTAGAACATATTAAAGAAAAATTGAAGCTAAGAATTTAAATGATGTCTAAAAAAGATGAGATTTCCCTAAATATATATTCTCAAGATGTAATCATATATAAAGATTCCAAAGTTATTATTTCATGTAAAAACGTCATGAATCTATGTTGAGTCATAGTCCCATCATGATTTTATGAATAATTAAAGAGAAGGAGATGAATATATCACTTTACCAATACATTTTGAAATTTTAAATGAGAGTGTTTAATATTTAATATTGCTGATAAAAATTGAAATTTAATCAGATGATGAAAGGGTTGAACTTAAATATTCTAAAAATAAAATAAATGATGTGATTTGATATGTGATTTGATAAATAGAATATCTTCAATATATTTAAATGAATATAATAGTAGGATGAATTATTAAGGAAATTATTTTTCTTAAAACGAGAAATTATAGATTACTTAAATATAGAAATTTCAATATTGAGATTCTAGTGTTTAAATTTAGAAATTAAAATATAAATAGTAAATTATGTTTTAAGATGATAATGAAAATATGTGTCATTTAAAATTCGATGATTATAACTATAAGATTCTGCATGTTTTGAGAAAAACATGGACTATCACACTTCATGATGAGATGACACACTCCAACTACTTATATATATTTTCATAGAGTTGGGAAGACTATTTATTTTTGATATATATGGATTATTTTAAAAATAAATAACTCAAACCTATTTGAATAAATTATTTATATATTCACCAAAGATAAAATGAAAATAAAAAGAATAATGGAATTTTTAGAAATTCATTGTAGACATCAATTAAGAAAAAGAAGAGATATAGAAATCATGGGTCATTGCATGTAGTCTATCACTCGCATGATACCACCTATAATATTTCTACTTATGGTAATTTATTAAAGTCCCAAGAAACAAATATGGTGTAGTTTATATAAATAATTACTGGTATTGAATAAGAAATGAGAAAGATAAAAGAGATATATGGATGAGTAATGTTTTTTAGTTGTCTAAGTAAGTAAATAAGAATGAGAAAACCTCTTGGGGAAGAAGAATAATATATTTTTTGATCATTTACTAATGGAAAGTCCATCTTCATATTGAAGAAGATGAAGAATAAGAAGAAGAAGATTATATTGGTACTCAAACTATTTTTTGTGATATGTTTTATTGTAGAACCAGTGAGTTAGAGAAGGAGTGATTTCTTAAATCTAAGGAATGTGTGATTTGAAAAAAATTTAATATTTCATATCTAAGAAGAATAATAATACTCTTAGTGTTTTGATGAAATGATAGTGAAAATTTAAAGTTATTCAGTATTTATTCAAGATATAATTTTATAGGGCCACTATTCTTGAAGAGTGAACTATATTTTCTTAAAACAAGACTAAGATAATAGATATTGAGTTTTATGAATAGTTATTAAATATCTAAATTCATTCAATGAATCAGAGGTAGGAATCCAATATGATATTTTATATATTATAAAATTTTATGTTCATCATTGATCTACTTAGTGAATATTGTGATATGAGAACAACTACTAGGAAGAAAATTTAAAGAAAATGTGTGATATAGTTCATCATTAATTGTGTAATATCATGAATACTCAAATTTGTAATCTGGTAAGATTGGGTTATAATGATAACTGCTCAAACCATTTGTATTCAAAAACAAAACTATTAGTTGTTAATTTTTGACTCTATGAAACATATGCTCAGCAATGGGTAGTTTTCCAACTTTGAGGATGAACCATGTAAAAATACTATGTGTTTTACTTTAATTTTTTCTTGCATTTCATATGGTAAATGTGATAGGGTAAACTAAATATACCCATTATTTTCATAAACGATGACATGGGTCCAAATACCAAAGGGGTTAAATATTAAAATTGGATTTTTAATTTGGTAAAAATATAGCTACTCCTAATTCACCCCGAGGTGTTTGCTCCGGTCCAATAATATTAACATTGTTAGATTTAAATAATAGGATAATTATCTAAAACTCTTATAGAGTGTCTAAATAGTTATTGGGAAAATAGGGTAATTTTCAGAACTTGTGATTATAAAATATTTAAAGTGAAAAATTGTGAATTAATTGTTGTAGTTTATGATTTTGGTCAATAAATAAGATAGTTATAAAATTATATAATAGTATAAAAGGAAATTTTAAAACTATCTATAAAATTTTAAATTCAAATCACAAGATGATTTCAAAAAATGACTTTTAAATTGTATTTAATATTGAAAATAATTTATAAATTAATAAAAAAACCTAATCCTCATTTTGAGTCGTTTTGGTTGGGTAATTATTATTAAAATAATATATTTTATATTTATGACCCACTTTCCATTTTAAAATTACATTCTTGACCCTAAAAGAATAAATATTTTTTAAATTACCATCGAATTTTACCAAAAAAAGGGACTCATTCATTACTTTTAAAAACAAATAAAAATATTAGTTGAATCTCAATATTTTACCCAAACCCTATTTTAACATCTTTTTTCATGTTAATAAGGATTATTTTCTATATTAAAGTCTTTTATCCGAAGGCATTGCACTGAATACAAAAAAGGTGAGTCAAGGATCATGGTAATGGTTTCCAAGCCTCTTTATATTTTTTATTTGTTATTATTAATATTAAATTTTTTAAAAATCCTCCCTTTTTGATATAATGATTTAATTATTATATTATTATCATAATTTTTCCATTAATTATGAGATTTCATCCATTTTCTCTCACAAAAGTCTTTTTCATAAGTCTTTATTACATCAAAATATGAGTTTTAAAAACTATGTATTTCGATTCCAATTCCTCTATTATTCTTTTCAATAACAACGGTAATATGTAAAAGTATCCTTAAAATAGTATCTTTATTATAATATAATGTTTTTTAAAAACATTAAAGGACCCAATGGTAATTTTTAAGGATTAAAATTGTTATCAACAATGAATGAAGAATCATTGGAAGAAGAAGAGATTATTTGAAAAAATATTAAGAAGGTTTATAAAATTTCTATAAGTGAATAGAGATGTTTTGGGTTTATTTTGGGATTTTAGAATTTAGTTTTAAAATTTAGGAATTCTAGAGTTAAAAAATTTTAAATGTCTCAAATGACTCACCATTTATGCTCATTGTGTAGATTTTTCAAACCCATGGTATTTTTTTTGGAATTTGAGATTCAAGTAAGTCTTTGGATGAGGTGTGTATAAAAAATTTGTTAATTAATTTACTATAATTCATTATTTGTATTTTTTATAAATTTTTCTTAATTTCATTATACTTTTTCATGGATTTCATAAAACATTTTTTTGGATTTTATAAATCTTTTTATTGAATTCATAAAACGTTTTTGGATTTCATAATACATTGTCTATATTTTTTTAAGAAAAATTGGTGGAATGTAAGCCTTCATATAAGGAATGTAAGAATTATTTGGGGAATGTTAGACATTCCTAGATTTTTTAATATATTTAGTTTATTAGTACTTTGGTAAGACTTATTTCCTGATTTCAAAAGGGTCACCAGTTATCTAAATTTTTGGAAACATCTAATATTGATGAATTTAAGATATATTTTTATTTCTAAATCTCATGAGTTTAATTTTTCAGTATAAATCTAGAAAAAAATTGAATATATAATAAATTTTAATATCATGGGGTTATATTTTTGTGAATTTAAAATAGAAATATTTGAAATTTATTATCATAGTCGAAGTTGAATATTATTTTGGAAATTATTGAATAGTTTAAAAGTGGAGAATCCTGAGAAGATCGTATAATCGAAATTCAATTTGTTTTTCAATATCCTAATATATAAATTTTATTTTTATTTTGAGTGAAAATATAAATATTTTGAAATTAGAAGTTATAATTTTTCATTGAGTATTGTGAAGTTTATAGTATATGAGGTTTTACAGAATAGTTAAATATAAGAAAGAGGAAGACAACGAGATTAGATAGTGATCCATTTTCTTCAGAAATATTTTTCAAAGAAAGTGATTAATTTTCTGGCCATTTAGAGTTTTTTTATAATTAAGAAGAACAAGGTGTTTTTGAATTTTCTCATATAAAGTTCAATCATTATAAAATCTTGATGAGGAAGGATGGATTGAATACTAATTCATTGAAATGGTTTTTGGTAGTTAAAGACCAATTCTATAGAATATGATCTAATTAATAGATGAAGATACGTCTTAAAGACCATTTGACATCTTATTCACAAGTTAGATAAAGAATTTTTTCTTAAAGATGGGTTTTTATAGTATAAACATTACCATGCTGAATTTTAGGAAGTGGATGATACAGGCATATCGAAGTGGATGATACATGGAAAATTCTTGTGTGTGATTTTATAGAACATTAATTAAATTAAATTTAAATATTGATAAAATATGTGTCTCAATAACTATTTGAACATATAAAGGAGTTAGTTTACTCATTGAAGATAGACCTTATAAAAATCCCTAAGGGCCTTTCATTTTCATTCCAATTAAATATGGTTTAGGAAGATATTGAATAAGAGTAGATCATGAACTTGAAAATTCATAGAGGTATGTTTTTAAAAAAATCTAAAAAAGCATACCACTGCTTTACTACACTCTTATTGGTATATAATTTTTCATGGTTTATTCAAATGGTTTTAGATGTTACAAGATTCCCTATGAGATCCTATCACATTATAGATGAGTTGAAGATTAATGAGTTTTAACAATAGTAGATATGATAAAATATTTTATAGTCAGAACATTCATGGTTGAAATAATAAAATATAACCATATATTATTTCACAAGTTCATTAAGGGTGTGATGTTTTGAAAATGGGTTTTACACCCCTTGGGAGAGATTCAACCCTTAATATTAAAAATAATAGAAATTTTGAATTATATGGATAATCCAAAAAAATTATATTGGAATACTTATATAATTAATTGTATAATAAATTTATGGGACTTAAGATTTTAAAAGAAGATATATAAAAATCTTGATAACATGTTTGAAGGAAATTTTGATGTTTAGTAAGAAGCAATTGATGATTTGGAGAGATACGTTTGAAGACACAAGGATTTTTGAAGAAGAGAAAATTGATGGATATTTAACATTGTAAAAAAGATAAGGTTATTCATATAAGGGTGTTTAGTGATTATTTTGAGCACTCAATAATTTTCAATTTGTAAATAAAAAAATCCTGATAGGTTTTCTCAAAATATATCATTATGGAAGAGAAAGAATAGATATCCCAAGATGAGTTTGATAATACTATCCTAATGTATGATGTAAGGAAGGATCGTTTTTTTAAAATGAAATCCAAGGAAGAAATTTCTTTCAAATAAAATATTATAACCATAATAAAGTAGGAGGAACTTGATAACTCTATTGAATTAGAATATGATTAGAAAAATAATGAAGATAATAAAGTAATAACGTACATTCTCTCTAAATTTAAAAAAAAATGCAAAGGGTATATACAAAGGAAAAATCCACAAAAATGAAATATGTATTGAGAAATTAGAGACTTTATAGATTATTTTCTAAGAAATATGAATATGGATCATAAATATGAAGAATATGAAGAAATTACCTTAATGGTGAAACAGTGAAGGAGTCCTATAAATTTCCTGAAATAAGATGAGAGTTAAGAAAAGGCTTATAAAATAAAATATAAACCATTTTTTCCAATAAGAATTAATTTTAATGAAGAACAAGGAGGAATTTATAGTAAATTATTAACTCATTATGAAATAAAATAATGAAGTTCATGTACTGATGAAAAATAGAGAATTAACCAACACATAACACATACTAAATGACAAACTCAAAGTGTATCTAGAGATTAACACCCAAAATAAGGAGATAAAATATCTAAAAAAAGTGGTTCTATAGTTGAAAATTGAAAATTATGAATTCCGCAATAATGGAACTTATTATATTGTTTAAATTAAACTTCTTTTTGTGAAATTAGCTGAGTAGGAGAGTATGCTAAAAGAATCTGAGATGAAATTTGATGCCATATAAAAAGAGTTAAACATGACTCAATAAAATTGTAATGTGGAAGATAATACCATGGTAAAAATGGTACTTTATTATGATAAAATTAGGAAATTAAGTTTGAGTCATCATAGGCTACTGAGAAGCGTTCCATACAAGAAAAGATAAAATATTCATCTATGATTCACCAAATATCCAAATATGGTTTATCTAAGTGTGCAGGTTCTAAAATCCAATATAGTAATGTTTGGATTCTTGAAAACTCAAAAAAAATCTAAATTAGGGGAAGTTAATTATATTTTTATAAGTAAATGTTCCCCAATGATAAAGAAAATGGTGGCTAGATATATACCAAAACAACAAGATGGAATTCATAGGCATATTCAATAATCTCATAAAAGAATTAGTTTTAAGGGATAATATTAGTATCATGTAGTATTTGGAAGTAATTTGTATATTTTTTGTGTAATTAGTTTCACAAATAGTGTTAAAAAAGGTTTAAATTAAGGGGAATTATTGAGTAAATAGTGTGAAAATGTATGAGGGGAAGCATACAATGAATATAAATTTATCTCACTTTACATATAAAATAGATTTGTTTGTTTGAAGAATATTTGTGTAATGTGTGACAAAAAAACATTATGTTGAGTAATGAATGACCATTATTGTGGGAAAAATTCACTAATTTGTTGAGAATAAGATGATTCATAAATAAAAATAAAAAAAAAAATTCATTTCTTTTTTATGTTGATTTTAAAGATAGAAAGAGGAAGAAGACATGGATTCTTATTAGTGTATGATCATCAAATTTTAATATGTATGTCAATAGTTTTATAAAAATTGAAGATCAAAACGGTGGTTTCATCACTTTTGGGAATAAAAGTTCCCTAAAAACCAAATAAATAGGTTTATTTAAGATTGAATCTCAGAATCTTGAATCTAAATATGTGTTGTTTTTTTATGAGCTTAAATATAATCTAATGAGTGTGAGTCAGCTCTATGATAAAGGAAATAAAGTTAATTTCAATATTAACACTTTCCTAAATAAGAGAATAAAATATTCAAGATTAATAATCCAACGTAAATGAATAAATGTGAATCTTGTTTAGATTGCTGATCTATTAAATTATTGATACCCCGATAAAAATATGAAAATTGAATCTAGCATTGAAGACTTGACCATCTTGGTTGGTAGAGTTTGGGAAAATATTCCAAAGAAAAATTTGAAAAATAACTTCCCCAATTATGAATACATAGAGATGTTTTTATACATCTTTTAAAAAAGGGATGATGATATAGGGAAAGTATAAAAGAGTGTAAATACAATCTATCAGCCACTTAGATTTATCCAATTAGATTGATAATGAGAAATTATGTATAAATCTACAATAACTAAATTATACTTAATTTCATTAATTTATAACTCTATAAGAACGAAACATATGTTGTTTATAAATAATATTTCCCAAGTAGTGGAGATGGTTAATATTTTTAGAATTGAATTTTTGGGAGAGTTAGGGCTCATATTAAAAAATTGAGAACATAAAATAAAAGGGAGGTTACTAAAAAGTATTTAGAATCATATATTGTTAAAATAGTTATTAATACCAAGTAAAATAACCCTTACACGCCATTTTATAATGTTGTTTCTGAAATAAATAATATAATACTTATTTAAATGGTAATCACAATGCCTTCTAAGTTCCATATGTCAAACTTTTTATATATGGAAGTTGCATACACAACTGTTCAATTTTAGAATAGATGTTTACTAAGATATAATTCAAGAATGGCCACTTATGAGATATGTTAAAAAGTAATCAAAATGTAAAACTACTTTATAGTCTTTATTCGACCCAATTCAACGAAAATTAAAAAAAATCAGGGAAAGTTTGATGAAAAATATAAGTAGAGTATTATTTTAGAATATTTATTCAATATAAAAGGCTACAGATGTTGTAATAAATAAATATATAAGATAGAATATTATTATATTGATAATTTAATTGGAAATAAACCCAACTTTATTTTTATAGAATAAAAGTATTTTTAAAAATATAACAATGGATATGAAAATGTTCTAGAGAATTGTTGTGATGGATAAGCTAAGAATGATCCACATTTAGATGATATGAATTTTGATCGGATCAATAATGATGAAGAGGATACCTTAAGTTTAAAAATATAATTATAAAAAGTTTAAGAAGCATGTAGAAATAGAAAATATAATGGGGAACTATAATACACTAGTTTATACCCAAAGATTGTTGAATATTAATAACTAAACTACCCTTGACTCTAAAATTAATCCTCATTCTATTTTTAAGGATATTAAGAATGTATAATGTATTGATGATATGAATGATGAAATTTATCAAATTTCCTCTAGTGATATTATTCCTATACTAAAATAAAAAATATATTGGAACACCATGGGTATATATAAATCAACTAAATGATTGAGAGGAAGTCCCAAGGAACATAGATATACTTGTTTATAAGGTTGGGAGAGATATTTGTACCTATGAACAACTAGGTTTTACCTCAAAATAAGTACAATATATGTTAAATGGATGTGAAATATACCTTCTTTAATTTTTATTTGTATGTACAAGTCTATATTCAAAGGCTCGAAGGATTTTTTCTATGAAGTTAAGGAATAAGGGTTTGAAAGCTGGTGAAGGCTCTGTATAGGCTAAAATAGGCCCTTGGAGCTCGATACTCAATTTTTTTATAAAAGGTTAAGGGAGATAAAAATTTCTAAACTGAAGGTCATAATAAATCATTATTTGATGTAAATGGAGTTTGAAACTCTTATTATAATTTTTTATCATATTTATATTATTTTTATATGTTATCAAGTGAGTTATTGTAAATAATTATCTAGATAAATGAAGAATAATTGTGAGGTTTCCAAGCTAGGATAGATGATTTAACTTCTATTATTGTATGTAATATAAAACGGGGAACTTATATTTATTTCATAATAAAATTTTATATTATAATTATTGAATAAATTTGTGTTGAAAGACTCCAAACTAATAGCCACACCCATATAGATGGGAATAGAGTTTGGGTAGGATACTGATGGATAAATATTTAATAAAACATAGTTTTGAAGATGGATTAGTAGTTTTCTTTATCTCTCTACATCAAAATCTGAATAGGTGTATGAATTGAACCTATGTAAAAGGTACCAAATTGAACCAAAAGAATCACATTTTATGGATTCCAAAATAGTTTTAAAATACATCAATGGAACCATGAACTTTAGGTTTTTTATTAACAAATACTAGAACCTAAATTGATCTATATTTACTGATACTAATTAGAAAGGTGATTGTGATGGTAAAACCTAAACATTAGGTGGAAGTTTTCTATTAGAAGGTGGCTTTGTGATCTGGCATTGAAAAAAGAATAACTATGTTACATTAAGAATCACAAATGTAAAATTTGTTCCTAATACAAGTTCATGTACCCATATGATTTTTATGAAATAACATCATAATGGTTTGAGGGTGGAGACTGAGAAATTTACCATAATTGTGAATTAAAATTAAAGAGTAATTAATATCTATAAGAATCTAGTGTGATACTCTCAGTCTAAGAATGATAACATAGGATTTATTCTTGTTAAATAAAAATGTTTCCAATTGAGATATATGTCTAGAATTTATTTCAATAAGAGTGACATATTTATTAAAGAAATGTTCAAGGATACATTTTAGTATTTGAGACTAAACATAAAGGATTGTAACTTCCCTTTCACTTAAAAAACTTTGGGGTTCACCCCCCCTCCCAATATTCTTTTGATTATATTTTCAAAGGGGGAAGAAGTATAGAACTCCATGATATTTCTTTTTGGAATCTAAAACTATTATTATAACTTAAAAGTGGGAGAATAAGTTGTATGAATTTTTTCATATATGGGGAGATCATCTAAGTCACTTATCTATAATTTACTTATCACTGAGAGATATAATTATATTAAAAACAACATGTTGTTTGATTTTGTGGTATCAATATATTTTTCATTCTAAAAGGAATTTATATGATATTTTTTAGAGATTTTTTTTGTATTAAAAACAAATCCAAATGGGAAGAATGAAGTACCAAATGAAAATTTTATAGGATTTTATTTGTTGTAAAATTTTAATAAAAAATAATTGGAAGTGGTTGACATTATTCCAAAACTATTGAGATGTTTTTTATATGTTTATAAGTGAATAAATATAATCATATTTTTTGTGTATATTTGAATATATTACAGAAATAATATGTATTCTAGAGCTAAATAAATTTTATTGTCATAGAGGACACCCCATATATTCTTATTATGTGAATTTATAAAAGTAAGGGTGTTTTATAAGACTTTGAGAATCACATAATACATTTTTGAGATGCATATAGAAAAAATTAAATGTGTACTCTTTTATAGTACTTTTTATGGATTTCATAATCCTTTTTCTAAATTTTATAAATTTTTGTATATATTTGAGAGAACTTTTTAGGATTTTTAAAAACCTTTTCTACAATTTATATGACTTTTAGGTATTTCATAATAATTTTTATTGATTTTATGAGACTTTTTATTAGGTTATTTAGACTTTTTCTGAGGTATTTAATACTTTTCTATAATTTTCTAAGACTTTGAGTTTTCGTAAGATTTTGGAAAATTTAAAATGGCTTATTTTTTTAGCTTAATATGGTCACCAGTTGGACAAATTTTTTGTGACATCTAAGTGTGATGACATTGATCTATAATTATCTCTCTCAATACTAAGTGAATATTTTTGTGACATGATTCTATGTAAGGTGTGAATGGAGAATAAATGAGAATATCTTGGGGAAATATTTTAGGGAATTTAAATTGAAAAAAATTGAAATTCAATATCACATTCAAATATAGAGATTATTTAAAAAACTATTGATTAGTTTAAAAGTTGAGTATCATGATAAGGTAACATAACCAAAAATTTATGTTGTTTTCATTATTCAAATATATAATTTTTTGGATCAATCTAGAAATTTCTTATTTTGATGATCACAAATTAAGTTTACTTTATTACTGTCTATCAACGAGTTAATTGATAAAAGATTCACAATTCTGGATTTTACATAAAAGTTTTCTATGTAAAATTTTGTACCACCAGTGGAGATCATGCTACTGCTAGTTGGATTCTCCTACCACTAGTAATATTCAAAAACTACCAAGTCGAATTCCACCACCACCAAAAGATTGTATTACCATTAGTCTAAATTTTCTACCATTAGACAAGTTTTCTTACCAAAAAATGGAATCTGCCTTCACTAATTATAGATTTCTACCACCAAATAATTTCTTCTACCACCAAAAAAATATATTTTACTTCCATTTTTGTTCTTCTATAAATATTTTAATGTTCTGATACCACTAGGTCGAATCTGCTACCTCCAAAAGAAACCACTAATGGTAATCTAAGTTCTTCTTCTATAACTATCTGGAATTAAATTCAAATTAAAATTTTCAATGTATTGTTTTTGTAATTTAATAAAAATTATTTATTTCATAATTTTGAGTATTTAAGAATGATTATTCTTAAAATATCTATATAGGTGAATTGAATACAAATTATCACTTTTGGTATTTTCTTCTAATATGAGGATTTCTCTTATTTTATTATTAACCTCTAATAGATAATTAGAGGTTATATATATATATATATATATATATATATTTAACCCCTCATGTACAATGGTTTCTTGATTACATGGTGATACTGACTAACTATTTGACTACTCTTAAGTGTGTCTCTAAAAAGAATAGAGGATTGGTTGTGCAACATACAATACTCTATTTTCATGGAAAAATAGAATCCTTGTGAATAATTTTGTAAGTGTCTTAAAAGATATATTTAAAGATAATTTAGAAGAATAATAATACGATTTCTGGTTGTCTCAGGATACTCAAAGAAATATAAACATAAAATAACTTTTACATTATTTCTCACTTATTATCTGTTTAATTTACTCTTTAGTTGTGCTTACTTTACTTGCTTTTTTATGGATAATAAACTCCTATATTAAATCATAGTGTACTAAAATACTATTTTAACTCAATCTTTACATCTTTTATCGCATGAATATTTTTGGAATAATATTTTTATAGCTTATAATTTCTATGATTATTTATAACTATAAAACATGATTTAGTTTTTGGATTAGTTTTTTGTTTAATAAATTTTTTTGGAAGTGATTGAATTTCAACAAAGAAAGGATTAGGAATCGTCTTGACTCTGAAACCCTTGTGTTTATTATTGTGTTTTATTATTTATTTTACTTAATTTTTTTTGAATAACTAGTTTTAGTTTTCAAAACTTGTTTAGTAAAATAATATTTTGATATTTATATTTAATCGGCGTTTTAAATATTATGTTTGACATGATTGGACTTGTTCCGATATTAAATTTGGTTTTAGAAAATGTATTAATTTGGTTTTGATAGAACCTTTAAAAAACATTTCGAAAATATCAAATTATATATTTCTATTATTTTATTTAACTGGGTTTTTTTCTAAATTGGAGGATTTTTAAAAACTATCTTTTAAACATTAATTTTTATTGGATTCTCAAATCACTCCCAATTGAGTAGTCCAGTCTTACCAACATTTTGTATTATAAGAATAATCTTATTTCCTTCTTATAATGTTTTAAATGTTATAATTTTTTACCCAAAAGATCTAAATTTTGGTGTATTCTAAATTTCTATCTTTATGGACAATAATAGACTTGAGGAGACTACTAATAACAAACCTTCTTATTTTAATGGTACTAATTATGCTGAATATGTTATTAAAATGAAAACACATCATGGGATAATTGGGATTAAAATATATAGTAATGGAAGATCAATATAAAAAATCTAAAACTATTAGAGTTGACTGGAGTGGTCCCACTAAGGATTCAAATGACTTTAATTGTAAAGTTATCAATTCCATAAACAATGATTTGAGAGAAGATGAGTTTAATATAATATATCTGTATGTACCACATATTTACAAATATGGGATGCACTTATTATGGCATATTATGGCACATCAAATGTTAAATAAAGTCCCCAAAATACTTATACTATTAAATGTGGTAAATTTAAAATGAAGTATGATGAATAAATTTCTAAAATATACCTCTATTTTAATGAAATCATAATTATGATTAATGCAGTTGAAAGGAAAATAGAATAAACAGATCGTGTAATGAAAATCTTGCGGTGTTTTCTTAATTGATAGAGAGTAAATTCTATCTCCATTCGAGATTCATGCGATATAATAAAAATTCTAGTGTATGGGATAATCACTAAAATAATGATGCACGAGGAAAATTTGAAATAGAATAAATAGGATGAGGAACCAAAAAGAAAAATAGTTCATTTAAAAACATCATAGTTATGGGTAAAGGAAACAATCTATGAGATTAGATTAGGTGAGATCGATCCATCTTCTAAAAGTAATGAGGATATGGTTAATATATCTAGTTAATTTAATGAATTATACAAGAAGAATAAATTTATCAAAAATTAAAAAAATAAAAGAAGGTATGTCAAAAGTAGAAGTTAGAAGAAGAACAATCAACCGTGTGAAGTTACATGAAATGAGTGAAATATAAAAGGTAATATAAAGGATTAATTCGCAAAATTAAAGTATAAGGAAAAATATAAGTAAAAAGTAAAAATACCCAAGAGAGCTGTGAATGTTATTTTGAGTGCCTCTAAGGATAGTTCTAGTGAATATGATTCAGTAAGGGAAGATAATAATTAAAGGGATAATATGTGATTTATGAAAAAACATCTAAGATAACTAATTATACTTCTCCTAGTGATACTCATCATGAATTAAAAGTTTATATTAAAAAAGTTGTAGGAATATTGTGATATTCTTGAAGAAACTATAAATGAATTGAAATGTAAATATAAAAATTTGAAAATATAACATGATTTATATGTGAGTGATAAAATTTCACTCTCTATAGAAAAAAAGTAATGATTATTTGTTAAAGGATAATAATGAACATATAATTTAAAATGAAAAAATTAAAAAGAATCTTGAAAGATTTACAAATGGAATAGAAAGCACGAATTAGATTCTTGGAAAATAGGACGCACTAAATTACACTATTGGGATTGGTTAACAACCTAGGAAAATGAGAATATATAAAAATTAGTTCATTCCTAGATCAATATATTTTAGTTCTATAAATAGTTCATATTATTGGGGACCTAATAAGTTGTTTATTTCTAAAAAAATGTAATTCTGATTATTTTAAAAATGTTAAATAGATTTGGATTTCAAAACATATTGTTGTTAACATCACTAAACCCAAGAAAGTGTGGGTACCAAAATCATTTCATTTTTAAAATTATAGTAGGAAACATTCTTGAAGATTAACAGTAATCATTTATAGTATCCTGAAAGTGTATGTTATAGAAACATGATTGGAGACTACTCAATCTTTAAGAGCCTTATAAAGGTGGATAATGGAAATGTAATTTTTTTAAAAAATCCAAAGGAAAAATAATTACACATGGTTAAATCAGTAATTATAATTATATTTTAATTACTAAATTCATATTTATTGAATGTTTAATGTATACTTTTGTTATCATCTCATAATTATATGATGATGGTTATCATGTTATGTTTGAAAATACTTCTTTCAAAATATATAAGTCTAATAATTCATTATTTTTTATTGCTTATGTAATGATAATATTTATGTAGTTGATCTAGATTTATTATTTTCTCAAAAAAATTCTTTTTAAGTCAATTTTATGAATAATATTGGCTATAGAATAGAAGATTAGGCCAATGCAACCTTTACTTTCTTAAAAAGATAAATGTGAAAGGATTAGTTAAATATTTTCCAAAATTAGATTTCCAAAAAGGGAATGTGTGTAACCCCTTTATAAATGGGAAACATCATAATATTTATTACAAACAAAACGAAAAAATTTCAAATTATCAACACCTGGACATGGTTCACTAGGATGTTTTTGACATTCATGAATTTTTATCCTATATGGGAAGCATTATGCCTATATTCTTATAGGTAACCTCTCTAGATTTAATAAGGTATTCCTTTTATTTAATTAAAGTAAAGCTTATTCCCATTTTTTAAAATATGAAAAATATATAGAAAACCTTAGTGGAATTACTTTTAAGATCGTAAAGATAGATCATGGCCATGAGTTTCAAAATAAAGACTTTGAGACTTTTTTCTCACAGTATAGCTATAATTCTAAATTCAATGATCTTTAGAATCCCTAGAAAAATATAATAGTTTAAATAAGTAATAGTACTATTCAAGAGATATTTCTAACTATATTTAATGAATATTATTTACCAATCTATTTTTAGGAAGAATCTGTTAATACTACCTGATATATCATCAATAGGGTTCTTATCAGACCACTTTTAAAGAAATCCCCATATGATTTATGGAATTTCTTTCTTCTCAACACAAAATAGAGTTTATATAAATTTTTATCCAAAAGAAGTGAAGGAATTTTCCTTTCTTTTTCCACCTCTAGTAAATATTATAGGGTGTTAAATAAAAAAATGGGAGAATATTCACATGTCAAATTTTATGAAATAGATAAACATTATCCTAAAAATCCGTTAAAAAAATAAGGGAATTATTTTTTCTAACTTTGATATCAATACCTCAGCCAATCCAAGGGATCACCCTATAAAACATGATGTGTAAAAATAACTCATCACAGAAGAAGTGTTTAAACCATAACCCGAATAAGAAAATGAAGTACCAATTTTTAGTAAACTTATATCCATTATAACCTATAGATTTCATCCTTATATGTTTTTTTTGGAGATATAGATAGAGGTACTCCAACTGAATTTTCCTTAGAATCAAGTTTGAGTATCAAGCCTTTATGTCAGAACATTAACCTAAAAACATAATTGAAACGATCAATGATGAATTTCGGATAATGTACATTCAATAAGTGTTGAATCAATTTGAAAAAAAATATGGTAACTAATGGGAAGACCTAAATACTACCTAACCATTTTCAATTAATCGGTGTTTAGGAACAAGGTTTATTAGACTTCCATAGTAGTAAGAAATAATTATAGACTAGTTGAATAATGATATAGTAAAGAATAAGGAATTTACATTGAGGAAACCTTTTCCTCACTAGCAAGACTGGAGGCTGTTAGAATGTTTCTTACCTATACAACACATATGATTTTATACTATTTTAAATAGATTTAAATAAAGATTTTCTTAATGGGTGTATTTTTAGGGTGTTTTTTTGAAATAACACCATGAATTTTAAAAACATCAATTTCAAAATCATGTTTTCAAATTAGAAAAAGTTTATTATAATCAAAAACCAGATCATAAAGTTTCGTTTGATAGGCTCAACTCATTCAATATTTATGATGTTTTTTAAAAAATGGATAGTTAATGCAACCTTATTTATATAAATTATTTCCAAATTTTTTTTAGTAGTATTAATATATATTGATGATATTGTGTTATATCATCCAAAAAATATTTGTGTATAGAATTTTTAAAATTTAGGGAAAAGAATTTGAAATGAGTTTAATAGGTGAGTTAAAAATCTTCCTTTGTTTTCATAATTTTTAAAATAAGGAAAGAATTATTAAATTAAAGAAAATATAAAAAGTATAAAATGAACCATTTTTTTCATGGATAGATCAAATTAAAGTGATACTCTAATGAAGATCACTTGTAAATTGGATATTGATGAAACTGGGAAAACATTTGACAAACCCGTTTATATAAGTATCATAGGTAGTTTACTTTACTTAATAGCTAGTTAGCATGATATTATTTTTAGTGTCTGTACTCATTTTAAATTTTTCAAAAGGATTTTTAAATACCTAAATAATAAGAAAATTTATATAGTTTTACTCTAGATAAAAAAACATGGAATTAGTTAGTTATTTTTTATGAAAATTTTGTTGGTTGTAAGGTAGATAGAATTGAGCCTCTATTGCATGTCACTTTTTGGGAAATTATTTGATGAGTTTTGTATGAAATTGCAGTCATCATTTATAGAAAAATCTTACCTATGACATAGAAAGATCTATGTTTGAGATTTAACTTGTAAAAAAATTATAAAATAGAGTTCTGGGTATTTGAAATTCATAATATCTATTTATTCTATTTTGAGTAGAATGGTGGAGGGAGATCATGAGGAGAAGTAAATAAATAACCCTTCCTCTGAGGGACTACACTAGCCAATGTATCCCTGACTTATTCATGAGGATACCCATAATCTGATGGTGTGTTAGTGCCTTATCTAAAGAGATAAACAAAGTTTTAGAGAAAGAGAGTTTAGGTAGAGTCTTGTACACATCATACCTCACCCTCGTAATAACGGGATCTCATCCTCTTATATAGAAAATGATCAAGTATTCTGAAATGCATCTTATGTGTTTCTTTTAGTTGAAAAATAATTCATTTAACATATTTAATGTATTTAAAAAAATCACTCAAATCCTTCATAATGAATTTCTAACAGATTAATAAATCATTCAAGATAAATAAATTTTATATATATATATATCATATATATATTATATTAAGGCATCATATACATTATTTATAAAATGTAAACTATATATATATGAAATAATATAATATATATATATATAACATACATCATATGAATGTTTTCATGCATCTCATTCATGTATATTTTTAGTGTACAACCAACAATCTTCCACTTGCACTAAATCCAACAAGGACTTTATGAAAACCTTCACAACTCATTGTAATTCCATCCAAACTCTTTTGGATATGAGTTTTTATCAATATCACTTAATTTTCTATAAACTCTTTGTCTAAAACATTATCCTTATCCAAGGTACTAACATTGTGACACTGCAAGCCTTAAAAACCGTGAAAACAACTATGAAATCCTAATTTTGTAGATGTAAGCAAAGGGAGGCCTCTATAAAAACATTAGTTCTACTTAAGAAACTAAGGGGTATGTCGTGATCATTATAAAATATACAAATATCGCTATATACAAATTCCCACCACAAGATGTATCACATATAACATATGTATCCTATATAATCCATTTTTCTAAGACATCGACTGAGTACTAGAACAAGAAATTTTTAATCTAGTATTATCCTCTCATAACTTTTTTATTCTCTAAAAAGAACAAAACTTGTCAATGAATACATCACATGTCATTAATTTATAATATAAGCACATAGTATGTCACTTGTCCAAGTATTTGAACACTTTATATGTGGAAAAAAAAAGTATGGTAATGCATTTACTCAGTCTTATTCAATCAAGGGCCATATGTATTTTTTTATCATATAAGAGTACAAATCCAATCTTGTTTATACTTCACTATGGACATGATTAGCAACATACCAAACCACACACTTTTTTACTAAGTTTATATTTTGACTTGCATGTGTAGGGTATAAATGTATGAAATTTTTCAAGCTAGAATATTAACATCCTAAGGTATGAATGATTGATTATAAGAATACATGTATAGGTATATTTATAGTTGTATGAAATTACCTAAGATATATTTTTGTGGTTAAATACAATTAATAAGTCTGTACTTATTACCTCATGAATCTATTCATAATATCTCATAAGAAACCCATTGTAATGAGTTTAATAATCTCTTCAAGTTAACCATTATATATCATCACAACCTATTGTAATCCACGATGGTTATCAATTAGGGGAAATGAAAAATAATACTTTTAAAGGAAACATATCATTAAACCATTCATGTAAATTAAATTTAATCATAATTTAATGAATGAAGAATAAAAATTTACATCGTTATAATAACATGATACATTTACAACCATTACAACCAATATCTCATGTGTTTAACGCTAAGAGATTCTAGATGACCCTCATATTGTTACTGTGATAATTTTTTCATCAATAGAGCTACTATATTCCCTTTTTTCCCACCTAATTGATCTTTATATCACCCATCTCGATAATCTACCATATGAGATAGTATTTCCAAAGTACATTTTTAGTCCTTTGATGAGACTGAGGTTCCTTAGCCTTGGAAATAACACCATTGTTGTCACAATATATCTCAATTACTCCCTTGATGCTAGGAACTAAACAAAGTTTAAAAATTATATTATTTATCCAAATAACTTCTTTTACAACATCTGATGCAATGATGTATGATGCATCCACTATTGAGTCCACTGTGGTGGCTCATTTGGAACTCTTCAAAATAATTTATCCACCATTTAGGAAAAATAGAAATCTAAATAGTGATTTCATATAATATTTTTCAGATTTGAAACTATAAATTGTGTTTACATTTAAATAGATCCCATAATCTACTCTAAAGACTAAGAACATATCCTTATTCTTTGTCAAGTACCATAAGATGTTCTTGTAACACCCCAAACACAACACCAACATCAGTGTTTATCAATGGTTATTTTGAAATGTTTTATCAAACTACTAGTAAATATTTACTAAAATCAAAGAAACAATATTTTTTCCTCCCCCAATCCATATCCTCTCAATGTCCCACCCTTATACCCTTCCCATTATCATTTCCTCTCTCTCCCTCACCGCTAATTCTCTTTCCCTTGTCGCTGGCCTTACAATCACCCTCACTCCACTTTTACCCCTCCGTAGCCCACATCCACTACCATCATTCCACTCCATCAGCCCACTTTATCTATGTCATCACATTGTTTTTCCCTTTTTCTTCATGTTAGTGGGACACTCACCCCCTTCTCTCTAAAGAGTCCTTTCCCCTGTCATTACATTGATCATTCTCTCTCTTTTCACTATGTCATCACTATGAATCACAAAACATAGGTACTTATATTTCCCATCCAAAATCACAATTAAATTAAAATTCGTCAACACATTTTTTTAAAAAGAGTCTTGACTTATGGTTTTTTGGTGTTTTGAGGTGTTTTATGAAAATACACTCATAGAATTTATCATATATGATAAGTGTTGTAAGTTTTTTAAAATCAGTGTGGGTTTTATGATTATGTTGATCATAACTTGTTAATGCAATTAAAATACATCATATTATTTTTTTACTTATATAATCTTGAGGAATTTGTATTTATATCTTAAGGTGTGTTGTGAAAACATATATAATGAACTCATCATATGTGATAAGTGTTATAGTCACATTCAAATAACTATTTTAATATTATGATGACAAAAATATACACTTACTAAATCATTTAAAAATAATTATTTTTATATATAAATAAAAAGATGTAGCAATTTTTAATGAATATTATTTTATTATATATTTTCAAAGAATACCTACATGAAATTTAACACATTTTTCAATATAGGTATATTCACTAATTTTTAGAAGTTTATATACTATGATATTAAATTATAGTTAATGAAATGAAATGGAATAAGATTCAATTCAATTTTAAATGAATATAATTTATGTTTTATAAAATATTATTTTATATAGCATGTTAGATAAAATATCCTATAAATTATGGTTGATTCTAGAATCATAAGACTGTAAAGATGAGTCGATCAACATTTTTTTCCACTAAATAAGTAATTGTTATTTAAATTACATAAACCTTATTATGAATTTTAATTTTTTTAATGAAGTGTAGTCACTTGTTTTATATATAGATAAAATATGGTTCATATTACCTTGGAACACACCTTTGTGTGCTATTGTTTTGGAGGATTTGTTTTATATTTCAATTTTCAATCATTCCATTGATGGGACAATAAGATGTCTATGACATAAATGTAAAGATACATAATTTTATCAAAACATTATATTAATTAAATTCAATGTTCAATATGTGTGTTGGATTTGGCATGGAGAAATAAACATTTCAAAACATTTGAGAACTAATGTCATTCAATAGAATTAGCTCTCAACTCCATCAACAATGGAAAATGAAATTTAAAACCTTGTAAATGATGATTTCATAAATTCAAGAAAACGTCAAAAATGTCAAAATATAACAATACAAACAATTTATGGTGATAAAAATAGTAACTTGAAAATTGATATTTTTAGGTCCATAGGGAAACTAGATTAATATTATAACATATCAGTATATCCTTCCCCATATATTATAGAGAATAATATAAGAGAGAAATTTAATCATAAGAAAAACATTTTTCATGATTTAGTTGATGAATGAAATCAATATCTATATGGAGTATGTCTAAAATATTCAATACTTTATTTTATAATAAATTTGTATCATATAATATTACTATTAAAATTTAAAAATAAGTCAATTTCTATTATATTGGAATTGTTTCAAGACACATTTATTGAAGCTAAGATCTTTGAGTCTTTTTATGACATGAAAAGTTTGTTAATAGACTTGGTTTTTAATTATAACAAAATACATGACTTCCCCAATGATTAAATACGTTATTGGGGAGAGGATTCAAGTGGGTATGAGTGAAAAAAATATTCATATTCTATATGGATTTCATTGGGTAATTTTATAAGTCTAAATAAATATACTAAAATGAAGAATAAGAAAAAGGACACACCTACAATGGTTTTCTGTTACTTAGATTTAAAAACCTAATTGAAAAATATTATTCATGTAAACAAAAATAGTTTTCTTCAATAAGTGGAATTCTATAGATAATTATAATGACGGGTTAATGTGACATCCAATAGAATATAAATTGTGGAGTGAATTTGATTCATTTCCTCCAAATTTTTCATTTCATCATAGAGATACCTAATTTAGATTGGATCATGATGGATTGAACCCATTAAAGACATTAAATACCAGTTAAATAATTTGGAAAATTATTTTGATCACTTATAATCTACCAACATTTATGTTTATACTATAAATATCTATTATAATTTTGATGATTATTACTTGAAACAAATTTTATAAATGATGCAGATGCATACTTGCAGCCTCTGATTGAAAATTTTCAAGAGTTGTGGAGAAAAAGTGTTAAGACGTATGATGAATCTTCTAGAAAAATGTTCAAAATACACACTTACTTATTGTGGACCATTAGGGACTTCACTAGACCCCGGAACTTATCTTGTTAGAACACTTACACTATTTTGTGTTTTCCTATATATAACAATGATTTTGATCCTAAACGACTACCTTACAGTAAAAAATTGTTCTTATTTTTATCATATATTTCTCGAAACATCTTATAGATTTTGGTTGAGGAAGTGAAAATTAAATGGTTTTATTTAACATTGAACACCTATAATGTTGTAGAAAGGTTTTGAAATATGAGAACAACTTGTACATGTTGAAGGATAATTAGGGGAGGTTCATCATTTGAATTATAGTTATAAATGGGATTGAATTTCATCATCAATTGAAATCATAATTAAAATATATAAGAAAAAAGTTATATTCTTTTAATATCTATAGTGGGAATTTAATTTTTTATTTCATAATCTTTATGTTATGAATATTGAGAAGATTTTTTGTGATAATTTGATCTTGATATTACTTAATGAGAACAAAAAATCAAAAGATCATCTCAATTCTCTAATGGACTTACAAATAATTAATGTAAATCATGACTTATTGCCAGATAAGAATTGAAACCATGATACATTAATTTTTTCATTAAAAATTAGGGATAAAGATAAATTCCATTGAATTGTAAAACATGTGAAATTAGTTTATGGTTATTAAATTAACTTCTTAAGGTTTGTTTACCCAAAGTATCCTAGGTTAAATGGATTAAAAATTCACCATATACATTTTATGTTACAATAATTAAAACCATTGGAATTGCATACATTGTTACATAAAAATGTTAATATATTCATATTATAATTATTCACAGTAATTAGAAAACTATGTGATAAAACTCTAAAATCGGTTGATCTTGACATGATTTAGGGTATTTTTGTTTGAACACTTTGTGTAATGGATATGTCCTTTACTTCATTATTTTTACTTTCATAATGAATTTAACTATGAATTTGGTTTTGAAAACTAAATTAAGAGGCCCTGTACATTATCGATGGATGTATCCAATTGATAGGTAATTTATTTATATATTTTTCATCTGATGTAAACAAATCTTGACACTTAATTAAGTTTGAAGCTATATTTTATTCATTTTAATTCACAAATACCTTGGTCATTTAAAATCTTATGTGAAAAACAAATCTCAACCAAAAGGTTCTATTTTTGAAGGCCATTTTACATAGGAATGTCTCGAATTTTATTCTAGATACTTAGATGATATTGGGACAAGATTCAATTGATTTGGACATGTTAATGACATATCGACTTAATCTTAACTATGTGAGAAAATTAAAAATATTTCCTATAATTAGATGATTAGTTGGGAAGATCTAAAATATTACATAAAATGAAATGGAATTATTACAAGCACATAAATATGTGATATTGAATAGTTAAATTAAATATTAATTTATTTAGTAACACATGATAAAAAATAAGAGATGCATGGGAATTCAAACATGAAATGATAAAGATATAACAATAGATATTAATAAAGAGATTGTAAATTATTTTTCAACTTTTTTAATTTCATAAATACTATAATAAACATGTATATTAGTTTGAAATATATATTTTTAAAATATATTAATTTATATTAATTTTTTAGATCATGAATATCTGATACTTGGGATGATTTGGTAGATGATTTGATGTTTTGGGTTTGGGTTCCTTTAAAACATACTAAAATTTTGATTATTAAAATTTTAATGGATTCAAACTTCATAAAATCCATTAGAAAGAGGTTTTGAAAACATATAATAGTGGTATATTTATATTTTTCGAATTAGGAAAATATGGAAACCTGACCTATATTATCGAATTAAACTATGATGTTTATTTTTCTATTTTATTTAAATCAATGTGGGTCGATATTACCATTAGTATTAAAAGGGTGTCCTTGCAATTTATATCTATTGACTTTTCACGCTCAATGGATTTTTGTGACTGTGAAATACATGATATTTATATCTCCTCATCACAATTGAAAATGGTATATTATATAGCAGATTCCATGGATGAAGGGTGGAGTGTAGAAGTTCACATAAATCAAAGGGAATTTTACGATATGGGTGATGAAGTGGAGGATTTTACGTATAACATTAAAACCCATTAAAATAATAAATTAACTTATATTTATATCACGATATTGAAAATATTAGTCTTACAAGGCATGATGATGTATTAGGAGTAATTATTGAGAACAATAATTATATGACTGAATGAAAAAATGATTATATGGGTATTAATCCATTAATATATCAAGTACATATGTTATATGTTTTTCATTTATAGTACTTTGGATTTGTTATCATATTTAAATTGAATTTTAGGCCTGAGTCTTTTAATATAAAAAATTTAATGGTGTATTTGTTTGTTTGTGAAATCATTCAGAAACATAACTATGTATATTTTTTTTAGTATTGTATATCTCTTATAATTTCAATTTTTTATATTTGAATATTTTGAATAAATGGCCTACATAATTTTTTCACTTATTTTAATGATAGGAATTCCAATGAAGAGGAGATTCATTGATCATAATAGAATCACAGTTGTCATTTCATGGACTACATAGACTTCATCGGTGTTATGTGATGATCCATCAGGCTCTATTACTATAGCATATTGGATTCCCTTTTTGTCCTCTCATCAGCACCTACCACACCATCAATCTCTCTCCCACCAGCTTCTGGGACACTAATTCCTGGTTATTAGGTTCAACAGATGGTTACTCTTTAACTAGGTAATATGTGGTAACTCATGATTCTTTATGAGGATATTCTAGGGGGTAGTTATAGGTATAAATTTTAATGTGAATAAATTTATTATACTTTTTTATACTAATAACTTATTTTTTCATAAAAGTTGGAAACAATGTTACTAATGATAAAAATATTAATAATTTATATTTTTGTAATTTTAATGGATTGAAGATATTTGTCCACTTTAATTATTCTGGGGTCCCCACATATGATGTTGTGGTAATATTTTTTTGGATTCTAGGACAGTTGTTGGCTAAGATAGTTACCCTTATGATTACATATTTTAATTAGAGGGATATACCTCAATCGTATAATAATTAAGTACTTGATTCCCATATAAAGGTAATTTCAAAACATTATGAATCAATTGATTTTCATTATTTAATTAAATTCTAATATTTTAAAAATTAATCTCTTTATACAGATGGTATTTCACTTTACTATTTCTGATCTTATAACATGAAATTAGATTTTGAAAAATTTGGATAAGAAATTAAAATATTTTAAATAGACATTGTCCATTAAATTTAATGATACAACAGTGAACACTCAATAATAGTTGGATAGGGCACATAAATGGGTACCTAGAGAGAATTGGAAAATGTTTTTTCATGTCCATCTCCATTATAAGCACATGGTACTAAAGAATATATAATTATATTTATATCATTTTACATATATACATGCATGTGATAAGGATGAAACATTTCATACATTACTATTAAATTACAAGTTATTTATTTCAGGATGTTTCAAGAAAAATTGAATCATGTTTTATGAAACAATCATCCCCAATAATGTTATTTCAATGAGTTTTTCAAGAAATATATCCACTTTGGTAATATAATCATCAGTTCAAAAATTTATTTGATAATTTTATATATTAAATATCTTAAATTATTGATTTAACACATTTTAATTTTGAAAAATAAATTAGGAAACCAAGACTCTAGGATGAAACCTTGGTTTGATGTTCATATGAAATATGATGGGAGTTATGTGAATGATCCTGCTAAAGAAGTTAGGGTATGAATTAATTTTTCATTGTTTCAGTTTACATAATCATCATCAATATTATAATAACTTATAAAACCAGATATATCAATAAAAATTTTCATTTATAATAATCAAATTGTATTAAATCATTTTTATTTTTTATTTTTTATAAAAAACTTTATTTTTTGAAAATTTATATATCATTACTCAATATAAACATTGTTTGATAACCAATGTTATTATTAATATATTCCCTCTATGTTAGTCTCAAAATTTATTTTCAGTTGTAACTTTTTTAGTATGTATTACTTAAAATTTGACTGATATTTTATTTATAGGTAAAAATAAAAGAACAATGGGATTCTAATCCCTTGCAGTCCTTCTTAATATCCTGGGATGATCTAGTGATTTAGGTCATTAAGAAGGAGAATCCTGATCAAGTGTAGGGGATGTACTTAGGGTCATTACTATTTGAGGTATTTGTTAGGTCACTAGGTATTATAGAAGCATCTACTCTGTATTGTAGTTACTCCCTAGCTCTAGATGCTTGGATGTAGTTTCTTGTAATAAAATACACAATTAATCAATAAGGGAGAAAAATCCAGAAATATGGGACTCATATACAATTATGGGATAAAAAGTTTGTTTCTCTATAGAAATCATTCTTTGAATTATATCTGAAGATGGAATGATGTGTCCCTAGTGAAATTACATTGATGGATGGTTTGAGTCATTAGGTAAATCAAACAATTTCATGATCATTTATTATGATTTTTTTTTATTTTAATTTGAAATTTAAATATACATCATTGTTTAAATTTCAAGAAAAATGGCATATAGGTTTCGGGAGAGGGGAGTGGAGACAAAGACGGAGATGGCGATGATCTTTTTTCATCTTGTGGTGTTGGGTATTGTCTTTGTATTTGGTGGTGGGGTTGTGTAACTAAACTCATTATCTATAAATTATTGTATTTAATTAGATCTATATATATGATTGTAAGTTATAATTTAGGTTGTTTCAATATTTTTGTTATCATTAATATACATTTACATTTCCATTTAAACCACTTATATATATAGATATTCATAACTTAATGGTTTATTTGTATAGTTGTTAGGATGGAGGAGATTGTTGTAATCGATACTGATAAGGTGGAATAACATTATTTTATTGATTCCAAAATCTATATTACACTTTTCAATGCTGTACTCATCCTTGAGTTGGATTTTAAAACATTTTTTTATAATTTTCTTCAAAACACTAAATTCCCTACACTTCAACACATTAGGTAGTATATGTTTTGGGAGAAGAATACATACCACATACCCCTGCTAGTGATTATTTTTACTAGATAGTCTTTCAAATAGTCACACTTCGTCTTGTTGATTGAGAAATAAATTAATCGATGATTGTTTCATCAATCACCATAGGTTTAAAGATACATTGATGTTTTATCTAGAAGTTATCACTTCTTTGTTATACCTCCTTACTATTTTTTTGAATAGTTAACAATGAAACCAAAACAATAAACTCCTCATAAATTACTTAGGAAAAACCAATCAGGTTTTGTTGTTCCTATGAAATTATAGAAAAGTTCCCCAATTTTACACTCATTCTATAAATAACTAGAAATTCACCACTAATCATATCTTATTACATTATATATAAACTACACTTAGTGGAGGGAGAGTGTAAATCATAAATTCATGGATAAAATAATTAGCAGTTATAATAACTCAAACAGAATCACATTTACATAATTAATTTTTCCATTAAATATTGAAATCAACCAAAAAAAGAAATTTTTTATTCATTAATGTTTTTAATTAATCAATAAATTTAGTTCATATTCCCTTCCTTGATTGTTACACTTTTGTGTGTGTATAGGGTTTTACACCTCTATTAGATAACTAAAGGTTTTCTTATGTCATTCTATTTTTCTTCTTTGTTTGTTAACTCTTCTTTCCCTACCAGCCATGATGGCCAAATCTAAACATTGGGTTGGGTTAATCATGTGTATTTTTTTCTTATGATTGTGAAGGTTATAGTTTTTCCTAATCCTTTATTATTTAAAGAAGGTGGAGTTATATCATTGGTTAGAGGTAATTGATTATTTATAATTTCATATTATTAACTCACTTAAGGTTCTTACAATTTTAATGTATAACTTCTTCTATGTTATTGTAACACATCGACCCTCTTACCATAAAATCGGTAGCTAGATCGATGGGTCACATGGACTCAAGTGCATTACCCCATATGCTAGTAGATTTTGACGAGTAGTGAGGGTATCGGGAGGTGATAGTGGGGAGACTATACCCTCTTATCCTAGTTTTATAGGAGTATCATTAGAGAATAATCAATGGGAATAGAAGAAGTAGTATATAAACAGTTGATAAAGTAGTGGAAGACAGATAATATCAATTTTATAAAAGAGTCCAATTCTAGTTTATACAATAAATTCATGTCATGTTACAGATACATAAACTAAGAATTAATGAAAAACATGATTTACAATATAGGACTCAATTAAGTAAAAAAGAACTAATCTCCAATGGTGATCTCTAAGAGAATCCTGATCTCCAACTCAGTCCTTTTCTCATAGATCTAGTTACAAGAACAAAATAAAAACTAATCTACCAATGTATACATTCTTGTGAAAAATAAAGGTCCAATCGGGTACCCCAATGCAATGGCATCCCAAATAGGGTGTGAGATATAAATCTCAATAGTTTGGCACCACCAATGTCTATCCAAAAACAGATATGTAATATTTATTTAATAGTGTGTAGGTATAAAATATTAATAACAAAAATTAATAAATAAAAAACACCCATCTAGGTTCCTATGGGACACCTGCTGGCAATATTTTCTTCAACCCATGGTTGATATGTCTAATCAACTCGCCATGTATAAAAATATATATATATGTTATCACTAGGATAAGGAAAGAATGTATCTCATACCTTCTTATATATATATATAAAGAGAGGGGGGGTTATTCTTAGCATGAGGTAAGCATGTCTCTCATTCAAGGGAGATTATATAAATGGAACAAGGTATGAATAACTCTAATCCATTGGAGATTATATAAATGGAATGAAGTAATAATTCCTCTCATCCATATGAGGTTATATAAATGGCATGAGGTAAGAATGTCTCTCATCTATAAAAGGTTATATAAATGGAACGGGGTAAGAATTTCTCTCATCCATAATCACTTACCTTAGATGGAACAGGGTAAGAGTTCCTCCCATCCATAGTCATTTACATATATGAGATGGGGTATGAATTCCTCCCATCCATAGTCATTTACATAGATGGAATGGGGTATGAATGCCTCCCATCCATAAGATATTATAATGATAATGGAACAAGGTAATAATTCCTCTAAATCATAATCATTTTCAAGAGATAACATGAGGTAAAAATTCCTCCCATCCATAATCATTCACAATCATTTTCGTACTTATAATATAATTCATAAGAAAGTGCCTCATATGCATTTCAAATAGCCAATACCATATTACATATAAGTAGTCATGTTCACAATTATACTTAAGTAAAACCATCTTAAGTATTACAATTCAAACATTATTCATGGCATTGCCACATTTAATTTAATACTTGAGGCAACGACCTCAAATACATACCATTATCCATAATTTAATCATTTTCAAGGAACCATTTCATCTAAACCATTTTATACTAGTCAACAACTCATTATGGCTAAACCACTAATTCAATACCTACCATTTGGTATGATTAAACCCACTCAAGTTCATTCTAATTGAATGATGACATTATCTCATTTAATCCTATCAAAGTAAAACATGTCATTAGGTAGAGCATCATCTATAGGGTCAACGCACTCAATTTACCTAACATGGAAGAAAATTACGTGGTACAAGTGACAAGGAAGGTGACATGGTAATTTTATTTAAGGGATTCCACTAACCTGAATATTATATTCTAACCATTATATTAACCTTATCCATTCCATTTAACTCATTGAGACCTAGAAACTTCGTAACTAGGGTTCAAGTGTAAGGGGTGGTGTCCAGGTAAAAGGCCTGTGCCTACTTGGGAAAAAGAAACATAAATTTCCAAACATCCTGACATGCAATTAAAAATTATAATATAAATCATAAGGGAACACAAGGCCTAATCATAATGAGGCATCAAAGAAATGAACAAAGAAATCATAAAATTATAACACTAATTTTTTAGACTGAAGAAAGAGCTCCTCTATTAGAGGGGTTTTATTATGAAATCATGATTTTTTCCTATAAAAAAAATCATTCGTATCTTTAATCCTTTTATTAAATTTATCTAGGGAATAATTTAAACAAGGAAAACATACTACATTAATTAAATCTAAGAACTATGCGAATAGAAATTTAATTAATTCATTACCAAAATTAAAGGGTCGTGGAAAGGGACTCTACCTTAGGGGAACAAAGTCATCCACTTCAGCTCTTGGAGCTTTCTAACTAAAATCAAATGATCCCCCACTAAGCATATGCACCTTCATATATATGCAATCACCCCTAGACCTTATGCACTAACCTGCATGATCATGAGCATGTGAAAGGGGATCCTCACATATATTCTTATAAGCATATACTCATCTCCACTCACCTATGTTTTCATTTATCATATATATACATGGGGACACCAGAACCCATACATGTATAATCACTGCCATGGGTGATTATATATGTAACTGGGTAACCAACATATATATATTTACTTACCTATGCACATGAAGGCGAGTCGCCTTAGACCCGACGACTCAAAACCACACGACGGATTTCAACACACTACACATAACATACTAGAAACCCATAAAAACCATAAGACTCTCAATCAAGAAGTGAGAAACCAAACAATAGGTATGAAACATACCCAAAACAATACTGGGGGACAAAAACTACTCAAACCTTCTTGCCTTTGGTGGCGGTTGCCGGATTACGTAAGAACATGACATGAGAAATCCGTTACATACCCTAACAACAAAAGGAGAAATGAAAGTCTAGATAACCCTTGACCTGGGGTTCGGCCAAACAAAAATTGGGCAACAAGAACGCTGAAAATTAAAAAAGGAAGGGATTAGAGGAGAGAAGAGATCCTACCTCATCGGATCGAGGAAGAATCATGAAGGAATAGAAGAAGATTAGTGGTTAATGGAGGTGTCGAGGAGGAGTGGCATGCGTCGAAGTGGAACACCCTTGGGGTGTTATGCATTTTGGGTCAAGAAAGGGATGGGTGAGGGAGAGTTAGGGTTTATTTATAATTTTTTTATTTTAGATCAATTTAATTCATTAAATAGAGAATTCCGTATAGTTTGACTCATATGGTCTGGAAAACCATGTGCCAACCATGCATCACTCTTTATTTAAGAAACTCTCCTCGCATGGTCTAGGTGAATATTTTGGGAAACCATGAATACCCCATGATAAATTCCTCTTCCCCCTTAATACTTCATGGTTACCTATAGTGATCTACATAGTTTCAGACAAACCGTGTGCCCTCATTAGTTTTACAGAAACCCTGTTTTCTGGATTTGGTTCTCGCAGAACTCTTCAAGACACCTAGGAAACGTAACGCGCATTCAACCATGTCTAAAAACATCAATTGTAAAGCTTCTAACTCATAGAATTGATTTCCAAAGATCAATTATAAAAACAAACTGTTCAGTAATTGAAAAAGTTTAAAACCATCTCTTTTTAGTCCAGTCCAAAATGAGGATCGTTATAGTTATTACCCATATAAATTGTCCTTGAAAGGATTATACATTATTTTTTAGGGTTCTTTAATTATTATTTTAATAAATTTTTAACATAAATTGTAATGAATTTTTATATTTATAAAATTTAATTTCTTTATCAATATGTGTTTGTGTAAATTATACTTAGACTTATGTTATTTGAAATAGATTTTTATAGGGTGTTTTATAAGATATATAATTTTTATGAAACTATTTTCATGTTTTTGTTTTGTGTTTTGATATATAAATATTTATTTAGTGATGTGTAAATCATTATTTATCTGTTCTTCTTCATTATTTTTTATATATGGTTATTCCATGTAATTATTTACCTAATTTTAGGAGTTGGATAGTTGGTAGCGGTGATTGTGGGAATGATATTTTACATGGCTAACATGGGAACCATTAATGGTTATATGGTTAATTTGGAATATTACTACACTAGATTAGATTGCTCCCTAGATAGTGTATCCTAGTATAGTTCATGAATTGGCATGAGGGTTTCCACCTAATGAAAAAAATGAGGGTATGTCATGGTCTATAACTATTAGGACCATATCATATGCCAATGAGTGGTTCTCATATAGTGGGTTACTATGTTATCCCATTTGATTATAGGTTGATATCCAATTTTTTTTAATATTCATGGTATAATTTACTTATTACCATGTATTACCTTAATATATATTCCTTATATATTTTATTTTGGTTTAAATCACATGTTTCCTACTTTCGTTTATTTTTAAGGTAAATTCTTTTTAAAAGGTCAAATAATATGTGATTGGTTTTTCATATTTATATAAATTGAAAAGTAAATTTTGAATTTTCATTCAAGAAAGTTCTATGGGTTTGGATTTTAAAACAAGTTACATATACCTATTTATTTTTATGTTTCTATATATATTTCATGTTTTTAATATGTTCTTATTTTTTTGGGATATAGTTTTTGAAATTTTTTGACTATAAATATATAAAATTAATTTAAATTACCACTGTATATTGTAAAAATAAATCATGGTAGTTTAAACTGTAGTTGTATGTGACATAATATATATAGTTCTGTTTTAAACAACCACTTTATATTATTAGTTATATTGGATGTTTATATAACTATTAAACCGTCATTGATTTTGATATACAAAAACCACCACTACAAATTGAAACATCCACCACAAAATAACATTTCACACCACTTACCTGAAATCGCTATAAATGGGAGAAAATGATGGTAGTTGATTCCTGATCCCATCTTTAGTGGTGGTTTACAAAAACCATCACAAAACCATTTGGAGGGGGTTTAAATAACTTCAAAAAAACTTCATCCAGTCCTCGAATTTTTTAGTAGATATTTTAAAATAACACCATGTCTGATTGCGTATACAACATGTTACATTGAGCTTAAACAAACCACAAAACAATATTATTTAAATATGACCATTATAACCTAGCTATCGTATTAGTTGGTATGAAAAGTAAACAAAAAATTAGGATACATATATATGTCCTCCACAATACAATTTTTTTAATTAATTCTTAGGAAATAATCATTCATCTTTTAGTAAAGATATATTATACTTACAAAATACATTTCCATCAAAAATATTTTTTATTTATGTTTGTGATAAAATATTATATATAATTTATTACAATTATATGAAATATAATTGAAAAAATAAATGTCATATTTTTAAATAATCATATCAAAATTAACATAGGCTTGATTTTTTGGATTTTTCTAAAAAGATTGATTATCAAATAAATAGTGAAAAATACTAATTTTTATAGAAAATTGTATTTTTTTCATGAATGTTCAAAGTTTAATTTGGTTTTAGAATTAATTAAATGTAACATTACCTCAATTCAAGTATTAATTATATAATTAACTTCATTTTAATTAATTTAATTGATTAATTGGACATAAAAACATTTTTATACTTAAAAGGGAATTTTTCATAAAAATATTTTTCATTGTGTTTGTGTTTTTATCTTAAATTAATCTATACTAATTACAAAAATTTAATCATACAAGATTACTAACATATTTGGAATATTGATGATAAAATTTGGTAAATAAGTCTTCTTTATTTTTTTCAATATGAATACAAACCATATAAAAATCCCTAGTAAGGGTAAAATTGGTAAAATAGGGATAAAACTTTGGGATAAGGCTTTTAAATTTACATAACACTTGAATATATCCTAATTTATGAGTGGATTTAGGACCTTTAAATTTATTTATATTACAATAGGTCACTTGGTTCCATATTTCCTTGATTGTGACCCTAAAATTATGTTAAGAAAATGATAAAAATAAAATGTCACACTCTTGACTATAAAAAATATATATATTTACTATAAGGATAAATAGAGGATAATTTTAGATATAAAAAATTATTTTAAATATAAATTAATTTTTTTCATATTAATTTATTTAAAATTTTTATTAATTGAATAATTACCTTGAATTATTATTCAATGATGACACAGTATTTATCTAATTAAGAGAAAAATGAAATAAATGATTTTAAAATTTAAAAAATTAATATAATTAGGATTAATTATTTTGTTCAAATATTTTTTTTATAAAAATATAAAATATTATTTAATTATTAAAGGATTATATTAAAATTAGTTTTTTTGTAAATTTGTTTACAAATTTAATTAAATGAATACTATTATAAATTAAATTAATGAAATTTTATGAAAATAATATTTTATTCAATTAATTAAAAATAATAAAAAACATGAGTTTAGAAAATATAGATAATGTCAGATAGATAATTTTACACCTTTTCTATTTATGAGATAATTCTTACCTTATAAGAAAAATTATAGCCCTTTATAATTAAAATTTTTTATCTTGGTTACGGTTAAAAATAGTTAATAAAAGGGGTTAATAAAAAAGGTAAGGTATAAAAGGACACAAAAACATATATAAATTTATTTTTAGGATTATATTATGACATTATAATATTTTTATTTGATTATAAATCCTATTTGAATAATTTTTTATAATTAAATAATTGTATATTTTTGTAGTCATTCAGTGTGTGTTATTTCCCTCCCTTATAAAAGGACACCCCTTTCCCACTTTTATTTACACCAATTTGAGCCATATATCATGATAAAAACCACTAAAATTTTCTTATAATAAAACTTATATACATTATAGAGTCTATGATATTCCAAAAATACCAACCCTGGTGTCCTTAAGAAGATATCAACAGGAGTCCCTTCAAAGAAGAGGTAACCGACTTAACCAAACACATTCATCTTACTTCTTGTTTTACCAACAAAAAATCTATGTTATTTATCATAAAATAAAAAATTAATTATCTTAAATATATTGATATTTTCTTATTATTATGAAACAACCTTTATCCACCCTCTTTCCCGTCAAATGGGAAGTGAAATTATATCTCGTGCGTACGTATGACTTACTATCTCCACATAAGGATTAAAATCATTTTCCATCTCCATATTTTATGGATGGGTATTAAGATGAATAATTATATATTTTATTTATGAAATAATTATGCTTCATTAATTATAATATCATATCTTACTTCTAACCTTACAATCTTTTGGAGAACCCTAACGTTGCTCGTGCGTTCATGCAGACTACCACATACACGAAGTGATGTGACTAGTTTTTTCATTTCCTTATAACATAGGTGGTAATAATAATGGATTTGATGACTATATATTATTTATATTATATAATTTCAGTTATATAAAGTTTAATTAATATTTACCTTTCTTTCCTTACATTTATCGAAAATTGTAAATAACGTTCATGCATACGTATAGCCCACCGTCTCCATGAACAGTGCGATTCATTTTTCTATATAGACATTCTATGGATGAATATAAATATATATATATATATAATGAATATATATGATATAATATCATGTTTTAAATTATAAAGATTATGGAACAATGATCAATGTATAAATATCAGGAGAACCGAACCAAAACATGCATGAAAAATGAAGTAGTTATCACCTGAAATAATTATTTTAGTAAATATTTTTTAATAAATAGGTAGTAAAATGTTATAATAAAACCACATATTGTATGATATATATTATTATGATTCTGAAATTAGTTTAATATAAATTTTAAATTATTATACCAAGTCTCAAAGGTGTACAAATAAAGATGATACTTGAGGTATGGGTTTTTTGTTACTATCTCACTATTTATCTATATTGTTTTTGGTGAATCTTATAATGATAAAATTTACTTATATAACTTTCAAAAAACACATGAATCTTCAACTCTTATATTTATTTTTTTAAATTTTTGTTTTACTTTCTTCTTCCTCTCTTTAAAGACTCAATATTCCAAAAGAATATTCTTAAGGAAAACTAACGCTACTTCTCTTTTTGGCCGAAATAATTGTTCTTACAAGTCCATGTTATCTCTAAAATGTTTTTAAATTTTTTTTTTTATAAAATAATTATTTTAATTCAATTTTACCCATTCTTTAATTCATATTAAAAAGTTTCAAAGGAATATTTCTATAATTTTTGTATAAGATACTTTTTTATTTTTTACAAAAGTGTGAAAAAAATGTTTTCTTTCAACTTATAATACATGAATGAAATTTATTTTTGTCATGACCACTCACTGATTTTTAGTTTCATTCACATTTTTAAATTCTATTTTCAAAAAAAAATACTTAATATTTGAGAATTTTTTATATTTTAAACAAGAAATTTAATAGTAAAAAAGTAATTTTCCTCATGAAACATTTCATAGATTCTTTTAACTTAATTTCCATATATGATAACATCCTTTAATGGTGATTATGTTTTACTAGAGTTATGATTAAAAGATACCTTATTTATTATTAATCATAAAGTTTTTTTATAATTATGAAGATATATTTATTAAATTAGATTATTTTCCATGGGTAATGCTATGATGATATAAAAAACTATTTTATTATCTTGTGACATGTATATGAGTGGATTATGATTATGTGATGGTTGGGTCTGTTATATCCCTCCAGTGCATTAGGTAATGTGATATTGATATCTCATAATATGATTATGATAAGAGTGGTAATGACTGAGATTGTATTTTTTCACATATTAATACATGATTACGAATAATTTCTAGCTATGCTCACAGGAAAATTAATAGACATGATTTCGAATAACTTTATTAAACTTTTAATGTGTGACTATGATATCTTACTAGCTATGATCATAAGATCTTTTTTAGAAATTATTTCATTTATTTATTCTCATAGTATTATTATTTATTATGATTATGATTCCACATGCAAATATTATGACTCTTGGATGTCAATTACTGTTTTAACACCCTTATTGACCATGCTTATAGATGTGAATTTAGTTTGTGTCTTATCATATATTTTTTTGGGTATGTATATTTTTTGCTGACAACATGAACATTATATGTCATCATACCCATATGATCATCTTATCATTGAAATATTTATATCCCACTTGTTTACCCTAACTGTGCATCTGAACTCACACTTTCTAATGTTTTCTTTCCCTGGGATATAAAGAAAAGTTATAAGTATGGTATATATAAGAATAGTTATATGTGGGAAGATATTTTTATGGGATATTTAAGATATTTTCAGAAATTAGAAGATTTTGTATCTTGTCTCTCAGGACACTAAATTTTTATGATCCTTGAGATTTTATTTTTGAAATATATTTGATATTTATCAATTAGAATGTAATATCTATGTATGAAAATCCTAGGACACTAATGTTTCTATCATAGGATAGGTTTAGTCAATATTTGGAGATTAGGGATATGAAAATTTGGTTAATACCCTAGGGAAAAGTCTAAAAATAGGATAACATCCTATAGTTTTTGTAAGGAATAAATTATGTGGTTTTTGAAGTGATACATCCCTGTCTAAATACTACAAGAAGATTTGGTTTTGGAATAGAAACATCTAGAGGTTCATAACCCTTAACATAGTTGGTTGAGTATATATAATCCTTAATTTTTTTGCATAGTTAGTTTTCCCTTAGTGTTCACTGGGTTTGACACTCTTGGGATATGTTTGGGTTAATTTTTATTTTTTTTATGAACAATTTTGAAGTATTTTAAAATAAAATGACCATGAATGACATAGGTTTCATAATTTAGGGAAACTATGGAATTATTTTCATGATAATATTATTATTCACTGTAATTTTGGTAAATTTATTATTACAAAAAGTATTTGGTTTCATTTAATAGACAAAACCTGAAGGTATCATGGGAACAATGAATATGATGTCCAATGAAATGACCATCCTCAAGAACAATAAAATGTATTAAGATATGGGATTAAATATCTTGTGATTATGCACACTCAACCCCATAAATTAATATGTGGATCATGTTGAACTTTTTAATGAACTAATGAGGGAGAAACATTTCATTTAACAATTAATTCGGCAATATACACCCTCTTTTAATGGGTCTTCTGATCCATTTGTTACTAAGAAATGGATCAATGCGATGTAAAAGATATTTTTCATTCTTCAGTGCTCGGACCATGAGAAAGTCATCATAGCAGTTTATCTATTATAAGGGCAATTTTTTCAATGGTGGAATCTTATCAAGAATATAAATCAATATTAAGAAATAAACATCCTGAAATGGGACAAGTTTAAGATAAAATTACTCAATAAGTACATTCCATGAACTCTTCTAACTAAATTGGATAAAGGATTTATAGTGTTAGAAAGGAAGGATGATGGATCCATCAATACCTATAAAGAAAATTTTATTGGACTTTTAAGTTATGATTCTGGTTTCATCAACAAACCATAATGTAATATTGATCAATTATTTAGTGTTATTAAATCAATCCTTTTAAAGGAATTATCCATAAGGGACTTTTTAATCTGTGAAGAAATAATTTGATGTGTAGTTAAAGTGGAAATGGAATCTTGAAACCCTCATGGTTATGATGTTAAGAAAATGAAGATTTAGTTTCATGAATGATATAATGGAATGATACATTGATGGAGGGAAAAATTTAAACCTTATACTTTCCAAAAATGTAGGAAGGAAAACTGAGGTGAATGTCAGAAAGGAATAAGAATATATTTCAAGCATGTGAAGCTGGTGAACAATGAAAAACAATATTGAAGTGATATAATGAGTTCTATCAATGAAATTAATAGAGATAAAGATCAATAAAATACACTGCCAATACTTTATTTATATATATTCAAGTATTTTGGTAATTAGGAATATCAATTCCACAATCCAAGGTCTAATGGGGATAATAATCCATAACAACCTCTGATGTCAAAGGAAAAAAGGGAAAGCTAATGTATTCACAATGTATGAAGTGAATCGTGATAATTAGGGAACCCATATCCTCCACTCAATGGATGAGGATTTCAAGTTGTTTTTTTATGAATAATCCCTATGGAAATATTATTGTTCATCCATTAGTGAAATTTGATGTTATTCAAAAAAATTTATTATCTCTATCAATATATTTAAAATTATGTAATAAGTAAATCACATTTGATATTTTTAATCAACATGGGACTGTATATCAATACAATGAAGAATATGAACAACAAATTAGAATATTTATAGCTAAAATAAGATATTGTATAAGGAATAAAGGGTGAATTATCATTTTCAAGCTTATACAATTTTATTATGACTTTATTAATATATTTTTTATTATAATTTATGAGTGATTAAAATTATTTCAAGATAATTATTAAGTTTTTCAAGTAAGGACATGACATAAAATCATTCTAATCATTTAGATTTAATTTTAGTTAGATATATTTTAGAGGATAATTAAGGTTAAGTATTAATCAAATGGATTAAGTTGAACTTTGGGTGTTATTTGTTGTATTTATATAAATTGGATAAATTGTGCCAACCCTTTTGGTTAAAATAAATATTTAGAGGTTTAATGAATGACTTATGGTTATTATGATATGTTAAACGTTAATTTTAGTGATTCATGGATGGAAAATTCATCCTGAATGCTCATCGTTTGGTGAAAAATATGAGATTGTGGTAGAAATTTATTATAATATAAAATTATAATTTTCAAGTAAGTATATTTACTTATTTTTTTAGTTTATAAGGTAAATTAATTACTTAACTCTAGGAAAAATAACTTGAAACAACAAAAATTGTTATATTACCTTCATTTCAGATGAATTGATGGTCTTTTCCCCACCTCTTAGATCTATGGTTTTATATTAATTAGATTCCTCATGATCATTAACTTTATTGTGATCAATTATCTCTAGAAATCCATATTTTCAATTCCCTCTATTTTTTTCTATTTAGAAACCTAGTTATGTGTTATTCTTGCTAACCTTTGTATTTTCCTTTCTCTCTTTCAAGATAATGTTTTATTGATCCATTTTATGATGTGGGTTTTAAACAAATGAATTTTTAAATATAAAATACATGATTACCTAGCACAATTTAAAATTATAAGAATGCATTTTATTAATGGGTGTGATAATATAAAATCCTTATATTTAAAAATAACACCATGTTTGATAGTGTAAACAACACACAACACTAAACTCAAACAAACCATAAACATTACTATTTTAATATGAAAAATATAAACTATCCAATTAATTAGGAGGTTTGAATGGTAATAACTGATATATATATATATATATATATATCATTCATACAAAATAAAAAAATTATTGATTAATTCTTAATAACTAAGCATTCAATTTTTAGAAATGTTAAAAATACATTTACTTCATAAATTATTTTTTTTTATTTTTGTGAGAAAATGTAATATTTCAGTTCTAAAACATTTATAAATTTTATTTGATAAAATTAACTCCATTTTTTTGAAATAATAATATCAAAATTATCTTAGTGTGAATGTTTGGGATTTTTTTAAATATAGATTTTCCACTGAATTGTGAAAAATACTAATTTTTATTAAAAATTAGTTTTTTTTCAAGAATTTTCATAGATTTATTTTATTATAATGGTTTTAAAGTAAAATTAGTTATATTATATTATTAAAAACACAATTATATTTATTGGAATTGTTTTTCTATTTTAATTTATTATAAAAACACTTTTATACCTAAAAATTAATTTTTTGAAAAAACAGTTTTTCATTTCATTTTGTGTTTTTATATTAAATTAATTTATCCAAATTATATTGATTTAATATTTAAAAATATATATTATATTTATAAATAGTATAATAAAACATGGTATATGGTTCCATTTTTTGTTCAATATGAATGGTAACCATAATAAACATTTGTCACCCTGGTACATGTAAAAAAAATAAAAATGGGGTTAAAACTTTGCGATAAGGCTTTAAAATTTATAAAACACTTGCCTCTATACTATTTTATGATTTTAGTTTGGAATATTCCATCCAATTATCTAATATATGGTCACTTTTTATAATATTTCTTTGATTACGCCCCTCATATTATTTTAAGAAAGGTTAAATAAAAAAAGACACTTTCTTGAGTTTAATAACTCTAAATTTTTATTGTAGGGATAAAAAAGGATAAATTTAGTTATAAATGTTTATTTTAATTATGAATTAATTATTTATATTTTATAAAATTATTTATAATCATTTTAACCTAAGTAATTATATTAAAATCTTACACAACACAGACACAATATTTATCTAATTAATAGAAAACTAATATAAATTATTTTAAAAATATTTTAAGTAATATAATTAAGAAGATTTATTATGTTCCATAAATTTTTTAGAAAAATATAATATATTAAAGAATATTTAAATTCTTATATTTTAATTATTTGGCTTTAAAGTTATTTTCAATGTCAAATTAAATGAATAGTGTTAAAAATGACATTAATGATATTTTATGAAAATAAAATTTTATTTAATTATTTAACAATAGTAAAAAATTTAAATATAATTAGGCAGGTTATTTATGGTCTATAATTTAATACCCTATCCATTTATGAGACAATTTTTACCTTATAATTAAAATTTTAAACCTTTATAATTTAAAAAGTCATTAACATAGTTAAGGTTGAAAATGGTAAACAAAGGGGTTAATAATAAAGATAAGGTATGAAATAATACCTAAATCTATATAAATTTCTTTTTTATGTTGATATTTATTCCTTATAATATTTTTATTTTAATATATATAAAGTTTGAATTATTTTTCTCAAGAATGACTTAATTATATTATATTTTATTTTTATAATTCAAAGTGTGTTATTTGCCTCACTTAAAAAAGTACACCCCTCCCTCTTTTATTTACACCAATTAGAGAAATATATTTCAACCATATAATGACCATATGTATTACAGAAATCCTTAGTCACATTATATGTGACCTTTTTTAAAAAATATCAACCTTAGGGTTATTAAGAGGATATGTAAAGGAGTTATTTCAAATAAGAGGTAATCACCTTTACCAATCATTTTCATTTTACTTCTTATTTTACCTCTTATAAATCTATTTTATTATTTAAAAATATTAAATTAAGTGTCCTAAATATAGTTAAATTTTATTATTTTTATTAAACCCTTATTATCCACCATCTTTCCCATTATATGGGATGTGAAATTATCACTTCTGCATACGTATAACTTACCCACTCCACATAAAGATACAATTCATTTTCTGTCAACATATTTTATGGATGGGTATTATAATGATTTCAATGTTTATATATAAAATTTATGAAAAACTTATGCTTATATAATCATAATATCATTTCTAAATTCATACCTTCCATTATGTTGGTGAACGATAACGTCGCTTATGCGTACGTGTGGACTTCCACCTCCACAAAGCGATGTGATAAATTTATCATTTTCTATTTTCATGGATGGTAATAAGAATGGATTTGATGAATATTTATAATTTATATGATATAATAACTTTTAAAGAAACAAAAATTATTATTTATCTTTCTTTCATTCCATCTATAAAAAAATGGAAACAACATTCATGTATATGTATAGATTATCATCTCTAGGGATGGTGTGATTCATTTTTATATATCTACCTTTTTATAGATGACTATAAATATATATATATATATATAATGAATATATATTATATTAATATCATTTTTAACATTATGGGGATTATTTAACCAAGATCAAGGTATAAATACTGAGATCGTCAAATTGAAACATGAATGAAAAATGAAGCAGTTATCACTTAGAATAGCTATTTTAATAAAGAATTATTAATAAACTCGTTATAAGATGTTATAAGAAAATAATATATGGTATTATATAAATTATTATGGTTCTATAATACTTTTATAAAAAACTTGTAGTAATTATATTGGAGTCTCAAACATATATGAATAAAGACAAGACATGATGTAAATATTTTATGTTATTACTCATTATTTACCAGGATTGGTTATGATTAAGATTATAATAAAAATATTTCATAATAAACCATTCAATAAACTCATTATGTTTATTCTACTTTAGTTATTTTTGAATATTGAATGTTTTAATTTCATTTTTCTTCTCTTTGAATACTCAAGATATGATTTTTTTAAGGAAAACTGACTTTATTTATCTCTTTGGTTGAAATACTTTTTATTTCAAGTCCATATTTACTATAGAATGATTTAGAAGATATATTAATATCATTATATAATAATTTAAAGTATATTTTACCCATTTAAACTTAATATAAAAAATTTTCAATGGAATATTTCTGTTGTTTTGTGAATAAGATACTTTTTGATTTTTTACAAAACTATGAAAAGAATGTTTTCTTTTAACTTATATGGAATGAATGGAATTTCCCACCATCATGGAAATCAATTATTTAAATATTACAGTATAATTTTTCAAGTTTCTTTTCAAAAAATATTTTTTCCTTGATATTTAAGAAATTTTTATATTTTAGACAAGTTATTTCAAAGTGAGGAGGGTATTTTATTCAAGAATAATTCTTGAGATTATTTTAAATGAATTTTAATATTTGATATAATAATTTGAGGTTAATTATTTCTTAATTGGGTTTGGATTCAATGAAACATTCCTTTTTAGTTGTATTTATGATTTATGATTATGATGATGAGATGTTTATGAAATCTGATTAATTTTCACAACTAATGTTTTGATGATATAAATAATGATTTTTGATCATGTGGCATTTATATAAACGAATTGTGATTATGTGATGGTTGGTTCCATTATATCCCTCAAATTCAATGGAAATTTATATTGAGATCTCATGAGATTATGATGACATGCATGGATATTATTGTGAATATATTTTTATTATATTAATGTGTGTGTATAATTTCATAATAGTTATGCACATTGGATAATTCATGGACAATATTACGAATAGATTTGTTCATGTTTTGATGTGTGATTATGATCACTTCCTATATATGGTAAAAAGATTATGAGTAGGAACTATTCTATTTATCTATTCTCATAAGATTATTATTTCATATGATTATGATGTCACATGCCTATATTATGAATCTTGGATGTTTATTACTATCTGTACACCCTTATTTCTCCTGTTTATATATGTGAATTGATTTGAATATTATGATCTATGTTATTTTTGGTATGTATATTTTATTTTGAGAATATTAACTTGAATATGTAATCACACCCTTGTGATTATCTTATCCTATAATGATTTATATCCCTCTTTTTTACCCTTACTGAGCATATGATCTCACCCTTTATTATGTTTCTTTCCCAAGGTTATGCAGAAACATTCTATGTGGGTAATGTCTATGAATATTATTATATAGGAATTTTTTATTGGATATGTTGAATATCATTCATGAAAAGAGAATATTTTGTAACTAGACTACAAAGACACTAAAATATTATGGTCCAAATGCATGTATTAGTAAAATATATTGGATAATCATCTATTATGATGTAATGCATATGTGTGAAAGTCATGGGATGTTATAGTTCTTCACAACATTCTAGTGACTCAAGCTAGGATTATATTGGTATCTTATTGTTATTATTAAAGAATATGAAAATAACAATTGACTATATAACATTGAATACAAGATATATTATATAGTATATGTATAAGGAATCATATTTTTCCTTTCTAATACTTCATAAGGATCCCAAATCGTTCTAATATTCATTCTTTGAAACATTGGTAAAGATCCCTTTTTGGAGTTCTGTGTGATAATCAACATTATTATTTTACCAATATATTTTTCTTGACTCAGTATAAGAAACATCTTAGATCTATCTCTATATATACTCATACCAAGTATATAATATACTTCAACCTTGTCTTTCTTTGGGAAACATTTACACAGCCACATCTTCATAAATTGAAGTGTCAAAACATCATTTCCAATAAAAAGTATATCATCTAAAAACATTATAATAAATACTAATATACTCCCAATAAGATTCTAGTATACATAAGAATCCTCCACATTATTTATCAAACAAAATACCTTGATTTCATCATCAACCAAGATATTCCAACTTTGAGAATTTTTTTTAGCCCCAAAATTGATCATTGCAAATTTCAAACATTGAAATTAAAATTTGGAACATAAAAACCATCAGGTTTTGTCATATAATGATTCTTATATAAATTATCATTAAGGAAAGTGGGTTTGAAATCCATTTTAATTATCTTATAATCATAATGAGATTCTATGTCTAGAAAAATCTGAATGGGATTTTTCATCACTATAAGTTAAAAGGTATCCTTATAGTCACTACCATGAACTTTTTTATAACCCTTTTCCACTAAGAATTATTCATAGTTATATAATCTATGATCCTTGTAAGTTGTTTATGGAAAACCCACTTACACCCTATGTATATCACCCCTTTAGGTGTATCTATCATGTTTCGAGATTCATTAGTTTATATAGAGTCCACTGAAGATTCCATTGATTTTAACCATTTTTAGGAATCATAACTCTCAATGTAGTCTCAGTAGGAAGTAGGTTAATATTATATGAATGTTACTTCATCATCCTTAGCCATGTAGAATCAATATCACTTTAGTAATTGATGAATCGTACTAGACCTTCATTGTTATAGGGTAACTTAATTTGATTCTTATTCCAAAAATCATTAGGGAATCAGCTCGATATCCATTTCAAGAACATTTATTTTTTTTCTCTTGAACTTCCCCATGTTAAATTTTCATCACAATTACGACTCGATCCATGTGTTTTAATTTCTAGTAAAATACATTCATGAGACACAAACACTTTTTTTAGTATAGTGGTATAAATAAAATACTTTAGTTTTCTTAGGATAACAAATAAATAAGCATTTTCATAACTTAGGGACTACCTTATTAGGATCCAGTCATCATAAAAGTGATTAATAATCCAAAATAATAATAAAATACATAATAGGATGTTTCTAAATCCATATGTTATATAGTGTCTTTAAGAATACTTTATATGAAACATGATTTAATAGGAATACACTTATAACTATAGAATAACCCTAAAAATAGATAAAATGGGCACATAAACTCATCATTGATTGAACCACGTAAAATAAGGAATGATTCCTCCTTTTACATATACCATTACATTATAGTATTCAATGAGCAGTGTGTTCTGAAACAATTACATAATCTCCCGAATGAGAAATGAATTCCTATCTCAAGTATTCACCATCCTAATCTAATCAGAGGACATAAATACCTTTTTCTATTTAATTTTATAATTCTTTATAAAACTCTTTTAACTTTTCATAAGTTTCATACTTCATTTTCATTACTAAAAAATACTCATACCAACTAAATTCATCAGTAAAAGAAAAAAAGTACCTATAACCATATATTTCTCAAGTACTCATTAGTCCAAATATATCAAAATGTTTGATATCCAATAAACCACTAGACCTCTCACTTTTTCTTTGAAAGTTTGAATTGTTTATGTTTTCCAATAAAAAAGATTCACATGTTTCTTATGATTCATTTTTAATGAGTCTAATAATCCATTTATATGAATTATTTTAATTTATTTCTCATTTTTTTTAAGGTTTCAATGCCAAAGGTGGATAGGGTTATAATCAACTACCACCTTTTTATTCTGAATTTTTTAAACAGGACAAACCATCTCTATAAAAAATAAATAATTCATTATATACCCAATACTATAAAACATTACATTATTATATATACAAAAACTCTTGTTCTTAATAATTAATGAAAATCACATCATGTCCAAAAAATATAAAGAAATCAAATTTATGTTTATGGAAGGAACATAATAACTATTTTTAAATTCCATGATCAATCCAAATGGTAAAATCTAATCATAATTGTCGACCTATAATGCAAAAACTTTTCCCCTTTACAAAAAAAATATCTACTTCACCCTTCATCAGTTCCTTTAAATCTCTAATTTTGTGTTTGTCAGTAAAAATTCATGATGCACACCCGATATCTAATACCCATGAGTTATGGTTAGATAAATTGATTTATATTTCATTCATATTTGGGTACCCTGAGTTTTTCTCCTTATGAACACTTTCTAATCCTAGAAACCAATATTTAATTGTTTTATAAGTCATACCTATTAATGATTTTAATATTATTATATTTAAGTATTCCATAATCTACAAAAAAGGCAGATCATTCGGTGAGTATCATGTATTATCTTTTTTCTGTAAAAACATTAAATGAATGTGATCCTACTAAAATTGATAATCTTGTATATCATATCTTTTTAGTGAGAGAATATCTATATTTTACTAATTAGTGACCCCTATTTGGAATGAAACACATTAATTTAGTTATTTAGGTAAGGAATTGTCATAATTATAATAGTTGTTACTCTTGGATAGTTGACAAGATAACCACTTATCCAAATCTATCATATGGATTCACTCAAATCTATTCCTATGGTATCCCAACCCTTGGGGTTTTCAAACTAAGTGTAAACCAAATAAACATAATAAAACAAGCTAACACAAGACAGTCTAGGGACACCATGATTTACCATGAAACAACACATCGAATAATCCTCAGTCACTCATTACTCTTCTTCATTACACAAGACAATCTCGTGCCACCCCTCTTCAGCATATTCCAATATAGTTAAATGATAATGGTCTTGATATATGTTTATTAATAAGGAATATCACACTTATTGTTTGAGGGGTTTTTAGTCGCATCAATTTAATATACATCATATTCATATTAAATTGAAAAATATTACATCCTAGGTAATCATATTATTTTTATTTTTTATTTCCTTTTATGTATACATGATTCTAAGAATTTTTTTTAGAAATCCCTATTTCAACCTCCAATTTAAAGTGTTCAGCCCGTATTAATGTTCAAATTTTTTCACAACCCACAAGTATTTGTTAATCGCTCAAAAATAGAATTCAATTATATTCAAACATATCCAAATCCATCATATGAAAGGTACATTATTGCTTCATGTAAAGTCATATAGTATTATGAGACTAAAAAATTCCACATGAGTAAACCTAGAGTGATAGATATCCAAACCCCATGAACATTACTAACGAAGGAAATCCTCTAGGAATGTAGGTGGTCCGACCCCAACTCCCTCTACTAGTAGAGACATTACACAAGATAGAATTCAATTCTTGACAACTACGACACCTAATATGAAAAAACTACACCCAACTACTATTCACAATATCAAAACTAAAATTAAAAACTAAGGTTAAGGTATATGAAAAAAATGTGATATCAGAACTAACATGATATGCAAGGCTCTATATGAGAATAAATTTATTGTATGAATGGACTAAACAATATTCATATTTCATAAATAATTTACCAAACATGAATATCCTTGAAATTGAAAAAATAAATAAACAACTTATTTATTTTCCAAAACATGATACATTTATGAACTATTCATAAATAAATGTTAACTAAAAACATGTTATAATTTAGTGGGAATATAAAAATTTTACATTCATGTTAATATAAACCCATTCATATTTATAATTAAATGTAATTTATATAACATTTCACAAATTATAAAGATTTTATAATTAAATATATATTATATAAAAATTTTATATAATCTAAATATCTTATATTTTGTAATTTATAAACACTTTATAAATCACCAATTCTGATTTTTAAATAAACCATTTATTTATTGATCATAATAAATATCATTTAAATTGTCAAAATGTTTTTTAAAATATTAGTAATTAATATTTAGGAATAATGGTACCTAGGAACATAATTAATTAATTTTAAACAATTTATAAACAATTAACTTATTTATAAAATCCCTATAATTTAAATATTCCCCAAATACATTTTAATATGATTTTAAATAATTTATAACCTATAAAAATCATTTAATAATTAAAAAATAATTTTTAACTATACAATATGGTTACCCTTATGTAGATTCCCTACTCTGCATAAGGGTATCCCCTTATTAACCATACACAAATGCTCTATGTAAGGGTACTCATGTTTTTATCTACTAAGTAAAGGTAATATGAAAATTATCATTACACATAACCCCTGTGTAAATGTATTACCCTTACTAAACTCTTTTACATAAGGGTATTTTGTATGTTTCATATACCATGTAAAGGTAAACATCAGGGACCTTCACAGTGTGGAACTTATACTTTTACATGTACAAGTAAAATGTTGATGACCATTACATGAACCCTTTTATATGAGGGGATTGTTTTTACACAACAAAATTACAAAAAAGTTAATAATTATGTTTCGCTTACGCAATCTTTCTACATAAGGGTAAAGACAAAACTACCTTTACAAAATTTTGTTTCTCTACTGCATAAGGGTATTACCTTTATGAAACCCATTTTTATATAGGTAATAAAGAGGTTTCCCTTATGTAAGACTGATATTTAAGGGTTTTAACTTTACATAAATAACCTATGTAAGGGTAAATCAAATTTATGTTTGTGAAACTCATGTAAGGGTCTATAAACTTTTACTAGTACTACCAAAAATGATTTTTTCATTTTTCTTCAAAAATAAGTGATCAAAACCCATATAATTCTTGAAGAAAGATTAATATATTCTCTAACACCTCAATATTTTTTAAAATTATTTTTTTGAATAAATTTAATCTTTTCTATATTTTACATTACACACAACAATGAGATTTACTTTTGTTATAAGAAACAATGAGTTTGTATTTTTTTACATGTAACACTAAGTATAAATTTTGTTTCACACTACTGGAAAAAGAGGCATTTCCAATGGTTCACAACTATTGGGAAAGGCCATAGAATATCTATCCCAACGGTTCTGCAAACCGTGGGGAAGTAAGCCGTTGGGAAAATTTTTCAAAATGGTTTACAAAGAACCGTTGGGATAGGTTAGAAAAATCAACCAATCCCAATGGTTTACATTAAACGTTGGAATATGTTTTCCCAATGGTTTTAAGTAAACTGTTGGGAAAACCCAACAAAATCTCTAGCTTTTCCCAACGGTTCACTCAAAACCGTTGGAAAAAAGCCAACTATACATATTTTCCCAATGGTTTAAAACCGTTGGGAAAGAGTTTATACCAACGGTTCCATCTGAACCGTTGGTATAAACCTCCTTAGAAGACTATGCCAACGGTTTCAAACCGTTGGCATAGCCTATGCTGTGAAAATTTCACATCAGCCTGCAATTTGCACAGTAGCATGCAATTTGCATAGGGGAGGAGCAGGGTCTCCATTCACCTGTGATTCGACAATCCCTCTCCTTTACCTTCAATAAACAACTAACATATACATATACAGAACAAATTCATAAACATTTAACATATAATACATCCTAAAACTATACACATTCAGAATTAAATCAGAATTCAAAACATAATTATAAAGATACATAATTTAGAATTCATTTAGAATTCATTTTAAAATTCATTTAGAATTCATTTAGAATTCATTTTAAAATTAATTTAAAATTCAATTTCAAATTTAGATGATAATTATATGTGAAATTTGGAATTCAATTCATAATTTGATCGATTTTTCGTATACAGGTGTTTTTACTATATATGATATCCATTTTAAACAAAATACATGCACTTGGAGTAGTACCGGTCACACCATGCCTCATATTGAGGCATGATTGACTAGTGCACATCACACATGACCCATTGATCATTTTCCTAAAGTATCAACATATTCCGAAAGGGTTTCGTTGGTTTTCTGTATGCTAGTTATTATCACTTAAAATGTGGTTCATTTAAAAAATGACATTTTTGAGTGATCCCTGCCACACCGTGACTCAGATTGAGGTGGGGAAGACTTGTAAACGTAAGAAATAACCCATGGATTGTTTTCCTAAAATTTCAACAGAATCCGAATGCGTTTGGTCAGTTTTTCGTATGTCAGTTGTTGTTTTCACTTAAAATGCTTTCAATTTCAAATAAAAGTGATCCACTTTGAGTTGTGGCGGCCACACATAGCCTCAGATTAAGGCACAGTTGACTCATACACATCAAAAATGGCCCATGTATCCTTGTCCTAAAGTATCAACACAATCTGAATGTGTTTGGTTGGTTTTCTGTATGTCAGTTGTTCTTTTCCCTTAAAATGAAGTCCATTTTAAACTATAAAGAGACACTTAGAGTGATCTCGGCCACACCGTGACTCTGATTGAGGTGGGGTTGACTCTTACACATCACAAATGACCCATGGATCGTTTTCCTAAAGTTTCAACAGAATCCTAATCCGTTTCGTCGGTTTTCAGTATGTCAATTGTTGTTTTCACTTAAAATGTTTTCCAATTCAAAGAAAAGTTAGTCACTTTGAGTTGTCCCGGCCACACCAAGGCTCAGATTGAGGCGCGATTGACTCGTAAACAACAAAAATGAACCACGAATTGTTTTCATAAAGTTTCAACAAAATCCAAATGCGTTTTGTGGGGTTTCAGTATGTCAGTTGTTGTTTTCACTTAAAATGTTTTCCATTTCAAAGAAAATTGAGTCACTTTGAGTCGTGGCGGCCACACCGAGGATTGGATTGAGGCACAGTTGACTCTTAAACGTCGCAAATGACCCATGGATCCTTTTCCTTAAGTATCAATAGAATCCGAATGTGTTCGGTTAGTTTTCCGTATGTCAGTTGTTCTTTTCACTTAAAATGAAGTCCATTTTAAACTATAGAGAGACACTTCGAGTGGTTTCGGCCACACTGCTCCTCGGATTGAGGTGGGGTTGACTCGTACATGTCACATATGACTCATGGATTGTTTTCCTAACATTTCAATGGTATACAAATGCATTTGGTCAGTTTTCCATATGTCAGTTGTTGTTTTCACTAAAAATGATGTCCTTTTGAAACAAAAGAGAGACACTTCGAGTGGTTCCAGCCTCACCGCACCTTGGATTGAGGTGGGGTTGACTCGTAAACGTCACATATGACCCATGGATTGTTTTCCTAAAGTTTAAACCGATTATGAATGTGTTTGGTCATTTTTCTGTATGCCAGTTGTTATTTTCAGTTAAAATGATATATATTTTAAACAAAAGAGATACACTATGAGTGGTGTCAGCCACACCGCACCTCAGATTGAGGAGGGGTTGACTTTTACACATCACATATGACTCATGGATCATTTTTCTAAAGTATAAACACAATTAGAATCCGTTTGGTCGGTTTTCTGTATGTACTTAAAATGTTTTCCATTTTTGACAAAAGAGAGACACTTAGAGTGATCCCGGCCACACCACGACTCGGATTGAGGCAGGGTTGACTCATACACATCACAAATGACCCATGGATCGTTGTACTAAATTTTCAATGGAAACCGAATGCATTTTGTTGGGTTTTAGTATGTCAGTTGTTGTTTTCACTTAAAAAGTTTTCCATTTCAAAGAAAAGTGAGTCACTTTGAGAAGTGGCGGCCACACTGTGGCTCAGATTGAGGTGTGGTTGACTCATACACATCAAAAATGACCCATGGATCCTTTTCCTAAAGTATCAATAGAATCCGAATGCGTTTGGTCAGTTTTCCGTATGTCAGTTGTTATTTTCACTTAAAATGAAGTCCCTTTTAAACTATAGAGAGACACTTCGAGTGGTTCCGGCCACACCACGCCTCGGATTGAGGTAGGGTTGACTCATACACATCACATATGACTCATGAATTGTTTTCCTAATGTTTCAATGGAATCTTAATGAATTTGGTTAGTTTTCCGTATGTTAGTTGTTGTTTTCACTAAAAATGATGTCCTTTTGAAACAAAAGAGAGACACTTCGAGTGGTTCCGGCCACACCGCGCCTCATATTGAGGTTTGGTTGACTTTTACACATCAAAAATGACCCATGGATAATTTTCCTAAAGTTTAAAAGGAATCTGAATGCGTTTTGTTGGTTTTTAGTATGCCAGTTGTTGTTTTCACTTAAAATCTTTTCCATTTCAATGAAAAGTGAGTCACTTTGAGATCTGGCAGCCACACCGAGGCTCAGATTGAGGCATGGTTGACTCATACACATCAAAAATGACCCATGGATCCTTTCAATAAATTATCAATATAATTCGAATGCATTTGGTCAGTTTTCCGTATGTTAGTTGTTCTTTTCACTTAAAATGAAGTCCATTTTAAACTATAGAGAGACACTTCGAGTGGTTCCGGCCACACCGCACCTCTTATTGAGGTGGGGTTGACTCGTACACGTCACATATGACTCATGGATTGTCTTCCTAACGTTTCAACAGAATATGAATGCATATGGTCGGTTTTTCATATGTCAGTTGTTGTTTTCACTAAAAATGTTGTCCTTTTGAAACATGAGAGAGACACTTCGAGGGGTTCCGGCCACACCGCGCCTCGGATTGAGGTGGGGTTGACTTTTACACGTCACATATGACCCATGGATCATTTTCAAAAAGTTTCAACAGAATCAGAAGGTGTTTGGGAGGTTTCTCGTATGTCAGTTGTTGATTTCACTTACAATTTAGTCCATTTTGAACAAAAGAGAGACAGTTTGAGTGGTCCCGGCCACATCGTGGCTTGGATTGAGGCGGGGTTGACTCTTATATGTCAAATATGACCCATGGATCGTATTACTAAAGTTTCAACAGAATCCGTAGGAATTTGGTCAGTTTCCGGTATGTCAGTTATTGTTTTCACTTAAAATTAAGTCCATTTTAAACAAAACATAGGAACTTTGAGTGGTGTCGGCCACACCAGGCCTCAGATTTAGGCAGGGTTAACTCGTACACATCACATATGAGTCATGTATCATTTTCCGAAATTTTCAACACAATCAGAATCTATTTGATCAGTTTGGCATATGTACGTAAAATATGGTCCATTTGGAACAAAAGAGAGGCAGTTTGGGTGGCCCTGGCCACACCACACCTCGGATTGAGGAAAAGTTGACTCGTACACATCACATATGACCCTTGTATCATTTTACTAAAGTTTCAATAGAATATGAAGGTGTTTGGTCAGTTTCCCGTATGACAGTTTTTGATTTCACTTACAATTTAGTCCATTTTGAACAAAAGAGAGACAATTTTAGTGGTCCTGGCCACACCGCGGCTCAAATTGAGGCAGGGTTGACTCGTACATATCACATATGACCCATGAATTGTTTTCCTAAAGTTTCAATAGAATCCTAAGGAATTTGGTCAGTTTGGAGTATGTCAGTTGTTGCTTTCACTTAAAATTAAGTCCATTTTAAACAAAAGAGAGGCACTTTGAGTGGTTTCGGCCACAACGGTCCTCAGATTGAGGCAGGGTTGACTCGTAAATGTCACATATAATCCATGGATCATTTTCCTAAAGTTTAAACACAATCAGAATCCATTTGATTGGTTTGGTGTATGTACGTAAAATATTGTCCATTTTGAACAAAAGTGAAGAAGTTTGGGTGGTCTCGACCACACATCACCTTGAATTAAGGCAGGGTTGACTCGTACACATTACATATGACCCATGGATCGTTTTTCTAACATTTCAACAGAATCCAAAGTTGTTTGGTAGGTTTCTTGTATGTCAGTTGTTGATTTCACTTACAATTTAGTCCATTTTAAACAAAAGAGAGATAGTTTGAGTGGTCCAGGCCACACCGCAACTCAGATTGAGGCAAGGTTGACTCTTACAAGTCACATATGACCCATGTATTGTTTTTATAAAGTTTCAATAGAATCTATAGGCGTTTGGTTGGTTTCCAGTATGACAGTTGTTGTTTTCACTTAAAATTAAGTCAATTTTAAACAAAACAGAGGCACTTTGAGTGGTGTTGGCCACACCGGGCCTCGGATTGAGCCGGGATTGACTCGTACACATCACATATGATCCATGGATCATTTTACTAATGTTTTAACACAATCAGAATCCGTTTGATCGGTTTGGCGTATGTACGTAAAATATTGTCCATTTGGAACAAAAGAGAGGCAGTTTGGGTGGTCTCGGCCACACCGCACCTCGGATTGAGGAGGGGTTGACTCTTACACGTTACATATGACCCTTGGATCATTTTCCAAAAGTTTCAATAGAATATGAAGGCATTTTGTTGGTTTCCCATATGACAGTTGTTGATTTCACTTACAATTTAGTCCATTTTGAACAAAAGAGAGACAATTTTAGTGGTCCCGGCCACACCACGGCTCATATTAAGGCAGGGTTTACTTGTACACATCACATATGAACCATGAATCATTTTCCTACTGTTTCAACAGAATCTGAAGGCGTTTGGTCGTTTTGGCTTATATCAGTTGTTGTTTTCACTTAAAATTAAGTCCATTTTAAACAAAAGAGAGGCACTTTGAGTGGTGTCAGCCACACCGGGCCTCAGATTGAAGCGGGGTTGACTCGTACATGTCACATATGACCCATGGATCATTGTGGTAATGTATCGACACAATCCAAATGTATCGACAAGTTGTAATGTTCACCAAGTTAGAAATATTTTTTGACTATGTTTGAATACAGTTCAATTCCAAATTAGAAAATGCAATTCAAATAAAACTGCAACCAATAAACATTGAAAAATCACATAACGGTCAAGTCAGCTATCATTTGTTTTAGAAGAGCTTGAATAGATTTAATAAATCATACAAGTTGTAATGTTCACCGAGTTAGAAATATTGTTTGACTATGTTTGAATACAATTCAATTCCAAATTAGAAAATTCAATTCAAATAAAACTTCAACCAATAAACATTGAAAATTCACATAACGGTCAAGTCAGCTAAAACATATTTGTGATCAATACTAAATCAATTTAAATATTACCAACCTTAACAACCCAACTCGAAGGAAACCAAAACAATTGATAACATGGATTAATGATTCTATATATTTTCAACCACAACTTCAGGTTCACAATCAACTATGACAATTGAGCTATTTGAGTCATCAAAAGAAATAAATGGATTGGTTCCAATGGCACTAGGTATAGGGTCAATTCCATCATCACCATCATCAAAAATATGTCTTGGAATTACTTCAACTATGACACCAAATTCAGGTCGAAGTTGGTCTTTGACATAAAAAACATGTTTAGCCATTAATGCCAACACATATGGTTCTTCGGTAGCAAGAGTGCGAGTCATATTAATTACTCAAAATCCACAATCATCAATAAATGTTCCATGTCTCGTCATCGAATCAAACCAATGGAATTTCATCATTGTGACTCGTCCATGAGAGTAATAATCCAATATTATTATTTTCTCAACAACTCCATATTAACCCACATTTTCAAATTGCGGTCTACTATCTGATGCACTGGAATAACAATCTGTTGTGGCAGTAACCATAACACCATCATGTTGTGTTCTCATGTTCTTTTCTTGTTCAGTGACAATAAATTTGTACCCATTGATAACAATTGATTTACAGTCACGAACCACGGTATTAGGACCAAAAGCCAAAGCTCTTATTTTCTCAGAGACAGAGTTAGCAGACAAACTCAATACCTGCAATATAAATGACTATTAAACATAATTAAATATTGATATAATTATTTTAAACATTAATTTTCTTATACCTTCAATTTTAACCAAGCAGAAAACTCTTTGCTATGCAAAGTCTCTCTCCTTCTCAAAGATAAAGAACGATGCTTCCTATTTATCATTGTTTTATGTTCCCTGTAGATAAAAAATATTAATAGTTTAACAGATATATATGTAATATATACATAATCAATTTAGTTACCTGATATAGTCATCAAACAAATCACAGTTGAAAAAAACGGTGCGATGTGTCATCTCCCGCTCTTCATGGCTTAATGTCTTCAATGTATATGATCCATAAATTCCTCCTGTTTGAGGAAGTGATGGAAAACTGGGTTCAATTTTCTCATAATGTTCTTATTCATTTCTCATTGGTCTTTTCAATCTTGTAGTAAGATCAGACAAATACATCGAGCAGAAATCCATACATTCTTGAGCCAAGTAACCGTTCATGATACAACCTTCGAGATGATTTCTGTTTCGGACATAAGAATTTAATGTTAACATATTTCTTTCAGTTGGATACATCCAACGAAAAGAAACAGGTCCTTCGAGAAGTATTTCAGTGGGAATATGGACAGTCAGATGCCGCATGCATGTGAAAAATGATGGAGGATATATTTTTCTCCAACTCACACAAAATTAATGGGGCATCTGTCAACATTTTTTTCAAGAAAGACTTGGACAACTTCTTAGCACAAAGATCTCTAAAAAATGGCACAACCGAATAACATCCACCCTTACATTATTGGAAAAAAGGTGACGGATTGCAATTGGAAGAAACTCATGCAGTAGAACGTGATAATCATGACTCTTCAATGATTTTAGCTTAAACTCTCTTCTGTTAAACCGTTTAGATATGTTACTTGAATAGCCATCAGGAACTCTAATAGTCTCTAATACTTCCAGAATTTTTTTTCCGTAGGTGTCATAAAATAAGAAGCACATGGAAGTTTCCATTTATTTTCACTGATACGCACAGGATGCAATTCTGGTCTGATGCCCCAATCCACCAAGTCACGCCGAGATCGTAAATCATCTTTTGTCTTCCCCTTGACATTTAGAAGAACCTAAAGCAACATTTCACATATATTCTTTTCAATATTTATTACGCCTGAGCAATGATGTAACAAATTGGTTGACCAATAAGGCAAATCAAAAAAGATACTCTTCTTCCTCAAATTGTAACAGGTTTCAGTGGAAACATTCTTTCTCTTTCCAGATTTAATTTGACCCTTCGTGAATGAAAAACTAAAATCTTTCAATTCATTAAGCATGTCAGTTCCAGACATACGCTGAGGTGGATCATCGGTCTCTATGGTATTATCAAATATTCGATGATTCATTTTATATGGATAATCCTTTGGAAAGAATCATCGATGTCCCATAAAACTGAAACTACAGCGATGTTTCAGTATTATAGATCGTGTATTCTTCATAAAAACTGGACATGACAGTTTTCCCTTCGTGCTCCATCCAGACATCATTGCATAAGACAGAAAATCATTGATCTTCCACATAAGAACAACACGCATCTGAAATATGTCTTTCGAACATGCATCGTATGTGCGCACACCCACATCCCAAAGAAGTTTCAACTCTTTTATTAAAGGTTGCATGTATACATCAATATCAATGCCGGGATCAGAAGGACCAGATATGAGTATACTCATGAAAGTGAAAGGTTTTTTCATACACAACCATGGGGGGAGATTATAAATGTGTATAAAAACTGGCCATGTGCTATGCGAAGTAAGCATCTGCCCAAATGGATTAAAATCGTCGCCTGAAAGACCCAGCCTCACATTATGCACGTCAGCTGCAAAATCAGGATGTCGAGCATCAAATCTCTTCCATGAAAATCCATCTTCAGGATGAACCAACTCATCATTAGTCTTCTTTCTCTTGATATCATTCCATCTCATTTTTATTGATATGTCATCAGACATAAAAAGATTCTGAAGTCTAGGGATCAATGGAAAGTGCTACATTACTTTCTATGGAACGCAGGATGGTGTTCTATCAGATTTTGACTTCCAGCGGGATGTGCCACATTTTATACAATCATTTCGTTCAGCGTTTTCCTCCCAGAATAAACTGCAATCTTTCGGGCAAGCATGAATTTTGTTTCTTGAAAATCCAAGTTCCTCAACTAACTTCCATTCCATATAGTGGTTTGAGGGAATATTTGCATCATCTAGAAGTAAATCTTTCAATATGGTAAGAATGTAATCGATTGCTGTATTAGAAATTCCATACATAGTTTTCCCATGAAACAATCGGATTAAAAATTCCAGCTTTTTAATTTTATTGCATTGTCTATTTACTAGAGTCGTGGCAGAATTATTCAATTTTTTCACCCTATCAATATCATCATTTTCACTAGATGCATCAGCTATCCTCATATCGAAGTCTTCTTTAGTCAAAATCCTTTCTTTTTCATGATTCTGAATAAACGGAAACCGATCATCTAACAAATTCTCCATTCCAGTCCTTTCATTTCGATCATCACCAATTTGAGATTTCATTTTCTCCCCATTATGATACCACACAAAGTAGTTTTCTTGAAAAAAAAATTTGGTTTTGTGGTAGATGACTTTTTCACGGCTCAACCAAGGTCTACCAACACAATTGGAACATGGGCAATGTATGCGACCACTATTTGAAGCATTGTGAAATGAAAAATCTATAAAGCTCTCCAAATTGTTTTGAAAATTGCTTGATATCTGATCGGATTCATACATCCAACTTCTGTCCATTCTGTAAAAAGAATTTATATAAGTTATTTTGTCATAAACAATTCAATAGGATTGAACTTTAATAGAAAATACATTTAAGTGAACGATAAAGGAAGAAGTTTATAGTCGATGTAGTGAAAAGAAACCCACCCTCATAAAAGTGAGTATTGTCCAAGAAGGACACATAATATACAACGTACAATGAGAACCATATTTATTTGACCCTAAAGATATATTAGTACAGTCATCTTGGGGGAAATGGAATATATGATCCTGGTTAACTGATGAATTCAAAAGCTCATATTCTATATGTTGGACACTATCTAAGGTAAGAAATCATGTGAGGATGAGTTGACATCACTCAATTTCTTACATGTTAGTGAGAATGAGGGCTTAAATTAATTAATTGAGTTCACTGATACCATGTCAACCGTTATACACACCATGTGAACCCTTATACACACCATATGAACCCTTATACCATATTGTCATTATTACAACCATTAATAACAACTTATTAAATAAAATCACTAGTTAAAGATAATAAAATTGAACATAAATCAATAATAATATTGGATATATCAATTAAAATGAAGTCATAATATCTTACATCATAAATAACTACCCACAACCATGATTAATGACCACAAAGCTCCCCTTTCGACCAAATCAAAAGTGAAAACAAAAACACAAAGTTGTAGAAAAAAACTTCATTTGTGTGAAGAATAATAATCTCATGGTCCTCATGATATTTGAACCATGCAGTCATGATTTTCGAGATAAAATTGTATCCATGAAACCATATGAGAAACACGATTCAATATATGCATTTTTCTGATTTTCCCAAGCATTTTGAGGAACCCTAAATCAGTGAAAATGGTCATTGTGTTTTAAAAAGGTGATTGTATAACACATGTACGATGTCGAAGACAGAATGATTAATGGTTATATTAGAAAAACTAATATTCACTAATATTGTGAATTTGACATTTTGTGAATTAGTTTCATGAAGAAGGAAGAAGTACTAATTAGGGACCACATAATATTTGGAAAAGTTCAAGAAGATACTCCATATGTTCTATTGTGCAAAGGATAAGTGAACAGTGTGTCATTTTATATATATATATTTTGATAGAAACATGATACATACTTGTTATGTAATACACATAGTGTAAAAAAATTAATATGAACAAGATCTTCATGTTTGGCATGATCTTAATGAAAGGAGTGATTTTCATGAAATAATATCAATAAATATTACAAACAATTTCTTATTAGTTCCTATACATGAAGCTATAATATCTGAAGCAGATTAAAAAAAACTATGAATCTTTAAAATTAGAACACAATAAAAAGACAACATGCCCTTCTAAATGTAAATGTGTAATGAAAACATTAATTGGACATACACCGATATAGGGATTTTAGTACACAATTCGTGGAACAATCATAAATTTTTACAAAAACCCTAAAAATTGGGAATAACGAAATCGAAAATAGAAGGATATAATTTATAAGAGGTGGAACTATATCCTTGATAAAATATAGAAGGAGTCTAACCTGGTAGGTGTTGATCGGATGGAAGATGTGGGGATTGGGAAGTCCTTCTGCCAAGGAATCGCTCTAGGAGACGAGCGGAAGGCTTCTGGAATCATGGGGAGGTCGTTGCCTGCATTTTGGTACTTGGGGCTTTTTTCCCAACGGTTCTTAAAAACAGTTGGGAAAAACCAATATTTCCCAACAGTTTTATAAAACCATTGCAAAAACTAAGTAAAACCCAATCTTTCCCAACGGTTTTATGAAACCTTTAGGAAAACTATGTTTTCCCCCACTTTTCCCAATGGTTTCATAAAATCATTGGGAAAAGTAAGTTCTTGAAGGTCATTCCCAGCGGTTTAAAAAACCATTAGGAAAGATAACATATGCCAATGGTTCCTTTGAACCGTTGGTATACAAGTGTTCGGAAAACTCCCATTTCCAGTAGTGTCACACAACACTATGTTTGGATTTTGTTACATGAAATGTTGAGTTTATCTTATGTTACATGTAACACCATGGTTAAACAAAATGTGAAATTATATTAAAATATTATTATTCAATATGAAATTTATAACCTAAGAGTTGGAATGATGGGTATGTATTAGATTAACTAAATTATGTAAATATGTGGTTTACACATGTATATATAATGAATTATTTGGTGACCAATTAATTATAAATGAAAATAAAAACCTTTTGATAATAAAAGAAATCATTTAAGGAAAAACTATTTTTCTATACATAAACATGTTTTTCTTAAATAAATTAAATGAATAACTTTTGTTGAATTATTTTAAAGAAATTTATATATAATATATTCAATAAAATTTTTAACATTCATATTCTTTTTTTTAGATAATATTTGTTAGTAAATCTAGTTTTATACTTAAAAATGTATTTTCTAAGAAATGGTTTTGTCGCCTTTAGTGAAATTATTTTAAATTTAATATTTACCATGTTAAATTTTTTTTTTTTAAATTAAAAATAATTTATAAAATATTAATATCAAAATTATCTGAGGGTGAATTTTTGGGTTTCTTCTGAAAAGTATCAATTTTTTATGAATAGTAAAAAATACAACATTTTAATTGAAAACAGCCATATTGTTTAATTTGATTATAAAGTTAAATTATATTTTAACTTTATTTTGAAGAAAAATTGGTTCAATTATATATCTATTAATAAAATTTATGTCATTATAATCAATTTCATCTTGAAATTGGATATAAAAACTTTCTAATCATTTGAACATTTTATCTTTCTAAACCCACTTTCTCATCGCGTCTACGGCGTAAATTTTAAATTAATGATTTCTAATTATGTCAATGGAATTTGAAATTAAGGTTTAAATATTTTGAATAATTATAATTTATATTATATAATAAGTTTAACTAAATTTTTTTACCAAAATTAATTGTAGAAATAGTAAAAATTATTTACCACGGTTATGGTAAAAATTAGTTTATCGAGTGGATAAATAATAAAGATAATGCTTAAAATGACCTATAAACCTTTATAAAATATAATTTCTTTAAATATTTATACCTTATAACGTATTAGGTTTTAATTTGATCCATTTGTGACCCTTTTTACATGTGAAAAACATGTGTACATTTTTTTTCAAATATTACTAGTGTTCCACTCACCTCACTTATAAAAAAACCCAATCCACTCCTCTCTTCTACACACCTTCAAACCATTTTTTCATAAAATAAATTAATAAATAACTTCAATAATTCCCTCATATCATCCTATAATCCTTATTTTTTATGTAAATAGAACCTAATATGGCTTTTGTCACAAACTAAAGGAGGATACCGAAAGAAGCTATAACATTCATCAATGAGTGTTTTTTTATTTCTTCCTAAACCTAAAAAAATTATTATTATCCCATTATGATATAATATAATAATTATATTACATATAATTAAGCATTTTTATTTTTATTTTCATGACCTACAACCATCTCCACTTCCATCAAATGGGTTATAAAATTATAGTTCATGTTTACTGCGGACTACCGCCTTGCGAACCAATGTCATTCATATTTCCATTACCACCTATCACGATTGGACAAAACGATTTATTTATTATTTATATATGGTTTTTATGATTTTTTTTATTCTTTTTTCATTTTTTATCACAGATAACTTCATGCTTTTCATTGTTTTAGAATACGATAACATCGCCCGTGTGTACGGCGAACTACCTCCTCACAAAGCATTGTGATTTGTTAATACTTTTAAAGGAAGGTAATTTGTATTTTTAATGAAAATATGTTATATATCTGAAATAAAAAAAAATTAATGATAACACATAATTTACCTTTATTTATTACTATAATTTAATAAAATGGAAACAATATTCAATCATATGTATGGCATATCGTCTCTATAAATGGTGAATTACATTTTATATCTCTATCTTTCATAGATTACTATAAATAAACATATACTGAATAAATCACATATATATATATCATGGTTAAATTTTTTGATATTATGGAACCATGATAAATGTATGAGTAACTAAAATAAAAAATCAAAACATATACTAAAAACAAAGCCGTTATTACCCAAAATGTAACTTTAACATGGAACTGTTAATAAACATGTAATAAAAGTTCATAAAAAATAATATATTGTATTATATATATAAATATTTTTCCTTAATATTTTTATAGTAATATTATATTTATTATACATGAGGTATAAATGTTTACTATAGAAATCAAGACTTAAGGTAAGGGATTTCTAGTGTATCGTTAATTTTTCGGAGACATATGAAAATCAAAAATTGTTTCTTTTGTGTGGTGTATATACTACCCATATGATATGTTATATAATTAACCTATTCATTTCAATGATGTTTTAAGTTTCATTTGATGTTATTATTTATTGGGGTTTATGATTCAAAAGATTATAAAATCAGTAGGTGATTTCCTTCTAACTTTGTACTTTTGTGAGACACATGCCATATTCACCACTTATTTCTTTTATGTGGTGTATATAATTTTGATGAATTTATTTTATAATTATTATAATTAAAATTATAGGTATTTTAATATCCATTTTATGATCACTATTTCATGGGTTTTATGGTTAAAAAGTAACCTAAGAGTTAAGGGATTTTTGTCCCAATTTTAATTCTTTGAGATGTACATTATGTTACGCACCTATATTTTTTTACAATGTCTACATATATCCCCATTGACATGTAATATCATGAATTTATTTATCCAAATGATATTTTATGTTTCATTTTATATTATTTCATCATGGGAATTATGATTCAAATATACCAAATTGGTAATAATTTTAAGTCACAATCTTCTCAGTTATTGGGATTTTTTATGATAATGTTTCTGATTATAAAATATTATAATCCATATATTATAAAAATCATTAATTTTATTTTCCTCTAGTTATTAATGATATTTTAAAGTGATATTAACATTTTTTCACTCTTTGGTACTTAAAATAATTGATAAAATGTGTTTATGAAAATCCCACTTTATTCTTCTCTTTGATTTGAAATTCAATTTCTACCAAAATGATGTTTTCTATAAAATGATTTCAAAAATGTTTTTTTATTTTTTGATGAATTTTAAAATAAAATGTTTACCCATGTTTTATTTTTTAAAAAAATTAAAGTAATATTGATTTCATTTTCCAAACTATTCTTATTTGGATTTTATAAAAAAAATTAAGTAATCATTATTTAACTTGTATGGAATGAATGAAGCTTTTCATAGTCGTGGCCATTATTTTCATTGAAGCCTCCTTTATAAGTTTCTAGGTTATTTAAAAAAAAATTATTTTCAATATGTTTTATGTTTTAAAAAAATCAAATTGAAAATGATATTTTCCTCAATAAATGTTTTAAATTATTTTTTGAAATCATTTTCAATCTGAGATAACATCCATTGATGTTACCAATACTTTATTGGGGATATGAACCCAAGATGCCATTTTAATTATTCCTATAAATGTTTTTTTATAAAAATATGTTTAAAAAACCTATTTTTGTCGATGGTTTATAACATGATAGAATTATTACGAAACCCACTTATTTTTCAAAGATTATGCAATAATAAAATAATGAAATTTTTATTAAATATTTCTCTTTCACACAGGTTATGATATGATGAAATTTTTATCAAACCCATTTCATTTCTTTTGTTATGACATGATGAATGTTTTATTATTTTTTGAAACACATATGTATGATTTTTATTATGTGATGGGTGGGAACTATACCTCCCTATAATGAATTCAGTAATGATTAATGTTATATGAGCTCAAAGGGTACATGGAAGGTTATCCCAATATTGAAACAGGGTACACAATAGGTCATCCACATCTTGAAGTAGGTACACATGGGGTTATCCAAATCCTAATATGTAATGAATTTATTTGTGGGTATCCATGACATAATATTTTCTATTATTATCTGTATACCAAAAATTTATGCCTTATGACAATGTTAAGTTATCATGGCTTGTGTTATTTGATTTCCTTATGATTCATGTCTCGTGAACTTCCAATATTTATATTATAACTAGATATTATGACCATTTATGTTCATGGAATGGTTTTAAAATGTTATCCTCATGTTCTCAAACCCCAATGTTCATGTTATGATTACATATCTCCCTTATTTACCCTTACTAAGAAACTAAGCTCACCCTTTCTTATGTTTCCCTTCCCTAGGTTATGAAGAAATTTATTTTGTATAACATATCTAATAAGGTTTCATGTTATGAATATCATATTGGGATATGATGTAGTTTACCTATGGACTAGTTTTCTGTGTTTCCATGTTTCCAAAGACACCAAACTATTATGGTCATCATGTTTGTGTTTGTGTAATGTAATGAATATTCATAAAAATTGATGTAATATCTATGATAATCCAGAGTTTATATAGTTGGTATCATAGGATAAGTTTAGTTAACCTTTGTAAACTAGGATGATAAAACATTAGAGAAATACCTTGGGCTATTTCTAAAAAACGTATCTAGGGATAAGTCTAAGGATGAGTTAAAGTTTAGGAAAATTTCGTGGAATTTTGGTTAAGATAGAGAAATTTGTTTCCATAAAATTACATCATTGTTTGGATACTACAAGTGGTTTTTTCTCTAGTATATAATTAATTGAGGGTAATGATGTTGAAAAGGTAACATTGAACTAGACTTGATCATCACCTGGGGCATGACAACAGGCCTTACTATACACCTAGTTTTACACTACCGAGGGATGTGATTTGGAAATTCAAAATCTCTTTACGAACCAACATGAAGTATTTAAATAGGTGATCACTATGAATGGCCTGGGATGAACGTAAGATTTCATATATTGAAAATAGAGGTGTAAAGAATTATAAAACCTATAAGTGATTATTAGGATCATTTGGTTTCCCATTATGATTAGTGTTTCCCATATTATGATTTTTTTTGTTTTGGGAAATGGTTGTAATTAGAAGGAATCATGTTAAGACTAAAGTTAAAAAAAATTAGGGAATATGAGAAACCAAATTGGATAAGGACTGGATAGATATATATTGTGATTGTTTCTACTTATTTAACAATATATATGACTAACAACGTGAACTTTGATGATATTCATAATGCTTTAAATACGAGGAATATGGAATTTTATGAATGTTCATATGGTATTGAGCATAGAGGAAATAATATTCAACTTCTTACAAGTCAAGAATGAGGGAAATGGGCCTATAAGAATATCTCAAATAGAGTGGAAGATGTTATATGTGTGGAAAATAAGGACGTAGAGTGAAAAAATATCACAGAGCTCAATGTATTATATTTGGGGAACATGGGAATTATCCAAGTCAATGACCTCACATAAGAATTAATATCTAGACCAAGGAAGGACCTATTCCTTTACAATAATTGATGTGGAAGGATTGAAGTATTTATGTATTGGGATTCAAACATTATGTTGTAAAAGTATTTTCCCTATGGAATTTGGGTTATAAGAATCATGAAACATCTAAAGATTATTTTATTTTTTGAAGCATATATGTCTCTATGTTAAGATTAACATAATATTTATGGATTCTTTCATGGTTTGATAAGTTTGAGGATGATCATAATTTCAAATTCTTAGAAACCCCTAATGTGGTTTTTCATTATAAGAGTTTATCAAGATTAAGGGTATTTTAGGAGAAAATTATAGAAATACAACACTTTTGTTGGAGTAGGGATGAATTTTATAGACATAGGATTAAACTTATAGATAGCCCTTAGAGTTTATCTTATCTTTTATGTTATGATAATTATGGGTTACTGAAATTTCAGATTTTTTTTATAAATATACTTTCAGAAAATGGATAACCCACAATTCAAGCAATGACTTGGTGCATCCAAAAAGTTAGTGTGGATTGAACCTACAACCGAAGGGAGACAAGGGTAGAAACCCTACCACTATTCAATATGAAAGATTAATTCGTGTGGGATAACATAGAGAGTGATATTTATTAGCATGTATTCTTAGTAAGTTATCATGTAAAAAATAAAAGAAAATGTCTAAAAGGATGTTATTACCATTACCTGTACCAAAAAGAAAATGGGAATACAACAATAGGGGTTTTATAATCAAGTTCCCCTAAAAATCTAAAGGGAATAATCCTACGTGGGTTGTATTTGATCAACATACAAAGTTATCTCTCTTTCACTTAATTAAATAATACTTCTCTTATGATAATTTATATACGATATATATTAAGGAAATTGTAAGGATGTATAGATTACCGAATTCAATTTTATATGATCAGGATATGAAGTTTAACTAATTTTTTTACCAAATTCCTCAACAAAATCATAATATAGAGTTGATTTTTATCACTACGAGAAAAATTCAAATTATAAAGGATAAGATAAGAACTTTTTAGATAGATTTCAAAGGTGGTCAGGATCACACCTTATTATAGTTGAGTTTCTATAAAATAATATCTTTTACTCAAATATTTATATGGATCCTTATAAATCCCATTATATGTATTGAAATTATGTTTCAGAAAGAAAGCTATTGGGACCTGAAATAAATAATGAGATGATATTGTAGGTTTTATCCATTCCACAACATGTAAGTACTACACTAATTTAATATAAATGTTACACTAATAATCATCGACATGATCTAGAATTTTATGTTTGTGATATGTTTTTTCTATGAATTTCTCCATGGAAAAAAATAATGGAAAATAATCCCAAGATTTATCGATCCCATTAAAATAATTGATCATATCATGAGAGTAGCATATCATTTGATGCTTCCACCAAACCACTTTCAAGATCCCAATGTAATCCATGTATTCTCCTAATGAAGTACATAACTAATCCATAACTTTTACTAAACTCATAAGTTGTACCACTAGAGCATAGGATTTCATATGAGGGATGACATGTAGACATTCTCGGTTGAATAGATAGAATTCTACGAAAAAATATCACCCACGTGGTCAAAGTTTTGTGGTGATACCACCATCCTAATAAATCTACATGGGAAGATGAGGACATAATGAGGTAGAATTATCCTTAGTTTTTTTGTAATAATGTGATGATTTTCGATTGAAAATTCATTTTATGTGGGGTAGAAGGTAACACCCTGAGATTTTTTGAAATTATTCTTTCAAATAAATTTAATCATTTCTATATTTTGTGTTACACGCAATAGTGAGTTTATCTTGTGTTACAAAAAATGCTATGTTTGGATTATGATACATGTAAAATTTCTTTTACCTTTCATTACATTCAATACTATGTTTTGATTATGATACGTGCAATACCTAGTTTATCTTCTGTTATGTGTAACACTGAGTTTAAAGGAAACATGATATACTATTAAAATATTATTATTTAAAAATAAAGTTATCTCTTAGCCATTGGAATGATGGGTAGGAATAATAATTAATAAATTATGATAATATATGGTTTACATATGTATAAATAATGAATTCATTGGTGACCAATTATTTATAAATGAAAATAAAAAAATTTGAAAATAAAAGAAATCATTTATTGAAAAAACTATTTTTATGCACATAAACCTACTTTACATAAATAACTTAAATGAATCACCTTTGTTGAATGATTTTAATGAAATTTATATATTATATATTCAATAAACAATTTAACATTAATCTTATATGTTTTCTAAATAATATATAAGAATAAATCCAATTTTACACATAAAATTGTATTTTCTAAGAAACTGTTTTGTCAATTTTGGCACACTTATTTTAAAATTAATTTTTACCAATTTTAGAAAAAAAAATTAAATAAATAATTTTAATTTTTGAAATCAAAATTTAAAAATTATCTTAGGTCAATTTTTTGGAATATTTTTAAAAAGTTTCATTTTTCGATAAATAGTCAAAATACTAATTTTAATTAAAAACTGGATTTTAGTTTAATTTACTTATATATTTAAATATTATTTTAAATTGTTTTTAAAGAATAATTTTTTTAATTATATATAAATTATTCAAATTTAGTTTTTTTGAATAAATTTCATATTGAAATTGGATATTAAAACTTTATAAACCTTTCTACATTCTCTCTTCCAAAACAGCTTTCTCATCAAGTAAGTAGGATTAATTTTAAATAAAAATTGTTCACATATATGAAAAAAAATTAAAAATGGATTCTATATTATTATTATTATTAATTAATATTATCTAATAGGTTCATATTAACTTTTTACCAAAATTAATAGTAAAACAAATAAAAATTATTTAATGTGGTTATGGTAAAAATTGATCTTTCGATGGGTTAAAATAAACAGATAATGGTAAAATTACATATAAACATTTCTAAAATATATTGGATGGACATATTACAAACTTATAATTTCTATTTTTAAAATTTTATCCATTTTTTGACCCTTTTGGCATGTAAAAAAATGTGTGTACACTTTTTATTTTCAAAAAATTACAATTGTGTCACTCACCTCACTTATAAAAGGACACCACATCCTTTATCTTATTCACACATTAAAACAATTTTGGTTTAGCCAACAAATAACCAAATAACTTCACAAATTCCCTTCTCTGATATTAGATTCCTTATTTTGGATATAAATCCAACCTAGTAAGGCAAAGAAGTTGTAACGTTCATCAATGAGCATTTTTGTTTTTTTATTACTCCACCACCTCAAATTATTATTATATAATGATTTTATAATATCCTAATTACATTACATTTAATGATATTTTTTTATTTTAAGATCATTACCTACAACTATATCCACTTCTATCAAATGGGATATGAATCATAGTCCATGTGTATACTCGACTACCGGCTCGCGAACCGATGTTATTCATTTTTTCATTACCACCTCTCGATGTTGTAAATAATGGTGGATTTGTTGTATATATATTATATTTATAATATTATTCTTCTTCTATAATTATTATATCACACATACATATATTCTTTCCATTTTATGTTAATACGATATTGTCGCTCATGTGTACGGTGGACTACTGCATCACTGAGCAATGTGATTCGTTCAAGCTATACATAAAAGGTTATAATAATGGTTTTAATGAAAATATGTGATATATAGAACATAAAAATTATTTTTGAACTATAATATATCACTTAGATGTATTTATTGTAATACGTTGATAAAATGGAAACAACGTTTATGTGTACATACGGCCTACCATCTCCATGAACGATGTATTTCACTTCTTATCTCTATATCTTATAGATTAATATTAATACATATATACTAAATATATATGATATTTATATCATGTTTAAAATTATGGTGATTATTTAACCATTATGAAAGTAAAAGAACCAAAAATTAAAAATCAAAACTTATATAAAAAAATTTACGGTTATTACCCAAAACGTAACATTAACATGGAATAGTTAATAAGTGGGTAATAAAAGTCATAAAAAAATTAAGGAATTATATATAAAAATATTTTTCCTTAATATATTTATAATAAAAATATATTTATTATAAATGAGTTTTTAATGTGTACAACAGAAGACCAGACCCAAGGTAATGGTTTGATAGTCTCTCTTTTATCTATGGGAGACAAATGCGAATTCTCCACTCATTAATTTTGTGTGATGAATATACTAAACCTTTGACATGTTATATCATGAAACTAGTTGTTTGAGTTATATTGTATGTTTCATTTGATTTTATTCTTTATTGGGGATTATGATTAAAAATATTACTAAAGCAGTAAGGGATTTCCGTCTCGATTTGTACTTTTGTGAAACACTTTCCATATTCACCACCTATTTATTTTATAAGGTTTATATACTTCCTATTAATGTATATTATTATTCAAATCCTTAAAATTATGGGTATTTACGTATCAATTTTAGGATATCTTTTTAATGGGGTATATGGTCAAAAGTTACCATATCAGTACGGGATTTTTTCTCAAATTTCCTTATTTGAGATGTACATTATGTTATGCACCTATATTATTTATTAAGGTTTATATAAATCCCTTTTTACAAATAATATCCTGAATTTATTTATCCTCGTGATATTTTAAATTCTATTTTATGTTATTCCTTCACGGGGCTTATGATTTGAATATACTGAAGTTGTAAATATTTTATATTACAATCACATCATTTATAAGAATTATTTATTATTAAATTTATGATGATAAAATATTATGATATATATCTCAATAAAATATCTAATTTTATTATCATATGGTTATTCCAGAAATTTTCAATTAATAGTAACATTTCTACACTATTTGTTACGTAAAATAATTGAGAAAATGTTTTCAAGAAAATCAAAATTTATTTCTCTCTTTGATCGGAAATTTTTTTCTTCCAAAAACATATTCTCTAAAAAATATTTTCATTTTTTTTATTATCCTATTATTTGTAAAATAAATTTATTCCTAAGTTTTAATTTTTACTAAAAAAAATAAAATAAGATTTATGTCATTTTCCGAACAATGTTTGATTAGATTTTACCAAAAATATGAAAGGAATATTTATTTTAACGTGTACGGTAAGAAGAAAATGTCTTATTTTCATAAAAATTATTTCATTTTAATATTTATTTATACTTTTTCAATATTATTTTCAAGGAAATTTATTTTCAAAATGTTTTATGTATTAAAAAGTTTTTTTTTAAATTGAAAATGACATTTTCCTCAAGAAATGTTTTAAATAACCTTTCAAAATTATTTTCCATCTAAGATGACATCCGTTGAAGTTTCCTGTAATTTACTTGGGATATGAACTCATGTATTCCATTCTTATTCATTTCCCTAAATGGGTTTTTATGAATATTTGTTTATGGAACCCATTTCATTTCCATCGGTTATACAATGATATAATTATTATGAAACCAACTTCATTTTCATAGGTTATACTATGATGAAATGATGAAATGACTATAAAACCTGTCTCTTTTCTATAGGTTTTGATATGTTGAAATGCTTATGAAACCCATTTAATTTAATGGGTTATGATATGATGGATTTTTTATAATCTTGTAGAACACACATATATATAATTTTCAATATGTAACAGTTGATCCCTATATCTCCCTCTAATGTATTAGGTAATTATTAATGTTATATGAGCTCAAGGTTTAAATGGGAGGTTATAACTAGCCTGAAAAATGGTACACTATAGGTCATCCCAAGCCTGAAGCAGGTACATGGGTGGTTATCCCAATTCTATATTGTTATGATTGTCTTGTTGGGTATCCTTGACATAAGGTTTTCTATTCTTATGTGTATTCCATAAATCTATGTATGACACCAATATTATACACTCATAGATCATTTTCTTATATTTCCTTATGATTAATTCCTTATTAACTACCAATATTTATTCCATGACTCAATATTATGATCTTATATATACAGGGTATGGTTTTAAAATGTTATGCTCATGTTCTCATACACTTATTTCCATGTTATGCTTACATATCTCTATTATTTACCCTTACTGAGCATCTGATCTCACCCACTATTATGTTTCCTTTCCCTAGGTTATGAGTAATTGTATTGAATATGATATTTCTATGAAGGTTGGTAGTTATGAAGATCATAGTGGAATATGAAGAAGTTTCCCTATTGATTAGTTGTATATGTTTATATATTTCTAAAGACACTTAACTATTTCAGTACTCTAGAAAAGGTTTGTGTAATGTAATTAATATTCATTAAAAATTACTTAATATCTATGTATGATGATATTGAGTCATTATAGATACCACTTATGGGTTTCATATGATCATCCAATAATAATTTATAGTGTATAACAACCCAAAATATAGGTAGATCTATCTTTAAGAATTAACTTATAAAAACATTATAAAATAGTGTACTGAGTATTTAAAAGTTTCATCAACCATATATTATCTTTAGAATAGAATACTTAAGGTATATAAAGGGGTGAAGTTAACAAAATCATCCTATATCCATGGAATTACACTCACCAATGGATCCATGAGTGTTTTTTGAGGATACCCATAATATGAAGGGGTGTTAGAACATTCTCATTAGTGATAAACAGAGTTTCAGGAGGAATAGAGTTTAGGAAGAGGCTCATACACATCACACTGTACACCCCTAATAGGTAGATATCATCCTCTTATATAGTTGAATCCCAAGTCTCCTCCAACATATCTTATGCATTTTTAATATTTGGGGTATAATTCATTAAAAATTTTCAATGAATTTAATAAAATTCCATTATACCATTCATAATGGATTTGTAACTGATGAATAAATCACTTAGGACAAATAAATAATATATATCATATATATATATATACATTATTCATACATAATATGCATGAATTATAAAAATACACTATATATATACTATCATATTATATATATATATATATCTTGCATTGTATGAATATTTTCATGTATATTTTAGTGAACATCCAATAGTATAGTGTTTCATAGTTTCATAAAAAACAAGTTTTTTTGTATTATTCACTGGTAATGTTGAGTACATAGTATTAGAAAGATTTTTGGATAGATTTTTGGATGAAACAAAAATTACTAGACTATAGATATCAGTTTATACATGTCCCTGTAAATAGTAAAAATAAAAATGAAATTAACATTTCAAAGAATCTTGTGTCTTAATCTAGAACAAATTCAATAGATATAATACAACACTTTTTTAGATACCATTTTTAAAAAGGTGATATAACTCTTGAATTCATTGGAACAAAACATTAGTTTGCAAAAAAAAATTACAAAGATTCTGAATATTGAAAGAATAAACTATATAATACATGAGATTATAATGATAAATATATGTTAGTATTTTATTTCATTAATTCTATTAAATCTAGTAGTCTTAATTATGAGTCATGTTCTTCTGTTATTTTACTACTCGTGCTTATGATACCATCATGTGTTACCAATTCATTATACAATTAGGTATGAATGTCATATTTCTATAATTTGAATACTACTATTAGGTAATACAATTTATTAATACCTTCATAGATATTTTTAGGTTCTTCTGGTGGTCACTACCATTGGATGACTCCATTGGATTATTTTATTATATAATATCATTCTATGATACCATTGAAACTTTTATAAGAATCAGGTTTTTTATAGTCGATAATTTGTTTTATTTAACTATGAAATTTAATATTTTACATGAAATAAAAACTTTTTATATTTCATACAATATTGAATCCCTAAATGATAAAAATCCATATTAAGAGTATGAATAGAATCCTCTCTTGTGTGTTCCCCTTTAACTCTATTCTTTCTTTCTCTCTCAAACACTAGTCTTTGACCTTATTCCTTCAATATCCATATCAGTGCTAATGTAACACCCCAATATTCCATGGTACACATCTCTTTGACTAATAGAGCATCGTGTGTTGTACGCAACCTTGAGTTTTAACACACCGCGAGCAATAAAAATAGTAGTTATGAATAGTAATACCCACTTTTTGAAATTATATAAATTTTATATTTCAAAATGGACTTCATTTTTGTATTCGTAATATTGAAATTTCCCTAAGTTGAATTTTTTGTAATTTTCTGAGAACTTCCAATTTTTTATGAATAGTGAAAAATACTTAAAAACAACTTTTTTAATCAAAATGATTTATAGTGATAAATTATAATATTGAGTGGTTTTAAAGTGTAATTAGAATATATTTTTACCATTTTACCCAATGGTGGTCATTAGAATTAATTTCACTTTGAAATTGGACATAATCAATTGTCAATCTTTTGATATATATTGTTTCTTAAAAACATGCTATTTGTTGTGACAGCGGGAATTAATTATAAAATTAATTAATGAAACTTATATGTTTGGAATTTTCTAAAATATGCATCATTTTTGAATTCGGAATATCAATTATAGATTAGGGTGAAATTTTGGCATTGTTTAGAAAAACTTCAATTTTTAATGAATAGTGAAACCACTAAGTGGTAGTTAAAAACTGATTTTTCGTTTAAATGAAACTTTACCACTTCTATGATTTGATTTTCAAAAATCCGACATACATGGTTGTCATTAGGAAGTAAAATGTGGTTCAATGGGATTAAAATAATTTTTTTGGTGAATAGTAACTTTTAAGTTTAATTAATCGCGATTAAAGGTAATTAGTGAAATTTAAGGTAAAAATGATATTATAAAAATATGAAAATAACATTACACTAGTCCTACCCTTATTGGATGAGTCATGTACAATCAAGACAGTCCATGAGTCAACTTGGGGACCCCATGGAGCCACTTGGGTATGAAAATGACATTAATAAAGTTTTATTTAAAGTAAAAATAAAATTGTCATAAACATGTGTTGTTCTACTAAAACAATTATTACATGGGTTTATATAAGTTAACATTTCGACTATAAATATTCATTGGAAAGATAAAAATATTTCCTACATCATGGTAATTGTTTTATAATTTTTAGATATCAAATAAATTAAATTATTTATGACACAATGATGATGCATCGATTACCTAATTAATTAACGATTTAAATAAAATAAAAAGATAATGTAAAATAAAAGACGTAAACTTGTAAAAAACATATTGGATGAGTATATTTAGATCCCTTATCACCTTATCCTCGAAATATATAATTGTGGGACCTTTGAAATCCGAAAATTACTTCATAATAGTGTAACATTTCATTACTTTCCAAGAGTGCCCCTCCTCTCCTCTTATAAAAGGCCCCTACCTCTACCACCTTATTCACACCTTCAAGCCATTTGGATCACCCAAACTCGGCCCAAATACTCTCTCAAATTCCGTATCTTACTCCTAGAAGCCTCACTTTGGGCATAATTCTTCCCAAGGAAGCCTTTGCCTCAAATCAAAAAGAGTTACCCGATTTTAAGGTAATGTCTTCTCTTGTGTTCTTTTGTTTTATTTTGCTTCTCCAAACCCCTAATATATTTTTATTACATTATTTTGTAACAACACCAGTGTCTTTAATATACTAGGATGTTTTTATGCGAAGGATTTGATTTACACTTACACATACCTTCGTCTAATGGTTAAAGAACATACTGTTTCTGTGGGTGGTGAATTACTGCCTCACGAAATGATGATTGTTCAAACTTCTTTTAAAACATCTCATGGTGGCCATTATGATGACACTATTTTTATATATGATATATATTATGTTTTTTTCCTTATGATTCTGTATTTTTCATTTATGGCATACCTTTATGATTTACATTATGGGTAAACGCGATAATTTCATTTTAGGAAGTGCGGACTACCGCCCCCTCAAAGTTATTTGAATCGTTAATGCCATATGTGGGATGTATAAAGGATGGAGTAAATGGTATTATACATTATATATACTGGAATTATATTATAAATTTATATAATTATAACTTCATTCCATTAAAAACGAAATAGAAATGAAAGTAGTGTTCATGCGTACGTACGGCTTACCGTCACCATGAACGGTGCATTTCATTTCTTACCTCTAAATGTTATGTAATATTATAAATGAATGTATATACTGGATATATATGATGTATATGATATCTACATCATGAATATAATTATGGATATAATGGATATTTTACCACATGAACAAAGTGTGTTTATAAGTAGTTTATTTTTGACTCAAGTACCAAAGATCGACAAAACGACCGTTATTAACTTAAATAATTACATAATGTTCATAAAATGGTAATAAGTGATATAAAAGGAATAATGAAGTTGAAAAAAGTTCTTAATCAGGTAGAGATTAACTTTAGTTTATTATTCAGGAGGTTAAAGAGCGGTTGAGTCAAGTCATACACGAGGTAAGGGAACTTCTTAACCTAATTTCCATTCTTTGGGTTAATCTCCTACTTTCAAATTATGTCATGATATTATTATGTCATATCTTGTATTTTTACTTTCTTTATGTGTAATTATAGTGAATACACATACTAGGTCTATTTTATTTTAAAAATGATCTTTGTAAGGACTTCGTCTCAATCTCCTTTCATTGAGGCATATTTGGTTTTATACACAACATTCATTTATACGATGTATAAACCCCTTTGACTTTTACTTTTATTCAAAAGGAATCTTTTTATACGAAGCGTTTTTACTAAACTACAAAAGGAATTTTTTTTCTTACGTATGCGGCGAGAACGACATCTCTGCCGCTGTGACTATTATTTGAGTTTCGACTTCCTCTATAAGACATAACTTTTTTTAAAAGAAAAATAAATACCATGTTTTACTTTTATTTTATTTTGGTATTGGAAATGGTTTTGATAAAGTTTTTATTATATCAATGTTTTCTATTGATATCTTGTAATTGAAGTGTGGAAATCTTATGTTTCCTTTATGCATGTTTTATGTGATACAATTATGTTATGTTTTATGATATGTTTAAACCTGTTCATATGAGGAATGCAATGGACTTAATAAGTGACGGGTGGAGCCCGCTATATATCCTCGAAGCATCAGCAGGTCTCATGAGACAAACTAGTGTCTTGGCACGAGGCCTTGACAAAATCTTATTTGTAGTCTTGGAACGAGGCCTTGGATACGTGGTTATGATAGTCTGGCATTATGCATTCCATCATTATGAAAATGGTTATTGATATTGCATGTGATTATTCGACCAGTAGAATATCCATGTGAATAAGTAAATGGAATTATCTCATTTTACTTTTTCCATATTATGTTTAAGTTCAAGTTTAAAAGGCTTTTGTTTTAGTCATACATTGCCTTAAATGTTTATGTTTATTTATGAAAGCTTCCGCTATATTGTTATCCTTACTGAGCATCTGAGCTCACCCCTTTCAATGTTTCATTTTTCCCAGGATGTGAAGAAATATTTTATGACTGACCTATAGGGATAGTCTGAAGGGGATAAAAGTGTGGACTATGGAGACTATGTTATTTTTATTTTTCACCTTATGATGTAATGTAAAATTTCTGAATGTATCTAGTGTTTCCAAGGCTACTAAACTAATCGGTCTTGCGAGACTTGATCTTTTGTGATCATGCCAATGTTACGCAATAATGCACCGACTCTGGGTAACTAGGGTTGGGGCGTTACAATTGGTATCAGATGAAGTTTAGTACTAACCTTGGAAGCTAGATTTATATAAACTCTGATTAGAGCGCATAGCCATATGATAGGCTTTGAGGATTAGTATAGAAGAATTTCCTAGAATTTTAGTATTATAGATATTTTATGAGTTTTATGAGCAATACATCCATGTCTGGATACGAGCAGGTAGAGGCGGATCTGGCACAGATGTACCTAGGGGTAAAACCCAAAAACACCGCTTTGAGCTAGACTCGAACGTGAACTGGTGCACGACAACAGGCCTTGCTGCACTCTTGGTTACGACACTCCTGGGGGAATTTCTTAGGATAATTCTCATTTTCTTTACAAACCATTATGTAGGGTTTATGAGTATATAATTCCTCAACGAAAACATTATTATGATTATGGATTATATCCATAAACTGTTCAATTTATGTTAAGTATTTTACAAGTATGGAATTATGTATTTTGATTCATAAACTAATCTAGTTTATGACATTGTTTAGAAATGGCGCCTAGTAGAAGGAATGGAAACCGTATCAATGCACGCACTCCGTGTAGGGATTGCCCTCATGCTCAAGAAAATTATTATGGAGCTGGAGATACAACTGGTGCTGATAAACTTATTACCATACTGGGACAACTCACTCAGGTTATGAATAATAACCTTACTCGTATGGAGCACCCTGATCCGCAACGTGGAGGATCAATGTTAGACCGCTCCATGAGGGAATAACCACAAAAATTTAATGTGGGTACAAATCCATTAGTAGCTGAGAAATGGATAAACTCCTTAGAGAAAATATTCCACGCCTTGGGGAGTAGCGAAAGGGAAAAGGTTATCATGGCAGTTTACCGCCTCACTGGAGATGCCGATCAATGGTGGTCATTGATTCAAAATAAAAAGGAAGATGAAGAAGTATCAAGTATGGAATGGAGAGAGTTAAAAGATCTTTTCATAGAAAAATACTTTCCTCGTGACCATCGAGCAGATATGGAAAGGCAATTTCTGAGTCTGAGACAAAAGGATAATGAGAATATCGTAAAGTATGAGGCCAACTTTACAAGGTTAGAGAGGTATGCTGCAGATTATATACGTAACCCAAGAAGTAAGATTGATCGTTTATTTTATGGGTTAAAACCATTTCTCCGTCGATCTTTAGTATCACAAACCTTCTCGTCGTACGAAGATATTGTCTCATGTGCTATCAAGATAGAAAAGGAATTCTCTAAGTCTTATGACAACAATGTAAAGCAAGAGAAGAAGAGAACGGTGGAACAAGAGACGAATAAAGGGAAAAGGGAATGAAGTTTTTTCCATTATGTGATAATTGTGGGAAGAATCACCCAGGTGCTTGCCTAAAAAGAATGGGAGTTTGTTATAAATGTGGAGAAAAAGGTCACCGGGCTCGTGATTACAAGGGAAAGAAAGAGGCTATCAATGTTGAATGCTACAATTGTAGGGAAATGGGTAATTATTCAAATGAATGTCCTAAGCATCAGGGAAACTGACCTCAGAAAAGGCCAAGAGATCAAGGCCAATCTTATGTTGTTACTACAGTTGAAGTGGAATAATTAATGTATTGGTGCTTTTGGACTCAAGGATTATATTCTAGTTATAAGAATAATGTGATATATATAAGGATTGTATTGCAGTACTTGTTGTTTTCATTACGGTTTTAATATGATGAAGGTAATAATATTTTTAGTATGTGACAATAAGAGAAACTTTACTTTGTTTGGGGAATCTGATGTTATAATTGATTTTAGAATTTAGAGACCTTTTAGAGAAAGTTTGGACATAGGTATTTTGGATAACTATATAGGTTGGAATGGATTAAGTTGGACCTTGGATAGTATTATTTAAGGTTAAAAAATTTCTGAATATTATTTTTGGAATATTATAATACTATAGTTTTAGGAAAAGGACAACCTGCAGGTTGGGGGATTACCCTTCGTGTCGGAAAAAGATACAGGAATCGAACCCACAACCATAGTGCGATAGTCCTTTATTACCTCCCACTAGCCTACAGGAAGTCCCTGGTTATTACAAAATAGTTTTTCTAATCTAAATGGTATGTGGTAATATTTGGAACCTTATACAATTAGGATAAATAGAATATTTTTGAGTTCTGTAACCATTTGGTGTGAAAGATGGGTTCGTGGTAAAAAATTATTAAAGAATGAAAGCCTACATGACAAGTAAGTATATTTCCTTATGTTCTAAGAAAATATCTTAAATAAATTCCTCAACTTTATAAAAGTTAAATTAAAACAAAAACATTGTCGGTTAACTTTTCCAACTGGGGATTCAATAACCGTTTAACCAATCACAATTTTGTGATTTTCTTGTGGTTAACTTTCTCTTAATCCTGTTTTCTACCACTCTCCATCAGACCTTGATGGTTTTTTTTCTTCCATATCCATATTTTCCTAGAATCATAGTATGGGCTATCTCGGGTGACCTTTGTACTTCTCTTTCTTTCTTTTAAAGTTATATTTTTATTAACCTTATTTCTGATGTGCGTTTTCCACAAAGGTATTTCCTATTTTCAACCTTTTATTTTCAAAGAAAATTTTCAAATTGCGAGGACGCAATTTATTGAAGGATGGGAGAATGTAACACCCCAAGCTTCCATGGTACGCTTCTCTTTGAATAATAGAGCATCGTGTGTTGCACGCAACCTTGAGTTCTAACACACCGCGACCAATAAAAACAGCAGTTATGAATAGTAATACCCACTTTTTGAAATTATATAAATTTTATATTTCAAAATGGACTTAATTTTTGTATTCTTAATATCGAAATTACCCTAAGTTGAATTTTTTGTAATTTTCAGAGAACTTCCAATTTTTTATGAATAGTTAAAAATACTTAAAAACAACTTTTTTAATCAAAATAATTTATAGTGATAAATTATACTATTTATTGGTTTTAAAGTTTAATTATAATATATTTTTACCATTTTATCCAATGGTGGTCATTAGAATTAATTTCACTTTGAAATTGGACATAAACAATTGTCAATCTTTTGATATATATTGTTTCTTAAAAACACGCTATTTGTTGTGATAGTGGGAATTAATTATAAAATTAATTAATGAAACTTATATGTTTGTAATTTTTTAAAATAGACATCATTTTTTAATTCAGAATATAAATTATATCTTAGGGTGAATTTTTGGCATTGTTCTGAAAAACTTCAATTTTTGATGAATAGTGAAACCACTAAGTGGTAGTTAAAAAACTGATTTTTCGTTTAAATGAAACATTACCACATCTGTGATTTGATTTTCAAAAATCCAACATACATGGTTGTCATTAGGAAGTAAAATGTGGTTCAATGGGATTAAAATAATTTTTTGGTGAATAGTAACTTTTAAGTTTAATTAATCACGATTAAAGGTAATTAGTGAAATTTAAGGTAAAAATGATATTATAATAATATGAAAATACCTCTACACATGTCCTACCCTTATTGGATTAGTCATGGATGATCAAGAGGATCCATGGGTCAACTTCGGTACCCCATGGATCCACTTGGGTAAGAAAATGACATTAATAACTTTTTATTTAAAGAAAAAATAAAATTGTCACAAACATGTGTTGTTCTACTAAAACAATTATTACATGGGTTTATATAAGTTAACTTTTAGACTATAAATATTCATTGTAAAGATAAAAATATTTCAAAAATCATGGTAATTTCTTTATAATTTTTAGACATTAAATAAATTAAATTATTTATGACACAATGATGATGCAGCAATTACCTCATTAATTAACTATTTAAATAAAATGAAAAGATAATGTAAAATCTACGACTTAAACTTATCAAAAACCTATTTTATGAGTATATTTAGATCCCTTATCACCTTATCCTCGAAATATATAATTTTGGGACCTTTGAAATCCGAAAAGTACTTCATAATAAGGTAACATTTCATTACTTTCCAAGAGTGCCCCTCCTCTCCTCTTATAAAAGGCCCCTACCTCTACCACCTTATTCACACCTTAAAGCCATTTTGATCACCCAAAATCTGCCCAAATACTCTCTCAAATTCACTCTATTACTCCTAGAATCCTCACTTTGGGCAGAATTCTTTCCAAGGAAGCCTTTTGTCTCAAATAAAAAAGAGTTACCCAATTTTAGGGTAATGTCTTCTTTTGTGTTCTTTTGTTTTATTTTGCTTCTCCAACCCCTAATATATTTTTATTACATTATTTTGTAACAAAACCAGTATCTTCAATATACAAGGATGTTGTTATGAGAAATATTTGATTTACACTTACACACACCTTCGTCTAATGGTTAAAGAACATACTGTTTCTGTGGGTGGCAAATTACTGCCTCACGAAACGATGATTGTTCAAACTTCTTTTAACACCTCTCATGGTGGCCATTATGATGACACTATTTTTATATATTATATATATTTTTTTTTTCTTATGATTCTGTATTTTTCATTTATGGCATACCTTTACGATTTCCATTATGGGTAAACACGATAATTTCATTTTAGGAAGTGCGGACTACTGCCCCCTCAAAGTGATTTGAATCGTTAATGCCTTATGTGGGATGTATAAAGGATGGAGTAAATGGTATTATAAATTATATTATATTGGAATTATATTATACCTTTATATAATTATAACTTCATTCCATTAAATACTAAATAGAAATGAAAGTAGTGTTCATGCGTACGTACGGCTTACCGTCTCCATGAACGGTACATTTCATTTCTTACCTCTAAATGTTATGTAATATTATAAATGAATGTATATACAGGATATATATGATGTATATGATATATACATCATGAATATAATTATGGATATAATGGATATTTTACCACATGAACAAAGTGTGGTTATAAGAAGTTTATTTTTGACTCATGTACCAAAGATCGACAAAATGACCATTATTAACATAAATAATTACATAATGTTTATAACATGGTAATAAGTGATATAAAAGGAATAATGAACTTGAAAAAGGTTCTTAAGTAGGTAGAGATTAAATCTAGTTTATTATTCAGGAGGTTAAATAGTTATTGATTCAAGTCGGACATGAGGTAAGGGAACTTCTTAACCCAATTTCCATTCTTTGGGTTAATCTCCTACTTTCAAATTATGTCATGATATTATTATATCCTATCTTGTATTTTTACATTATTTATGTGTACTTATAGTTAATACACATAATATGTCTATTTAATTTTAAAAATGATCTTTGTAAGGACTTCGTCTCAATCTCCTTTCATTGAGTCATATTTGGTTTTATACACAACTTTCATTTATACGGTGTATAAATTCATTTGACTTTTACTTTTATTCAAAAGGAATTTGTTTATACGAAGAGTTTTTACTAAGAGACAAAAGGAATGTTTTTTCTTATGTATGCAGCGACAACGAATTCTCCGCCGCCATGACTATTATTTGAGTTTCAACTTCCTCTATAAGCCATAAATTTTTTTTAAAGAAAAATAAATACCATGTTTTACTTTTCTTTTATTTTGGTATTGAAAATGGTTTTGATAATGTCTTTATTATATCAATGTGTTGTATTGATATCTTGTGATTGAAGTGTGGAAATATTATGTTTCCTTTATGCATGTTTTATGTGATACAATTATGTTATGGTTTATGATATGTCTAAACCTGTTCATATGAGGAATGCATTGGACTTAATAAGTGATGGGTGGAGCCCGCTATAGCTCCTCGATGCATCGGCTGGTCTCATGATACAAACTAGTGTCTCGGCACGAGGCCTTGACAAAATCTTATTTGTAGTCTTGGCACGAGGCCTTGGCTACGTGGTTATGATATTCTGGCATTATGCATTCCATCATTATGAAAATGGTTATTGATATTGCATGTGATTATTCAACCAGTAGAATATCCATGTGAATAAGTAAATGGCATTATCTCGTTTTACTTTTCCCATATTATGTTGAAGTTTAAGTTTAAAAGGCTTTTGTTTTATTCATACATTGCATTAAATGATTATGTTTATTTATGAAATATTCAGTTATATTGTTATCCTTACTGAGCATCTGAGCTCACCCCTTTCAATGTTTTATTTTTCCCAGGATGTGAAGAAATATTTTATGACTGACCTACAAGTATAGTCTGAAGGGGATAAAGGTGTGGACTATGGAGACTTTGTTATTTTGATTTTTCACCTTATGATGTAATGTATCATTTCTGAATGTATCTAGTGTTTCCAAGGCTACTAAACTAATCGGTCTTTCAAGACTTGATCTTTTGTGATCATGCCAATGTTACGCAATAATGCACCGACTCTGGGTAACTGGGGTCGGGGCGTTACAACTAACATGGTGAGGTTGAAATGTGATTTTGGTTATTTGGTTGGTTAACGACCTTTAATGAAATCAAAATGTGATTCACATCGATCTATCGAGCCATAGAATCCTCTTCTTTCATCTTGAATATTATTTTTTTAGTAGGAAATAGATATTTCTTGGTTGAATTAATTTAACCCAAGGTTTTGGAATGTTATTTAAAATCATGTGTGGGATGATTGTTTCTTAGTAAATAAGTGACCATTCTATCTAAGATTGGTTCTTTATTTTTATTTTTATGTTGAGTTAGAATTTGGGGATAAAAAAAATTCATTAGGACATTGGTAAATTGGAAGAAATTCATGTTCTCTTAAAATTGGTGAGAAAATTTCATAAAGTTTCCTCAAAAATTAATATATGAGGACTGATATGGTTTTTATCCCATTGATTATACGAATTTAATTTTTTAATATTCACTTCAGGATCTTATAAGGGATGATACTATAAGAAGGCTTGTTGCAGAAGTGCTTGATGGGGAATGTTGACTTCTATTTAAGTTAATCCAACATATATTTTTTCCCAATAAGGGGTGATTAGTATATTGAGGTATAAGGATGTCTTCTTTCTATATCTTATAAACAAATATGGTATAATATAAACCATTTTGATGCCTTATAGTCCATATAATAAAATTATGCAAGCCCGGTTCTAGATCTAGTTATCTTATTTATACCAAAATGGTTTCTTTCATAATATAAAAATAGGGATTGTACCTAATGGATAATACAAACTTACTCATTTTGGTGGTTTCTATATCAACCAAGATACTTAAAAAATAATAAATTTTAATTGGAATCCTAGGTTAAAGATGTGGGTGGTGGATAGTAAGAGAATCTATGAGATTTTTTATACTATTAAGAATATAACCAGGACTAAGAATTTAGTTAATATTATCTTAGAACAACATGATGTGGTGGAATATTCTTCCGATGAAGAGGTAGATGAGGTCGATGCTGAATTAGATTAAGAAAATAAAGAAGTTGTGACTGAAGAAGAATTTTATTTTTCATTTCTATTGAATTAAGGAGAAATCCTAGTATAGTAAGGATCAAAAATATTTCATATGGACACCCTGAATATCAGGTTTCATTACCCTATAAATAATTTCTATTGGAAGATGATAATGTTTTAAATAATTATATTTACATTAATACATTGTTTTTGGGTTCTTCATCAGATAGTACAAAGGATATATTTATGTTACTTGATGACTCTTTATATGACATGGATGGTCAATATTAGGATGAAGAAATTGATACTTGAATCACTATTTATGGTTCTAGTAAGACTATTAGTGGATATTCGAATATTATATTTCAGATGGTTTTCATTTGGGAAACCTAATGAGTGTCTAGTGAGATGTGATACAGGGGATGAACCATCTAAGGGGGAGAAGTACCTAGAGTGAGTTGTTCTTGGACTTTCCAAATCTGATTTAGATTATAATGGAGATGATGGGGGTTGTCCAACCATAGCATGGAAGAACTTCTATTTTAGATGTTCATAGGATTCACAATGGATCATTGGTGGAATTAATTGGCTGATAAGTGATTCTTAATAATTTTCCTTATGTGGTACATTATATAAATGATAAATTATTTTTTTTCTATTCCTAGTGAGGAATTTGTTTCATCCCTTGATGATCTTTCACCTAGATAAGAGATACCTTCTCCTTCTCATTCTAGTATCTTGACCTGAGATAACATAGATTCCTTTGAGTAAGAAATTTTGGGTTATGTTACTAGATTTCTAAATCCTTATACCTCTCTTATTAAAGATGAAATATCTTTAATTTTATCCCTGGTTGTGGATCACCTCCAACCAAATCTATTTTTGAGAAAGGTAAATTGGTAAGTATATTACAAAAAGTTTGTTGACCACATCAGATCTATTTACTCCACCCTAGAGGATATGTGGATGAACATAACCAAGAGTAATCAATCATTATGTGGTATTCTTGAGTCCTTCACTGATGGTGATTCTTCTTCCAAATAACCTTTTTCTGTTCCTATTTATGTTGATGTTGATATACCCATGGGTATTGTTTTAGAGGAGTTGAGATGTGTTTTGGATGTTTCATATCATTCTCACCTGGATGATATTCAATTAATCAATTCTCATAGTGAGTACATATATATTAATTTTTATAATATTTTTAAATGAGTTTATAAGTGATAGGGAAACTATTACCAAGGTTATAAAGTATTACATTTCTAAAAGTTATATAAAAAATGAGCTCAATTATCATTTCATGTTTTTGAATGATAACCTAAGGTTGCCTCATTTTACAAGGGAATTTAAAGAGAAGGTGAGCCTTTTTAAGTATTTATCACCATTATTTAAAGTGTTTATGGAAGAGAAGACTAACTTCACTAGGATGATGGAGCATGGTGGATGAATCATATCATAGTTTTTAGAGCTGATTGGTCCATTTCTATATACTTGTAAGACTATGGTGATTTCTCCTCATACTATTTCAATGATAGCCGCAATCTATTCTCCTATTTTAGTACCTATTTAGAATACGTTCATCCATTTGGTCTTTTTGGACGTAATCCTATTGAGGTTTGAGATATATCAAGCTAGTAGTTTCTAGTATTTTTTTTAGGCCTCCTATAACTTTTCCACACCTACTCTAGCATTTTTTACTATTAGAAAAGGAAAAACCCAATTGATCATGTATTTATTAATAAGTAGAATTATTTGGACCCCAAATAGAATCTGATAGCTCCATATTTTTTTATGTTGCTTTTTTAATTCTTTGAATTTAATATTAATGAAAACTCAGTACCCTTTATGCATACATCTTTGTTCTGGTATATCCTCCCTTTCTTATTCCTTTTTATAATCCCAAAAGGGGTAGAATGTGTAAAATGAGTATACTCTGATATTATATTTGTTCTTCATTTACAAACTTTATGTAATAGTTTAGAACATTACTTTAAGCTCAATACTACTTTAAAACATGTTTCTTTAATTTCTTTTTTCAACCCTGATATGTGATCATCAAAAGGGAGAGATTATTATCTCGGTCCATCAATTCTTTTTTTAATGCTCCAAAATCATGTTTGATTTATTACTAATTTTAAATGTGTTGAATGATATAATATTAAAAATTATTTATTTTTTTAAAAAAATTCTAAGTAAAATTTTCTACATCTAGTAGAGATCTTTCTACCACAACATGGAGTCGTCTACCTTTAGTCATATTCTACTAGCACCAAATCAATGTTTTATACCTCCAAAAGATTATGCTACCACTAGTCTAAATACTCTACCATCATACTAGTTATGATACCACTAGAAGGAATATTCCTCCTCCAGTTATATCTTTTACCACCAAAACAATTATGCTACTATCAATATAGATCTTCTACTATCAGCCTTGTTCTGTTATCGCTATTTGAAGTTTCTACTTCTACTAGGTTGAATCCTCTACTTCCAGATAAAACCACTACCTCTTGATAATGTTTTTATTTTTTAGATGTCTTTAATTAAATTTAAATTAATTATTATAATGGATAGTTTTTTTTTAATTTAATGCAAGTCATATATGTTTTATGTATGTGGATAAGAGAATTATTATTCATAAAATGGATACTCGGGTGATTTGAATACAAAGTCATACTTTTGGGATTTTTTCTAGTATGATGACTTATATTATTTTATAATTATCCTACAATAAATAATTGGAGGTTTCAAAAATATATAAATATAAGGAACCTATTGTGCACAATGGCTGCCAAATTAATTAATGTAACTAGATGTCTAAGAATAAGTGTGTCTCTAAAAATAATAAAATATTGTTTGTGAAATATTGGACACTCTATTTTTCATGAAAAAATATAAAACTTGAAAATAATTTTCTAATTGACTTCAATGATAGATTTAAATAAAATCCAGAAGAAAATAAATCAATAATGATCATCACAAGTTGATTAAAGAAAGTGAAACAAAAAATCACTTCTATAATATTTCTCTCTTCTTCTATGTTTTGTTCACTCTTGAGTTATTTGAGTTATACCTATATATTTCTCAATCAAAAACTTATATAATATATATGAGAGTATTCAGATACTCTTTTATCTATTTATTTACATCTTCTATCCCATGAATAGTTTTGGAAGGGGTTATGTGTGTCATGGACTACATGTGTGCAGTTGTAACTATAAAACTAGATCTAGGTTGTGGTTTTATTAAATTTTTAATAAATATTCATGGTATAGGTGATTTTAAAATGGAGTGGATTAAGTATCAACTTGAGGATGAACCTATTGTATTTATTTTTTTGATGAATTATTTATTTTGTTTACTTTATTTTAAGAATGATCTACTTTTTGTTTTTTAAAACTTATTTGGAAAAAAATTGATGGTTATCTTTAATCAATGATTTCTGTATTGTGTTTCATATGATTATATTTTTTTCAAATGATAAAGTGGGTTTAAATAAATTAATTAGATAGTGATAAACCCTTTAATAAATATATTAAATGAATAAAATTATATATTTCTACTATTTTATTTAATCAGATTATTTTCTAAATTGGGGGAATTTTTTTACATAGTTTTTAAATTGAAATTCATACTGGATGATCAATTCAACTCCCACTTGAGTACTTCACTTAAAACAAAATAAATTTTTTCTATGTGGTTTTGAATCAAGGTATAAATATCGAGAAAGTGGAAGGAAGAAGGTGTGATTGAGTGTTATGAAGTGTATATTTTCTAAAGTGTTGTATAAATAGTATATCAACGAAAGAGGAAATAATAAGAGATTAAAAATTACCACATATTCTATGATCATTTCTGTCGAGGTAAGAGATTATGTTTTTAATAACTTATAGTCTTGCATTTGTGAAGGAAGAAGACCAAGATGGGTGTGTATTATCTCATTCATAGTTCAATAATTCTAAATGTTTGAGGAGGAATGGAAACTGGTATTCTGTGTCCGTGAAATTTTTTAGAAGTTAAAGTATAGAAACCAAGCCATTTACACATATTATTTCATGATTCTTAACATAAACATACATAAATCACAATAAAAATATCATGAGGCCTATATTATTTGGATGACTTGGTTCATAATACATCAAAGTGATACTAAAATAAAACTTCATTAATTTAATTTCTATAATAATCCCATAAATTATTTAAATCTTGTAAAATTGAATAGGAAAACCTTGGAAATATATAGACAAAAGTGGTGTTCTAACAAGACTAGAAAGAGAATAAAAATGTCAAGGAACCAAAATGTGTAACTCAAAGGTATAACATGATATCATGGAATATAAGGAACATGAATAACAAAATAGAAGAATAACATAAAGAAAATGGTAAAATAAGTTCATATAAAATAGTAATTATGGAAGTACCATATAACATGACATAAACATGAGTCATGGTTAACTACCTATATAATATTGCATAGTGGAAAAGACCCATATTGGATTAGGTTTTCTCCCTGATCCCAAACATGAAGTCTTATGAGACTAAATCTTTAACCAACTCATTAGAAAACTATCTGGGAAAACTCATCCTAACATGTTCTTGATTACATGTTCCACAAAAATAAAATTAATTGTAATCCATAAAAATAAAAATTTTACATGGGAATAAAATGGGTTACATAATATTTTCTCAGATTATATTCAAAGTAAATTTCATAATCAAGGAATTTTATATATGAACATAAGTAATGTATTACCCTATCAAATTAAGGAATAATAAGTTTGGTATATAAGTGATAGAAATATATACATAATTTTTATGAAATCTATAACATAAATGTTTTTCATATAAAAATGTCTTTATAATATTTTTTGAAATATTTCTTGAGGAAAATTCCATTTTCACTTTTAAATCACTTCTTAAAAATTTAAAAAAGTATAAAATATTGTTGGAAACGTTTTCATAAAAAATAATCATGTAAAATTATAAATAATTCTTCAAGGAATTAAGTGGTGATGATAGTGATTAATTATTTAAATGTCGTACAAAATACATTCCATTTACATTATTATAAAAAGGATAAAAATTACTTCATTCAAAAAATTACTAGAATATTACTTTCAATATTTTTTTAAAAAAGTAAAAAATGGGTAAAAGTTTCTTTAATAAATAATTGGATAATTTTAAAATCATTCTTGAAAATATTTTTATAAATCATAGATATCGAAGAAAAATGATCTTCGACTTAAGATAAAAATGAATTCTGCTTCTCATAAATATATTTTTTGAATAATTTTAGTTTACAATGTATTGAGAATAATAATATTACATGAAAATTTATAGAATGCACATTTTAGAATAAAATATATTTGTTTTTAATATAAATATTAAATAATTCCTCTTAGGCATACTTAAACATTGATAATCCCGAATAGTGATGAGATTGTGAAATAAACTCTTACCAATTTGGTAACTTTTTAATCATAATCCCTATGAAAGAAGTATCCTAAAATTAAACTTTATATACCATTAATATAAATATTTTCATGATATAACATTAAAATAGGTATAATTTACAGCCTAGAAAAGAAATATGTGGTGAATATGGAATATATCTCACAGATGTAAAAGTGAGATGAGATATCCCTTATAAGGATCATGTCATTGAAGATAGAATAAATCAATTAAGGTTTTATGTGTGTAAATTTTAATTCAACATCAATATATTGGAAATACAACATAAAATAATATATTTTTGTTACACATATAATATTATCATATCAAATATAAACAAGAAGTAATTTGACATATTGAAAGAAATTGAGTTAAAAAAATATTACCTAGAGTCTGGACTTGTCATATATGTCTTTTATATTCATTATAATAAAATTATATAAATTATTTTTTTCTTAAGAAACTTTTCAAGGTTTAATATCGTATACTTAAACCATTTTCTATATTTATTTCAATGAAATATTTAATTTGTTATTCAATTATGTCCACATTGGGTGTTTTGAGGATGCTTGGTTCATAATTAGAAAATGGAATCAGTGTGTTAACCATGGTCAATGAGATCATTATTCCATAATCTCAAAAATAATAATCATGAAATAATTATAAATCATTTATTTCAATTATAGTTTTAAAACCAAATAAGAAGTATAGTTATAAATATTGAACTATGTTACAATAATGGAAATAATAGGTCGTATGTATGCATGAGTAATGTTTCAATTTTTCAATGATCATGATAGAAATATGGTAAGTGTTATTTTTCATTAAATAATTATAATTATATCATATTATTTATTTAAATATACTTACTTTATCATCCATGTGATGCATTAATAAAAAAATGTATCATGCCGCTTTGTGAGGTGAGAGTCCACTTTACACATGAACAACATTATCATTTTCATTGGATAGTAAAGTGAGAAGTTATATGATATGTTAATTTTCCAAAAAATATTAACATTTAATGAATATAATATATAAATATTAAATACATCATCATGAATATCCATGATAGGTGACGATGGAAAATAAATTACATTAGTTTGCAAGGCGAGAGTCTTCCATACATAGGAAATATGGTTTAATTTTCTATTTGATGGAAGAGGAGATGGATTAATATTATTTCATTGCCAAATTAAACTATCTATATATAATGGATAATGGGGTTATTATATTTAAATTCATAGGAAATAATTAAAGGTGGAAAATATAAAAGAAGATCGATCTCGGTGAATACAATTACCTTCTCTTACAAGAACCTCCTTCAGATATGTTATTAAGGACCCTATAGTTGGTATTTTGGGAAAAAGGAAGATCTAAAATGTCTATATGGTTTATAGGGAGATAGTTTTTTATTTTTTTTTTCAATTAAAATGGTTTGAGAGGTGGGAATAAGTGAAGGGAGTGGTTCCCTTTTATAATTGAGGAGTTACAATATTATAAATACACAAAAATATACAATAATGGGAAGTCACTTTCAAGAAATGTTCCTTAATAATTGATAAATAATGGATTGTATGGGTTATTTTTTTTATCCATACCTACAATGTTAAAAAATAGACATGGTATTCCATTTTCCTCTAAGTTTACTCACTTTTACCATTTTTGTTTTTCACCATGATAACTGGTTTTTTTACAGTTTTTACTATTCATTATGACCAAAATTAAGTTGAAATTATTAAATAATATAATTTATTATGATTTAAAATATTTAATACATTTTATCAAATCCAGATAATCGAATTTCAATAATTAAATTAAAAAATAAAACTATAAAACATGTCATAAAATGTTTTTTCTAGAAATAAATTTTTCAAGAAATAGATGATCTTATATTAACTATGTGATTCATTATATGAATTTAAATTAATATAAATAGATTTATAATCTATGAATTTAACTTTAATAATTCTTTAATAGTGGTTATTTTAATTAATTGTAATGGATAAAGTTTATGCATTTAAAAATAGTTTGTAGAAAACTGTGTTTAAAGTATTAAAATAAACTATTATGAAATTCATGAAAATAGATTATTAAAATAAAATTTATTAGATTATTAAAAATAAAATGGTTCACATGTAACATTAATACCAAATCAATAATATATTAGAAAATTTAAATTACTTAGTTTAATTAAAAGGAATGGCATTTTTTGAAAATTCAATAATTTTCATTATTGAGTGAAAAATCCAATATTTTATAAAAATTAAAAAAAATTATCCTAGGATAATTTTTATATGGTGATTTCATAAATTATAGTTATTTTATAAAATAAATTTTCTTAATATTCAATAAATTAATTGTAATATATTATTAAAAAAGGAAATAAAAATCATTTTTAAGGAAATTTTTTTTTGTAGAATGAATTATATTTATTAAAATTTGGGTGATTATTTATTTATCATTTATCAATAAATTTATTTTTATTTAAAACTTTATATATATTTCATAATGTACCTAATACTTTTTATACCCTCCAATTTAATGACTAGGTTATAAAATTCATATTTAAATAATAATATTTTGTGGTTTGTTTAAGTTTGATGTTGCGTGTTGTATAAGATATCGAACATAATGTTATTTTAAACTATTATGGTGTTACAAAATGGCCAATCCTAAGGAAAAATTTCTTATTACTAGATGAAGATGTTGGACTGGTTATATAATTCTAATAGTTATAGTGGTGGGGTGAATATACCTTTTAAACTTTCAAAAAAATTATTTTGATAATTTTTCAATATTAGAGTTGAAGAACTTGAAAAATAAATAATTATTGTAATTACATATGAGACAGTATGAATAATTATATATAGATATGTCTAATAAATTAAACGAAATAAATACCAGGATTTTTAGTTCACATCAATATGATCTTATATCTAGTTTCCACACCCCTTTTCTCTTTTAAAAAAATGGCCTTCACTAAAACAACCCTCACTTATTAAAGGATGTGATAACCTTGTACGGACCTTCCTTTTTCTCACCTGGTGACATAGACCACACCAGTATATCCTACCTTTCTATATACAAAGAAACAGTATGAAAAATAATTACTTTTTAATGAGAGTTACAACACAACCAGGTGCACCTTTGGTTTAGGAGGTATAACAAAAAATGTCTTTTTAAAGGGAAAATAAAAAACGAATAGTTTATGAAGAAAAATAAAATTAAAAAAATTATTAAAACCAAATAGAAAATAAGAATAGAATAATTTCATTACAAATATTCCATCGCTTTATCAATATATTTCATGATGATTCTTATTTAGTGATTTTAACTGAGTAATAGTAATCATAGTAGAAAAAAAATATATCACTACCTATCTCATATCCAATTCAATATATAGTACATTTTGTAGGTTCTAGGCATAGTGGAAGCATGCAATGGGTTGTTCCCAACTTTACTTTTGGTCCTGATCAATGATCATTATGATATTTAAATAAACGTAATCTTTTTAATAAATATAATTGAATAAATGAAAAGATACAAGGGATAGAATTTTTGAACCAAGTGAATGATCATAACATATTATTTATAATTAGTTAAATTAATTATAGAATTAACATGTGTGAATTATTTCTTTTTTGATGGATCTGACAACAAATATATGTTGTTTCATCATTACATTGTAGGATTCAAGAGCATATTCTCTTTATCATGTGTTCTACAAATCTAAAAACATCGCCATAGGAATCTCTAGGTGCTATCTTGGTAGATCCTATCACTTGTGTCGTTCACATTTGATCACCATGAGAATCGCATCCAAAGAATTCTACTTGATCTCTCTAGACATTATAGTGGAAGGTGGAGGAAGATTACTTTCCATTCATAGAAGCAATCATAGAGAGGGAACTCTCTAGGTATTGAGATAATTCTATCAAGTTATCATTGTGCACAAAACAAAATGAATTGGATCTATTCAAAAATATTATATTTTTGTTTAAATACCATTAGGGTTTAAACATAAATTTTTTCACATGTTATATTATATATTTATTTAATCATTTGCAGAACCCTATGTCAAAAATAATAATATTATTATTATTTCCTTGACATGATAATAACTTTTGAGTTAAACTAAATATTATTTAATAAAATAATATTAAATATATATATTATTTCTCACCAAACCTAAAACCTCAGTTCCCCATTCCTCCATAATATTTATCTGGCCTTGAATAATGACTATTTATTTAATAAATAAATATCACAGCATTATTCACCAATAAATAAATAGATATTATATTCACTAAATAAAAATTAATATTTATTAAATATTCTGCTAACATAATACTCTCACGAATAACTGGAAGAGAATATATTTGATCAAGAATACATGAATAATTATTGAAACATTTGTGAGAATAATATTTATTTAAATTATTAAATAATAAATATATATTACTTAACTAATATTCTGGATACACTTAGGGTGTGACGCACTAGGCCTATTTCTCTATGGCATTAGGTGAAGCGGCCTAAATTCTAAGGTTATAATCTATAAATACTCCAAGGCATGCATAGAAAAGGTAGTTAATTCCAAAATGATATAATACCTCATATAGATGCTTACTATGTAATATAATCTCATTATCATGATATCTATAATCAAGAATGTTGCAGATTAGTGCCATTAACTTATGTGCTTGATGACTCTTTCTTTGACATTCATGAAATCAAACATGCTAATGAAACATAATATCCATGTATTTATTTAGGATATATCATTTCCATCAAAGGTCTTAATATATCAACTTATGTTAAAGAACATAATGGAAAAATCCTTTCTCGTAATATTTATTAATGCAATATTACTCATGAGGCACACAATGTATTTGACCTATCCACCAACATTGTTCATCGCTATTTTTTTCATACATCTAAGTGTGTGACTCATAATACTCATTAATAGTAATCATAAAGTCTAAGGACTGATACACATATCCTCATATAGGAACACCCAATGACATAAATAAATGTTGATTTCCTACTGTAGGGTCTCATTCCCATTATATTTGACATTAAATGTTACGAAGGGTGTACAACATGAGAAGGTGCCTCAAATTCCTATGATTCTCCACCCTTGATAGCCTGTATCATTTGTGTCCCTAAAATTATGTCATTGGTCTATAGAACATATATTTAAGAATGGTTTCATAGAACTTATAGGTTATCATCATAGTGGGGAACTGCTATGACCTTTTAGCATAACAGTTACTCTTAGGACATTATAACATACAATGTTACATATAAGAACAATCATGATATGATAAGAAGTTTATTAATATTAAAAAATATGAATTAAGGATATAATAATGTATATAGAAGTTGGTTTTATGGAACCAACTCCGAAAGACTCCCACTTTCTCTAGATCCAACTGTTAACAACCTTCACTCCACTAGTTCTCCAATGATACCCACGCTTCTATTAATATAGGCCTTTAGTCAAGGGGTCCATCACATTCTCTTTTTTGGGTGATTTTATTACTCTAACATTTCCCCTTTGATAAAAATACCTCAATAATTAATACTTTCAGAGAATATTCATTGTTCATTTGTGTGACGATGTCTCTTTTGAAAGAGCCACAACTGCAGTACTATCACAATATAATGTGATACATTCATTTCTACTAGGTACCACATCAATATCCAAGATAAATTTTTGTATTCAAATGGATTCCTTGACTGCACCAAAAGCCTCTATATACTTGGACTCCACTGTATAATCAGTGAACACTAGCTATCTTGAACAATTCTAGCTCATAGCTGCTCTGTTGAGTTAGAAAACATATCATCCATGCGACTTCAGATCATTCTGATCTGTTTAAAAACTATCATCAATATAACCCCTGATGATGAGCTTCACATATCCTCCAAACAACAAGAACATATCCTTAGTTCTTCTCAGATACTTTAGGATACACATAACAACATACCAATGATGTTCTCCTATATCATCTTGATATGTTCTTACGATTATTAATACATATTGAACTCCATGTCTAGTACACAACATGACACACATGATTAATCCCATCATCTAAGTGTATGTTATCTAACTCATTCTATATTTCTCTTTTTATTTCTGAGGACACATGATCAAAAAAAGATGTAAACCTTGTGACAGTAGAACAATACACTCTTGGATTATTCCATAGTAAATCTCTTTAGTATCTAGGAAATGTATGTACATTGAATTTGTCCAATCAGCCTCTTGGATCTATTAGGAATGATCTTGATCCCTAGAACATTAGCTATTTTACCTAAGCCCTTCATGAAGAAACACTTGTTTATCCAGTCCTTAACAGACTGTAAAACGGGTATGTGGTTTCTAATAAGTATCATTTAATCAATATATAATACTAGGATAATGTCCACATTCCCACTAAACCTCTTGTTAGATACATGGATCACATTCGTTATTAATAAAGCCAAATTATTTTGTAGATTCAGTGAATCAAATGTTCTATGACCTGGATGCTTACATTAATCCAAAAATGGATTTATACAACTTGAAAATCGTTTTTGCATCACCTGTAGTCACAAAACCTTATAGTTGTGTAATATATAAATCTTCCTCAAGTTTCCTGTTAAGGAAATAAGTTACGACATCCATATTCCAAATATCATAGTCATCATAAGCTTCTATAACAAGTAGAATTATGATAGATTTAAAAAGGTAAACTGGTGAAAATATTACGTCATATTAAATTCATTGATTTTTTAAAACCTTATATTGAATAGACTCTCTTTATAGGTATTCACATTACCTTCCATGTCCATTTTTATCCTGGATACCCATTTGCACCCAATAGGTTTTACAACAACTAGTGCATCACCCAGAACCCAAACAAGGTTCTGATATAGGGAATCAATTTCAGAATTCATGGATTCTTTCCATATTAAATTTTTTGAGCTCTCTAATTCCTCTTTCTAGGAGAGAGGTTTATTATTTTCAACTAAAAATGAGTCACTATCTTCGGTGTTTACAAACCCATATCTCTCTTGTTCTCTTACCTCTCTTATGGTCCTATGCAGTGCTTGTTTTTCAGGAACTACTTCTTCCATGGGGACCTATAGAACCTATTACTATACCAACTCTTATGTATCTTTAGCATAAACATCATCAATTTCAATATTTTTCCTACTATCCTTTTTGTGGATCTGCTTTCTCTCAAGAAATATGGGTTTTCTGGGAACAATCACTTTCTTGTCTGGGGAGTTGTATAGGTAGTTTTCGTTTGTTTCTTTGGGATAGCCTATAAAGATACAATTTGTGCCTTGGGGTTCTAGTTTGATGCTTGATAAGGCCTTAATAAATTACTCACAACCCCATATATGTGTATACAACAAAACGATATTCTTTCCACTCCATAACTCGAAGGGAAATCTATTTGCCTCTTTTTTTTTGTACTCAGTTTAATGTTTATTCCATATTTTGCAATGAATATCCCAAAAATAATAATGGAAGATCTATATGACTCATCATTTACCTTTACATGTCTAAAAAGTTATGGTTCCTATATTCACTAACATCATTCCATTTTCATATGTATCATTGTGTGAGTTGAGATAGAATCGCAAACTCTTGTAGAAAGTCGATAAACTCTTGGTTAATATATTCACCACCTCGATCCTATTAAAATTATTTATCTTCTTTCCAAGTTGATTATCTACTTCAATATTTAATTCCTTGAATTTCTCAATGGAATCTAACTTATACCTCATCAAGTAGATATAACCATATCTACTAAACTAATCAATAAATGTTTTGAAGTAAGAATACCCACTTCTAGATTCTTCTGGAAATGGTCAACACACATCAATGTGTACTATTCCTATAAGTTATGTGGACATTTAACCAGATCCACATAATGGTTTTTTGGTCTTTTTTTCTTGTAAACAATCATGGAATCTTTCAAGTGGTTTTAGATCAAATGAGTCCAAATAACCATCTTGAGAGAGATTTTTCAAATTCTTCCCATTAACATGACTAAGATGATGATTCCATATATGGGTATTATATGAGTCCTCTAAACATGATTCATTATCAATTTCCAATAATAGTTTTCCATAATTTAGTACATAAATACTAGTATGTAAATGTGTCATATTATAACATATGTTATCTTTATAAAATAAACTTTTATTTTTAAACATTAAAATAAACTCATATGTATCTAGAAATGATACATAAATTATGTTATTGGTAATAGTTATTGCATAATAACAATATTTTAAAATCAAAATCATTCTTATAATTAATGAAAGGTGGTAGTCATCAATGGATAAAGAAGCTAGCCTCACACCATTGGTAGCTCACTGATCCACCTCTCCTCTAGAAGTATTTTGAAATCTACTTGTATCCAGCATTTGGATATAGATGTGAGTACCACAAGTTTTATCTAATACCCAATGTGTAGATATTTATAGATTACACCTGATAATGAACACACCTTTAACTTTCACTTGCTTTTGGTCGATGTTCTTCTTCTAGTGGCCTTTATTTTCACATGAAAAACATACTTCCTCTTTTTCTTTTCACTACCTCATGATCGTTTTCTTCATCGAAGGATGGTGCTTGGGAGATTTTTAATTGTTATGAGTATTAGTCCCTTATCATTTTAATTTCTTTTCCTATTAACCATAAGGGCCACACATTTATCATGCCCCATTTCCTTATCCACATGGCGAATCAAAGTAATGAGTTCTGAAATACTCTTATCATTATTGATCGTATTGTAATTAATAATAAAACTAAAGAAGGGTGGATGAAATTTTGAGATCTTTGAGTGATTCATCTGGTAATTTAATCCCTAATATTTCAAATAATTCAATGTATTCAATAATCTTGACTACATGAGGCCCAGCTATTGCAGATTCTCAAAGCATAGTTGTAAATAAAGTGTTGGAAATCTCATATCTCTCTTATCTCTCCTTCTCTTGATAGAGATCCCAAAGGTGAGACATCATGCTATATGCATACATGTCCTCGTGTTTCTTCAAAATATATTTGTTCATGGATGATAACATTAAAAACTAAACATATCTATCATGATTCAAATTTTTCTCATAGAGAGACAACTCTTCATCACTAGCCTCATTTCTAGATGCATCCTGAATTGGTCCTTCCCACACATACAATATCCTTTTATGGAGAAAGATAATGTATATGTACCTTTTCCACTCTTGGAAATCTATTCCGGTAAAAAAATTGTCCTTTTCAAGTATGGATCACAATGATATTTTTTATGTCATTTTTTTCTTTAAGTAAGATGAGAAAATATTTAGTACATTATCTGATAAATTTTAAACAAATAAATAAATATTATATTTACTAATTTCCCGCTATTTTATCACAGCTCAATATCCCTCATCATTTTTTTCAAAATATCATGGACATTATAGTGGAATGGACCCACATTCCCCTTTTTATTACCCCAAATTTGGTTGGTCAATAAAATTTAATGGTTTTATATAGGCATTCCAAATCCCAACTGCATTAACTCACATTTCCTTGATATTTTTATTATACTTTCCAATCCTAAAATCAAAAAATTGGATTTCATCAACTTGTGCCTCTTAGTTACACCATGTCTTTCTTTGGAAGTTAACACTTTATGTGAAATAATTTAATTCAATCCAAATATTCATGTTTTAATTCTCTGATAAATGAAATCACCCCAACTTTTGTTGGTGAAGCACTATGAAATATGTTTTGATTTTAACTGAAGTAGTGGAAGTCTATACCAACTAAATATATAATTGAGATATTTTATGTTTTATGCCTAAATTTCAAAATTTTTTCTTTATCACATTATTTTTAATATTAAGTGGATTTACTTAAGTGATAAAAAATATATTAGATAATATTTATACATAATTCAATTTATTCTAGTTCTATCTTTAATTATTTTTAATTCATTAATTAATGTGATCATGAAAAAACATCTATAATGAAATAACTATGAGACTTTACAGAAATAAAATAATAAGCTGGACTGATCATGAGATTTTAATAATGTTTAGTTTATCAAGTGGTTTATAGACTAGTCGTTGACCTAGGGTAAAACACTTGAAACAATTAAGGTTCATGTTAAAACATTATACCTATCCACCAAAGTATCTCTCTTGGATTTGTTACACCTCAGTTTCAAACATGAACTTCCTCCACTAGCTTGGGATCTCCATCAATTTAACTTTTTTTTTTACTTTCATGCAGGTCAGGGGAAAGGGGTTTATATAAAACAAACCATGGGCACACATTCCCTTGTATAATGAAATGGGAGAAGGCATGCATGCCAAAAATTTAATTTAATAATAAATTAAATGAAACCAATGACATATAAAGGTATATTCAATGCTAATGATCATCCACATGCATGAAAAAAATTATGCATTTAATAAAACTAGAATTAAATTCTTAATTATTTATATTTTAGATAAATAGTGCTTGAATAAATTAATTATATACTTTAATTAATCGATTCTTTTATCTTAATTATCATCTAAATTTCCTTGAGATCCTCATCGATCATAATTTAAAAAAATTAAATAAAATTAAATAAAATTAACTCTGTACATAAATATGCCTTGGATGAAACATGGTGAATACCCTTCTGAATCTACCCAACATGTATTATACACATATATTGTTTAGTCTTGTGACATATGGAATACATGAATTGTCATGTACTTTCATGATGGGTACTATCAACTTATTTATTAAATGAATTACATGATTTCTCAGTCATGTGTTATGCTTCAATTCATGTAGTATAATAACTATAACACGACTCATACATGATATGCATATCTAAACATTACATAGAAATTAATAAAACATTTATATATATATATATATATATTAAAACCCGTCACATGGCATGTCCTATCAACTTAATGGCCACACACAAGAACTTTTCTATAAGATTTTCATAGTATAATAAATTAATTTTAATTCTACATAATTTGGTATAAGTACATGGCATGTACAAGTGAGCTACATGGCATGTACATATCTCACCATCTATCTAAGACCCATGCCTAGGGACTCATCATGTAAAACGTTCCTTAGAAAAGTCAGAGTACATGTTGGGTACAATAGATTTCATGGTGTGTGCTCTATGAGTTACATGGTCACTAGTTAGGTAGGACTAGTATGGAAATGCATGCCCCACCTAAGATTTAAATAACTACATACCATGTATGAATTCTACAAAATGTGTTCTTTGGATTACTGTATGCTAGTATGGGCTGGTCAGCACATAATGTAAGAAATTAAATGCACCACGTGTACTCAATGCACATGTTTTGAATTAATTCCAAATTAATTCATGGTGTGTTGAACACTAGTACACATCATGTAAATCCAGTTACACAACATGTACTCTTATGTAATCTAGCCAAAATCCTCTGAACCATCATATGTAATCTTCGATTTTATTTCATTCATAAAATTATAAGATTTGATTAGATATATGAGAAATGAAAGAGGAAGAATAATATCTCATAATTTATATTAAATGAATGAGTAAACATAAATTCATAAATAAATGATAAATTCATAAATAAATCAATTATATTAAAATAATTATAAATAATTATGTGACCCCTCTGATCCCACATGTAGGTTTTGGGTGTAGTGGAAGCGTGAAATGGGTCATGCCCAACTTTTATTTTTGTCATTATTAATGATCAATCCTAGATTTACATGATGGTGAATTCTATAATCAATGAAATTTAATAAAATAAAATAGACAAGAGATATAATTTCTGAACGAAACTTAATATAATCACATATTATTTATAATTAATTTACTAAATTAAATAATTAACCTGTTTGAATTCTTTCATCTTTGATGAATCTTAAAATAGATCTACATTGCTCCATACTTGTGTTATAGGAATCAAGAGTAGATTCCATCTATCAGTGATCCACATGTATTCCACACATCTCTAAACATCAACGTAACAATCTCTATGTACAAGCATGGTAGATCCTATCAATTGTGTCATTCTCCTTTGATTTCCAAGAGAATCACTTCCAAAACGTTCTACATGATATATCTTGACTAGATAGTGGGAGGTGGAGGAATATTGGTCACTTTTCTTTGGAGTATTCTTGATGAGATTTCTATCTTGGGCTTGAGGAGATTCTCTCTGGCTATCATTATGCACAACACAAAATGAATTATATCTATTGAAAAATAATATAATTGGGTTTAAATACCTCTAGGTTTTTGAAATAAATATTTTCACAAGTTCCCTTTAATAATTATTTAATCTCTTAGAGAACCCCATTTCTAAAATAATATTATTATTATTATTTCCTTAACATGAACTTAACTTGTGAATTGAATTAAATATTAATTATTTAATCAAATAAAATTCAATATATATATTATTTCACACCAAACATAAAAACAAAGTCTGTCATTCCTACATAATATTTACCGGGTCATGAATAATGACTATTTATTTTACTAATAAATATCACATCATTATTGGATAATATATTAATAAATATTATATTCACTAAAAAAATATTTATTAAATATTATGATCACATAATATTCTCTCAAATAACTGGTCATGAAATATATGAGATCAACCATACATGAATAAATATTAAACCATGTGGTGGAATAATATTTATTCAATGTTTTAAATAATAAATAATAATATATTATTTTACTGAGATTCTCGATACACATAGTGTGTGACCCTCTATTCCACTTTCTTAGTGGCATTAGGTGAAGTATCCTAAAGACTAAGGTTAGTATATAACAACACACCAATGCACCCATGGAGAAATATATTAATGTCTCAATGACATAACACCTCACATAGATGCTTATTGTGTAATATAATCCCTTTATCATGATATCTCTAATATATTAGGTTGCATGTTGGTGCCATCCACCTACATGTTTGATGTCTCTTTCTTTGAATTTTTGAAAATACTTCTTTCCCACAAAACACCATGGCCATGGATTTATTTAGACTATATCATTTCCATCAAACAGATTGATATATAAACTTACGTGAAAGAATAGAGGGGAAAATTCTTTCTTTCATTATTCATTAATGCAATTTTACTAATGATTCCCCCAACATATCCTACATCACCACGAACATTTAACATCATAATTTTTATCAATACATCCAAGTACACAACTCATAATACTCATTAATAATAATATTAAAGTCTAAGGACCAATATACATGCCCAAAAATAGGAACATCCAATGACACATATAAATGAGGATTTCTTACTGGTGGGTCTTGTTCTTATAATATCCTACACCAGATATTACCAATGGCGTACACCATGAGAATGTGGCTCAAAGTCCTATGAGTCTTTATCCCCGATAGCCTATATCATTTTTGTCCCACAAATGATATCATTGAGCTATAGAACATATATTTAGGAGTACTTTCATAGCACTTCTAGGTTCTTATCATAGTAGAGAACTGTCATGACCTTTTAGCACTACTATTACTCTTAGGACATTATCACAAACCATGTTATGTAGAAAAAAAATCATGACGTGATAAGAAGTTTATTAATACTCAAAACAATTAATAAAGGTTATCATAATGTACATATAATTTGTATATAGGGAAAAAAATACAATGCAGTCTTCTCATCGAGATACCTCATTCTTAATTTATAGAAAAATATTCCAACATTTGTCTCATTCATCTTTTTGATCTTCATCATGTTCAGGTTTTCGTATTTTTAAAAGATCACAATATCTTTAAAAAGGTTTCCATGTATCACCAAAACCTAAGATAGAAAACTCAAATCAATAACAAAATGTGTAGAGGCCCATTTTTTACCTTGTAATACATTTAAATGTATCTCTATATATTATAAAAGTTTGGATCTGAGATGGCATATAATCCCAAGGCCGGGTGTGTCTGGAATTCAATTTATAAAAATATTTAATATTTTAAATATTTTATGTGAACATTTTCTTAAAGAATATGGGATAAATCTTAAATGGAATATCTGATAAAAAAATCCAATACCACGGTTGAGTTTGAAACACATTGTTTGCACTAGACGCGACCAGAAATAGGTCAATTCATGGAATTTAGACATATCACTCATTATCAATACATTTAGTGGATTGATTAATTAATCAGTTGATTCATTCATTAATTTTTAACTAAACTGAAATTTATATACACAGACTACCACGGATAATTTTCTTGGGTTAGGTGCATAAACCTTGAGAGAAGTTTAGAGATTCTACTTTCTCCTTCATTAGAAAATCAACTCAAACGATAAGGAAATGCTGGATTAAAGTAGATCAGGATACAGAAAATGCAATAACTTCCTTCAATCATTGTAAAGTGTGTTATATGGTAATGAATTGTCCAAATTCTAGGTTGGAATCTTTAATTTTTGGTTTACACCATTGATGATTAAATTGATTGAGAATATCGATCCCTTCTATCTATTTGTGCCAATTGATGCCTAATCATGCACCTACATATACTAGTTTAGATTGGTTCAGAATTGTTATCAAACCCCAGTATCATCATTCTTGATCATTGGTCATGAACACATGGCCAATGATGGTTTAATCTTGTTATGGAGCCTTTATCCTAAATTTTCTTTGTGTTCATCACCGGTAGGACCCCGCGGTCCCGATTCGACTTTCTCAGCCAGTACTAAGCCCAATAGAACCCCTAGAATCATGATGGATCGATTAATTTTGTTTGGATCATCGAATTAATGTTAGGTTTTTGATCTTTTCAAGTTTCATATGATCATTTTATGATTTTTGATCAATAAATCCAAGGGGTAGAGAGTCGAGGCATGAGGGATGTGTGATGAACCTCCCAATGAAAAAATAGTACCCAATTTCTAGTGAATAATGACCAGAAACCATGATCCATGGCCAGATAAAAAATATTGGGTAGATTTGAGGTGGGATCTATGAAGAAATGTCCTGATTGAACAAACGGATCATAGATCTTGATTTTTATAAGAATTCTGACTGTACACCGTGTATAAGGATGAACACCCATCATGTATCCCCTTATGTGTGGTGACTAGGGTTTTGGGAAATCGTAAGGATGGAATGACATGTATCCCTCCTAGATGTTGTATACCTCATCATCAGGTGGATGAGACATGTAATAATTCACATGGTCAGGACTCCATGTGGGAGTACATCGATAAGAACATGTCCATTTACCAAAGTACCTAGACATGGAAAAGTCAAATGGGTGACATCCCATGTAAAGCATCATGTCATGTTCCAAATTACATGGACATAGGGTCATGTACACAGACATGATGAGGTGGACATGTCCTGGTCTTAGGTAGATTGGTCATGTCGTGTAATCCATCTACATGGTGTGTACCACTACATGGATTGGGATACGTGTGCTGGACAAGAACATATAAATGTAGTGGGGTAGGACCACATGTTGTGTAGGTCCCCTGACCTATTGTATAACCCTTGGTTCCTTTTTAGTAAACATTAAGGTTATGTAACCTTCTTTTCATTGAACTCATATCTTGGGATGTGAGTAGCCTATCATATGTGTTTTTCTATATAAAACATGATTTTTTCATCAGTGTCGGATTTTGAGATATGATGCGGAATGTTATGGTCCCAACTCTTGGATAAGAGATGCTCGATGATAGTAGTGATCATGTCAGATCACTAGATACATACCAAGTAGTACCATCCAATAGATTTGGGAAGTGGATTCCTCAATTACTATCGAGTAGTACCCTTCATTAGTGTTGGGTAGTGGAGTCCTCAACAACTACTGATTGGAACCCTCCAGTAGAACTGGACAGTGGGTAATTGATGGCTATTAGAGTGAATCTCTCCTGTTGTAATAGGGAATGGGTCCTCTACCTAGATATTGTGGCCCAATGAGTGTGTAGTATATTAATGAGTCATGACTTGACTTGGATTGTTACTTCTAGGAAGACGCATGAGATTTTGGGCATCATTGATGGAATTTTTGGATCTTTTGGTTAGTATTATTATTGGGTTGAGTTTTGATATGAAGATCCCATTTCCCTCTTATTTCAATTTCTTTTGACTGATCATATATATATATATATATATATTCATCTATAACCATATCTTTGGATTTGGTTAGTTTATTTCCTTGAGAGGTGAAGACGTGCGTGGTATGCCATGTACTTTCCATGTTTAGATTATTATTATTGGATGAGAATAATCTCTTACAATAGGTGTCAAGGAATCAAAATTTATTTCATCTAACCCCATTGTAGATCACATTGTTTTGGATGAGGTCACTCTCACTTTGGTTGGGTTAAGATGTTCTATTTCATTGTATCTTGCATCTACTAACTTTATATTCCTATAATATCTCATATTAATCCCCCATAAGAATTCAGGGTGTCTTTTTGGGTATGTATATATTCACCCCTATATTAGTTTCCCCCACAAGTGTCTTGTCTTATGCAGATGACAGATAGGTTGGCAATGACTTCAGAGGAGCTTAGGGATACCTGGTACTTTGGACCGCATACAGTGGTCACATCTTGAGATTTAAGAGATAGGATCTCTCAGTAGTATAAATTTCTAGTTATGTTAGGTTGGGATATATTTTCTATTTTGACATGTATTTTTTCCCAATTACTTTTCAATTTTCACTCATGTACTCTTGTACACCTTAGAGGTTATTCATGCTTGGTTTACTTTCTAGCTATTTTTCATCTTTTACTCTTTTGATATACACTTATCCATCGAGATGAATGTTTGTGTGAATACATGAAATACAGAAAATGCCTCCAAATTATAGATATTCCTTAGGTTCTGGTTTCCTCCCTGTCCAATGGAGGTGGGTTTTAGGTAGCTACGGATTGAGCCCCATCTTGAGTCAGTTCATGGAAGATTGGTATCAAAGGTGGTTTGATCCTTGGGAAGATTTTTGGAGTAGTACCCTAATGATGATTTTTTTAGGATTAGGGAAACATTATAAATGTTTCTTGGGTGTGGTTCTCATTATAGGGATTCCACTGGTAGTGTAGGCGTCTAGTATATCTATTCACTAGGACCATGACTACCTGCTAGTTGACATGGCATACCGAGATGTCGGTTGTATGGATCAATGGTAGATGCATCATATTGGATTGAGACTTTGAGTATAATTCTTATGTCATATCCCCATTTATATATATATATACACTCCCACATAACTATGGTATGTCTTCATTATTTCATGATGCCTCTACAATGACATTCAGCTAGGATACCAGTTTTGGATAATGATGATGATCTAATGAGTGAAGAGGCCTTAGTTCTGGGTATATCCCATGAGATTTTCCCTCCAAGTGGGTAGGTATCAGAACCTCCCCTATCGATTGATATATTTTTCTAGCTGATCAGGCTAAGGATGTGAAAATTCTTGAGGTGATTCATATGTTCCAGCACTATAGGTTGTTGTGGTTCTAAGGTGAGTCAGATCCTCAAGAAGTAGAGGATTGGCTAGAGTTTCTGGTCCATATCTTCAAAAAAAATTAGATCCTGAAGGATCACGTGGATTCACTATAAGATAGCCTTTTCCACATAGTATTTGGGAAATGTTGGAACCTTTTTTACATAGATGCATGATGATTCAACACTCCCATGGAATGACTTCCAGTAGTTGTTTTAGGAGGAGTACTACCCCTCCTTCTTGCACTCAGTTCAGATTCAGAAGCTATTAGGACTATATTAGGGAGGGATTATGGTGGTTGAATATGAATCAAAGTTCATATACCTTAATAGGTAATCCTTTGACAAGATCCACAACGGTTACTTCTGAGCATGGATGTTTGAGCAGGGACTCTACATAGATATGGGTTCTAGTGTGGTTCCCTTTTCATCCCCACCTATGCTAGGGTGATGGAGTGCATTCTAGTGATTGATATATTTCTATAATAGGTACACTAGACAGCCTAATGTAGTAATGGGAATTATAGAACTGAGATGTCTGCAACATCTAGCTACTGCCAGTTGGAGGGATATTGGCACAGGATGTCCTTTCACAATCAGGTACAGGTGTGAGGTCGTGTAGTGAAGGGACATCATAGAGAACCAAGGAATTCTAAAGAGGGTTAGGGTTATGATTATGATGGGAAAGTTAAAATTGTGCATGAATTATCGATGAAAATGGTTGATTAGTGTAGGAAGGTAGATGATGGACCACCACGACAGAGGAATCACTATGATCAGGGATCTCATTAATGAGAGGTGGGAGGTCTCCAAGGAGGCGAATCTAGAAAAAAAACCAGGAGGGGCTTTGGGTGATGGATAATTCTTTGAGATCCTTCCCCCACCACCACCAGGTATCCCACTTTTTGATTTGGGGACTATAGGCCTATAATGAGGATAGTTGTAGGCTTTAGAGGCTTATGACCCTGAAGCACACAAGATGATCAGAGGTACGATCTATGTTTATTCTACTCTTGATTCATTATTAGTGGATATAGATTCCAATAATTAATTTTTCAATATACTTATAAAGTAACATATGAAGATCTCAGTTGAGGCACTAGCACATTAGCTTCATCTTGATATTCCTATAGGGAATTCTTCTTTAGTATATTTCATCTCCTGGCAGTGTGAGCTATCTCTTGGGGGAGAGGTTTACATGGGAACTTTTGGTCATCATGATAGATTCATATAATATCATATTGGGTAAGATTATCTGTACATGCTCCTCATATTTGTTATCACTGTAGACAAGTTGGATGCATTTTCACTGATGGGATGAGGTTTACCCTTTATGGGTGAGAGAGAACCCATGGTGTGACAAGTTGGTTCTAGGAGCAGGAGACTACATCCCATCACCCATTAGTTGGTGAGTATAAACCTTATTGATGTAGGTCTTTAGGTATCTGGGTTCATTCAGTTTTGGAGGATTATATGGATGTTTTCCTTGAGGAAGTCCTAGGACTAACTCTGAGGAGAGAGATAGATCTTTTCACTTCCTTACATCCCATCACCACTCTTATAACTTTTGTGGAATATTGGATAGTCACTACCAAGCTCTGGAAGACACAGTTTTAGTTACAAGACCATCATGAGAAAGGTTTCATCTAACCTAGTGTTTCATATTGATTATCTCTAGTGTTGTTCATGAAAAATATGGTTGAATGCTTGCAGATTTAAGTGGATTTTCATTTCCTGAACTAGGCCATGACAAAGAACAAATACCCCTTTCCATGGATTTATTGACTCTTTGACCAATTTTGTGGCATGAGATGGTTCTCAAAGATCTATCTTAGGTCTAAATTCCACAAATTGAGGGTTCATGAGGTTGATATTCCAAAGTTCGCATTTCGATTTAACTATGTAGAATATGAGTTCTTTGTGATTCCCTTTGGTGTGAAAATTTCTTCTTACATGTTTATGGTTTTGATAAACTAGGTATTCCATCTATACATGGACTAGTTTGTGGTCATCTTAGTTTATGACATACTCATCTACTCTACATCAGAGTAGAAACATGAAGTGCATTGGAGGATGGTTCTAGATTTTCTTCGGGAGCACCAGCTTTATGGGAAACTCTAAATGTTCCAATTCTTGATTTATGAGGTTAAATTTTGGAGGAATTTCATTTCTAATAATGGTTTATCTATGGACTTAATGAAGATAAATATAGTGCTTTCATGAGATCCACCCAATATCGTGTCAGAGGTGTATATCATTCTTAGTTTGGTGGGGTAATACATGAGATTTGTGGATGAATTCTCTATAATTCCAGGCCTTTTGACTGCACTAGCATGAAAAGGAAGATATTTACCTAGACTGAGAAGTGCCAGAGGACCTTTAAGGATTTGATGTTGAGGATAACAAGTGCTCTTGTGTGGAGAATACCATAGGAGGGAATGAAGTATGTAGTGTATTATGATACCTCGGGAGTTGGGATCAACTACATGATTATGTATAAGTAAGAAGTTATCACATATAAGTCTAGGCAGTTGATACCCCATGAGAAAAACTATTCAACTCATGACCTAGAGTTGGAAGTGTAAGTATTTTCCCTAATGGTGTGAAGACGCTATCTTCTAAGAGATGACATTTTTGTTTACTCAGACCATCAGAGTATTAGGTACATTTTCACACCGAGGGAATTGAACCTTAGACATAGATTACAGTTGGAGTTCATGTAGGAATATTACTTTGAGATATTATATACTCTAGGGAAGGGTAATATAGAATAATATTCCTCTAGTGGAAATTCCCAAGACCTCTTGGTGCAGAAGGCTTTTGGTTAGTTGACCTCCTTTTAGCTGAATTTGGTGGAGTAGAAGGCTAAAAATCTTCTACAGTAGATGGTGTTGACTTGTCCACTTCTTGATAATGTTAGAGAGTCCTAAATACAAGACATAGACTATGAGGTATTATTTGAAAAAATATCTATATTTTACTCCCTAGATGGTTATTCAGAAATAGAGAACCACGTTATCTTTTTCTAGGGATAGACAGTGGTTCCATCCATGATGTGGGAGGAGGTGATGTGAGAGTTCCATGCTTCTCCCTGAGCTATAAATATCAGTGTGAGACCATAGGTGGATGTTTCGGTTGTTTTACATGAGACAAATCAAAGCTAACATAATCTCTTGGGGCCTCACCTTTCAGTAGGTGAAAGGTGAGCACCATGTTCTAGAAATTTTTTTTATCCCCTTGAAATCCCAGAGTGGAAATGGGACAACATATCCATGGACCTTGTGAGAGGTATTCCATGCATAGTTAAGGGTAATGATGAAATATGGGTGATAGTCGACTAAAGTCAAAACACTTCCTTTCTATCATAGAGAACAGTTTAGTAGAGATTTTGGGGGTAGCTATACATACAAGAGATCATTATCCTTCATGATGTTACCTCTATGATCATCTCCAATCATGATATGTTGTTTATGTAATGATTATGTAGAGGTTTGTAGGAGGAGTTCAAGATCGAAATAAGGATAATTACAGCCTTTAACCCCAAGACCAATGGGCATACTGAGTGCACTATATAGGTGTTGGAGGATATGCTGAGAGATTGTGTGTTGGACTTTGGCCAGAGCGGGGAGGATCACTTTCCCTTGGTAGAGTTTTCATACAACAATAGGTACCACTCTACCATCCCCATGAAACCTTTTGAGTCTCGGTATGGGATACCATGAAATTCACCCATATACATAATAATGATCAGTGAGAAATCTCTTGTGGGCCTAAAGATAGTACACGTGATGACAGAGAAAGTCCAAGTCATCTATGAGTGGAAGAAGACAACCCATACCATACAGAAATCTTATGCATATCGTCATCATGGGCCCTGAGAGTTTAATATGGGGGACCATATCTTCCTAAGAGTTTCCCCATGACTAGGATTGTAGTGGTTCAATCCGAGAGGCAATCAATCTCTGAGGTTCATTTCATTGTTTTAGATCATGAAAAGGTTAGAAAAGGTTTATTTTTTCCTCACCATATTCCCATTGCTAGAGAAAATTCACAACATCTTCAACATGTTATAGCTGAGGAGATACGTGCATGATCTCATGCAGATCATCAACTGGGGAAAGTATGACATCGAGGATAGATCCACATTTTTAGAGCACCCGATAGTGATCAAGGATTGACAGGATAGGACACCTTCTAGATGGATCATCCCAATGGTTTTCATTTTGTGGTAACACAGAAACATGTAGGAGAGTTCCTGGGAGTGAAAGAGACATTGGTGGGCTTAGTATCATGAGTTTTTTTCTTAGTTTTTCTTTTGGGGGATGAAAATATTAAAGGATGGAATGTTGTAGAGGCTCTATTTTTTCTCTATAATACTTTTAAATATTTATATATATATTTCTAGATATATACCCTAAAAAAACATGCAATTCCTAGGCCCAACATGCCCGGATGTAATTTTATAAAAATATTAAAAATATTTAATATTAATAATGCATAGTTTTTTAAACAAAATGGTACAACACTTAAAAATAATCTTAGGTCAAAAATATGAGAACGCGGTTGAGTTTGAAACATGTTTTTACCCTCTATATGATTGGAAATAGGTCAGTACAGGGCATTCAGACATCTCTCTCATTGGTGGTACATTCAGTGGATTAATTAATTAGTTAATTCATTCATTCATTCATTAATTTTTACATAAAATTAAATTTCAATAACTTGACTACCATATATAATTATCTATGAGTTGGCCGCCTAAACACTGGGATAATTTTAGAGCTTCTCATTCCTTTGTGAGAAAATCTACTTGAACAGTGAGGAAATGCAAGATCATATAAAATCAAGATGTAGTGAACACAATGACTACTTTAAATCATTAGAGACCATGTTCTTTGATAATTAATGATCAAAATTACAGGTAGGACTCATCAATTAGTGGTTTGCGCCTTTATTGTTTAAACTAATTGAGAAAATTGATCCCTTCTATTGATATGTGAAAATTGTGGCCAAAGAATGAACCAACATACCTTTTCTGTTGGGTTTTGAATTTTTATCTAACCCTAGTATCATTATTCTTTATTTTTGGCCAAGAATGTTTTCCCAATGAAAGTAAAATCTTTGTTATGGTGGTTTTAGCATGAATGTTTTTTGGGTTCATCACTGGAAGGACCACATATTCCTATTTTAACATTTTCGAGTGGTACTGAGCCCAATCGGATCCCTAAAATCATGGAAAATCAATGAATGAGGTTTTTATGGATGAAATAAGATTAGATATTGGATTTTTTTTCAAGGAACAAATTATTTTTTTGATGATTAGAGATTGATAAATCAAAAGAGGGGTGAACCGAGGCATTCTATATGTTCAATGAACCTCCCGATGGACAAATGAAATCTAATTTTTGGTGAAAAATAGTCAGAAACCATGATCCACGGCCAAATCCACATGTTCTAGGAAGATTTGAAGTGGGATCTATGTAATAATAGCCAGATTCAATGTCTAGATTTCATATCTAGATTTAGAGAAAAAAAATTGATAAAAGACCGTGTAAAAATATTAACAAACATATTTTATCCCCTTAAGTGTGGTAGATAGGGTTTTGGGAAGTCGTAAGTATGGCACGAAACGTATCCCACCTACACACTATGTACCTCATCCTGGGTGGATAAGCCATGTGATGAGTCACACAGGGAGGACTCCATGTGGGAGTACACGAGTAGGAACATGGGCATGTACTGAAGTACGTGGTCAATACAGGTCACACGGGCACCACCCTATGTGAATAATCACACTAGGTACTGATGTACATGGACATAAGTTCATGTACATAGACACAACTAGAAGGATGCAGCTTGGTCCTAGGTATTAGGGACATGTTGTGTAGTCCACCTACATGGTGTGTACTACTACATGGCTTAGGAGACGTGTTCTAGATAGTGACATGGCCCGGAAGTGGAGTGGGACCACATGATGTGTGGGCCCCTCAAACATCATGTAACCCTTCGTTCCTTTTTTAGAAACATTAAGGTTTCATATCTCCTTTTTTTGAACTCATATCTTGGGCTACAAGTATCCTGTCCTAAGTGTTTTTTGTGAAAAATTTGATGTTTCCCTCAGTTGTGGATTTTGAGATAAGATGTGGAATTTTCAAAGAATGATTCTTGGATAAGAAATGTTTGATGATGGAATTGGTCATGCCGAATCACTAGATACTTACCGAGTAGTACCCTTTAGTAGACTAGGGAAGTGGTGTCCTTGACGACAACCATGTACTACCCTATAGTGTTGTTGGTTAGTGGAATCCTTAATGACTACCTAGTGGTACCCTATTGTATATTTGGGTAGTGGTTCATTGATGGTTATAAGAGCGGATCCCTCCTATTGTTCCAGGTCATAGATCCTCTACCTAGAGATTACGGCCCCTCGACTATGTGGCACAGTGATGAGGTGTGACTTCACTTGGATCATTACTTATGGGAAGACGTGTGAGATAATGGGTATCATTAATGGAATTTTTGGAACTATTAGTGACTCTTCTTATTAGGTTGAGCAGTGATATGGTGATCCCATTTCTCTATCATTTGGTTTTATTTTGACTGAGAATATATATATTTATATATATCCATACCTTTGGATTTTTATACTCTCTTTCCCTGAGAGGCGATGACACGTAGGGTATGCCACATGCTTTCTGTGTTTATCTTCTCATGGTTTGATGAGTCTGATCTCCTTCTATTGTTGGTGAAGTCTCAATGTTTAGTTCATCTACTCACCATGTTTATCCCCTTTTCCTTGGATGAGGTTACTCTCTCTTGGTTTGAGATGAGATGTTCTCTTTGACTGTATATTTCATCTATTGTCTTTATATTCCAATTTTATCTCTTACTACTCCCCCTTCATCTTTCAAGGCATTAAACTAGTTATATATATACTCACCCCTTCATTGGATTTCCCCGCATGTTCCATGCCTTATATAGATGGAAGACAGGTTGGAGTTAACTTTAAAAGTGCTTAGGGATACCTAATAATTTATACTATATATAGTTCTTGCATCTCGGGATTCAGGAGATGGGTTCTCTCAATAGATTAATTTTCCAGTTTTCTGAGTTTGGGACTAATTTTTTGTGGGTTTATATTTTTCCCCTTTATTTTTCAATTTTCACTTACATACTCTTATACAGGTTAGAGTTTATGAATTCTTGGTTTACTTTCTTGTTGTGTTGCATCTTTTACTCTTTCCCTATTCAGTTCTGCATCAAGATAATTGTGTGGGTGCATAAAAAAATTACGCAATGGACTCCCTATATTACATATGACTTTGGGGCTGGTATTGACCCCCTATCCAAGGGAGGTGTTCTTGGGGTACTTGTGACTTGATCCACGTCTTGGGTTGGGTCGTGACAAAACAAATATATATATAACAGATAAAAAATATTTAAATTATTTGAAAAATTCATGTAATATACATGTTTCATAAGATACATATTTTGAATGATAGATAAATATCATAACAAAAAAAATCATATTATAAGATTATCATAAGATAGAATTTCAAAAGATCTAGGTCATAATTTTTAGATAAGATCTCATAAGTTTCATAAAATTATATGAATTTTTTTCCTCATACGATTATTTTCTTGTAAGTTTATTTTCTGATAATAATTAAAAATAGTTTCTATAAGATTTCAAAAAAAAATTAAGAATTCAAAAAAATATTTTCAAACAAGAATATTACTTAAAAAAACAATACTTCTATAACACGTATGATATCAAATTGTGTATGAATTTAGACTTAAGAAAATTTTATTTAAAAATACTACACATAAGTCATTTTAAAATTCTTTGTGAAAAAACTATACTTACAAAACTATAGAAACATAATACAATAGAATCAAAAAAATCAAAAAAATCATAATTTAATATTGTTGTGAGAAATTATAATTATCCAAGTGTGTGTAGTTGGGGTGGTTCCTAAGTGGTAATCACCACATGATCCTATATGAAAGAACCATGTTGAAATCCAGGTTGGGATAAACATTAATGATATTGTAGCATTCGTGTAACATTGATGTATTGTGGGCACAGTAATAGGTACTATGGTTATGGAACTACTAACATAATTTGGGATTTTGAGCCACAATTTTTGGATTTTGGGCCACTGGGTGTTGAGGCCATCATTAGTGGGACTTTGGGCTTTGTGTTGGGGTGGTTTCTAACCAGTAAAGAGAATTAAGGTGAAAAGGCAGTCTTTGGAGATCAGGCAAGATGTGGTGGTTCATTCATGGAGAATATATTTATGAACCTATTAAGGATCCCATTTTTTTGCTATAGTGATGGGACAGGGACACAATGTTAGGAAAATAGGCTAGAACATAAGGATATAGAAAGGTGACTGGGTATATTTTACTATGGGGTGTTGGGGGTTGGGTCTTCGAGCTATGTACATGGTCTTGTACCTATGGGCCTTTAGACCATGTATTTTAAGTCCATTATGCCTATAAACCTTCGTGACATGTAAGGGGATCTATTCCAATCTAGTTAAAAAATTGGATTATCAAAATACAATTATCCAATATTATTTTATTAATTAAACATGTGATGTATTGTAAACGTGTAAGGAATTTTAATATTCAAAACAAATAAATAAACAAACAAAAACTAAACTCAAAAAATTCCCTCAATAATAAGACTCAATACTAGCACTAATAATCTCCCACATTTGAAAAATTAATAAGCTAAATAAGAAATTAAAAAAACACTCTTCTATTTTAAAATTTATCAAAAAGTTGAAATAAATAAAAATTTATTAAAAACTATATAAAATATATATCATGCTAACAATACTTAAAAAAACTCCTCAAATTTTCTAAAAATATAGAACATGTAAGGATCAAACTATAAAAATAATAAATGAATACTTTAAGAATTAATTTATGATTATATAAAAAACAACATAAAGATACAATGGTCAAATAGTTTTAAATCAAACCCTAAAAATTTAAACTAGAATATTTTGACATGTTCAAAATATATTTGATTAAAATTCATTTTTAAAAACATAAATGAAAATTTTAAAAACATCCCCAAAAAAATAAATATTAACTTAAGTACATATTAATTGGTATAAAAATTATACTAGCTTATAGATTTAGTATAAAAATAAACAGTAAACCTTAAATTCCCAAATATATTTATAAAATACATTTATTAAGAAAAATTATCTAGAAGAACAATACAAAAATAAAAATTTCAAATTCAATCAATACAAATTAAATCTCATAAATATTATAAATATCTTCATAGATATTTTAGTTACTAATTTCAATACTCACTCCAAAATTTAATTAATTCATTAAACTTTGGAAAATATTATACAAATTAAACATTGATAAATCCACTAAGCTTCCAAAATTTTGGGTTTAAATTTAATTTTTTTCAAGATTCATTACATCCAATGATTTATTAAATATATTCGAAAGTTGATTATTAGTTGAAACAAATACCTAGACAGTATCCCATTTATATAAAAGACATATAATAAAATAAAATCTCATATTTATATTCTTATTCCTTAAATATTTTTAATAATTATTTTAAATTGAAATAATATAAGTATTATCATAATAAATATTCATTTGATAAAAATATCCTTTAAAATAAAATAAAATATTTTATCAATAAAATTTGAGCACAAAAATTAATAGAAAATATGTACTCAGCATCAATTGTGGATAAAGGAATTAATTATTTCTTCGTAAAGTTCCACGAAAATAATTTTTTACCAATTAAATGATACATATGATAAGTACACTTTCTATAAATTCAATATCCTCAAAATAAAAGTCAGAATAAAATGTTAAATCAAAACAGTTCTTCCTGGAATAAAATAAAATAGAATTAATAGTTACTTTGATGTATCATATGATTCATTTAATAACCTTTAAAATAATTTTTTTAGGATTGGCCCAAAACCAAGAAAACATACATACAGTTAACATTATATCAGGTCAAGAAGTAGTTAGATATAACAAAATTCATTCCATTTCACTAAACATTTTAATGTATAATGGTCTTATAGATTCATCTAAATATAATTTATAATTAGTAATCATATGGGTTTTAAAATTTGTACTATATTTGGGACATTTTCTGACCCCCTCCCCCCTGAAAGCACCCATCATAAGCTAGAAATGAAAGTATAGAGATGGGGCCCTCTAGAATCCCACCACCAATAGGCCACAGATTGGTGACGAGCGCCTTGGGTATAATGAACATAAAAATGGGAGGCATTACCCTCAACATAACATGTTGAAGAGAGATATAAGGAAGTATACAAAATAATATGAGAAAATATATAGATAAAAAATACAAAGTACATATGTATAATTTCATATAGATAAAAAGAATTGGAATGGAAAAAATAAAAGTACTAAAAGGAAAACTCAACAGTGACCACGAATCCCAAATAGCTCACAGACAACCACAAACTAGTAATATTCATCCTAATATTTAAACTTCTTCTACTAAATTGAAAATAGTTAATATATTTATAGGTTGAGTGTAATAGGTATACTTGGTAGAATCCCACCTAGAGTCTCTCATGCTAATTATAAAGAAAAAATATAAAATCCCAGTGAATAAAAATTGAAACTAACTCATCACATAAATAGGTATGCAAAGATCCTAGCCTCTCCATGGATATCTCTCACCAAGTATCATATACAAGGGATCATAAAACATATTAATAAAATAAAGGTACCTATTACTGCTTCCCCACTCGTTTTCCACTTGTCTCCATTGTCATATATCATGATCTATCTCTCTCCAAAAAATCATTCCCAAATAAACCTAGGCTTAAGTGTTGTAACATGCATCTCAGGAATCACATCATTTCACCATGTCATAAAAATCTCCCTATAGTAACCAAGTATATTTTTGGATCCACTAAATCCTATACTACATGTATCAGACATCGTGTATTATACCCAATTCCAACACATCCCATACACAGAGTATATACCTTGATTCATCATAACCCATACACGTCATAACAATAATAATGATTTGGATACTATATCTTGGATACATGTGTGTGAAATAAAAAAAAATACATTACATACCTCTACACAAATATATGATAAACTAATCACCATGCATACCATCACATAATACTACCAAGTTTAGAGAGTGGGTCTGATGAGGGTAGTCATCCAAACATCCTTCCCCAACCTATATATTGGAAAAAACACCCTCTCAAGGTCCATTGTGTGTCATTCTAAAACTTGACATGGGTGGGGTAGTGTATGAAACCAAAAAACATACAGGATATAATATATATCACAACTACACTATGGACATAACCTATTCATAGGATCAATGGCAGTTATTTTCACTCGGACACTTGACCTCCACTACTAAAGACTAGATATCCACTAAGCACACGTGAAATTAAAGAGAAATATTTAAATTACTTTTCTCCTTTTGAATAATTACCCTTATTCTAATTAATTAATTATACATTGATCAAAATTATTCTAATTACATTTTTTTAACCATAAATGTGAAGTAAATCCCCTTTAGTAATAATCCAAACAAAAGACACAGTTTTATAGATTAACATAATTTTAGCATTCCATCTAGAATGAACCCCAGGGGTTTAAATAGTTATTATTATTTTACCATTCCATAATCCTAGGTTCCCTAGAAAAAATTCCTAATATACCATAAAATATATTCATAAATAATCACATATAGCTGCCTTGAGATATTGGGAAAGGATTGTAGATAAACAATAAACCTGGTCATCTAAACCTTAAGTATAACATTAGAAATAAGATTCCCAAATTGTAGAAAAAAATGGGTAAGCCTGGCTTCAACTCATTCCATCAACCCGAATCCATCCCTGATATCATCATGAACATCACTATGCATCTTGTAGTCATAGGAATAAAATGATACCAAAAACCATGGGCCTCCTCACTGGTATATCATCTATCATCCTAGGATTATATCACATCTCATAGAAAGTATCACACGCAGAGAAATATAGAAGGAAGAAAACAACCATGAAGTTCAAAAAGGCAATAAGGAACTAAAACAAGGCATTTAGACTTCATAAGAAAACCAGATCACTTGGACCCAAAAAATTGTCTTTAATAAACAAACAGTTTTTATTCCATCTAGAATTATATTATTAAATTATAACATACTATAACTATGGGTAACCTAAGGTGTCATATATAATAAGATTTAAAAAGTTTTAAACAAATATTTAAAGCCCATATTCCAATTTTATTAAATATAAGTATGAACACATTCAATTTTCATGCCCTTCTATTACTATACATAGAATGAATTACCAGCTTCATGTTATTTAGACACTTTTTTTAACACATTGAATAACAACATTAATTAAACATGAAATATGTATAAATTTGATTACCCTAAAATTACAAGAATCAAAGGTTTCATTAAAATAATTATTCTTTAAATACTTAGAAAACCAAAAAATTTCTTTTTTTAGGTTCTTTACCAATTTAATCAAATAACATTCTTACCCATGAATAACCATTATACTAAAAAAATCATAGCATAAATATCACACTATTTATAAAATCTATATGCAACCCATTATCATGGTGGAAGACAATAGCATGTGATCACTAAAAATAAAACAATTCTTTTCGTTGTATGATTTATCCTTAATTAGGGTTAATTAAGCTACTATCCAAATCAAAAAAATGTTCAATTTACAATTTTGTATAAAAATAAAAGGAGACGAAATGAATCCCCTAACTCAAAGATTTCAATGTTTTATAAATGGAAATAGAGCATCAACACAGTTCTCCAATAACATCTTGCATAAGGAAACTATGATCTACCAAGGTCATCATGCCATTAATGCATCAAAAAACTATATGGAAACAATATTATAATGATAGAGATAAAACTCCATAACAAGGAAAGAAGGAAAAAACAAAACAAGATCAAATGTTGGATAAACTACAAGAAACAAAAGAGGAACCTACCTCAAATAACCACGGATCAAACACATGAAGCTAGGGATTAATACCTATCAAAGAGTAGATTCAAATCCTTCAAAAGGATCTCGAGGGACATAGGGTTTTATAAGAGGATATGGGAGGAAAATGGGTTTGGAGGGCCTCAGGGGTATTTATAGGTAGATCAAAAAAATATAAGACCACACCGTAGCCTCCCAGACCTTGTGTTTGAACTAGATAACACAGGGAGGAATACCAAATAACATAGGGGTCGTTCTATAACCTTCCCAATCAAACACATGTATGAAGAACATGAAACCTCCCATGGTTCATATCCTATAAAAGGGGGACAGGGACTATGGGGTTACCTAATCTACCATTCCACAAACCCCAGTAACCTGAGATATGGGCTACAGTGCAGCCCACTCAATTCCATAGGGGTACCAAATTTGACATAACCAAAAAAAGTCTACCCTATATCTTATGCCACCACCAACTTCTCCATGTTATAGAGCTTGACTATTCTATGTTGCATCCTACCTCCATGACGTGACTATTTGAAATATGAAAGTATCTCTAAAACCCCACTCTCAAGTCCCTATGATGTAATATGAACCTCCACACTACTAGGATCTGGGACCTTTCATTATATACCTCTAAAACAATTCTCATCCGTGAAAATTTAAAACCGGAAAAAAATATAAATAATGAAAATGGATTTCCTGAATAATCACCTTATCAGATACCTCTCAAGGATCTCTCTAGCACATGTGCTAAACTACCACACTGAGGATCAAATCACAAAACCATGTAACAAAAAAAACATCTCATAAATACTCTCTTAGGATAGGTACCACTCAAATAGGGGAAATAATAATGATAAGAAAGGAATCATGAGAAAACAATAGCCTAAACTAAAAATGGTAAAATCAACAAAAAACAATGCTATAAGTGAAGAGATAACAAAAAGCAGGGTTTTGATCACATATCTATAATTTATGTTATTAGTTACTCACCTCTACACCATTATTCCACCTCAATATAGGAACCAAGGTAATATTACACACATGAAACTCCTTCTCTTAATGGTCTTAGATCAATACAAGTTTCTCTAAGAAGTTTTTATCATCAACAACATCATTCTCGCCCCAATGAATGATGTTAGAGTCTTTATAAGGGTAAGGTTAGAGAAAAGAGATGTGAAAAATATTGTGTATCCAAATCATCTATATGGGATGTTCTATTTCATATGAAATGAGTCCAATGAGAGAGAACACCTTGAAAGTCCCAACAAACCAGGGAGAAATCTTACTCCCACAACCAAACCATCACTTCCCATGATGAGGATTAACCTTTATAAACACATGATCTCCCATTTTGAACTCCAATGGTCTCCTCCACTCATGAGAATATGTATTCTAGTAATCTTGGGCTTCTTTTATCCTTTCAAAAATTACCTAAAACTTCTCAGTCATATTCATTAGAATTTCTAGTCTAAGAATTTCTGACTCTATGACCCCAGTCTAGTACAAAAGGGAATGTAAATATTGTTCATATAAAGTATAAAATGGTTCCATAAAAATATTAGATTATAAATATTTTTTAAGTGAAATATACCAATTAAAGGTTCCTCATCCACAAACCTCCAAAATCCTAGACACAAGAATTAATCATGGCTAAAAGAGTCTAGATGGTATGATCTTTTTGTCCATCTTTTGTGGATGTAAATTGGTTCTTAGGTATAATTTAAAGCCAAAATAATTCGATACCTACCCATACCATGAAGGTAAAAATATTTTTTTAATTAGTGATGATCATCCTTTGGAATCTGTGGAGTCTCACCACCTCCTCTAAATACCTTCTCCGGCAAAACCTCCACCTATCAGGACTACTTAGCCATTATAAATTTAACTAATTTCAACAAGTGGTTCAATATCACCCATATAATATCATATAATCCTAAATATCAAGGTAAACTAGTAACAAATTCCATCAATATTTCCTTTCACTTCCACCGAGGAACATTTAATGTCTATAGAAAACCAATAGAAACATAGTTTTTGGACTTCAAGTTTAGGAAAACTAAACATTGGGAAACAAACTATGCAACTACATGCCTCAATCCAGGCCACCAAAACATCCCTCTCATAGATCTATGTATCTTTTTCATTATAGGATATACCACTAAGGGTGATATATATAACTCATATAAAATCATCACACACATCACCAAAGGTATAAAAATCCTCACTTAGAAAAACACTTGATATTTTTCATTCTCATACCAACCATCATGGGAGTCACTAAAGATAAATCATTCTCTACATACCTCCACCAAAAAATCACCCCACTTGGACTCCTCCACCTATTGCACCAAAGGTGGCTGCACCATCATCTAAAAAATAAAACCTATTCATTCAACTACTCCCATATCAAGAAGAAGCATAGTTAACTATTCCATCACTCTCCAATAATATCCATATTAACGCAAAACACAATATATGACTTTATGATTTGCGCATTTGCTAAATCATTTCCCTTTCCTGGTGTATAAAAATTAGTGAAGTCAAAATCCTATAAAATATTCATCCACTATCATTTCCTCAAGTAATAGTAATGTTAGTAAAATAAATACTTGAGGTTCTTATTATCTATAAAAACTAAAAAACATTCCCATCAATGAGGTAATGTCACCACATATTCAAGTAAAACACAATAGATACCAACTTGAGATCATGGGTGGCATAGTTAAACTCATGGGGACATAAATACTGAGACCAATAAGAAAAAATTGATATCTGGTGCATCATAACATAGGCTAAACCAATATGTGAATCATCACAAGAAACCACAAATATAACCCCCTCTTCTAGAATACAAAGAACTGGAGCACATGCCTTCTTCTTCTTCAGCTACTCAAGAGCTTCCTAATATTGGTTAGTCCATAAGAATGCCTAATCCTTTATGGTGAATGTTGTTATAGGAGTTTCAACATAAGATAAATTGACTACAAACCTTCTATAATAGTTTTGAATAACTAAGGAAACTCTGTATCTATCTAACTTCCCTGGGGGCTACCCAAGAAACGTAATCTCAATATTTGATGGATCCATAGGTACTCGCTAATAGGACATGACTTTCTCCATTAAAAGGAATTCATAAGCCTATAACTCACACTTATCCAAATTACTGAATAACTTTTGATGATGATGAACTCCCAAAAAAGTCTACAGATGCTTGGTGTTCTCTTCCTTAGACATAAAGTATACAAGGATTCCATCTATGAAATCACCATGAACTGATGCAGGAACTATCTAAAAAATACATTCATCAAACCCATGGACATGGAATGAGAATATTCACACCAAATAGTGTCAAAATGAACTCATAATTCCCATGATGAAATCCGAAAGTGGTCTTTGAAATATCATTAATCTTTATCCACATATGATGATATCTTGACTATAGATCGATCATTGAGAATTAACTAAATGCTTTCAGATGATTGAATAAATCATAAATCCATGGAATAGAATAGTGGTGTTTTACTATAAACTAGTTTAAGAAATAATAATTGATATAGAGATTTAAACTTCTGTTACCTTTCTTTAAAAATAGAACCGGTACACTCCAATGTGACATGCTTGGATGAACAAAATCCCTCTATAATAGATCATTGATTTGTACTTGAAACTACTACGACTAATAAGTTTCCATACTATATAAAGATATCAAGATCAAAGAAATTCATGGCTATAGATCTACCCTAAAATCGATCTCTCGTCAAGAGGGTAAAACCACAACCTCCTCAAGAAATACATTAGGGTTCTCTTCCACATCCCTTTGAAACACCATCGGCTGAAACTCCTATGAACATAGACTAGGATTGTCCAATAAGGAAGACAAGGATAGAATATGCCTCCAACCCATCTGAGGGTCTCTCTCTCCTAAACACGTGATGAAGTCTCTATTAGAATCAAAGAACATAACCCGCCACTTAAATAAATCCATGATAGGCTAAATATAATATATTTATTCAATATTGTGAATGATGTTATAGGGATTTATCCATAAAAATATGATTTCTCCCCAATAGAATTGTTTCCCTATCACTTTATCACAGTCTCTATATACTTCATATAGATAATCTTGACCTCCGATTAGAATAGTAAATGATAAGGGAACTAGATTTATCTCCACCTCAAGTCCCAAAGCATGGACTAGTGTAGGTGATATGAAGGAGTGTGTATCTATTGAATCAAAAAAACATGTACCAAATAGAAAATTGGAAAACAATGCCTTCAATGATGTATGGATCTTATAGTGCTAGTAATGTTAGTGAATGAAACCGGTTTGAAGCTGCTCCATGGACTCTATAACCCCAACGACGACCATCTCTATAGTTGGGTTCTTCTCTCTAAAGATAATGAATGTATCAAGGTTATCCTATGTGTGCCTCATATCTACTCTTTTGATCCCAATATAGAGTGTTATATTGATTTTTTATTTTATTAATCTTCATTAATGGAGGAACCTAAAGTAAAACACTTGGTGCATTCTTCATACTCAAAAATTTTGGTTACTCTCAACACTGACGACCTCAGCATCCATAAGAAAAACATGAATCTGAACCCTTGGTATAGGTATGGGATCCACCAACCATGGAGAAATGAGATGATGAGGGATAGAACCTACCACCATCTAACTAAAGAATATTCTATTTAGTAAAATGTGAACCTTGGACCACAAATTTTCTTCATGATGAATCCTAATGACTGCCCTATCATGAAGACTTATTTTTTATAGAGTATTCTCCACAACCTCCACTCTCACCAGTGCCCTAATATTTTGTGGTAACATAAATGGGGAGACCTAGTGTTGGATCACTAGATAGAAATCCTCCTCAAAATTCATATTTATGACCACATCATCTAGTAACATGTCTAAATAATATTGAAGAAGGGTCCTGAAACATATCAAGAAATCCTCCACATTAGAAATTCCATGTCTAAGGGTTCGTAACTCCTAGATATTGGAAAAATTTATGGTCAAGGAAATACAATATTCTTATAACTAGTCTTAAAACTTCTCCCACAATAATGAAAACACCTTTAAATACCTAAAGGACAAGACCTTCCACTACCATGATACCTGATGAAGTATCATCATGGAAAATGAAACTAAAATCTCCTTCTGTGTATGGATTGAACTAAAATATATCTCAACCTTATCCAACCAGTCTTCTTTCATTAATCCCAAAATGTAGTCCTTGTACTTATACTGACTCTGGCACTGAAAATCTTGGAGTTTCCTCTTCCAAGTGTCATCATCGACTTCCTTTACTCTATGATGATCTTATGTAAAATCTTGATGAAAATATTCTACATTAACATGATAGAGAAATCAATATGAAACCATGCCTACAAAATAAAACACAATTTGAGAATCCTAATCATGGAATATGAAATATTTAAGATTAATTTTGTTATTTATTTAATTTATTAAAGGTTTAACATAATCCTAAGGTCTACCCTTTTCAAACACCTTCAAAAATAATAATGATGCATGATCTTTACTAAGTATCTACCCACAACTAGCCTCACATTATTTAATAGGCTTAGCAAATTGAATGGTATGTTCATAAAATAACATGGGGACCTAAATACCTATGTATCATCCTGTCTCTTGTTTTTGCATTTCTTACTAAACTTAGATGAAACTATTTCCCTACCAACCCATATAGTCCACACATGTTCATAACTCCAAACTCCATCATATATCTCAACCTGAAGATATAATACCACTATATTATCACCCCCTCCTTATAAATAGCACCCCTCCTAGGATGTCAATGATAAGAGGGAGATGGTGACAAACAAAATACCACCTTCAATAGGCCATAGGTTCACAATAACCACTGAGGGTATAAAAAAAATGGGAGGATGTAAACTCTAAGAAATCATACAGAAGAGAGAGATAATATAGAAGATCAAAAAAAATCTTGGATAGATATAGATAAAATAAATCCTAATTTCAAATATGAAATGTCATATAGACTAAAACAACTGAAAAGGAAAACTATAAGCAACTCAGAAATGACCACTAATACTAAACATCTCATAAACAACCATAAGAAATTAATATATAGCCTACTCTCTAAACTAATCTTGTTAACTTGAAAACAGTCTATATATATGTATGATGAGAATAATTGGTATACTCAGTAGGACCCTCCCCAGAGTCTGTGATGAAAAATATATATAAATCATACTAAATATAATGGAACAAAAATTGAAACTAACTCATCACTTGAATAGGTATCCTATGTTTCTAGTATCACCATTTTCATCTCTATCCAAGTATAACATACAATAGATAATATAATTTAATAATAAAACAAGGGTACCCCACTACTACTTCCCCACTATCTTACCACTCTTCCCAAATTTCATACGTCCTGATCTGTCTCTCTATAAAGAAGTTATCTCGAAGATTCATGGACACGAGTATTGTAACATGAGTCTTGTGCATCAAATCATCTCATCATCCCATCCACATCTCCATATAGTAACCAAGTAGTTTCTAGGAGACAAAATATCATGCATGTCTTGTATCATGTTTTTGGTATTATAACTCAAGTCATTCCTACCCCTTACATCGAGTATATACCTTGATCCATCACAGAGAATACACATCATTCCTATAATAATCATTTTGATACTATATATGGATATACATGTGTGTTAAATAACCATAATACATTACAACCCTCTACACGCATATATGGGACACTAACCACTATGAATACTAGCACATAATACTACAAAAGAGAATAGGGTAGGGCCAGAGTGGTTAGTTAGCCATCCATGCCTCACCAACCTCGATGGTGGGTAAAACAACAATCCAAAGTCCACTGGGTGTTATTCACCATACCAACATTGGTGGTGTAGAATGTAAAATTAAAACCAAATTATTGGATATAATACATCTTACAAACCCTCTATGGGAATAACCTAGAACTATGATCAAATGAATCTATCATCACTCAAACACCGATGTCCCACTGCTATGGACTAATATCCTAAAAGAAAAAAAAAACAATTTAAGAAGATATAATTAAATTACTTCTTTCTTTTTTAATAATTAAACTTACGTTAATTAATTCATTATTCATTAATCAACATTATTAAAAAAAATCATTAACCATCATAGTGAATTTCATGTACTGCTGCCATAATGCAAACCATGTCCATGATTTCTCATGATTAACATATTTTCATCATTCCATTCAGAACCTATTAGTTAAAGCATTTATTAATATTTTACTATTAAATAATTTCAGGTACTCTAAAAAATCATAAGCTACCATCAAAGAGATGAATTGTGATTCCGAGACCATGAATCCACTAATTTGATGCTCTAATTTGGTTCTCTACTTGACCTTAGGTACACCTCCTCATATTCCAGAGACTTCTGAATAGTAGCGGGTTTCTAAGGGAGTACTTTGAGAGGAATATACTCCCATATCAAAGTGTGGAATAATCAATAAAAATACACATCAATGTAAAGTAGAAGAATAAATAAAAGAAAACATCTAAAAAAACTGGAATTAAAAAATTGAATATAATATGTTTGTATAACTGATGAAATATAGTAAATCCTAAAATTCCACAACAACCATACAATTTACAGCCCATCGGTTCGATTAAATAATAAGACAGAGTAAAAAAACTAAGAAAAAGGGTCTACTATATCTTCGAGCTGAACCTCATCTTGTATAATGATACCATCCAAGATATCATTCCCAGTCATGAAAAACTCAACATGTAACTTAGCCCAAAAAATATTCCTACAAAAACATATAAGAGATTCTTGGGTACACGTGTATTGAAATCCCAAGTTGGGTTTGAATATAACTCATTAGGCCACCACCAAATATGTATAAAAAATAACATCCAATAAAAAAAATTAAAGTTGACGAAAAGTGGAGTAAATAAATAGTACCAAAAGTAAGATACATCTCACAAGACAAAACAGTTTATATAGGAACCCATTATTCCTTAGGTTTTAAAGAGTCACCTAGGCCAAGCAAGATTGTATCGACCTAGACCAGACATTTAAGTCATAAACCTTTAGTTTAAACCTACTTTAATAATTACTAGATACCATATGTTCCAAGAGTATTTTACTAGAACCTAAAACATGTATCAAAATCAATTGTGTATGAAACTATGGCCTAACACCTAAACCATTCCCAATAACTATAGGTATCGATACCAAGTATCGTAACTAATATCCTAACCCATGGACATGGAATGTCATTTATAACTCTCTTATACTCAGAAGTGGAGTTCCTTGTGAGACATATAGAGCCATACATCATAGAAATATCTCCCAAAGCATCGTCTCAGTATCTATTCATATATTAAAATACTAGTTCATAGAGCATCATCCTAAAACCTAAACCACGTATGTAGAGCATTGTACCACTATCCATTCCATCCGATATACTAGCATTCTCAGAGCATCAATCTATAACATAAAACATTTAAAATATTATCATAACCTATAGCCTCATTATGGCACCTAGTCCATGTAGTATACTTCATGTTTTTGGAGTGTCAGTCTGACACCTAAACCATCTAATTTGTTATTGGTTCCTGGAGCATCCGTCTGCACCCTAAACCATAATATCATTTCTCAATTAATTATTTCCAACATATTGACCTTATAAAACATCTACAAATAACAATAAACCTTTTTTAAAACATTATCATTTCCCATGGTACTTATAGTCCTTTAAAACCAAAACAAGGCCAAATCCTTATTTTTCATCAAAACCATTAAGAGTCCCATCAATCCATTTCACCAAGGGGTTACCACACACCCATTTACACTCAACATTGAAACCCAATTATAATTCCCTCTTTATAAACCCACTTAGAGGTCAAAACCTAATTGTTAAAACAATAACCATTTCAAAACATAGATTTCTCTCTTTGACACCCGAAACTGGGTCAAACCACAAAGAACATGGAAAATAATTTTAATGGTATCATATGTATTTCCCAAGTGTTTATCATGTTAAAATTTTCCAATTCATCCATTAAAAATATCATAAAATATTTATCCCCAAGTCCTACCAAGTATACCTTAACCATTCAAACAAGTCATCCGATGAGGTCAACTAGGTTAAGGTGGTAACACAATATTTTTTACCCTTTATGACCACACTTTACCATTTAAATGAAATGGAATTCCCCCTCGGTGTCCACAGGTTAAGTATTTCAAACACCAATGGATCCAATGGGATCTATCGAATGATAAGGTATCAATTTAAGGCCCAAATCCATTTAATTAAACCAAGGAAACAAACTCACCACACATTGGATTTAAGGAACATACAACATATACATGTAAATAAAATTAACATGACTATGGGTAAATCTATTAGACAACAAACCTCATCATCTAAGATTTCCATAACATTACTAAATCCTAATTTCCTTGAAAAGTCCTAACTAAATTCCTTAATTTCAACTTGAGCTCATCTCAACCACTAAATCTCTAACCTCACTCTAAGAAACAAAAACTAATTAATTATAAAAATTATAATTAACTAACCAATTAAACTCCAACTTATCATAATGAAAAAAATCTCACAAGGTCTCTATGATACACTAAAATAGAATCTAAACACTCACCAAGGACTCTTAGAGAAAACCCAACCACATTATAGGTCAAATCCCAAATAGATTATGGCATTTTCAAGGTTAATCAAAAACCAATTCTATGACAAACTTAATAAAAATAACCAATAATGCATACCTTAAAAAAATATCATTAGGTTGTCTGAAGAATTAATATTGGGATCTCTTATATGCAAGACGACCAAAATTGCCATGAGAAATGGACAATCACACCATGATCTGATGAAATCTCCAAGAAAACTTATACTGGATAGCTGTAAACATATAGAGAAAGAAGGGGAATAGTAAATGAAGTCACTGGAGGAGAAGAAATAACATAAAATTCCAAGAAATAACCATGAAAACACCTAAATCAAGGGTTTGGAATAGTATTAAGGGTTTGGGATCACTCTAGTCTATGTATGCCTAATTGGTGAGGAAGTGGGAGGAGCGGTCTGAAAATTGAGGATTTATTTTTGTAAAATACAATGTTAAATGAATTTATAGGTATTCTCATGGTTTAGTCGCACGGTTATCCAAAAAATGATCAAATTTTTTCCCCTAATTCCCAACACCTCATACCTCACATGGTTAGTCTAGATGGTAAGATAAACAATGAGTCAACTGTGTTTTCAGGACTACCTTCCCTCTATATCATGGCACATGGTTTATCTAAAACTTTTCATATGTCGTGCACTATATCCTATGATCTCCACCACCTCACATGGTTTCCCCTTATTATATCTCACAATTTACCCCAACCCATATATAACCAAGAAACTAAACCTTTCTAAGTTCAAAATGAATTGAAATCCCTATGAGAATCAAGGTGTCACACCGTCTCTCCTAAACTCGATACACCAAAATGTCCATCCAATCCAGAAAACTCTAAAACACATGAAATTTAACTTAAATCCTAAAAAATATTATCTAAATACTTTGGATACCTCCCAAGAATCATTACTCATCTAAAAACACCACTTTGAATTATTATAACTCTCAAAATTTTATTATGAGTCTTATTCCAAAAAATTTCTTGCCCAATAAACAAAAATTCAAATTCCTTATAAAATATTTGACTCATTTAATTGCAGGATCTTACAAACTCCCCACCATAATAATTATCATCCACAAGAAGTATCGGTGGTAATTTATCCACACCAACTGACTTATGATGGTCAATATTATAACCAATAACATTATTTAGCTTCTGTAATCCTAAAATAGTACAATGCTAGAACATCCTACTCAAGGAACTCAACTAGAAAAACATGATCTAACACACATTATCGAAAATGGAACACCAAGATCGTTCTTACCCACTCCAATAAAATAAAAACATTGTTTTTTATATTTCCCCAACACTCATCTGGTATACCATTATCTCTACTATAAGATTTTTCTTTTCACTAATAACGCACCATGTTTATCACTTATGCTATCAAAAAACTCAAAAGAAACTTGAAATCATGCTCCCACAATGCACCTGACATGGTCCCCAATTTATATTGACCCAAAAACCATGAGAATGACAATAAATATTATCACCCTTAATCATCATCAAAACCCAACTAGAGAGGAAACATACTCACTATCCAAGTGTGAAGAAATAATGAACATGATTTTCCTCAAAATCCCAGTCCAAAATCCCAAACTAACCCATTTCACATGTTACCCCAAGTCATCCGAATCATCCTAAAAGTGCTCAACTATAATTGTTGGTACATTGCTGCCTCATCTGATCATGATACATTCATTCCCAAATTCATTCTACAATCACCCAAAACATTCCCATTGGAGTCCATACCCGACTCTAGGTATGATTCCAAATTTTGTTCCTCCACTAACCATAAATCGTTTTATTTCTATACCACACCATGGATATACCCCTAACATAAGCATGCATGATTAACTTTTAAAACCACTTAGGCCTTGAATCCAATTCTCGGCCCAAAAATCCAATGAAAATGATTTCCTATTATAATTCCCTATGAAATTTCTGAATTATCTTCATCAGTTCCTCACTGACATAAAAGTTACACCACAATTGATCCATGGTTAGTTCTACAGACCTATGACCCAACCAACATAAGCGTCGTACCTCCAAGATCTACAAACCACTCCCCACCATAAGAGTGTCATTGTCACCATCTCACTCAAGAAACTCCAACCACCATGACCAATGTTACATTCTCTACTAACCTAAGAATTGGATTTGGCAATATCACTACCACCTGAGTGAAAAAATGAAGATTCATCTATCACATGTTCGCAAAATCTGATAATGGTACTCACAGCATTTGTCGATATCCAATCCACTATAAGGACCTACTAAAAATGGTAGATGGTGAACCACCCACCATACATCTATTCTTACACCACTTCGTTAGTGTAACCTCTAAATAGATTGTTCATAAATCCAAAAATTCAATTATATAGCTTGTTGTAGAGACGATTCTCACTTAGTGTAATCATGATGAGGTTAAGATGTTGGGCATGATAATATTTAAAATAAGAGTAAACTATGATGTTTTTGATGAATAACACCACAAAATCATCCATTTTCTATATCACATCTTACTACAAGGACATGTAAAACCCATTCAAAGGACTTATTCCTCCCTAAATGTGATCATATCATCGCACCCACATCGGTTCTCAGCCTACTCATAGCATCCCACTCAACCTAAGAACCTGGGGAATATTCTCTTGTAACGTATGATCCATAAGAAAAATAGAACATAATGGAACCCCATGTTATTGCCTCCAATATCCCATTAAATCTTAACTATTACATGCTCTCATAAAGCCCATCCAAAAAATCATTTCTGATGCTAGTGAATAATGTCTCATTAAAACATGTCTCTCAAGACCTATCCACTATCCATACAAACCCTACATGCTTATATCACCCAACAAAGATCTCCTTTAGTGCCTTCCAAAACCAAAGGAAACTTAATGATCCAAAACATTTTTCAAGACCACTCAAGACCAATGTTTCATTCCAAAGCTCAAATAAAATCATTTATGCTCTCATCTCATTCCAGATGATGCATCCAAAAATAACTAGGCTAGGTATGCCACATGTAAAATCCCATCCTGTGTTCCACACACTGGTGACTCGAGTCAACCTACTACATGACCTCAAGCACGCCTCCTCGTATTCCAGAGGCTTCCAACTAGCATTTGATATCTAATATCAATCATGGGGAGAATATATACTATTTTATAATAGTAATAAATTGTCTTAAAATAAGAAATAAAAAAATAACATATAACCAAACCCATATCACAAGAAAAAATTGGGAAATACAATATCAAGACTGAATAGTAGATATGCCATTCCAAATTATATTTCAAGTGTCAAAATGAAAACTCAAAGTTAAAGACAATAAAAACTCCCATGTATGTATTAAACCATGTATGTTTCCCTCAACCAAACTCTATCTTGACTCAGTCACCTAACAGAGGGCCTTTTCCCTTAACCTTTCATGCAACCATGAAATATATCCTGGTACGGATTAGGAATCCTGAGTAGGGTATTAGTACAACTCGGTAGGCCACTACCAATGGTGTCAAAAACAATATCCAGTCAAAATAGTGTATCCAGTTGTATAAAGAATAAATACCAGCAATAAATTAAATAATATACATTTTTTTAATTACTCTTTCTTTAACCACAAAACCATCAGGTTCCCAAAGACCCCCTAATGATATCTTATATCTGAATTCCATTATTACCATTCACAACTCATAATTTAATTCCATTGCTACCATTCATATTTATAATATATAACTGAATTTCATTGTTAGAATTTATCATTTAATTACTGAATTTCATTTTTGACATTCATATTTCATAATACATGATTGAGTTACACTATTACCATTCATTATTTCATAATTGAATGCATTTATTGCCATTCATATTTTATAATACATGACTAAATTCCACTATTACTATTCATTATTTCATAATTGAATGCCATTGTTACTATTCATATTTTATAATACATGACTAAATTTCACTATTACCATTCAACATTTAATAATTGAAATCCACTATTAACATTCATCATTTAATGTCATGTGGGAATTTCATTATTACTATTCTCCATTTCAAGTAAAATATATCACAAAATCATATTTATTAACTTACAAATTAATTAATCATGCTCAATAATTCCATATTCACATCATTAAATTTTTAATTCAATAATTATTTCATCATAAAAGTCCCCTTAATTCCCCAATTAATAAAGCGCATCCATCCAATTAATTTATTAACCAATTAATTAATCACATCAATTTCATTACGAATTCAACCATTATTTTTTCACATCAATCTACTAAATTAATTACCCAATTAATTAATCACATCATTCCCATTAATTAATTCACAAATTAATTAATCACGTCAATTTCATTACTAATTATATAATTATTTTTTCACATCTATCTCTTTAATTAATTCCCTAATTAATTAACCACAGCAATCTCATTAATTAATCCACCAATTAATTAATAAAAATTGATAATCCCAATAATTCTATAATTAATTTAAAAATTAACAATCCTAATCAATTAACTAAATATATCTATAATTAAATCAACAATTAATTAACTCAATTCAATAAATCTCAATTATTCCTCAAATACCAAAACTCAATATTCTAATAATTAATTCAACAATAAATTATTCCTGATTCAAAAACCCTTAATTAATTAATTCACAAAATTAAATAATTCAATTAGGATACCCAATTGATAAATGAACCATATAAATTCTACAATTACATACCCATTATTTAAACCATGACTTTGGGATTTGAATAATATAAAACCTACCTCAATTCGTTGATGAGTGATCGTCCAACAGAAATCCCCAATTTGTGTGGCACAACGACATAGAATGGGATATGAATCTTGAATAGTAATTCAAGATTGATAAATCAAGATCCCATAATCCATCATCTAGATCTATAAATACTATATCTAGATCCAACATGATAGAGGATAACCTCCCTCTAAAATATAAGGTAGAGACTGAAGAGAAGAAGGAAGCCACACGGGAATAGATCCTCTTATTGGTGGATAAGATCTTTGATATGGGCTTTGGATCATGAAGAAAGGAGGTTAAAATGGCTTTAAATCTATCTAAGAGGATCCAAAATAGTGAAAACATGTTTGGGTTCAAGTTAGGGCTGAATAGGGTTTAAAAAGTTCATGTTTTTATAAAACAATGGGGGATTAAAATCTTGTAGGTACGTTTCTCCCTAACTATGTGCCTTACCTGTGTGCCACATTAATGTGCATGCATGGTTTCTCCTAATAGGGTGTATGTTTTGAAAAAACATTCCATTGAAATGTGAATCCCCTTTATTTTTCTTCACATGGTTCTCTGTGTCAGGGTGTATGGTTTGGGAAAACCATGCACTTTCCCACTTCCATCCATAATTTTTAATTTTTACCAAAATTTACACCAAGGAAAATCCCAATCAAAGAATGCTCAAAAAAGAAAAATAATACGTGAAAACAAGAAAATGGAATTTTTATAAAAGGCAGGGATCTTACAATATATCCACCATATAATGTATTTTCCTCTACCTTTACTCTTAAGAATCTCTAATATTTCGAGTCACAAATATCGGGTGATTAATCCCTAATATCTCTTTCTCTCTCACATGTTTCTTCCTCTACACACCCATGTTTCCAAAATACATGATATATCAACATGTACATTCCCTGTAATACTTTCTCATTGTGATCCAACACAAGATTATATTCTTCTCAAAGGATGTATCTATCTCACGCTCAACATCATCCACATCAATCACATGAGAAGGGTCAGGGTGATACCACTGAAGTTGTGACACACAAAAAACACCATGCATATAATTGTATCTCTTTGAAAGAGATAATCGGTATTCTACTAGCCCAATTCTTTCCAAAACCCCAAACAGTCCAAAAAACGTGGGTTCCCACTTTCCCTATATTTGTATCCTATTGTGATCTAGCCTATAAGACACTCGAAGGAATACATGATCACCCTATATAAACTCTAGGGGTCGTTGATGCCTATTTTCATATGATTTTTGTCTTCTCTGAGTCCTAGTAATATTATTCTGAATAAGTTGAACATACTCTGATGTCTCCTACAACAAACTCAACCCCAATAACATAGACTCACCTACATCCGTCTAGCATAGAGGATATTTTGTGTGGCCTACCATAAAGAGCCTCGTATGGTTTCATCTGTATAGTTTCCTAATAACTATTTTTATAGGAAGAATTAAAAAATTCTAGGTACCTTTCCCAATACCCAATAATGTCTATAACACATGCCCATAGCATATTCTCAAGCAGCTATATAGTACACTCTGTATACCCATCTGTTTGTGGGTGGAAAGTTGTAATAAATAAAACCTATATACCAATAAAATTATGTAATCCCTATAAGAATTATGAAATAAAACGTGAATTGTGGTCTAAAACAATAGTCCATGTCACCTCATACAAACATATTATTTATAGAACATACAAATCTCCCAGCTCCACCATGGAGAAAGTCTCCCATAAAAAAAGAAATATATTATCTTTGTCAAAAGATCTGCAATCACCCAAATAGTGTCATTGTGTTGAGGTTTACTTGAGATACCCACTAAAAATTATATACTAACGTCATTCCACTTCCATTCGGAAATGGGAAATGGATGAAAAAAATCACTTGGTTTTTGATGCTCTTCCTTCACCTGTTAGAAGGCGTGGCATCGTGTCACGAACCCTGAGATCTCTTTTTCAAGTCCGACCACCAAAAATATCAACGTAGGTCATGATATATTTTTCTAAATCCTAGTTGTACTTCCTACTTTTATCCCTGAAACTCATGCATAAAATCATCTCGAAAAATCATAGGCACAACAAACTGATTCCTGATATAAATTATCTCATCATCATCTATTCTATAATCGGAAGGTGACTCCCAAACATCAAAGATTTCCCTCAATCCCAAGCACTCTGAATCCTCATATTTCTTATCTCAAATTTCGATAAAAAGTGTAGAATCCATAGAAAATGATATGAGAGTCATCTTCTCCTCAATCTCGTGAACTACCACATTCATCTTAGCTAAAAAATTAATCATATTTCACTCAGCACTAGACTCTTGAACCACCTAATTATGAGTTTTCCTACTCAAAGAATCATCCAAATTGTTCCTCTTTCTATATGTATATGCTAGATAAAAATAAAATAATAGTATATACTCAAACCACCTCCAGTTCCAGATATTCAAATCTAGTTGATAAAATATATACTTTAAACTCATTTGATCTGTATACATAGTAAAATTATCTCTCAATAAGTAATGTCCCCAGCCATTTAAATCATAAATAACTGATGCTAACATGATGTCATGATTAGTTTATTTCCATTCATGTGGCCTAGACTTATGATACCCATACACTAAAAATCAATCTCATTACATCAACACATCTCTAAGACCAATCCTATAAGCATCAAAAAACACTGTATAATTTTCACCTTGATCAGTTAGTATCAATATTGGCTCTGATGTCAACTGCTCTTCAACTACTAGAAGGCATTCTATCATGCTTCTGACTGTTCAAATTTTACACCCTTCTTGGTCAATCTTGAAATATGTGTTAGAAAACATGAAAAGTATTGAATTAACCTTCTATAATATCCATCGAACCCAGAATGCTATGGATATCAAACACATTCTTGGTCTTTTCCCAATAATCCATTGCATGTACATTCTATGGGTCATCAGACACACCGTCATTTGACCCAAGAAGTGTTTGTGATCAATCCAAAACTAAAACATAGATAGATTTTCTAATAGTTGATTCTCTCTTAGTGTAATCAGGATGATGTCAAGATATTGGGAAATATCATCATGAGTCTTGGTGTAAACTAAGATATATTCCACAAAAACTACCACAAACTGATCCAAGTATGGATGGAATATTCTATTCATCAAGGACATAAACACTACTAGTGTGTTCTTCCACCCAAAAAGAATTATAAAGAACTCATATAAGTCATAAATTATTTTTAAAGCAGTCCTCAGTATATTATAAGGTTGAACTCGCAACTGATGATACCCAAAAATCAATTCAATCTTGGATAAAACACAATCTCTTCTCGAGTGGTCAAATAAATCATCAATATATGGAAAAGGATGCCAATTCATTGCTTTCATCTAGTTAAATGTTTGGTAATTAACACACAAGAGTAATCCTTATTCAAAATTATTTAAAACAACACTAGAGAACCCCAATGTGACATACTCATACAGATAAACCCATTATCCCCCAACTTCTGTAGTTGTTTCTTGAACTCTTGAAGCTCTATCGGTGCCACTCTATATATTGGAATTGAAATTGGATCATCCCTCAGCATGTGCACAATTGTAATATCCATGTCTCTATAAAGTGGAATCTTTGAGATATATCTTTAGGAAACACACCCTAAAACCTAACCACTATGTGTGGAAAGACACCATGCTTCACTCCTCCATCATTTAACAGACTATAATCCTAGGTTGTGAAATCCACCTAGTTGATAAGTAATTGGCCCTGCTTGATCTTCCTAGATATCCAACTCTCCATGGTGAATAATTTTTTCACTCTTAGGAGACATAAAAAAATCACTCTCCTATGGTAAAAATCAATGTGGTATTATTATTCTACTTACCAGCCTTACTCATAATCAATTCAATGCCTGACATGTATATGATGTAAAGATCCCACAGAAAATAATACTCCCCAAACTCAAGAGAACATCTCTTGAATAAATATATGTCTCTAGATCTTACTCCCAATGGTGTATCTATCATCAATACCCTACTCATGAGATCCACCTCCAGTCCCAAACCATTCACATGTTGTGTACAAATAAATAGATGAGAGGCACCAATATCAAATAAGGCACTAGATAATATAGAAGCTACAATAATTGAACCTATCATTATCGATAGTCCATCATCACTATCTAAAACTGTACATTGAATGGAATGCAACTATCCTACCACACTTTCTTGTGATGAATTCGGAGCTCCCTGATCTTCACCAGTCTTCAAATATGGGTTCTCTTTACTAAAAGTACCAGGCCCACTACCTCCACCGCCTCATCTAGTAGAACTCCAAATACTAGATTCATATGGTGCAGAAGATCCCATTACCATGCTCTAGTTCTGTCAAGATCCCCCATCACTACCCATTAATCATGGGTTTCTACAGAACCTTTATAGATTGACCATCTTTCCATAAGATCGGCACTCCACTGATGGTTAGGTACAATGTTTATGATAGTGTCCCTGCCTACCGCACTGGTGACAAATAATCCAAGTAAGGTCTTTTGTAACCGATATTTCTCCATGTACACTCCTCTTGATCATCTATAAAGAACCATATTTCTTATATTGGAAGCCTCCCTCATGTTACCCTCATCCATGAGATCTTGATCTACCACCTTCGCAAAATTCTTTAACCCAAAGAGGTTAACTTGGGACTTAATCTCACATTTACGTCCATCTTGGAAATGATTCATTGTAGTTGTCTCATACCCTTACAATGCTAGAAAAATTATTGGTAGTTCTATTAAGCAACCATCTTAGTTCATCACAAAAATGGTCCCCTAATCCAACCTTATGAAATTAGCTGCTCTCTTCGTCCTCAATGTCCCTAGATAGAAGTTATCTAATAATTTCTCTAAGAATACCTTACATAACATACCCTAACTATATCTAGGTTGATCTTAAATGTCAATAAAATGCATGAAGTCATAAATTTTCTCACGGAAATGATATCCTACTTTCTCACTCGACATAATTGGTGCCTCGGATTCCACTATTGGTAAATCATCACCAGCCATATCCTCTTGTCATAATCTCAACAAGCATCATCATGGAGTTATATCTCTCAATTAAAAAAAACACATATCAAGTTACATGACACCATAGTATCATTTTTACGTAAGAGTGAACATAATAATGCACAATAATTCATTCCCACAAACCATGCTACATGGTTAAAACAGAGGCGTTATTACTACCCTTAACAATTATACACCTAGGTCATGGTTAAAAAATGGTATACTCGATCCCATATCAAGTTTCCCTTTATACTCCCATTTATTCTCATCTTGCATCATTTCATATTTATAAATTTTATATTTGGTACATTTTAATTTCAATTTAATAAGTAGGGTAAAATGGTTCATTCCAAAATAAATACCCAAAACTAGTTTTCCTGTGCATTTATAAAATGATGAATTTCAGAAAATAACCATGATTTCATAGAATTATGCATGCTTACTCAACTATAATGACTTACTGGGCCACGAGTCAAATCTCAAAACATCTATAAAATAATAATCACATCACACAATAAGTGAATCACCCAAGGTGAATTAATATTCAATTGTAGTAGAAAACAATAATAAAAACAATCCCACCCTAGGTACTTGGGTTCTCCCTCGTATATAGGGTAGTTACTCTTATGAACGAGCTTATAAAAAAGGCCCAAAACTTCCTAGTATCCTATCCACCTTTCACAAATAGTAATAAAAAATAAAACTAAAATAAAACTCTAATGATACCACTTTGTAACATGCCATCCTGGGTTCCACACACCGGTGCCCCGTGTCAGTCTACCACATGACCTCAAGAACACCTCCCTGTATACTAGAGGCTACCAACTAGTAACTATGGTCCAATATCAATCATGGGGAGACTATACCCTTTTTTAACTGAGTAATAAGCCAAAATAAAATAAGAAACAACAATCTAATAACAATAACCAAACCCGTATCACAAGAACAAATAAGGAAAAACAATATCAAAACTGAACAGTAAATATGCCATTCCAAAGTGTTTGTCATGTTTTCAAATGAAAAATCAAAGGTAAAAACAATGAAAACACACAAGTGGGTCCTAAAACAAGTCTAGTTCCCTCATCCGTGCTCCATCCTAACTTAGTCACCTATCATAGGACCTTTTACCTTAACCTAGCCAGCAACCATGAAATCTATTCAGGTACCGACTAGGAAGCCTGAGTAGGGTGTGAGTAAAACTCAATAGGCCACTGAAAATGGCGTCTAAAATGATATCTAGTCAAAACAATGTATTAAATTGTATAAATAATAAATATCAGCAGAAAAGTAAACAATTTACACTTATGTAATTACTCTTTATTTAACCACATAAACCATTGGGTTCTCAAGGACACCCAAATGATATCATATATCTAAATTTCATTGTTAACATTCATAACTCATAACGGAATTCCATTTTTACCATTAATATTTATAATAATTGACAGAAATACCGTTTTAACCTTCATCATTTCATAATTGAATGTCATTGTTACCATTCATATTTAATAATACATGATTGAATGCCACTATTTCTATTCATCATTTCATAATTGAATGCAATTGTTACCATTCATATTTCACAATACATGACTTAAGGCCACTGTTACCATTCATCGTTTCATAATTGAATACCATTGTTACCATTAATATTTCATAATAAATGATTGAAGGCCATTGTTACCATTAATCATTTCATAATTGAATTCATTATTACCATTCATCATTTATGGTGACATTTGAATTATATTTTTACCATTCACCATTTCAAGTTATATATTTTACAAAATCACATTGATTAATTTACCAATTAATTAATCAATCTCAAAAAAATCCATATTCACATCATTCAATTTCTAATTCAATAATTAGTTCATCAAAAAAAATAACATTAATTAATTCCAAAATTAATTAATTACATTCATTCCATTAATTTATTGACCAATTAATTAATCACATAAATTTCAATACTAACTCAAAAATTAGTTTATCACATCAATCCCCTCAATAAATTCCCAAAATAATTAATCACATCAATCCTATGAATTAATTCACCAATTAATTAATCCCACCAATTTCATTACTAATTCAACAATTAGTTTTTCACAACAATAACCTTAATGAATTCCTAGATTAATTAAGCACATCAATCCCATTAATTAATCCACCATTTAATTAATCAAAATCCATAGTCCCATTAATCCCATAATTAATTTAACAATTAACTATCCCAATAAAACATCTCAATATATCTATAATGAATTCAAAAATTATTTATCCCAATTTAATAAATCTCTATTATTACTCAAATCCTGCAATTTAATATTCTATTAATTAATTCAACAATTAATTATTCCTGATTCGCAAACCCATAATTAATTAATTCACCATATTAATTAATTAAATTAAGAAACCAAATTTCTAAAAAACCCTAAAAATTATGAAATTAAATACCCATAATTAAAATCATAGCCATGGGATTTGAATAATAGACCACCTGCCTTATTTTGTTGATGAGAGAACGTCCAATGGAAATCACCAATTTGTGTGGCACAATAACATAGAATGAGATCTCTATCTTAAAAACTAATTCAATATCGAATATAAAGATCCCATAATCCTAGATATAGATCCAACGTGACCAAGGATAACCTCCTACTATAATACAAGGGAGATATGGTATATAATAGGAAAGCCACATGGGATTAGATCCTCTTACCGGGAGGGTTGAAGACCATCAATCTGGGCATTAGATCTTGATGAACAGAGGTTAGAATGTCTTGGAATATGTCCAAAAAGCTCCAAAATTGTGAAAACACATTAGGGTTCGATTTAGGTCCAAATATGGGTTAAAATAAGAGCTTAACTAATTTTAAAACTAATTTTTGGGGGAATAAAATATTGTAATCATGGTTTTCTACTCAGGGTGTATGATTTCCCCAAATCGTTCACCTCATTAGGGGGTGGATGGTTTCTCTGAATAAGGTGAATAGTTTGAAAAACCATGCACCAACCATGTGAATCCCCTCTATTTGGGTTTGCAAGGTTTTTTGGGCCAGGGCACAAGGTTTGGGAAAATAGTGTACCAATCGTGCACTTTCCCACATCCTTTCAAAATTTCCAATTTTCACCCAAACACACCCCGAGGGAAGACCAAATCAAAGAATGCTCAACCAAATTAAAATAATACCTAAAACGAGATTGAAAAATAAACCAAAAGGGTTGGGGTCTTACATAACAGGTCCTTCCCTAAAAAAAATCTCATGTGCTACCAAAGCATCATCACCCCTTGTTCTTTTTATCTCAAGGAATCCAAACATATTGACAGAGAAAATTTATGTGCATATTTTTTATCAAATAATGGGGAATTTTTACTATTTTTCAATTATAAACCCCGGGTATTTATATATTTTATTAAAATAATGGGTTATTTGAATTTTAGATTGAAAATAAGAAAAATTCTGAAAAGTGCATAATTTTAGATTTTGGACAGATTTTTACCACAAGGGTATTTTTTTCATTTATTAAAAAAATATAATTCCAAATTTAGTGATTCTATTTTTTTTAGAATCCTGATTTTATTTATTCCAAATTTATCTTCAGGACCTAGAGCTAATTCGAATATCCTATAGTCCTAAAATTTATTGAAGTTGGAAAGTTTTTTGGGAAGAGAGCATGGACCCCACCACTATAATGGAACCACATATCTACCTACACACCTTAAATTGAGGTTATTCCACTTGGAATATCACCAGGACACATAGGGACAGCTCTAAATAAAATTTGGGGATGTTTTGAAGTCATTAAATCTACCATTGAATATTATATTTTTGAAGGAAGCTTCGGGGAACCTGCATCTAGAAAAAAAACCTCCAATGAAAAATTCATAACGCATTCATCCAATTTCAAAATGTACATATACTTGGAGGGTGAATTACCAAAAAAAATATGAAAAACTTTGAATAAGGGGTCCACATGTGAATTTTTCATTTAATGGTCCAACAACGTGAAAACCTTCGGAGGACATCATTCTGCCTATAAAAGGAGGTCCTCGCCTACTTCCCAAATCATCAGCTCGACTCCCACAACCAAGAATGGATCCCACCAGCGAACAGGAAAATTCTTCTCTCCTATTCCCCCCCCCCTCATTTTTTCGTTTCATTTTATTTTTATTTTAGTTTTATTTTCAATTTTAATTCAAATTTATTTTTATTAATCCATGCATTTTTGTTTGTACAAACATTTTTCTCTATTTATCTTTATCTCTTTCTCTCTCTACCTTCTTCCACCCACTCCTCCAAGTAATATCATACTCTCAAAAATTAGAGGCTAATCACGATACTTGGCTTGGGTTGAGGTCAAGGTGTTCATGAATTTTCATTAACGTTTAATTAATTTTGTGGTAGATTTGAGTAGCATGATTAGGTGAGGTGAATGTCCCTGATGTGGTGACGGCCCCCCAATGTCATGAAACTCAAAGCAATTCTATTTAGGAAAATAATAGTGATTCAAACATGACATTTCATTTTTGAATTATCAAACAAAATTAGACACATATATGAAAATGATGATTCAATCCAAAACTGAACCCCAAAACCAAGTTCTTTATTCATTAACTCGTTTTGATTTCATTTTATGACAGTTTAGATTTTTCATATAAAAACACAAAAATATTTTCATCTTTTTCTTTAGATAATAAAAACAAAAAAAATGAGAGATTTTAGAGGAAATAGATGAAGTAAGTGAACTAAACTGAAAGGCTCCTCAAGAGAGATGATCCAAGGCAGCCACTATGTTGCACTATGAAAATTTTAATTGTTTTTTTCCATGCCCAGTGATAGGTGTACGTTAAAAATAGTGTCGTTGCGAGGAGCCAATCACTAGTTCATTTTTTTTACATCTTAGGTAGATTTCATTTTTTAAAAAAACTAAAAAAATATTTCCATGATGAATTCAAATGATTATTATTCAACATGGACTGAAAATTACTCACAGGTGCAAGAAAAATAAATAGAATACTTTGAGGAGGCCTTCCAACAAAGAGCTGATATTCTTATGATAATGTTCAAGTAGATGGAAAGAGGAATTGCAACATTGATCTCACCGAAAGACTTGATGGCGATGGTCAATGAACTCCAAATAGACATAAAAATATTTGAGGCCGAGAAGGAAGTTCCACTAGTCTTACCAGATTACATAGAAGACATCCATGAACTTGTGTCCAAACTCAAGGTGGAGGAACCTGACAACCTGGCTTCACCTTGCACCATCATAATCCAAGAGGAACTTATCACTAAGGTAGATATTGAAGCTGAACCAACTCAGGGAGTGGAACCTTTCTTTGACCCCATCTCTTCTGATTTTATTGAAACAGATTTTTACATCACTCCCTCTTGTTTGGATTATACAGAATCATACATTCTTTGCTATGACTTGGAAGAAGATGAAGAATATAGTGGAAATGCACCTGTTGAAGAACACATAGAGCTCCCTGATTTCAATGAACATGCATTGGTGGAGCCCAATCAAGAGATACTAGTAGCTAAGACTAAATAAATCATCAAGAGGCTTCTCTTCATGTATCCCCCATGATTCTAGCACTAAAAGTTGGAAAGAGGCATTGAAACATGGATCTCGCTGGAAGACTTTATGTTGATGGTCGATGAACTCCAAACAGACATAAAAATATTTGAGGCTGAGAAGAAAGTTCCACTAGTCTTCCCAGATTTCATAGAATACATCCATAGATTTGAGGCCAAACTTGAGGTAGAGGAACCTGACTACCTTCCTTGACCTTCCCCAATCAGACTCCAAGAGGCACTTACCACTGAGGCAGATATTGAAGTTAAACCAACTCAGGTAGTAGAGCATTTATTTGACCCCATCTCTTATAATTTTATTGAAACAGATTTGTACATCACTCCCTCTTTTTTGATTATAGAGAATCAAACGTTATTTACTATTCCTTGGAGAAAGATGAAGAATACAGTTGAAATGCACCTATTGAGGAACACATAGAGATCCCTGATTTCAATGATCATGCGTTAGAGGAGACCCATCAAGAGATCTAGGTAGCTGAGCCTATGGAAATCAAACAAGAGGCTGCTCTTCATGCAGCCCCCATGAAGCCATCACTAGAAGATAAGAAGGTTGCACAATTTGAAACCAAGGAAGAGGATGGTCCATACTTCATCATACCCCCACCATGAAAGCTGTACCTCATTGTGAAAGGGGATGATATGGTGTACTCTATCCATGGGGTCCTCCTCAAAAATAAAGATGTAGTGGATGCTGAGAAAAACCACATATGGTGGTTCATGTAAATAAATCCCCAACCACCATCAGATTTTGGATAACATCTGGTACTGCCTTCTAGAGGTAGTAAATATTCAGGTCCCTTTTAGGGGATCGTACCAAGATTTATCTTTAATTTCTTTCTAGGAATTTATATGTCAATTTCATTTATTAGAAGTAGTTTATCATGCAGCCCACCCCCTCTATCATTTTTTAGATTAAATGAAATTATTCTTATTCTTAATTGAGTTTTTTTCTTTTGTAGGTTCATAATGGTAGAAGGTAGCCCCAGACCATGAAGGGGATGGACTATGTTTCATGAAAAAAGGGAGTTCACTTTTAGTTTTTTATCTTATTAACACTGTACATTTTTATCCAAAAACTTTTTTTAAGCTTTAAATGTTTAAATTTCATGCCCACACTTGAATTTATGCCCTACATGACTTATCTAGAAGATATGAGTTTCTTAGGAATCCAGTGATATCATGTATTAGATATCAATGTTGATATGATTAAATTATTGAAATTAAGAATTTAATTTTTAAAATGAAGAATGAATATTGAAAAAATGACTCATGATTTGAACGAATTAATTAATTCATGTAAATGAAATTTCCCAATCATCTTTCATGCTTTGAATTTCTGAAGTTCATTTGAATTGATTTGTTATTATTTTTCATACCATGAGTGATTGTCCAATGTTATATTTCCCATTCCCAATATTATTTCTATACCAAGTACTTCCTATTTATCTTGAGCATATTTCTTGAGTGATCTTGGGAAATGTCACCAACCAGAACTTGTAATGGAACTTATCGAAGCTATGTCTGTGCAAAAACACATTAAAAATGATTGAGGCATCCTTTGAAAATCTAATTTTCCTAAATAAATCATTGTTACATCAATCATTATTTTAGACCATAGAGACTATGAATGACCTTTATAGGAATGAGCCATGTTTCAAGCCATTTTTATCAATTCCTACCCTACTCTTGGTATTTCCATGATATTTTAAAGTTGAAGTGTGGGTGTAAAGGGAATCATGGTCAATGGGATGATACACATTGTAAGGAAGAAGTGTGGGGGTTTTATTGTGGGAATTGTAAATGGTTGTAGAATCATTCATTATAATCTATTTTTTACCCCTCTTGAATTGAAAAAAATGACACAAACGACAAAAAGATCCAAAAAATAGAAAATTGGGTTGTGATTTGGGAGAACCAAAAATCCCCATTTTCCAGACTGATGATTTTATGATCGTTTGTGGTTAGGTGATGGATGTGAGGTTTGACCTAATCATAACATTTATAAATAGAAAAAAATGCAAAAAAATTAAAAAAATCAATATGGTGCATTAATCATTCATTGTGCTTTAAGTTGATCATGACAATACTTTGACTTTTGGGGGGAGTGGGTATTGCAACTTTGAAGGGGAGAATATCATTAAACTTTTGATATAATGCATTGTACTTAAGAGGTAAACCTCCTCCTTGAGACTTAATTTTTAAAACATCAAATCCTACCAACCTTAAGCCATATATTCATTTGAACCTTTATTGAAAAGTCCTAATTATTTTATGTGCCTTTTGTCTTTACAAAGTAGAGAAACTAGTTATTTTACAAGCTTATGGATAAGAAGCATGTTCTGGTGATATGAGAATAACTCTACTTGAATTGTATCATGAGTGATGAGAGAAAATAATCAAAAGTGAGATAAATCAATACTTGGAATGTTTAATAATAATGAATTAAGGAGCTTGAATAAATGAAAGGATAAGTTCCATCAAGTTTCAAAGGTGAAAAGTAAAATATGTGAATTATTTGTTTCATTGAAAAATGGGAAATTAAATTAATATTTTATTCAGATTTTTAAAATTTTTATTTCACATTGAAAATTGTTTGATTTTATTGATTTTGAATTTGAATATTGGTTACATTGGTGTTCTATGATTTCCATTTTGAGATTTTATGCTCGAGGAAAAGCATGGTTTAAGTTTGGGGGTATTTGACAGAGAAAATTTATGCGCATATTTTTTTATCAAATAATGAGTATTTTTTTACTATTTTTCAATGATAAAACCCATTTATTTAAATGTTTTATTAAAAAAATGGGTAATTTTAATTTTATATTGAAAATAAGAAAAATTGTGAAAAGTCCATAATTTTGGATTTTGGAGAGATTTTTACCACAAGGGTATTTTTTTCATTTCATAAAAAATATAATGGAAAATTTTGTGATTCATTTTTTTTAGCATCCTGTATTTATTTCTTCCAACTTTCCCTTCAGGACCTAGAGCTGATTCGAATATCTAGTAGTCCTAAAAATTCATTGAAGTTTGAAACTTTTCCAGGCGGATAGTGTGGACCCCACCACATTAACGGAACCACATCTCAGCCAACACACCTTAAATTGAGATGCTTCCACTGGTGATAGTCCAAGGACACATAAGGATGGATCTAAATCAAATTTGGTGAAGTTTTGATGTCATTAAATCTACCACTGGATGTTATATTTTTTAAGGAAGCTTCCTAGAACCTGCCTCCAAAAAAATAAACCACCAGTGTAAAATTCATAACTCATTTATACGGTTTCAAAATTCACTGATATGTGGAGGGTGAATGGAAAACAAATTTATTAACAAATTTTAAGAAGGTTTCCACACATGAATAATCCATTTAATGGGACAAAAACATGCAAACATTAGGAGGACATAATTATGCCTATAGAAGGAGGCCCTCGCCTCCTTTCCAAATCATCAGCTCGACACCCAATGCCAAAGAGGGATCCTGCCGTGGCACAGGCCTCTACTACTCTTCTCTCGTCCCCCATCATTTCTTCTTTTCATTTTATTTTTATTTTGGTTTTATTTTCAATTGAAATTCAAATTTTAGTTTTATTAATCCATGCATTGTGTTTCTCCTACCATTTTTCTTCATTTCTCTCTCCCTCTCTCTCTATATTCTTCCACCCACTCCACTAAGTAATCTCATACTCTCATAATTGAGAGTCTAATCATGGGACTTGGCTCGGGGTGAGGTCGAGGTGTTCATAAATTTTCTTTAAATTTTAATTAATTTGGGGTATATTTGATTAGCATGCTTGGGTGAGGTGAATGTTCCCGATGTGGTGACGCCACCCCAATAACATGAAACTCAAACTACTTCTATTCTAGAAAATAATAGTGATTCAAACATGAGGGTAAATTTTTTAATTATCAAACAAAATCAAACACTTATATGAAAATGATGATTGAATCCAAAACTGAACCCTAAAACCAAGTTCTTTATTCATTAACTCATTTTGTTTTAATTTTATGATAATTTAGATTTTTCATATAAAAAACACAAAAATATTGTCATAATTTCAATAAGATAATAAAAAGAATAAAATGATATATTTTAGAAGAAATATAATAAGTAAGTGAACCAAACTGAAAGGCTCCTCAAGAAAGATGACACGATTCTGCAACTATGTTGTACTAGGAAAAAGTCAATTGTTCTTGTCCACACCACGCGACAGGCGTACATCAAAATTAGCACCAATTCCAGGGAGCCAATCATTAGTTCATTTTTTGACATCTTAAGTAGAGTTCATTTTAAAAAAAACTAAAAATAAATCTTTCCATGATGAATTCAAATGATTATTATTCTACATGGACTGAAAATTAATCACAGGTGTAAGAGTAAGAAATAGAATACACTAAGGAGGCCTCCAATAATGAGTTGATACGCTTATGATAATGGTCAAGCAGATGGAAATAGGAATTTAAACATGGATCTCACCGAAAGACTTAATGGTGATGGTCGATCAATTCCAAATAGAAATAAAAATATTTGAGGCTGAGAAGGAAGTGCCACTAGTCTTCCCGGATTTCATAGAAGACATCCATGAACTTGAGGCCAAACTTGAGGTGGAGGAACCTAACTACCTACCTTCACCTTCCACCATATGAATCCAAGAGGCACTTACCAATGAGGTAGAGATTGAATCTGAACCAACTTAGGGAGTGGAACCTTTCATTGACCCCATCTCTTTTGATTTTATTGAAACAGATTTGTACATCACTCCCTCTTGTTTTGATTATACAGAATCATAAATTATTTTCTATTCTTTAGAGGTAGATGAAGAATACAGTGGTAATGCACCTATTGAGGAACACATAGAGATCCATGATTTCAATGAACATGAATTTGGGGATCCCAATAAAGAGATCCAGGTAACTAATTCTAAATAAATTATACAAGAGGATTCTCTTCATGTAGCCCCCATGATTCCATCATTGGAAGACAATAAGGTTTCACAAGTAGCGACCAAGGAAGAGGAAGGACCATACTTAATCCTACCACCACCATAAAAATTGTACCTTAGTGTGAAAGTGGAGGATATAGTATACTCTATCTATGGATTTCCCCACAAAAAGAAAGATGACGTGGCTTCTAAAAAAACGACATGTGGTGGTTCATTTGAAAGAATCCCCAACCACCATCAGACTTTGGATAACATCTGGTACTACCCTCTGGTGGTAGAAAAAATTCAGGGCCCGCATGGGGGATCTTACCAAGATTTATCTTTGTTTTATTTCTATGAATTTATATGTCTATTTAATTTCTTATAAGTAGTGAAGCTTGCAGTTGACTCCCTCTATATTTGTTGACCTTAAATGAAATGATCCTTATTCTTAATTGAGTTGTTTTCTTTCATAAAGTGTCAGCTTCTTGTAAAATGATTTCAATTTTTTGGTTCACTATAAAAAAACCATAAGGATTTTCTTATCCTTATTTTAATGGTTTCAACTGACCACAATCAGTTATGGATTTCAAGGACTTGTGATAAGAGGACCTTTCTAGTAAAACTCACTGAACTCACAGAGAGGAAGTCGGTGGAGTGGACAAGGGGATCTTTATGCCCGAAACCATTATAAAATAGATGTGTTCATTATTTCTATTTATCCACTATTTATATTACATATAATAGAAAACACTTCAAATATTCTTCAATCTCAAAGATAGTCAAAAGCCAAAATTGGTGAAAAATATTGAAAAGACCCAATTCACCCCCCCTCTTGTGTATATTTGTACTATTCTGACCTAACAATTGGTATCAGAGGTGAGGTTGTGTGAAAAAGCTCTAGAAAGATCAAAATAATATGTTCTATACAATCCATATGGTAATGAATGATCCAAAATAAGGTATGATTATGATCCATGCTCCATGTTTAAATGGTGAAAACTATGGATGTTAGAAATCACAAATGATCATCTATTTAAATAATCTTGGATTCAATGTTTATTAAAAGATCATCACTCCTTATGTGATTTCTGATAAACTAGAGACATGGTATGTCCCAACATATTCTGAATATTATACCAACTAAAAGGTAATGAATGTGGTCATATATTTTCTTGGACCTGATTAATTCAATCGATTATCACAATTCCCCAATTCCTATTAAATGTGGAATACAATAGTTGTCGAATATGAAAGAATTGATAACATCACATTGATAAGGTATATTACTAAAAACTAATGTTTGACACCTTTAGATTGTTTGATGGTGAACTTATCACTGAAATTAATGGATGATTAACAAATATTGTCAACTATATTACTGCCTTAGGATATCCCAACTTTCAATTAGATCAATCTCTAAAAGTACATAGAGTACTATATGAAAAATGGAATGGAACATCTATAGTTATTCGTCAATCAACACCTATCAAGAACTTTTCTAGGAAAGAATTAATTGGAACGTTGATGATTTATGAAGCATAAATGAATTTTGAAGTTAAATATCACATGATTCTACTAGAAAGTAAAAACACTTCCCCTAAGGTTACATATATGAACTATGAAAGAAAATAAAAATAATAAGTCAAAATAAAAAATTAAAATCCTTCAGACTTTAAAATGGAACTATCTCAGCAAGGCAAAAAATAGAAAATTATACAAGAAAAAAAGATGCTTCATAAAATCCATTAAGCAGGATGAAAAGGAACCAATAAAAGTAATTTTTTACAAATAAAAAATTGATGGGTCCCATCAGACCTAATTTCCCCCAATTAAAAGATGAAATAAATAGGAAAGAAAATAAATTTCAAAAGAATGTTGATTATGAGAATAAAGGAAAAAAGATCCATGAAACCTATGTGGAGTGTATCAAAAGACTCCAGCTGCTCTTCAAAATATGATTCATAAGAAGAGATGAAAAATCTAAAAGAAAATATGTGCTTTATAAATAAAGAAGCTGAAGAGATAAAAACTTATTATTCTTCTACATATGACTTTGATAGCTATTGAAATAGTAAATTGGCTGCTTACTATTCTATGATAGAAGAAAAATATGAATCTTTAATAAAGAATCATAAATCATTTAAAAATATTCATAATGTTTTTTAGGTGAAAGAGACACAATTCTAATGAAACGTCAAGATTTAATTGAAAATTTCAATTCATATACATCAAAATGTATTGATCGTGAAAAAAGGATTAATGAGTTGTATGATAAAGTAGAATATTATAAATGCTCTTCTAGTATTTTATAAAAATGAGAACATACTCTGAATGAGATTCTTGGAAATAATTTTATTAAAATAGAAATTTTGGGAATATGAAATAAGGGTGAAAAATCAGAATTATAAAAAAAATTATTTTGTGCCCAATTCAAATAATTCTACTTGCTATTATTGTGGAATAAAAGGTCCTTACACTAAAACTTTTATTTGAGAAATCCTAAAATTAGTGGTATTAAAAAGGATTTTGTATCCAAAAATATGTCTGAATCTATTACTAAAAAATTTGGAAAAATAAGGGACATTAGGATTCCCATTTTTTTTCATGGTGACATAGCTAGACCCAAAAAAATATGGGTACCAAAACAAACATATGTTTAAATTATTTTACAAGAGAAGGCCACAAGAACAAAAAAATTATATGGTATATGGATAGTGGGTGCTTCAAAAACATGATTTAATACTCTGAAAACTTTCATAAAATAACACAAATAGATGGGGATCTAGTCAATTTTAATGACAATGCAAAAGGAATGATTGTTGGAATTGGAACTGTTGGAGATCCAAAGAAAATTTCAATAAAAAGTTATTGTATGTAAAAGAGATAAATCACAACCAGATAAGTATTTATCAACATTGTGATGATGGATTTTGTTTTTATTTCTCTAAAAAATATTGCTCAAAATTTAAAGATAAACTGATTAAATTTAGAGCACCAAGAACTGAAAATGGATATACTTTGGATCCAAATTCCTTATGTAAATAGAAAGTGAACCATTTAACTGCTAAGAAAAATAATTCATGGAATTTGAATAGGATACCTATAAATTTCATTACTTATTATTTATATAAATTTTCTAGGAAAATATTAATTTTTTACTTTCCTAGTCTTAAATATGAAAATTACAGGTTCTATGATGCATTCCAAATCAGGAAACAAAACAAATCATCTTTCTAATCTATTAAAAAAATTAACAATTCTAAACCATTAGAAATTACCCATATGGATTTTTTTGTACTATATAGGGTATAAATTTTAGCTGTTAATTATATGTTTATGTTTTTTATAATGATTTTTCAATATTTACTAGGTGTATTTTATAAAACTCAAATAGAAGTATTCAATGTTTTCGAAAGATTTTTCAAAATTGTTCCAAATGAAAAATATTTTAAAATAATTTCATTAATAATTAATCGTGATAGAGAATTTGAGAATAATAATTTTAATTCTTTTTGAAAATTTTTTGGAATTAAACACACCTTATCTTCACCAAGAAAACCTCAAAAATGGTATTATTGAAAGAAGAAACAGAACTATTCAAGAAATAGAAAGGACTATATTAAATGAATACAATCTTTCAACCTATTTTTGGGCAGAATCTATAAGAAAAACTTTCTATATCATGAATAGACTTTTAATAAGACCAATTATTAATAATAAACCCTATGAACTCTTGAATATTATAAATCCTAAAGTAAAATACCTTAATGTATATGGATACAAGGTATATATCATGAATACTAAGAAAAACCTTGGTAAATTTGATCCAAAATCTAATAAAGGAACATTTCTATGTTATTCTTCTACTTCAAAAGCTTATAGAGTTCTTAATGAAAAGTCAAGGATTGTTGAAGAATCATTTCATGCAATTTTTGATGAAAATAAACCTTTTAATAAATATTAAGATCAAATAGATGATATTACTGACTCTCTAGACAATTTGAGACTTGATTCTCCTAAAACTATTTTTAAAAATAAAGAAAAAGAAATTTAGTCCAGTTCAAAAGAACATGAAACTAAAGAACCTAAAAGTGTATTACCTAGATGTTATAGAATCATAAATAACCATCCCTTAGAAACTGTAATATGAAATCTAGATATTGGATTTAGGACTAGAAGAAATGTAAGAAACCTGGTTGAATTTTCCACCCTTCTATTTTAGTTAGAACTTAAGTCTATTGAAGAATCTTTAGAATATGAGAGTTGGATGTTATCCATGTAAGAAGAGCTAAACAAATTTAGAATAAATGAAGTCTGGGATTTATTATAAAGACAATATGATTATCCGGTAATATGAAATAAATGAATCATTATAATTAAATATTATTATCAATAGATAATAACCAAAAATAAAGATACATTAGTAGCAAAAGGATATAATCTGGAATAAGGTATAGATTATGGTGAAATATTTTCACCAATAGCTAGATTAGAATCCATTATAATCCATTTAGCTTATGCATATCATATGAATTTTAAATTATATTATATGGATGTTAAATATACTTTTTAAAATGGATATTTAATGGATAAATTTTATGTTGAACACCCACTAGGTTTTGAAAATCCACATAAACCAAATTCTATTTTTAAACTTACTAAATCTCTTTATGGCCATAAATAAACATATAGAGCATGGTATAAAATATTAATCTATTTTTATTGAAAAATATATTTTATGTGGGATTAGTGGATCTGACTCTTTTTAAGAGAACAATTTTTTCTAATCTTCTATTGGTAAAAATTTATGTTGATGATGTTATTCTTCGTTCAAAAAACAAAAAAAATGTAATGATTTCTATAATCTAATGAAAAAAAAGAATTTGAAATGAGTATGATATGAGAATTTAATTTCTTTTTAGGATTTAAGAATTATCAAAAAGATTTTGGAAATATTTTAAATCAAAGTAAATATATTATTGATCTATTGAAAAATTATGGACTTGAAAATAGTAAGACCTACATAACTCCCATGTATACCAATATAAAATATGATTGGATAAAGCTGGAAAACCAATTTACAACAAATTATATAGAGGTATAATTAAAAGTTTGTTGTATCTTACTGCTAGCAGACCAGAAATAAGGTTTTCTATATGTCTATGTGCTAGATTTCAGTCAAACCCAAAATAATGAATCTTATTTCTGTTAAAATAGTTTTAAGATATTTAAAAGGAACTATTTTTTAATATCTTCTATATCGAAAAACCAATAATTTTAATTTAATTTCATATTTAGATGGTGAATTTGTAGGATGTATATTATATAGAAAAATCAACTCTAGAACCTATCATTTTGTAGGAAAATATTGAGTATCATGGTCAAGTAAGAATCAACATTTAGTTTCTCTATCAATAGCTGAGGTAGAATATGTACCTATAGGTCGTTGTTGTGCACAATGTTTGTAAACTAAACATGCTTTACTAGATTATGGACTAAATATTAATAATATACCTATTTTATGTGATAATAATAGTGTAATAAATATTTCGAAAAATCCTATAAGTCATTCTAGGAATAATTATATAGATAGAAGGAATCATTTTCTATGATATCATGTTCTCAAAAAGTATATATCATTATAATTTATAAGAAAACATATATTAGATGATATTTTTACTAAAAAACTTCCCTCTTCTTGTTTTGATATTATTATGTGGGTGAGGATTATTTTATTTTAAATAAATTATTATTAATTAATTTTAATTTATTAATTTTTCTGTCAGTTATTTATTTAGAAATTTTAAATTTTTTGGTTTTAATATTTATCTTGATTTTAATTTTAAAACCATGTATTTTCAAATTAAAAATAATGATTACCTTCTCAATCACCTCCAAATCAAACCTCACCACCTAAACTGTCAGACTTCCGCTCTCATTCCTCACCTTCATGATACTTTGGATTACAGAGCATCTCTTGTTTTATTTTTCTAAAACCATAACCATCAAACCATCAATCCTCAAACCTTTGGAAATGGATTCTTTAGGCTTTCTTGATGAATCTTATTTGAATGATATTTTCCTCCAAGTAAAGTATCGAAACGTTATTCAAAGAAAGTTAATTGATTTTGATTATATAAATAAAAAAAATCTACTATTGAAAAATACTATGAGTTTTCAATGTTTGGAATTTATTTTTTGAGATGGTAATTCACCTATGTTATATGAAGTTTTAGTAAAATAGTTTTTTTGAAATGATTCATTCAGTTTTGGAGATGATGAATATATTTTTTTCTCTAAGATTGACCATTATGAATTTTCTATTTCTTACTTGCAAATAGCTAGGATATTAGGTTTTCCCCAGGAGGGGGAATCTCATTTTTATTTAAGAAATATTGGAGATGAGAATTTTAAGTCAGAGGATATAATTTTTTCTCTATTTAGAACTTGAAATGTCAAGAATATGATTACTAAATACCTTACTTCTAATCAAAAGGTCTTAATAAAGTTTATTCAATATAGACGTGTGCCAAGTATGGCTAAGTTAAAAAAAAATAGTATCAAGATATGTATATTCTATTCATTTTACTGAACAATATTAAGTTGAATTTCAGTTTCTATATGATGAATTATTTTAATCACTACTGTTATAAATAATCGATATTGGGTTTCTTTATTTATGGAAGGATTCTTTTTCATTTGTTATTCTGACTTGGAAAATTTTAGAACATCTCATCAGGATTGAGATTTTATCATAATAACTTTTGAATGATGGAACTGTAAGGAATTTGGGATACTTATAGAGTAAGTCCAGTAGTATTATTTTACTTATTGTAGTATAAGAACAAAAAATTATGATGGCCACTGCTCCAGGGGAGTAGAGGATTGTACCATCAATTGATTTTTTGATACCCAGGCTTGAAGAAGAAGAAACTGAACCCAAATATTATTAATCTTATATTCATCAAAGGAGAATAATTTCAATATTTATTTCTAATAATGAAATATAAAATGAAGAAATAGTTGGGCGTGTGGTTCAATTGGTTGAGAATGTTGTGCAAGTGCTCAAGGGGAAAATCGATTTAGAGAAGCTGCCCTAATTTCTAGTAGAGCCACACCTACTGATTTATCTCTTGTTATTTATTATTATATAGATGATGAGGTATCTGGATTGAGAGGAAGCATATAATTTGAGGAATAATATCCAAGACCCTCTATAGGGAAGCTGGAAATCATTCCATAGCACTTTCTAACGAGTCTTATGTCTCCCTTGAATGGAGATACAGAAGCTCTAATTCAAAATTCAATCTTCTTGTCTCTATGAAAAGATTTGAATCTTTAAAAGAATAAAGTTGAAGAATTAATAAGTTTTACTATTTCTATATATGAGTTTGAATATCTTTATACTGAATTGGGATATATTCTATAATGTTTTATTTCTATGGGATATGTTGAATATTTTATCAGGACTTTAGTTATAGAAATAATAAAATTTAAAGGATAAATCTCTGAAGAAATCATATTTTGATGAGTTGAAGAAAATATTGGGAAGAGAGTTTCATATATCAAAGTAATTCATAATTCATCAAACACTTCAAAACAAACATCTCTAGATTTGATCAGAATATTTGAAGCTATAACTTCAGTGTAATTATTATTTTCAATGAAAGACTTTACACTCTTTAGTGTGACAGTACTCCTTTGAATGTTCTCTTAAAAAATCAAAGACATTTGATAAATCACATAACTATAATGATTTTTGGTTAGGCTAGTTTATCATCAAGTGAGAGAATAAACTGAATGATTTTATTTAGTATAAAGAATAAGTTAATGATTTTTTTAAAGTAAATTTGGTTTTGAGATTAAGGATTGATCAAGATTCTATAAAGATTCTACAATAATGAATATAAGTTTTAAACAATAATTTTTAGAGTTTTTTGGTGAAGCTGAATGATATTCATGGTGTTGTTCAGTCAATTCCTCATCTTGTTGCATCCTCTCCTAGTGACAATTAAAATCAAGCCAATCAATATGACTCAATTATGTCCTTTCAAAACATTTCTTCAATTTATTTTTGAATGCACTCATATTTTAGAAACCATCAGATTTGAAATTAAATTTACATTACTTTAAATTATCTATATATCTAAGAGTTTTATATCAATTTTTAATTTTATTGTTTCATTATTTATGTCTAATTTTACACTACCATAAAACATTTTCATCTTTTTCTAACCAATACACAATAAAAAAAATTTATTGTTATGTAAGAAATTTAAATGAGTTTTAATCCTTTTTTATCTTTTTTTTATATCACAAAAAGGGAGAGATAATTGGGTAAAAAAATGTATCTATCTTTATTTCATCAAAATAATACTATGAAACTAAAATAATACTATGAAAATTTAATTTTCAAAATGAAAATTATTTCATTTAAAATATTATTTTAGTAGTTCTTATAATTCCTATATTTTCTAAAATATGTTATGGGCTTTGTTATCGTCAAAAAGTGGGAGATTTTTGGGCTTGTATATTCTTAAAAATATTCTATAAATCTTATTGATTTTGATGATCACAAATACCCATGTTTGTTTTACTAATGATATTACATTATGTGAGTTTCAATAAATTAATATTGTTTATAATATTTATTATAGGATTATATTAATGTTATTAATCCTAAGGGAATATTTGTTAAAACATTTTAAAAGCATTTTAGTGTTTTTCGGAAACATTGTTCATACCCCACATTGATAGGAATAACATAAGGAATGAACCCTAAATTTAAAAAATCGCATATGAAGTTCATATCCTACATTGACGGAAAGTATGGAACACCATACCAACACTGAACAGTTAACATATGGATCGGAAAAACTACGTTCTGTGAATAAAAGTATGGATTATCATCCCTAAATTTAAATAAATGTATGGAATGTCAATCCAGCATTGAATTCTAGAATATTTGTTCAGAACCTAAATTCATAAAATAAACGTATGGTTAATAAAACATACACTAAAAGGATGAATGTTTATATTATCATTCCAATATTACTTTTGATCCATATATTCTGCACAGTTGAAAGTATGGTTCAAGAACCCTACACTATACAAAGGAACCCTACGCTACGCAAAGGAACACTGTGTTATGAAAAGGAACCCTATGCTATGAAAAGGAACCATATTCTATAAAAAGGAACCCTATGTTATAGAGTTGAACCCTATATTGGTCTATTAAAAATAGATGACTTTCAATACACAATTTAATATGAATTTTCTACAATAGTATTGATGGAATTAAAATATTGATTGAAAGATATATTATTAATAATTCAAAGGCTCATTATGATTGATTCGAAGAACCATAATAATTGGTCAAAATCACTCCTATTCCTAAGGGAAAATAAAACTCCCCTGTATGATTTCAAATTTAAATATATGTGATCTTTCAGACGAATTTCTTGGATATTGATTACTGAACCAAGATGTCTTCTCTTTATATATTCTATTGAAATTTATTTTTAAATAATATATATGAATAATTACTTATGAATATCTTTTAAATATATTACTACAGCAAAGAATGATAGAATTTTTGTTTTATAAAATAGGATAAACTTTGGAGATATATTATTCAAGCTTTATACTATTGTGAAACCGTTTCTTGTTTGTTGATACTTTTACTAAAGATCATATGAAACTGGGATCTATTAAGAGTTATTCATTCTTCAATATGTTCATTTCTAAAGAAGAAGATCCATATTATGTTTGTTGATGTTGTAACTATGAAGTACAACCCGAACCATCAATAAATCAAACTCTTTTGATTTATTGGAGTTTCAACTCTTCGTAATCAGTTGTAAAGTGTTAGATAATTGTACTAAGCTATATATTTTTTGGTTTAATATAAATGAACCATAAGTATCTGTTTAGAATTTTTGTTAAGGTGTAAATATCCTACACTCAGTTGTGGATTTGAAGGTCTTTTGATAAGAGGGACTCTCTAGTGAAATTCACCAAACTCACCGAGAGAGAACCAGTGGAGTGGAATAGGGGATCTTTGTGCCTCGAACCACTATAAATTTGATTTGTTCATTATTTATGTTTATCCACCACTCATATTACATACATAATAAAATGTTGCATATCTGTGTAAATTGCAAAGAGAGTCAAAATCCAAAATCATTAAAAATTATCAAAAAGACACAATTCACCCCCTCTTATGTATATTTATATTATTTTGACCTAATAGTACCCCTTTTGCATCTTTAAAAAATACCAAAACATACACATACACCTTTCAGAAATAAAATTACTTACAACTCAACTTACACCTCTAATGGGTCACCCTAGAGGGTCAAACGACACCAAGTCCTTAAACTGTAGTTATGTCAAGAAGGTCACTAGGAACTCTCACCTAGCCCAAAAAAGTAAAGTCTCATGAAAAATCACTATGTAGAGCCTCATTGGTCAATAAAAACTCATATAAGTACATAACTTATGATTCATTTAGCATGCTCTTGTTTCAATGCTAGTCAACATAAATATACCAAAACGTCCATCTCAATGGTCTCACACATGAAGGAAATCATAGTACAACCAACCACCCACAACTAGAGAACCCATAATCTTCACGTATCTTCACATTAGACCGATCCATGTTGGAAGAGGCCACATAAACAAATTTGAAAAAAAAACCACTCACAAGGGTCCAATAATCATACACCTATACTATGCTAACCTACTATGATCATTGCACCTAATGTATACAAGAATATCATTATATTCCTCGTCATTGAGCGCCTCATCGTAGATACGTATAACTTGTCATAATAAATAGATATATAAACACATTATCCCATTTGAGTATAATTCCACCAAGTGATTATTTATTAAAATTTCATATCAGTGGTTTTTGATACTTTAAACAACCAAACTTTGGTCGTCGGTAAAATCACACACTTAGAGGATTATAACATGAAGATCATATGTTCCTAAAATGATGCATGAGATGGTTTTTTTTCTCTATAGGTAAAACACAAAAGTTAACACATTAGACTCCTTCCAGTGGCCCAAGATCCAAAAATAAATCAAAACATAGAAAATACAGACTATATGTGTGTTGCTCGAAGTAAAAATTAAATTAAATAATAACACCAAAATTAAAAATAGAAATCCAAGCCCTAGTAACTGATAATTCCTACCAAAATATGTGTTCATGATGCACTTTCATAATATCGATCAAAATCTCTAACACATCCCAATATTTCCAGTCTACCAAAACCTAAATAGAAAATTGTAAATTAAACACCCTTTGACACCACTTTGTAATATCTCAACTCAAAATTCACTGAGTTGGAGCCCCGAGACATTTCACCGCATGACCTTAGGCATTCCTCCTTATATTAAATAGGCTTATAACTAGAAATGTGGTAAAGTGAAGGGACTATACCCCCATAATAGTGTGACTAATAAAAATATAAATAATCAATCACAATGCACCTCAGAGTACATCTAGGAATAAATAGAGGGTAACATATCAAAATAAACTATAATTTAAAGAAATTTAATATTCTATGGTTTTATAATTGATGAAATACAATAAGTCATGAATAGACATAACACCAATACAACATACCAACCACTGTTCCATTTACATTACATTTTAGAGTAAAATAAAAAACAATAAAAATGGTTCTAGTGCATCTCCATGTTAAACCTCATCTAGTCTCTTGAAACCATCCATGTTATCCCACCCAATAATGTAAAACGTCACATGAGCCCCATCCCAAAATCTATGTCTACAACAAACATATGAGAGCTTATCGTGTACTCATTTATAGTGGCGTCCTGAGTAGGGTGTGATTAGAACTTAGTATTCCACCACCAATGGTTTCTAAAGAAATATAATAGTTGGTACAATAGTGCATGTAGATAAATGGTGGAGTAAATAAATAATAAAAAAAGATACATCTCAAAATAAATAACAGCTTATTTAGTAACCCATTGGACCTTGGTTTCTGAAGAGAGGCCTTGGCCATCCATGAACGAGTTGACCAAATCCAGTCATCTGAGTCATGAATCTTAAGGTGAAACCTACTTTAATATTTACCAGATACTATATCTATCCAGATCATCTTCATGACACCTAACCCCTGTATCAAAATAAATCGTGCCTAAAACCTCAGTCTAGCACAAAAAACATGACCGAAAACTATTATTACTGATACTGAGTATTATAAACAATATCATAACCAATGATTAACGAATTTTAGGATCAACTCTCTCAACCTAGGATGCGTAGTGCCCTATCAGTGACCTGGATCCATAAATCATATAAATAATACCTACAACATCAGTCCATCTTCTACACATATATCAAAACACTAGTGCTGAGAGAATTAGTCTGGCACCAAAACCATGTATGTATAGCATTATTCCACTATCCATTCCTTATAGTATACTAGTGTTCCTAGAGAATTATTCTAGCACATAAATAATACAACATACTATCAGTTTCTAGAGCCTCAGTCTGAATCCTATTTCATATTGTATACTAATTGTGCCTAGATAATCAAAGTATCACCTAAAACGTATATTTTACTACTGGTTCCTATAAAATCTGTCTGGAACCCCAAAAACATTTCATCATTTCTCAATTACTAAGGTTCAATTTCTTGACCTTTCGAAACATATGAAAAGAAAAGGGAACCCATTTTAAACCATCGTCATTCACCAAGGTCCCTATTTTCCTTTAATATAAAAAATTCCAAATCCTTTATTTTCATAAAAACCATTAAGAGATACATCATGATATTTAACCAAGTGGTGACCACAAGCCCATTTCCACTAAAATTTTGAAACCAAGTTATAAACTGATTTATATATAACTATGTGGAAGTCAATTACTCATTTTTAAAACAAGAAACACTTCAAAACATAGCTTCCTGCCCCCCTTGAAACCCAAAATAGGTTTAAAACCAAAAACACATGGAAAGTAATTTTAATTGTCACATGGGACTCACATAAGATCTTAAAACATAAAAATTTTCTAATTAATCCTTTAAAAAATTCATAAAATAGTTATCCCCAAGTCCATCCAAGTATCCCTTAAACATTCAATCAAGACAACCAATGAGATCAGCTAAGTTAATCTCATAACCCACTTAATTTACCTGTTACAACCCCACTTTACCATTTTAATTAAATGGTTCACCCTATGGGTGGTTATAGGTTTTGTCTTATAAACACCAACAGATATGATGGGTTTCATGAAAGGATAAGGTATAAATTTGAGGTCCCAAAACCATTTACATAAACAAGGAAATTAAACTCACCAAACATGGGCTTTAAGAAACAGAAAACTTACACATGTGAATAAAATTGACAACACTATTGGTAAAACTCTTAGATCACCTACCTCATCAAAAAATATTTCCATAACATTCCCAAAGCCCGATAGACTTGCCAAGGCCCACCCAAATTACTCATCATCTACTTGAGCCCATCTTGAACATAAAATCTCTAACCTAATTCCATGAAACAAAAAACATAATTAATTATAAAAATTATAATTAACTTATCAATTAAACTTCAACTCATAAAAATGTCAAAAAATTCACTAGGTTATCATGCCACACTGAAACCGAATCCAAAAACTCACTAAAGACCCTTGGTTAAACCCTAACCACATTTTGGGAAAAATACATAAGAATTGATGCCATTTACAAGGCTAATAAGAAACCAATTTTATATAAAACCTAATAAAATTCACCAAGAACAAATACCTTAATGAAATGTTAAGAAATGTTGTCCAGAAGTAATCTTGGGATATCCTCTATGCAATCCAACCACATAACCTAGGATAAATAGAAAATTTCACCATGCTCTAGTGGGATCGTCAATAATACTTAAACTGATGAACTCTAAAATTATAGAGAAGGAAGGGGAAGTGGAAAAGAATTCACTAGAGGAGAATAACTCACCTAATGGGGGAGGAAAAGGTAGGAGTTGTCTAAATACCTCAGAGGGGATTTTGGTAAAATTTATATTTCAATGAATTCCTAGGCTGTATCATGGTTTGGTCATACAGTTAGAAAAAATACGCACCAACTATTCACCTCTACTGCTGAACACCTCATTCCATAGATGGGTATTTCACATAGATAGTCAAACTATGTTCCAACTGTATTATCAACACAGCCTCCCCTCTATAACAAGGAACATGGTTTTTCTAAAACCATGTGCTAGAAATGTAGCATGACCTATTCTCTCCATCACCACACATAGTTTCCCATTTTTGGCCCATATGGTTTACCCCAAACCATGAATTAACCATTAAACGCAACTATTCTTAGTTCAAAATGTTGTACCTCTCGAACCCCTCGTGGTTTTATTTTCATGATCACAATCACCCTCTTGTTTTTCTAATATTGTTTTAAGTGTTTTTGGATGATAGGCATGATTTCAGGTGGCCAAGGAATTGGGCCAAGAAAGCAACAAGGCAAAGTGGACTGAAATTCAGTCCACCGGCCAACCGATGGAAGATCACCGGCCAGCCGATGGAGGCCTGGACAGAAGGAATCCCTCTGTCCAAACCACCGGCCAACCGGTGTCACACCAGCGGCCAGCCGGTGGCACCCAGCCCAAACAGTGGAAGCTACTGCCTCATCACCGGCCAACCGGTGGCCTCAGCACCGGTCAGCCGGTGGCACCTGCACAGAAGAGGAAGCTACTTCCTTACCACTGGCCAACCGGTGGCCTCAGCACCGGCCAGCCAGTGGAGCCTAAGCCCGAAGGCCTCTCCATTTTGCACACACCGGCCAACCGGTGGCTCAGCACCGGTCAGCCGGTGGAGCCAGTCAAACTAGCCGTTGGGCTTTTGACCAGCCTGTCCACTTGGCCTCCAACGGCTCCGAAGCCTTTTCCAACGGCTCCAAAGAACTCCAAAGGCCATATGAGGGTTTCCCCTCTATAAATAAAGGACTAGGAAGCCCCGGAAACATAACCAAGTCATACGGAAGCCAAAGGACATATTTTACATCATTTGGCGAACCTCCGGCGGACTTCCTCCAAGGTACCCCAATTGCTCCAACTCAATTCCACATCCAAGGAGCATCACCATAGAAGCTTGGGAGTGCACGTCTTCAACTCCAATCATCCATTGGCGCCCAAGGCTTCTCTCCAATTACGGTTTTTCTTGTTTATCATTTTTGAGCATCAAATTGGGTTTGTGCCTACAAACCCCATCCCTTTCTCATCTCCCTTTCTTTTGGGTTTTCACACCACCTTTAAGATGTGAAGAGGTTAGTCAAGCCTTTCCTTTTAAAAGGCTTGAGTCAAAGGTGAGCTAGCCTTCACCCGTAAAAAGGCTAGTGGGTTTCTTGCTCAAACCATTAAAAAGCAAGCTGTAATAGGTGAGCTAGCCTTCACCTGTAAAAAGGCGAGTGGGTTTCTTGCTACAACCATTGAAAAGCAAGCGGTAGAATCTCTCAACGGTTGAGTTGGGAGTGGAGACATAGGCCGGGTTTTTGGCCGAACTCCGTTATCAATTCTTGTGTCTTGCCTCTTTATTTCCGCTGCACTTTCACTTTGATTTTAATTTGTGAATTTTTTTTTAAAAGGCAATTCACCCCCCCTCTTGCCATCACTCCCCTTTTTCTCCGCCTAACAATTGGTATCAGAGGCAAAATTTGAGTAATACCCTAACCGGTTTCAAATTTAAGATCCATTGTGATGGCATCATCCTCTTTCGCCCCCGAAGGCTTTTCTTTGGGTCGTGCTCCATTTTTTGATGGAACCGACTACACTTATTGGAAAACCCGCATGACCACTTTTCTTAGAATCATAGGATATCCCATTTATAAAATTGTCATGAAAGGTTACACTCTCTCTTCCCCCGATGAATCCAAATGTACTCAAGCCGACATTAAGAATTTCGAGCTTGATGGAAAAGCCATGAACGCTCTACATTGCGGCCTTGATCGTAATGATTTCAATCGAGTTTCCACATGCACCTCATCACATGAAATCTGGAAACTATTGGAGGTTACCCATGAGGGGACCAACAAAGTCAAGGATACTCGATTGGACATGTTTCGTCAAGATTTTGAGTCATTTACTATGCATCCATCCGAATCTATTACTGAAATGTTTACGCGTTTTACTGATGTTTGCAATGGGAGAAAGTCCCTTGGTGATGATGTTTCTGCAGAAACGATGGTCAAGAAGATCCTATGAATCCTACCAAGCTCATGGGCTCCAAAGGTGACGGCAATCCAAGAAGCAAAGGACATCAAGAACATGCCGGTCGAAGAGCTCATCGGATCCCTCATGACTTATGAGATCACCATGAGGAGGCAAGCTGAAAAGGAAGGCAAACCGATCAAAACTCCAAAGAACATCGCCTTCAAGGTACAAAAAGAAGAAAGCTCCTCCTCCTCATCTTCTTCCTCTTCAAGCGGCGATTCCGAAATGGAGAATCTTGCCCGCAAAATGCACAAGTTCATGAAGAAGCACAAGAAGAAGAAATCCCGCAAGGCTCAACCCAACGAAAAATCCGAGCCCAAGGTAAAATGTTACGGGTGTGGCGAGAAAGGCCATTACAAGCCCGATTGCCCACTCAACAAGAAAAAGGCCAAACAAAAGGAGAAGAAGAAGGCTTTCAAGGCCACATGGAGTGATAGCTCCACATCATCCTCCTCCTCCTCCTCAAGCGACAACGGTAACAAATTCCTAATGGCATTTCATGAGGTAACTTCTTCCGACTCCTCATCCTCTTGTTCTTCAAATTCAAATTCTTTCAATCACATGTCTTATGAGGATCTCCAACATGCGTGCGATCAATTGGAGGAAGGTTTTCACGAACTTTCTTCCAAATTTGTTGCATTAAAAAAGAATTTCAAAAAACTCTCTTCCGAAAAAGAACAACTTCTCAAAGAGAAGGAAGAGTTGACCCTCAAAATCCAAAACTTTCCCGATGTTGATTCCATGGAATCAACCATCAAAGATTTAAGGGAATCCCTAGCTAAGTTCACCCAAGGGGAACAAAATCTGACCAAACTCTTAGGTTCCCAACGTGTTTCTAGAACCACCCAAGGGCTTGGATATTCCAAGCAAGATTCCTCTTCCCATGCACCTACTATTTTTGCAAGGGGGAGCTCTCAATTTAAATTTTGTAATTATTGCAAAAAACTCGGGCACTTAATTTATGAGTGCAATTGCAAAAATGCCCGGTATGGCCGCCCCAAAAGTATTTTCTTTAGCGATGAATTTTATAAGAGAAGACCTGCCACTAGACAAGTGTGGATTGAAAAATCCCTCTTAGCGAGTCTCTCCGGGCCAAAATTTGTCTCGGTTTGATAATCCTCTCCCCGGTGATTTGTTGTTTTTATTTAGGGGGAGTTAGGATCGTTTAAGCCCTTTTGATTTCATTTTCAAAATTTTCGATTCAAACTTTCAATTTCAAAACTTGGTTTCAAATTTTTTAAATTGTTATTCAATTTTTCGATTCAAAACTTTCAATTCAAATTGTTATTCATTTTTTCATTCAACACTTTCATTTCAAATTTTTGATTCAAAACTTTCAATTCAAATTTCAAAAATTTCAACTGGTTTAAAATTTCCATCTTGTTTTTCAAATTTTCCCTCAATAAAGTCTTATGCCCCGTGCTATTTTGATAATCACAAAGGGGGAGAAATTCTTGGTTGATTAGGGGAGAAATCTTTTAAAGCATGCTTTTCATTTCATTTTCTACATTGTTTGTTTTGGTGATTGTGATCATCAAAATAGGGGGAGATTGTTGTACCTCTCGAACCCCTCGTGGTTTTATTTTCATTATCACAATCACCCTCTTGTTTTTTTAATATTGTTTTAAGTGTTTTTGGATGATAGGCATGATTTCAGGTGGCCAAGGAATTGGCCCAAGAAAGAAACAAGGCAAAGTGGACTGAAATTCAGTCCACCGGCCAACCGATGGAAGATCACCGGCCAGCCGATGGAGGCCTGGACAGAAGGAATCCCTCTGTCCAGACCACCGGCCAACCGGTGTCACACCAGCGGCCAACCGGTGGCACCCAGCCCAAACAGTGGAAGCTATTGCCTCATCACCGGCCAACCGGTGGCCTCAGCACCGGTCAGCCGGTGGCACCTGCACAGAAGAGGAAGCTACTGCCTTACCACTGGCCAACCGGTGGCCTCAGCACCGGCCAGCCGGTGGAGCCTAAGCCCGAAGGCCTCTCCATTTTGCACACACCGGCCAACCGGTGGCTCAGCACCGGTCAGCCGGTGGAGCCAGTCAAACTAGCCGTTGGGCTTTTGACCAGCCTGTCCACTTGGCCTCCAACGGCTTCGAAGCCTTTTCCAACGGCTCCGAAGACCTCCAAAGGCCATATGAGGGTTTCCCCTCTATAAATAAAGGACTAGGAAGCCCCGGAAACATAACCAAGCCATACGGAAGCCAACGGACATATTTTACATCATTTGGCGAACCTCCGGCGGACTTCCTCCAAGGAACCCCAATTGCTCCAACTCAATTCCACATCCAAGGAGCATCACCATAGAAGCTTGGGAGTGCACGTCTTCAACTCCAATCATCCATTAGCGCCCAAGGCTTCTCTCCAATTACGGTTTTTCTTGTTTATCATTTTTGAGCATCAAATTGGGTTTGTGCCTACAAACCCCATCCCTTTCTCATCTCCCTTTCTTTTGGGTTTTCACACCACCTTTAAGGTGTGAAGAGGTTAGTCAAGCCTTTCCTTTTAAAAGTCTTGAGTCAAAGGTGAGCTAGCCTTCACCCGTAAAAAGGCTAGTGGGTTTCTTGCTCAAACCATTAAAAAGCAAGCTGTAATAGGTGAGCTAGCCTTCACCTGTAAAGAGGATAGTGGGTTTCTTGCTACAACCATTGAAAAGAAAGCGGTAGAATCTCTCAACGGTTGAGTTGGGAGCGGAGCCGTAGGCCGGGTTTTTGGCCGAACTCCGTTATCAATTCTTGTGTCTTGCCTCTTTATTTCCGCTGCACTTTCACTTTGATTTTAATTTGTGAATTTTTTTTAAAAGGCAATTCACCCCCCCCTCTTGCCATCACTCCCCTTGTTCTCCGCCTAACACAAAATAATCTTAAAACCCTCTGATCATCAAGGTCTCACACGATTTCTTCTAGACTGTGCACACCAAACTGTGAACCTTGGACAAAAAAAACTGCAAAACTCATAAAACATAACCTAAATCCTCCAAAGATCATCTGAACACCTACTTTACATCCATGCATAATTCCTTATCTCAAAACATCACTTTTAAGCATTCAAAATATCATAATTACATTTCAAGCCCTATTTCTAAATTTTACCCATCTAGTAAATAAAAATTCAAATTCCTTCTGAAATTTTCAACCCATATCAATTTGGGATCTTATATACAAAACCAAGAACATATTTTTTCCTCAAATAGTGTGGAAAGGAATACTAATAAAAAGGAAACCTAGATATATGGACCTTAATAAAACACTAGAAACAAGCATCCTTACATTCATCATTATAATGGGTAAGCCTAGATTCAACCTATTCTATCATCTTAGTTCTATCCCTGACACCATCATGCACATCACCGTGCATCTAATCGTCATATGTGTCAACTAATGCGACAAACTTGGGGCCTCCCTTCCCATATTTCATCACCCATCATAGGCTCATATCACATCGCATATCAAGGCTCACATCTAGAGAAACATAGAAGGCAACAAACAACCATCAAGGTCAATAAAGAAACAAGTCCCCAAAATAAGGCATTTGGCCTCTACAGGAAAACATGAACTCTTATTCCCAAACACAAGGCATTTATACTTAAAAAGAAATAATGATTACTTGTACCTAAAAATTTATCTTTAAAAATGACTATTTTTTATTTTACCTTGAATTAACTGATTCAATTACCATATATTAAAACTACAGGTAACCTAAGTCATTAGATATAATATTCTATCAAAATTATAAACCAATATTATGAGTATATATTCTAATTTCATTAAAAATAATGAATAAAACTTTCCATTATCATGCCTTTCTATTATTATCCACAATAAGAATTAACACCTTCAAGTTATTTAGCCACTTTTATTAACACAAAGAAGAACAACATTAATTAAACATGAACTATGCATCATTTTTATTACCATAAAATTACAAGAATCTTAGGATTCATTATGAATCCATCTTTATTAATTATTTATCCAACCAAAAAAATACCATCTATATGTTATTTATCGATTTCCAAAAATGACATGCTAACCCAATAATGACCAACATGCTAAACAAAGAATTCCTAATATGGTACATTGTCTAGAAAATCAAGAGGCAAACCATTATCATGGTGGAATATAATAGCATACAATATCTAACCATATACCAATTCATTTAATTTTCTAGTTTATAATTTATTAGGGTTAATTATAATTCCACCCAAAGAAGCTAAAGCATGGTCAATTAATGACTTCCCATAAAATTAAAAGGAGAATTAATAAATCCCCTACCTCAAAGATTTTGAAGTTATTTAAATGGAAATAGAACATCAACCCAGATCTCCAATCACCTATCCCACAAGGAAACTATGATTTCCTAGGGTTTTCGTTCCATGAACGCACTAAAACACAATGAGGAAACTCCATTAGAATGATCAAGATAAAATTCCATAACATGTAAATAATATATGGGATGAAATAAGATAAAACAAAGAAGAAACCACAAGAAATAAAGGAATAACATAACTTGGATCACCTAAGATCAAACACAGGAAGCTGGGGATTGGTCCATGACAAAAAGGAGCTTCCTAGCCTTCAAAAATCACTCAGGTGAACCAAGGATTCAAGATGAATATATGGGAGAAAAGTAGGTTTTGTGGCCTATGGGATACTTATATGTAGACTAAAAAATATAATACCACAACATAGCTTCCCAAAACACATCACAGACCAGCTGACAGTGGGAGATATATTTTACAACATAAAAGACCACACTAAAGCCTACCCGGTCAAACCCGCATCCAAATAACATTACTCTTATCATGGAATAGATCCTATAAAAGGGTTAGAGAGACTATATTACAACCTTGGCTACCACACTACAGAACCCGGTAACTCTAGAAGTGTGTTACAATATAGTTTATTTTTCACGACCAAACCTGACGAGGCCCAATCCAAAACTCCCTAAGCCCACCACCAATTGACCAGGGGCTGGAGACTACCACTGAGTAGGCATATCACTAACATGAGAGGCATTGCATATATACCTTTACACATGCACACATCTCCAAGATCAAAAAATACTGATCAACCAATTCATGCATACATCTATATTCAACAATTATAGCACAATAGATGTACTAAAAGTGAAATAAAGGAAAAACAACACCCACCAAAGAAAACTGTAAAAGTTTCCAACCTAATCAGAAGGAGGAGATCATTGTCAGTTACAACTGCCAAAAATCTCATCAAACTAGCTCTATGAAACACCTCAGTTTTTCTAGATCACTAATCTCTTCTTACCTGAAGTCGTTTGTGGACTCCTTCGAAAGGCATGTGGTATGAATAAGACACAAAACATGTGATGGAAAATCCCATGTAGGGGTGATTATAAAAATACTCATTAGGCACCCCAAAAATCCCAAATGAAAAAGGGATAATCTAAATGTAAATAGTCCACTCATCTTATCCAATGGGAACCCCAATTGAGAGAGAAACTCCATCTCAAACCATCCTCAATTATACATAAAAATTTAGCACATTCAACAAGGGGTGTCAAACCCAACATGTGACAAAACTGCAAGGACTCCCATAAATTACCCAGATATAATTGTCTGAGACTCCAAGTCTCATAAGGTTCCTACCTCATAGTTAGTAATAGTATTTATGATTGAGACTCTAACGGTAGCATATAAAACCAAGAGAAAACACTCTATGATATCATCCATCCTAGATGGAACCCATCCAAGAGATGCACTCTGTCATGAAAAACTCTACCATTCCTAAGGGTACATTCGAGAGAATGTGCTCCATTGGGAACATCTTACTAGGTCTAGCTATAGTTTCCGCACAAAAGGTCCTGTCATCGGTACATTATGCCTGGTACAAGATAGAGAAACCCAAGTAAAGAGGCCCACCCCTCAACAATACACACGGTTGAGGGAGAACTACTCTTGACTATGCACCACGTGAATCATCTCTAACAAGAGAGAACATAGGGACCCACACCTCGCCACTACCCCACATTTGAAGGAGTGTGGCTCCTAAATAACCAGTGAAACCTCTGTCACTCTTATATTTAGTGGACCGCACCTCAATCTGTCAAGAGAGAACTATCTCCTAACTTGGAATCATTCATATCTAGTGGAGGGTACCACTCCTCATTATTTTAACCCAAAATTTATGGAGCTCTAACTCTAAAGGAGGAACCACTCCCCACTGTTACTCGAATATGGGGGATCACTACTCCAAAAGTGAGGACCCATTCCCTGATCCAATAAGGGATTACTACTTAGAGAATAGAGGACTTTCACCCTAATACGATATGAGAGTACCACTCTGTGGATCGAGGACCTACACCCTAACCCAGTAGGGGAGTACCACTAAGTGGCTGGAGTAACCACACCCTGGTAGGATAATGGACTGCCTACACATTCACTATGGGGGACCCGCACCCTGACACAATATGGGAGTCCCAACCCCAGGCTAGAGGACCCACTCCCTAACATGGTATGGGAGTACCGACTCTACCGGAACAACATTTATTGAGGACCCACAACCTAGAACGAAAGGGGGGTACTAACTCCTATGATAGAGTACATGTACCCTAACATGGTAGTGGAGTACTGACTCTACTTATACATCATATATAGAGGAATCATGCCTTATTTCAATAGGGGAGTACTATCCATCTTCTTGAACATCATGTGGAAACCCACACCGTAGTCCATTAGGGGGTAACACCTCCATCGAAAACTATCCAATGGTAATAAACCCATTCCCATGATGTGGGGAGTCCCATATCTACATAAGAAAAGTGATAAGGGAAAATCACACCCTGAATACATAGGGGAGTACCGGTTCCAATGTCTCTCTTCACAAACCATATTTATATCCAACATCAGCTCAATAAAGCTTCACAAGCCTATTTATTGATTTATGTCACCTTGTATCATATAAGTCGTAACAGAGGCCAACATCATGTTACTTGTAGAAAACATCTCAACATAGACTACTCACAAGCCTAAATCCAAGTACTAGAGGGGAAGATATAGAAGGAGGAAGATCTCAGGAGAATCTCCTTGGAGTATACAACGTGCACCGGGGAACACACGACATGTGAGCCCACCCAAGAACCCGGTTGTGTATCTTGTCCACACCTTTTACCAACCCATGTATGGGTACACGTCTTGTAATGTAGGTACATGCCGTGTCCCTCAACACTTGGCCCCTGGTCATGTTCCTTCTCAACACAGACCGTCCGAACATGTCCATCACATTACGTGTATCCTAGACTACATGGTGTGTTCAGGATAAATGGTCATCGAGCCATATAGTTTGCTCATTATGTATACCTTGTCCATTATTTAGTACACGACCATGTTTTTTCACATGGATAACCAATTCCATGTCCCATAGTCACACCATATAGGTCACTAAATGGCGTGTAACTCCTATACACGGCGTGTAGTCTCGGATGTTCATCTTCACTAAATAGTAAGATCCACCCTGAGTGTTTCACTGAACAAAACTTCGTGTAGATGGTGAATCTAGTCAGGAATCACCTCCAAAACCCTCCAATTTTCCTCGATTTACCCCTAAACCTATAGATCTACCTATTATGAATCTCTAACAATTGTATTTGGAGTCTAAAACCTTAAAAAATTCATAAATGAGAGGATTGGGACCAAAAATCAAATTTTCCAACCTCGTTGGATAAACAACGATGGTTTGGATGAAGAACGATGCCCAGATCATGTTGTTCCTCAATCTGATGATGATATTCATTAGAAATAGATATCTAAAACCACTTGATTCAGCGATTCAACATTGGTTTTTCTCATCTCCAAAGTGGATAAGAGGGAGGGTATTGGGAGAGGTGATTCTCCACGTGTCATGTGCACCAAAAAATTGAGGGTATAAGAGGGTGTTAGATTAGGGTTAGTTAATTAATTAAATTTTCATTTAATTAACTATTCCTCCTTACACCAACCCTCCAACTCGCCTTCAACTAAACCTCCTAACGTGAAAATATTATGTCATTCCTAGGGTAAAAACAAAATTCTAGACTCAACTTTGGTCTTAGAAATCCGATATGATATTCTATATGGAATTTTTTTACATTTCAATTGAAACTATGTGTGTGTGACAAAATATATTTAATAATTTTAATATCACCACACCAAGGGTCCTTGGGCCCCAGCTTTCTACATTGACTTAGTGTCTGAATTTGAAAATATTCTCCAAAATATTATGATGTCTTTTGGGTAAAAACTTGAGTCAATACATTCTCCCCACCATAGATATTTGTGTCCCTGTGAAGCAAAATCCTAAGCATAAGAGAAGAAACTGAGCTCCCCACTGGACTCCCTCACCAGCGAGCTCACAAAGGGTTTGTATGATTCTGACAAGAACACATATAGAGAAACAACCAAGATTAAAACCCTCTTGTATATAGATTCTACCGAGCCAAAATTGTGCAACAATGGGCACATGTCTCTTTAGCTGTAACAGGTGGGGGAAACCACCAAGCACCACAGTCCATCTACAATCATGGGTTCTAGAGAAACACCACCTTTCTAACCTGAACCAGATACTAATGGAACTCTGTAGTTCACATCCACCCCTGGATGGATTGTACAACATCCTCCTCAATCATTTTTCATTTGAGGTTGACACCGAACATGCGAGGGTATTCACAAATGAAATAGGGTTGTCCAAAAATCAACATTGGGTCTTACCATGACCTTCATCTATAGAACTCCATCTATAACATAACTTTCCCAAACAGAATACTTTTCACCCACTAGTGACATCTTAGCTGAGCATGGACTATAGAAAACCAATCAAAACTACAGAAACATCATAGGGTCTAACTCATCCACAAAATAATGATTTTAAGAAAGGCTCTCTATCACCCAGATCCACTAAGCTAAAGGGGTCAAGCAGGGAAACTCCACTGTGAAGGTTAGGACCTTCTCCAACACTCTATTGTATAACCTCACCCTAAACACACAAGTATGATGAACTCATACATCACACCTTGATACTATCCTCTTTGGGTAGAACTGACTCGCTCCCCCAATTTTTCTCGCATCACAAAAATGTATCCCGGCGGGGAAATAATCCCCCTTCTTCATGATGTATAAGCTACATCAAAATGAACCACATATTCCTCAAGTGTGTTGTGTATGAATCTGACTCTAAACACATTATGGTACTATTGGAAAACTAAGGGTTTCTCATACACACAATGGGTCTTACTGGGCCCTCTATCGCAACTGCCAACACAAGGTTCTACCAAGGCCTCGCATCACCCTAATAGGATAAGGGAGTACCAAATCTTTCATCTTATTAAGTATGGGGGACATACACCCTGACATGAAGTGAGTACCAACCCTAGGCTAAAGGAACTACTCCCTGACACAGTAGGGGAGTACCGACTTTTCTGGAACAAAATGTATGGAGGACCCGCACATTGGAATGCTTGGGAAGTATCGAATCCTAGGACAGAGGACATGTTTCCTAACATGGTAGGGGAGTACTAACTCTAACTATAAATCCTATATGGATTACTCACTCCCTAGTTCAATAGGGGATTATTTTCCATCTCCATGAACATCGTAGGGAAACCCACACCCTAGTCCATCATGGGAGTACCACCCCCCAAGTAAACTTCCCAAAGGTAGAAAACCCACACCCACAATGTGGGAAGTCTTGTCTCTACCTAAGTAGAGAGGTAAGGGAAATCTATACCCTGGAGAAATAGGGAAGTACCAGTCCCAGCATCTCTCTTTACAAACCATATTGATATCCAACATCGACTTAGCATAGCTTCACAAGCATCTTGATCGATTTATGCCACCTTGTATCGTATAAGATATAACAGAGGCCAAAATCATGTTATACATGGAAAAATGATTAGGATAGACTACTCAAAAGCCTAAATCAGAGTCCTAGAGAAGAATATACGAAAGGAATAAGATCTCCAGAGAATCTCCTAGGAGTACACGCACGCATCGGGGAACACACGGCATGTGATCCCACCCAAGCACCTACCTGTGTATATTTTCAACATGTTTTACTAACCCATGTATGGGTATATGGCATGTAAAGGAGTTATATTCCATGTCCCCCATAACTTGTCCCATGGTCGTGTTCCTCTTATTCACGGATCGACCGATTGTGTCCATCACACGTCGTGTATCCCATGCTAAATGGTTTGTTCATGCTAAATGGAAACCTTCTTGTGTAGTATTCCCAAATCCATGTAAAGGACCCTGTATCTAGGAACCTTGGTCATGTTTTATTATATGGAAATTTGTTTTCACATGGATAACCCATTCCATGCCCCATTGTCACACGGTTTAGGGAAATACATAGTGTGTAACCCCTATACATGGAATATAGTCCCGAAATAACATATTCCCTGAACAGGCAGAGCTACACAACATGTGTCATTGAACTAAATTCCTTGTAGATGGTGATTTCATTTGGGAAACACCTCCAAAAACCTCTAATTTTCCCCAGTTTACCCCAAAACTTATAGATCTACCTAGTAGGGATCTCTATGAATTGTATTTGGGCTCTAGAACCTTAAAATAATACTTAAATAAAGGGATCAGAACCAAAACACACATCCACCTACCTCATTTGTGAAATGATAAAGCTTTGGATGAATAATGACACCTGAATTGTGATTCTCCTTGATCTGATGATGATTTGTGTCATAAACAGAGATCGGTATCACCTTTCTTTGTCTATCTGATATTCATTTTGCTTGTTTCTAAAGGGGAGAAGAGGGAGGAGAGGAGGATAGGATCTTCTCCTTATGTCATGGGCACCCAACACATGAGGGAGACTGGAGGGTTTTAGGTTAGGGTTAGTTAATTAATTACATAGTCATTTAAATAAGTATTCCACCTTAAACCAACTCTCCAACATGCCTCCGACAAAACCTCCCAGCGTGGATAAGTTTAGGTCGCACCTAGGGTAAACAAAATGTTATGGTCTCAACTGTGGTATCAAAAATCCAATCAAAGACTCTGTATGGAATTTATTTACATTTCAAGAGAAACTATGTGCGTGTGATAAAATATATTTAATATTTTTAATATCACTCTATCGAGGTTCCTTGGGCCTTGGCCTCCCCTATTGACTCGATGCCTGGCTTTGGAAATATTCTCTAAAATATTCTGTAGACTTTTGGGTCAAAACTCGAGTCATTATATTCTCCCCACATTATGTTTGTTCATCCCTAAAAAGTGAAATCCTAAGTAAAATGGAGGAAACTGAGCTCCCCACTGGACTCCCATGCCAGTGAGCTCACCAAGGGTTCTTGTGCTACTCACAAGCACACACACAGAGGAACCACCAAGATCAAACCAGTCTTATGTCCCTATTATACTAGGAAAAAATTCTGTAATAATGGGAACATGTCTCATTAGCTGTGGTAGGTGGGGAAAGCACCACGGTCCATCTAAAGTCATGGGGACTAGCAGTACACTACTTATCTAACCTAACACAGATACAAATTAACCCAACAGTTTACATCCACCCTTGGATAGATTGTATAATAGATGAATCAAGTGTTTTTCATTCAATGTTGATGTTAAACATGTGAGGGTATTCGCGAAAAAAATACGGTTTCCCAAGAGTAAACATTGGGTCTTACCATTCCCTTTGTCTACAAAGCTTCAACTATAATATAGATCACCCAAACATAACACTATCACACCTACTACTGGCATACTAGCTGAGAGTGGATGGTAGGAAACCAATCCCCACTATATAAACATCATAGGTTCTAACTCTACCACTATGGAATGATTCTAAGAAAGGATATCCCTCTCCTAGGGTCTCCAATATTAAGGGGTCAAGTAGGTAACCTCCACTAGAAAGGCTCGGACCTACTATGACACTACATCACATAACCTCACCCAGTACACAAAAGTCTGGGGAACTCATCCACCACACCTCGATACTATCCACTTCGGGCGGCACTGACTCACTCACACGGTTTTGGTCACATCACAAAAACACATCTTAGTGGGGAAAGTGTTACCTTTCACATGAGTTAAATGCTAATTCAAACTACATGACATCCTCCTGGAGAGTGTTTCATAGAAATCTCGTGTCAAACACATGAGGGTACTAACATAAAACTAAGGGCTTCCAAATCACACATCGAGTTTTAATGGTCCCTCTGTCGCAACTACCAACATGGGGTTCTACTGATGCCCCACATCACCCTGGTAAAATTGGGGAGTACCGACTCTGCAAGGTTTTTCACTATGGAGGACCTTCACCTTGACATTGTAGGGGAGTACCGACCCTAGTCTAGAGGAACCACTCCCTAACACAATAGGGTAGTACTGACTCTATCAGAATAACACATATGGAAGATTTCCACCCTAGAACGATAGTGGATTATCAACTCCTAGTATATAGGACCCACACCCTAACATTGTAGGGGAGTACCAACTATAACTATGCATCATATATTGGAGACCTATGACCCAGTCCAATAGGAGATTATTGTCCATCTTCACAAACATCACGGGGAAACCCACACCCTAGTCCATTAGGGGAGTAACACCCCTGGTGGAAAATACCCAAAGGTAAAAAACCCATGCCCATGATGTGGGGAGTCTTTTATCTACCTAAGAAGCTAGGTAAGGGAAAACTGAACCATAAATACATAAGGTAGTACAAGTCCTAGCATCTCTCTTCATGAACCATACCGATATCCAATATCGGCTCAGCACAGCTTCAAAAGCATCATGCTCGATTTACACCACCTCATATAATGTAATACATAATGGGTTCCACCATAGAATTTTATGTGTAAAACAACTCAGGATATACTACTCACAAGACTAAATCCGATTCCCAAAGATGAATACACGGTAGGCATAAGATCTCAGTATAATATCTTAAGAGTACACATCGTGCACCGGGTAATACACAGCGTGTAATCCCACCCAAGCACCTAGTCGTGTATCTTTTCTACACAGTTTACCAAACCATGGATGGTTACATGGAATGTAAAGGATGTACACATTGTGTCCCTCATCACATTTCCTCTAGTTTTGTTCCTTTTCTACACAGAATAGCCAACCATGTCCATCGCAGACCTTATATCAAACAGTCACCTGCCCATGTAGTTTGACCCTGTCTGTGTACCAAACCCCATGTTAGTGTACCTTGGCCATGTGTTAGTACACAAACTTGTGTTTTCACATGTATAAATGTTCCATGTCCCATGGTCACAAATTTTAGGGAACTACATGGCATGTAAACCCTATACATGGCTTGTAGTCCCAAAATTTCATCTTTCCTAAACAAGAAGAACTACACTAAATGTGTCACTGAACTACACGTTGTGTAGATGGAGATTCCAGTTAGGAATCACATCTAAAAACCTCTAATTTTCCTTAATTTACCCCAAAACATATAGACCTAGCTATTAGGTATCTCTAGAAATTGTATTTAGGCTCTATACCCTTAAAACAAAGTTTAAATAAGAGGATCAGGACCAAAACTCAAATCCGCCTACCTTATTGGCAAAACGCTAAAGCTTTGGATGAATAATGACACCCAGATCATGATTCTCCTTGATTTGATGATGATCTGCATCAGAAATAGAGATATTCATCACCATGTTTGATCGATTCGACATTAGTTTCGCTCATCTCCAAAGGGGATAAGAGGGAGGGGGGGAGGAGAGGCACTCCTCCTTGAGTCATGCGCACCCAACATGTGAGGGGGAGAGGAGGGTGTTAGTTTAGGGTTAGTTAATAAATTAAATTGTCATTTAATTAATTATTCCACCTTACACCAACTCGCCTCTAAATAAACCCCCTAGTGTGGACAAATTTATGTCGCTCCTAGGGTAAACACGACATTCTGTAACCAACTTTGGTCCCAAAAATCTGATCTGAGACTCCATATGGATGTTATTTATATTTCAAGAAAAACTTTTCCTACATGAAAAAATATTTTTAAATTTTTTAATATCAATGGACCAAGGATCCTCGGGCCTCGGATTCCCACGCTGACTCGGTACCTGGTTCTGAAAATATTCTCTGAAATATTCAAAAGGCTTTTTGGCCAAAACCTGAGTCATTACACCATATCCAAACTATAGGGGTACCTAATTTCTAAGAACTGACTAGATTACTCCTTAGGCCCATGCGCCGCAACAACACTCTCCATACCACAGAGCTTTAATGTCCTTCATCGCATCCCTCTACCATGTATAATCAATAAAAATCATGTTATTATCTCTAAAAACCAACTTATGAGCCCCTACATCACAATATTAATCTCCACATCAAAGAAACCAGCCTTATGGCACATCTCCAAGCTCCACATCGTGGAAATTGTTTCAGGTGATATTTTACAACCTAACTTCCCTACTTTATCCCAAATCCACCTCTAGGAACCTCCAACACCTAAACCTAAAAATGGAAGGGATAAAAGGATTCGGGCCCTTATAAGAACATACCTTTCAAATAACTTTTTTGAATATTAATATTGATTCAAAAATATACCATCACTCATTTGAGAAATTTTAAAAATAAGAAAAAAAAATTAACTCAATAATTAATATCATATCAAATTCAATAGTCATCAAATTAAAAAATCATTACATAAAAATTCACTAGAGGAACCAAAAACAATGTCATCAATATGTATTTTCAAAATTAAAATATCATTAGAAACTTTCTTAATAAACAAATTTCAATCTACTTTACCTTTATTAAAATAATTCATCAATAAAAAAAATAACAGTCTATCATATCATGCTCTTACAGATTTATTAAGAACATATAAATATTTTAATAATTTAAAAAAATGATTAGGGAATTTTTTTATTTTTAGAACTAGGGGGTTCACTAAAATAAAATTTTTCAAAAATAAAACCATTTAAAAAAATTAATTTTTAGTATCCATTTGAATCTATTTAAAAACTTGAAAACATACATAAGGTAACAAAATTTAAATAGATTAAATCCTATAAATAGGTGAAAAAGATTCATCAAAATATATTCCTTCCTCTTGAAAAAAACCACTTCTAACAAGTTTAGATTTATACTTTACTAATTATCTATATCCATTCATTTTATTTCAAAAAATACATTTATTTATAATAAGATGCTTAAATTTAGGGGGTTTAAATATTTTCATAACATTATTTATAGTAAATTAGTTAACTTAATATTTCATAGAAGTAGTCTAATTGATGTAATTTAAATATTCTTAAATATAATTTGGTACAAACATAGAAACAAAAAATTATGAGTATAATAATTCAAAATAGAATCATTATTTTTAATTCTATATTCAACATTCTATATTATCTATTCTTGTAGTTTATATCTATGAATTTTCAAATTTCTAAGATCAGGTTGAGAAGGATGATCCTATACCTCAAAAGATACATTATTATTTTGAGATTCTTCTTCACTGAAGTTAAAATCTTGGAATTATCCATCAATATTTTCTAAATTTAATTTTGGTTTATCATTATTTTAAATAAATTTTACCTAAAAAAATTCATAAATTGTGGTAATTCTATTATGATATACTATATAAGACTTGCTATTATTAGAATATCCTATAAAAACACATTCATAATTTTTAGGGTCAAATTTATCTACGTTTTTTAGAATTTAAAATAAATACCTTACAATCAAATACACTAAAATGTAAAACCTTAGGATTACTTTATTTAAATAATTCATAAATTTTTTCCTTCAATAAATGTCTAACAAAAAATTTATTTAATATATAACAAGAATTATTAACTAATTTATCCCAAAATATTTTGTATATATTGAATTCATTAAGCATGTTCCTATCCATTTCAACAATAGTTCTGTTTTCCATTCTTCAACATCATTCTATTGTGGTGTCTAGGGAAAATAAAATTATGAAAATATCTATTATCTTGATATAATTTTTCAAAATTCATATTGGAAAACTATCCTCCTTTATCATTTCCAGTCGATCTTATGAAGTGACCTTTTTATTTTGAAACAATTTAGAAAAATAAATAACCTTACTTAATGTTAAACTTTTATAATCTATAAAATAATTACAATTAAGCCTACTAAAATCATCAAAAATTATAAAAAAAATACTTATTTACTCCTATACTAGAAGTTTTCATAGGGTCAAACAAATCAATATGTAATAATTGTAAATGTCTAGTTATATTAACATTATTAATAGATCTTAATGTTTCCTTATGTTTCATAACTGTTAAATAGGAACCAAAATAATACTTACTATCCTTTATATTTATAATTTCCAAAACCTATCCACGCATGGAAAATAAGTAAAATAGTAGAAAATGTACATTTCTAGGCCTTCTAAATTGCATAATATATTTCTATATAATTAAGACACATAACATTATACTCAGTTAGATAAGAAAAGATAATTTACTAAATATTATGTTTTTTATTTGCATAAAATATGTTGGATTTATCATTAAAAAATAAACATCTATCATTATACAACTTAACACACATTCCCTTATTGTAAATATATTATACAATAAGTAAGTTTTGTTTTATACATTAGAAATATTACCACTTAGAAATTATAATAGATTTAAATATACTTACTTCACCAAAAATTATAACCCTACCTTCTTATTAAACTTCTTTTTCCCTTAAACAAATCTAAATAATGTTTTTTTAAGCTAAAAAATTCCTTATTAATATTTTCATTATTTTTTTGGGAAGTTCTTGAACATTATAAAACTTTTCATTGGAACAAGATGTTGTATTTATTAATTAGTTATTTTAAACATTAATATTTTTACATTATTTATTTTCTTGATACAAGACATCCAAAACAAATTAAGTTTATCCCCTTTATATTTTTAGAAAAAAAATATTTTTGCAAATCTTTATCATCTTTAAGTTTTACATTTTCTACTTTTAAATTATGTGTTTTTTTTCAATAAACAAAAAAAACATTAGAACTTGAGGATATAATTTTAATATTATTATTTTATTAAGTATACTTCTTTTTTTTTAATATTTATTTTACATTTGTAACTCTTCATATATTTTAGAAACTCTCAACACATACTTTTGTAATTTTTTACTTTCTCCATACAATTCATCAAAATTATAACTTTCAGAATCAGAATCAGAATCATAACTAGACCTAGAATCTAAATTAATAATATCCTCATTCATATTTATATCAATTAAATAAATAATTTCTGATTCTATCCAACTTTTTAAATCATCATTTGAGTCTAAATCCTTCGTAAAACTCCATCCATCCATGAACACGTGCTTCTCACTCTTTCTCTTGTATTTTTTGAATTTCCCAGATTATATTAATTTGGGATATTCTGAATTGATGTGTCCCTTATTTATGATCTCATATAATGTAAATTATGATATACTACAATATTTACTAGTTTTAACTTTCTTACTTTTATTTTGGTCATCCTTTAGATGATATTTTCTTGGTTTCTTAGATCATCTCTTTATTTTCATTAGATTATAAATTCCTTTTCCGATATTAATTATCTCTCCACTTTAAATTTACTATGACTATGAATCATAAGAGTTAGATGAAATAGTTACATTTTATATAAATGTTATACCTTTATTCTTTGACATTTTTTCTTATTCAATATTCATTCACTCAAACTCATAAAGATGAAGTTAACTGATAAGTTAGTCCAATGTATACTCTTTAAAATTTCTTCCCATGTCTATTGAAACCTTATTTTCATGACACTTTTTAGGTTTTGACCATAGTTCCCTTTCAAACAGCATTGGGTTATCTAACGCCTCTTCTAGTGCACTCATCCCATTTATGATACTTGTGAATCTATGGAACATTAAGTTTTAGGATTAATCATCTCCCATTTTAATGTCCATGTACTCGAGATGTAGTATTACCAATATTTTTAGTTTAACATTTTTGAAACTATATTGTGTCACTTGGGCTATCTTACATTTCAATACATGGATAAACACAATGAGAATAACATAACAGTATAATGTATTCTTAACCTAGTAATTAAAAACATAATTTACCGCATCATTAACTATAAGTTTATCTAGATGAACATCTAGAAACTTATATATTTTCACATTTATTATCTAGTCATCAATACTATAATGTTAGATTTGTGTATCAATCTTGTATGGAAATAACCACATTCATATCTATCAAAATATGGTGTCTTCTTAAGAATCCAACAATCATTCAAATTCATACATGACATATCAGAATAAATCATTTACTTAAATTATTAAGTATAAGATAGTGTTAGTGAATATACAATAATATAAAAAAAATAACCAACCACATTTTTACAAGGTACTAGCTTTGATACCAATATTTGGCCTAGTGAGAGATATTGGATAGGTGTATAGGGAGGAATGGACCTTTTAAAATTTAAACAGATTATTTATATTGCTGTTTAATATTAGAGTATCATCACTTGAAAAATAAACTATTGGAGTAGTTAAAAATTATATAATATGAATAATTCAATCTGAATATATGATGGACATTAAAATCAATGAATACCATATCTTTATAATACCTTTGATCAACTTGATCCTATATGGAAATCTCATTTCCCACTAATTCTTGAGAGGAATGAAACTCGCTAAATCAACCCTATATTTTGAATGATATAATAACCATGTGAGGAACTAAATTTTTCTCACCTATAGGCATAACCCAAACCAATATATCATGTCTTTATATGGACCAAGGAATAATAATAAACAACTTTAATTTTTAATGGGATTCACAAATTGATAAGATATTCTTCTTATTTAATAGGTATAACCTAAAACAAAAATTCTTTTATAATTTAAAATCAAAAACATACATTTGAATCTAAAATAGTAAATTTAAAAAACAATGATGAAAACTGAATAGAAAATAAGATTAAAATGATGGAATTACAGTTCTTTGATCACTTTAGTATAATATTTCCTCGTGAATCTCTCTTAATGGTAAAAATAGATTAACAATTGTCATAGTAACAAACTTTCAACACTTTATATATTATATCCAATTCAATACAGTATTGTCTCCCCATAAATTTCCCATGTTCATAATTTTTATAAAAATTCACCAAATGTCACCCCATGCCTGTTTAATATTTTCATGATGTGTGAATTTTCATATTCTCTGAAGAAAATTTAATATTTAAAATAGTTTCCATATACCACAACAACCTACATATTAAAACTAAAACCATTTGAAATATATATATATATATCATATAAAGTAAATTAAAATTATTTTAAAATACTCATAAGATAAATTTTAAAGAGATATATATTTCATAAGATATGTATTTCATATGATAAATAAATATTTAACATGTAAAACTTATATGATATAATTATCAAAAGATATGTGTTCCTAAGATATTGTCTATAAGGATTATCTAAGACATTTTAACGTAAATACAATACAATAATAATGTTTTTTTCTCATGAGGTTCTTTCCTTGTACGCTTATTTTCTTCAAATACTTGAAAAAAAATTTATAAGACTATAAAAAATGTCATATGACTTCAAGAAAAATCATAATATTTTCAAACAAGTATATTAATTTCAAACAAAATCATAATAATTATAAAATAAATATGACTTAAAATCATGAATGAATTTATAATAAGGAAAAATTAGTAAAATATACAATGTATGATTCATTTTAGAATAATTTTAAAAAAAATTGAAACTTAAAATAACAATAAAAACATAAAACAAAAGAATCAATAATAATAATAATAATAATACCAAAATAATTATTTAATTATAATTTAAGAAATTATAGTTATAAAATATTAAATTATGAATTAAACATATAATTCATTATAAACATATGATGTATTTTAAAAGTAAAAATATAAAAACAAACAAACTACACCTCAATATAAAAAATCTACCCATAAATGAAACATAATCCTATAACTAATAGTTGATACATCCTAAATAGAATTGAATATCTTATTCAAAATCAATAGAAAAATACATGTTCTTGAAAAATAGTGGTTTTAGTGTAGATATTACACTATTTTGTTAATGGAAGTGGATGATACTTGACCTGAGAATTTGATGAAACCATAAAAAACCTTATGTTCAATTGTAGAGAGATTGTAATTAATAAATTTTAAATAGTGATATAATATATGTCTTAGTAACAAACTAAACAAAAAAGGAGAATTTTTCTTCATTAGAGATAATACTTATAAAAATAATTTTTTTCCTTTAATTTCTATTCTAATAGCGTACGGGTGAGGAAGAGATTGAATAACAGTGTATATTGACCATAAAAATTCATAGATGATAATTTAATAATGAAATTGTAAAAAAAATTCAATTGATTCACTCCCCAAATCTTAGGGGTATACCATTTGAACTAGGCGCTTCAAACTGAAATATTTTTTGGGGTTTCCCTTCTTTTAAACTCTTTTGGTAAACATTTCTTTTTTAATCAATTTTATTCTACCAATTGAATGATGATTTTTTGAACTCATGTATTTCATAGATATTCTTAAAAAAAATTCATGCTTGAATTTAACATTTATTTGAAATTAATTTAATGATTATACTTCTATAATGGTAAAATATCCATCATAATAATGAAATTAAAAGTAAAAAAAAATCATATACATTTTGAACCATCAAAAATAAGTTTATCGAGTAAGATTAATAGAATGATAACAATTTCATAAGATATTGAACAACTATAATTCTCAAATTATATCAAACATATACCATGAAATTTTTTAACCCTATCCCCAAAAAGATAATACAATAAGGGGAAAGAGATAGTGACTACCTAAGTCCCACCTCAAGTAGGCCCTGAGTCGGAGACTATCACCAAGGGTATAACAAGCAAGAATATAGGAGGCATTTCCCACTAGGTTACATGTGTAGAAGAGAGATATAATAAGGATACAAAAACTAACACCTACTCAAATATATATATATATATATATGCGTGTGTGTGTGTGTGTATGTGTGTGTGCGTGTGTGTGTGTGTGTATCCCAAGTGAAAACATGAATTATTATATAGTACTAAACAACTAAAAGGAAAACTACAAGTACCAAAAAGCTAAAGACAACAGTGACCAAAAAGACCAAACAACTCCTACTAAACCACAAGCTAGTAATATCCATCCTGATCTCCACCCTCCTCTAGCTGACCAAAATAATAGTATATATATACATATGGTATGACTAACCTTATACACAGTAGGATATTTCTTAGTGACTATCATGCAAAAGATAAGGAAATCATGCCAAAGCATAGTGAACAATATTGAAACTAACTCTTCACCTAAATAGGTATACAAAGTTCCTAGCTTATACATGGAAAACTCTCACCAAGTAACGCATACAATATATTATATAATATAATAATAAAACATCAAGTGTACCCCTCTCCCACTTCCCCAATGGTTTTCTGCTCTACCCCAACATCGTATGTCCTGGTCCATCTCTCCCCAAAAACAATCCATCCCAATGACACCTAGGAAAATAATCACCAAATTCACCTCATACAACACATATTTACATCATCCCATATCACATATCCACATATAGTGACCAAGTAGTTATTGGGAGCCACCATAGCATGTATGACGTATATCAAACATCGGGTATTATATCTCAAACCATTATAGCCCATAAATAAAGTAAGTACCTCTAGACATCACAACCAATACACATTATACCTATAATAAGCCTTTGGATACTACATTTGGAAATACATGTGTGTGAAATAACCACAATCCATCAGAACCCTTTATACACATATATGGGAAAACTAATCATTTTGCATACCAATAGAGGCAACTACTAAGAGAATATAGTGGGGTCAGAGGGGGTAGTTATTCATCTGTCCTCCCACTTGGATGTTGGGGAAAATACCCTCCCAAAGTCCATTGGGTGTCAGTTTCCCTAACAAACATGGGTGGGGTAGTGTATGAAATCAAAAAATATACATGATATAATATATCTCACAACCACACTACGGGAATTACCTAGTCTAAGAATAAACTATAGTTAATGTCACTCGGACCCTCAGCTACCAATGCTAAGACCAGATATCATATGTGAAAACAATAATTTAAAGAGAAATTTTTAATTAATTAATTTTTTTATCATTTTCCATGCATTAACTAATTAATTAGGCACTAATTAATCATTTAAATTAATTCACATTACATTAAATTAATCATTAGGGTAAAGTCCATGCCCTTCAGGAAAAATCTAAACCAAGCCCATGGTTTATCAAGTTTAGAATATTTTAAGAATGTTCCTTCCAGAAACAACTGACCCCATGGGTGAAGAATTATTTAATTCATTATTATAATAATCCATATATTTTTACTCTAATAAAACCATCCTAATCTACCACAAAGAATAAATATAAAACTAAGCATCACTAGATGCATTAAGTAGTGGAGAAAGGAATGCAGATAAAACAAGAAACTCATCAATTAACCATTAAACATATTTATAAGATATAATTACAGCTCTCAATATAGTATTATTGTTTAATCCCATATTTAACTCTTTCTCTCACCTCTGGATCCATCCACGACAACCACATGGATATATTGATGCATATCTCCATTATTGGTGTCTACTTCTATCTTGTCTTCTAGGCCTCCCGGCCCACATATATTACATCAGCTATTTCAAGAACAACCATACCCGGATCACATCATAAAGATAGTATCCATAGAACATCACAAAATCATAAAGAATAAAAAAATAAATCAACAGGGAAACTGTGAACTCTAAATAAAAATATGGCCTTCTCAAAAAAATGGAAATCTTGATCCCTATAAAATATATTTATCACTCAACTAGTTCTTATTACACCTTGAATTAACTAATTATTTATTTAAAGGTTCCATTTATGGGTAACCAAATTCATTAATCTATAACAGGCTACAAAATAAAAAACACATTCTTAGAATTTTTTCAGTTTCAATAACCTAGATATGTATCATTCTCAATTAATATACCTTTTGAGTTATTATCAGAAATCATTAACATGCTCCATATTATTTATTAATTTTTTTAATCATGTACAAGATCAATTTTAGTTAAACATTTGAATTTCATCAGTTTGATTACCATTAAATTACATTAACCACTATATTACAAACATGACCCTTATTTAATTTATCAAGAAATTTAATTACCAACTAATTACATATTTACATTCATTACCAATTTTCCATCAATCAAATATTTCTAATCTATAGCATAACAAAACATTATAATAATCATTGCATAGAAATCACACTATCTAGAAAAACAAGAGGTAAACCACTATCACAATATAAAGCATCAACATTTTCAACATGTGATTTTTATCCAATTTTTAATCATGTCCAATAATTATCAGGTCAATTTCATTGCCATATAATGGGATAAAGCTGGATTAATTCACAATTTCATGTAAATAAAAGAGAATCAAAAATACCCTACCTAAAAATCCTTCAATGTTCTTAGAATGAGAAAAAACTACATTACAGTTCTATAATCACCTATCCCACAATATTTTCAACTATCATATGACATTGCGGAACAATATCACCCAAAATAAACCAATAAAACCTTATTTGAACCATGGGAGATCATCCCTTATTTCATGGAAATAATAATGGTGGGAAACAAGGCTAAATAAAGAAGGACCTACAATAAATGGGCATATAACTTAACACAGATTGAAGACACAATCCAATGGATTGATCCCCATCAAAGAAATCCCCAAAATGATAAAGAAGGGAGCCATGGGTTGCCGGTAATAAGAGAGAGGTGTGGCTATCTATATGTTTTATATAAAACCTGAGCACCTAAAACATATAAATATTTGGTTTACAATATATTTACATAGTGTGTAAACCATTTTCACATCGTTTAAATGTTGGGAGTCATTTTTCACCAAAAAAAGAGTCACCTTTAATTATTTAACCCTAATTATTTACATGTTGTGTACCATCCCATGAATTATACTTGATAATCTATGAACCTCATTTATATTTCATGTAATCTTTACACATTGTGTATTAACCCTAATCGTATATTTTTAAGAATCTAGTATGTCCAAGATACTTTCAAGCCTCCTATGATCACCATGATCCTTGAAAACACAGAAAGGGTTGGCCCACATAGAACCAGGCCCTTATATTATATACCTATCAAAAAATTATCATCCTTGAGAATCCAAAAATGAATAAGAGAGAAAATGAAAGGGGGTTGTTGGAATATCTACCCTAGAGACACCACTAAAAGGTATTGCAGTCATAGGTTCTCAACCACCTCACTCATGAAAATAAAAGCAAACCACAAAACAATAATAACCATCTCCCAAACACTCTCTCAAGGAATATAACTCTCAAACGAGAGTAATAACTTGATAATAAACAAGGTAAAACCATATCATAATCTATAAAGGTCCACATACATAAGATAAAAATGTTACAAGATAAGAGATAAACATAAAATAGATCGAGTACTAAGCATGAATCTATGAATCATTTTCCTAGGTACTCTCCTCCACCCCACCATTCCTCCATAAGACATGATACATGGGAATAGAAATATCATGCAACACATTCTACTAGTGGTCCTAGATCTCCATAGGATTATCTTTCAAGTTCACAATATCATCAACAACGATCTCGCCCTAATCGATGACATGAGAATCCTCGTGAAAATAATGACAGATCTCCAACACATGAAAAACAGCATGGATCCAACTCATCTATGGGGGAATTATATCCAATATACAATGGATCTAATAGGATCAAACACCTCAAAAGGACCAAAAATCTAGGGAGAAATATTACTCCCATGACCAAGACTTCACTGCCCATGATGAGGATCCACCTTCAAGAACACATGATCTCCAACATAAAACATTAGAGGTCTCATCCTATAATTAGAATAGGATTTATGATGTTACTTTTATGCCTTAATCCTTGTATGAATTACCTGAACCATATGTATCATATTTTGTACCTGTTCTAGCCCAAGAATTTTTTCCTCTCCAACCCCAGTCTAGCACATTAGAGAATGGAAAGGTCGGTTGTAAAAATATTAAAACATAACCATACCAAATTTAGAGTGGAATATATTATTGGAATAAAACTTTACCAAGGAAAGGTACCTCATCCATGAACCTCCAAAATTTTGGAGACAATAGTACAACATTTCTTTAATATTATAGATGGTTTTCTTTGTCTAGTCATCCGTCTGTGGATGAAATGTAGTTAAAAGGCATAATTGACAACCAAGATTATGTTAGAGGCTTCTCTCCACCCTGGACGTAAAACAAGGATCTCAATTAGAGGTGATCAACCTCAAGACTCATTGGAGTCACACTAACTTCACCAGATACTACCTCAGGAAAACCTCTAATGAGATTGACTCCCTGATCACTATAAAGTGTGTTGATTTCATTAAACAGTCTAATATCTCTTATATATCATCATATCCTCCTTGATCATGATGTGACTCGATAAAAAAATCCATATAGATGTCCTGAAACTTCCATCGGGGAGTATCTAAGGGCCATAGAAACCCACCTAGAACATGGTGCATAGCCTTAACTTTTTCGTATACCAAACATCGAGAAACAAACTTTGTAACTACATGCTTGATCGCAGACCACCAAAAATGACCTCTCAATTCTTGGTATATCTTGTTCACATTGGGATGTACCTTTAAAGGTGAACAATGTAACTCTAAAAGAACCATGTCATGCATCACCAAAAGTGTAAAAACACATCCCTAAAACAACGCCCAATGTTGACTATCTTTAGACCAACCATCAGGGGAATCACCAAAAACAACTTGGACTCTCTAGCATCCACCTCATAATCCAAGAATTGAGACTCCTCCACCAGATGTACTAAAGATTAATGTACTATCATCTAGGAAAGATATCCTATACTTATTAACTCTCCCATATTTGGATTCATTAATAAGAATTTTTCCATCACTCTCCATGAATCCCCATTTTCACACACGACATCACTATGTGATTTCATGATCAAAGTATTGGCTATAACATTACCCTTTCCTGGTGTATAATAAATATCAAAGACATAAACCTTTCAAAAATTTCATCCACTAACATTGAAGCAAGTTTATGTCACACTGGTAGAAGACATATTATAGGATCTTATGGTCATAAAAATCATAAAACGCTCGCTGATTAGTTAATGTTGCAAAAAATTCAAATAAAAATCATTTTTTCAACTCAAGATCATGGGTGGCCTAGTTATTCTAATGGGGACATAAGTTCCAAGATCCATATGAAACAATCAATATATTCTGAAATATAACACATCCCAACCCAGGATATAAAGCATCATAGAAAACCTCAAACTGAACTCCCTCTACTGAAAAAAATAACTATACTGTTGACCAACTTATCCTTCAAGTAATCAAAATTTGTATGAAACTAGTTAGTCTACAAGAATTCGTGATCCTTCTGGGATAGGTTAGTCGAATTTGTTTCAACCAGAGTGAAATCGAGCACAAACCTCCTATAATTGCCTACAATACCAAGGAAACTCCACACCTATGCCATTATCTTTGGGTCTTCCCAAGACACAAATGAATATATCATAAAAGGATCCAAAACTAATCCTAGTTGGGATACCAAATTACCTAATAAATAGACTTCAGAAGCCCAAAACTCATACTTTCATAACTTCCCAAGCAACTTCTCATGATCTCGTACTCACAAAAATGGCATGTAGATGTTATATGTGATCTTCCTTGTATGTGGAGTACATAGGGATGTATTTAATGAATACTACCATGATCATATCCAGGAAATATATGAACATTTCATTCATCAACTCCATGAACACATCTAGATCATTTTTTACACCAAACAACATAACAACGAATTCATAATTACCATAAAAAATGGAATGTAGTCTAATGAATATCCTCATCCTTCACCCACATCTGATGATATCTTGACTGAAAAATGATCTTTGAGAACCAACTTGATCCTTTCAGCTTGTCAAATAAATCATCAATCTGTGGAATAGGATATTTTTTCTTCACTGTCACTTAGTTCAAGAAATGATATTTGATATAAAGCTTCAAGATACCATTAAACTTATTCAGTAACAATATTGGTGCACCCTACGGTGACACACTCAGTTAAAAAAACCTCACTGAAATAGATCATCAAGCTACACTTGCAGCTTTCTCAACTCATAATGTTACATCCTATATGAAGACAACGAGATAGGATACATGCTTGGTTGTATATCGATCCCAAACTCAACCTCTCGTTGTGGGTGTAATGTTACAAACTCATCTGGAAATGCATAAGGATACTCTTCCACAACACTATAAAATACCAATTGTTGAACCTATTATGAGCTCAGCATCAAATTAGATTTCAAAGATGACAAAGAAAAAACATGCCTCTACCCCATCTGAGGGTCTTTTTCCCAACGAACCCCGGTGGATCTCCATCAGTGTCATAAAACACAACCTACCTCCTGAATTAATAAAGGATAGCCTAAACTGAATAAAACCAATATATATTGAGGATGATTTCATATGGCTATATCTATAAACATAGGAAACCTCCCTAAGAGAGGTGATTCCACAACACTAGCTCACAGTCTCTGCATACTCCATACAATCCATCTCAACCTAAAAATGGTGTAGTAAAATTCAAGGGATCTAGAAGCATCTCCACCACAATTCCCAAAGAATGGATGAGGGTATGTGATATATAAGATTTTTTCACTCCTGAATAAAACAAAGCATGCACCCATGTATAAAATAAGAAAAGGGTACCTCAAATGATGTATGAATCACCTAGAGTTGGAAATTATAATGTATGAACATAACCATGACCAACTTCATGACCTCTTTGACCCTACTGAGGACCACCCCCATGTACATGATCTACACTCTATTTATGAGGATCATCTCATGGATTTCTGCTAACTACTTTATCCCCTCTCTTTTGATCCCAAACAAGAGAACCATGATGTTGCTTACTTGGATGAAACACTATCAACAGAGGAACCTAAAGAGAGATAATTGGAACATGTTGACTACTCTAAAGTTTTAGGCACTCTCACCGCTGATAACCTTGGACCCCATAAGAAAAACACAAGTCTGGTCCTTTAGAATAGGTCTGAGAGTCACTTCCCTCAGATAAATGAGATGTTGAGGGTTAGGACCTACTGTCGACTGACCAAAAAGCTCTTGTTTCAAGATAACTGGGAACCCCAAAACATAGATCAAATATGTGAGGAATCTTTCTGAGCTCCCTCTCATAACCACCCGACTCTATCCAGTGTCCTCTTAATAACCTCTACTCTCTCCAGCACCTCAAGATACATCTTCAGTATAAATAGTGTGATCTAGCCCTAGATCTATAGATACAAATCCTCGTCTAAATTCCTCTCCCTAGATTCCTCATAAGCAAAGAGGTCTGAATCATATCACATAAGGATCCTTAAATAGATCCCAAACTCTCACACACTACATCTCCCCTACCAAAGGGTAAAAAAATCCTGGTGATTGGACACCTTTGCAATCGAAGAAAAAAACATTAATATAAACTGGTCTTAGAACTTCTCCCATGAGACTACCTGCTCCTTGGAATCCCCTATGAATAATAACCACCACTTCCTCCCTAATCCCGGAATCATCGTTATAGCCAATGATAATCTGTGCTACTTCTGAGCACATATTGAATTGAAAGACATTGAAACCTCCTCCAACCAGTATTATGTGACTAAATCGAAAATAGAACCCTTATACTTCTATAGACATTGTAACAAAAAGTCTTAGAGTTTACTCATCCAATTTTTATCATCAACCTTTAGTCTACGTTGATCTGGTGGAACATCATGTTGAACATCTTTGGCGCGAACCTGATGAGGATGTCAACCTAGATCCATACCTGAAAACGAAAAAACTTGTTAAAATCTATACACCTATAATGTGGAATATTTAACATTAATTAATCAATTAATTATATTGTTAATATTTTAACCTATCTCAAGGTTTACCCATTTCAAAAACAAGCGTAAAGAAGAATGATGCATAATCCTTTCTTAAGACTCTACCCTAAAACCAATATCACTTCATTTAGTAGGCTTAGTAAAATTAAAGTCCCATTCACCAGATCATAGGTTTCCCTAAATTTCCATATATAACACACTAAGATTTTATTGTATATCTCTTGTTAAATAAATTCAATTTCTTCGATAGTATACGTTGCATGCAACACCAAACTTAAATGAATCACAGTATACTATTAAATATTATTAGTTTAACACTAGTAGTTAAGTGAGAGATTGTTCATAGGATTAAATAAATTATTAAAATATTAGTTATGAATTATTATAGAATTAATTCATTGTAAATAAAAATAAAAACCAATTGAATATAAAGGATGTTTTTTTATTAAAGAAACAATTTTCCCCACAATGGTATTTTATAATAATAAATTAAATTAATCAATATTATTGAAAGATATTAATGAAATATATATGATATATATTCAAAAAAATCTTTTAAATTCATTCAAAAAGTTTTATATGCTTAAGATATTAATAATTCCAATTTTAAGAATAAAATACCATATTTTTATAAGGGCGGTTTTACCGCCTTTTGATAGTGCACTTGTTTTAAATCAAGTTTTTGACACTTTTATAAATTATATTTGAAAAAATAAACTTCTTAATTTAATTATAAATATAAAAATTTACATTGGTTAAATTTTTACTATTTTTCCAACATGTTTTATGTTTTAATGAATAGAGAAAAAATATTGCATTTTAACTGAAAATAGATTTTTCATCTAAATATTTTATGGTGTAAAGTTAAATTTTTTATTGGTTTTAAAGTATAATTAGATAAATATTTTATCATTTAATCTATTTTAGGTAATTTTAATCAATTTATCATTTACTTTTTATATAAAAATAATTCATTATTTTGAACATTTTTACTTTAAAACATGTTTTCACATTCTGTCAATATGATTAATTTTAAATTAATTTTATCCAATTATATGTTATGAATTTATAAAAATGGATTCAATATTTGAAATCATAAGGTCCAAATTTATAAAACATTCCCCTTTTATTTTTGGGAAACATGAATAGTAACTTTATTATTTTTTAAAATCACCATGGTTATGTGTAAATCAGGTAATTAAGGTTAAAAATAATATTATAAGTATTATAAAATTACCATAAAACAAGTAATAATTTTTTTGATGAGTTATTTTAAACAAAAATTATCCTCAAGCCTATTTTAAGGAATCTTGGATCCACTTGGATGACTTCATGCCATTGATAATATTTTATTCGAAGGAAACTCAAATATGCCATACACATGTTTTTAATAAGTGTTAATTTTTTATGCATGTTTGATCAGAAGATAACTTAGAATATAAATTTTAATTTGAAATATAAAATTTCTATCTTCATCATGATAATTTATTTTTAGTTTTTAGAGAATAAAGAATTAAATTAAATGATTTCACAATGATAATATAGTAATTGTTTAATTAATGGAAATATCAAATAAATGTTATTAAAAATATTCAAATAAATATAATTTTATATAATTAATTTCATATTCAAATTTAATATATTACCTAGACACGTTATAGATGTATTAAAGATTTATTAAAAGTTATCATAATGTTATGATTTTTTAAAAAGTCAATTAATGAATAGTGTCAAAAATTTACACTAATGATATTTTAAAAAAAATATTTTATTAAATGATATAAAATTCATAAAAATATAATATTTTTCCAGATGATTGGGATAAAGTTAAAAAAATCATACATGACTCAATTGAGGTTCTTTTGGAATTTTATGGTGACTGTATTAGCCATAAAATAGTAAAAACACATGTTTTCACGGTAAGAGTTAAAGGGTTTCAATAAGGGTTAAAACCAAAAGATAAGGGTAATAAGGGTCTATGTACTAGGGTTCCTCTTCTGCGGTTGTTTGGTGTGGGGGAGTCTATTGCGCAGCCCTCGGCATCATCTCCTCATCATCTTACTTCCTACCTCCATTGGTTCTCTTCTCTGCAGTTCCCCCTTTTCTCTTGCTCTGGTTGTTTTCATCCTTTCTGGTCTATAGGACATCAATATATGTAGTTGCTACCCTATCTCACCTCCCCTTCTCTTTTCATCCTTCCCTTCACACAATACTCCATCTTTTTTCCAGTGCGAGGGTTCTTATACCATATTGGGATGGGTAGGGGACTCGAAGCGATGGCATGACTATGTTCAGTTGTTCCGCTTCTCTTGGGGTTCAATTTGAAGGAATGGTTTGTTGACCTGATGAAGGTCATGCTATTGTATCCATTGCCTTATTCAATCTCTACTTGTGCATCATGTTCTACCACTCCACCTGGTCGGTGTGGTGTGGTATTTTACTACGAGGTTTTAGGATGTGTTGGTTCAGCTCTCAATGGTGTACCAGGAGGCGCGACCATAGTAGGATTTGGTCCTTCCTTTGAGGTTCTCATAAAATTTATTTCTTTCTTGTTTCAGCCGCTTCATCATTTTGTCTGGGGTGTTTTTACATGACTCTATTTTTACATAGTTTTTCAACATCTTTTTACTTTATTTTTAATTATTTAATTAATTATTTAATCACATTATACTAATATTTATACTTTTGTGTTTTTATAATTAATTTTTTTAATTAATCAAATTTTATAATTAATTATGTATATTTAGTCATCAAAATAATAATTTTAATCTTACTAAACTAATCTACTTTAATTATGTCTTATTTAGTTTGGTTAATATAAATCTGCTTGACTTTTTAATATGTTAATATATATTTTAAACAATTTTTTAATCAATGTAATTATATTAAATTAATTTAGTCTTTATTTTAATAATTTATATTTTAACTTTATTAATTAATATGTTTAGTCATCCTGCTAATCATTTAAGTAAATAATTTTAGTTTTAATTAAATTAAGTAGTTCTATTTTGAATTTTATGTGATTAATTAGTTGTTTAATTAATTATTCTAGTGTTATAAAACATTAAATACATAATCTTATATATACAGATAAATTATTAAGTCACTAAATATTGATTTTAGTCTACCGGTGAGGTAGACAAGAGCTAGCGGTGACCTATTGGGTCACCGATGATCTTCATTTCTATTTGCTGCTACCCTGTAATAAATTTATTTAGTTATTTTAATTTTTTTTTTCTTTTATTAATTTAGTTTAAAAATTATTCAGTTTATAATTTAAGTTTTATCTAATTAATAATCTTATTTGTGGTTTTAATATTTTGAAGTTTAATAAAAATCCTATTTTAATTAATGCTGTTTAGCTTTATTTTAATTAATTATTTTCCATCTTTGTTTTAAATAACATAAGTTATAATTTTTAAGTTCAACTTGTGTTTATTTTAAGGTCATTGTTAGTCTTCTAACAGTGACCTTTAATCCAGTGTATCGGTAGCACTTTAATTTTTATTCTGTAATGGTGACCTTTCTTTTTTTATTTAACTCTATTGGTAACCACCTCACCGTTAGACTACATACCCTACACCTCACTATTGTGACGATGTTCCTCTTTTGTTAATTTATTTGTCTAATAGTGACCCTTTATTGTATCGGTAACCTTTTATAACGGTGACTATTTTATCTACCAATGACCATTTTTCTTTTTTGCGTATCAGTGACCTTTGCGCTGATCTTCTCTCTGCTCTCCCCTACATCTCACCGTTGCACCCTTCCATATCCACGAACATCCTGACACTATTCTTCCCTGATTTCTATCCATATCTGCATCATCTCTTCCATCCTTCTCAGGGTTCTTAAATTCAAATCACTATTGCTTTCAACCAAATTCACACCCCAATACATTACCAGTCCGACAACAAATCCAAACCATTTTTTTAAACTCAAAATACAGTTTCATCATAATTTGTACATCAATTCACATTTCTGATCATCAAAACATAAATAATCGAAACCAAATCAAACCACCTCTCACCGTTGGGAGTTCTAAGAGGCACCGCCGGTTGCGGCTTGATCTGTTGTTCCACATAGAAAAATGCCCATAGTGTTGCGCTGCTGATTGAGAGGTGGTGTTACAGAAGATCTAAGGGGTGAATTTTTTTTGACCACTGCTGCGCCGCATTTGAGGTCCCTTTTCTTCGAAGCCACTACAAGATGAGGTGGTTGTGAGAAGTAGGAGGTTGCGCCACCGCTAAGGAGAGGAACTACGCCATGGCCGAGTTTGACACCGCTCGATCTGATCAGTGCTGCATCTGCCGCTGGAACCAATCAGAGTTGGGCCGCCAAAGGTCTCCTCTGCTGAAGACGTCGAGGACCGCCGCTATGAAGAACCAAGTCATCGAAGTTGTGGAGTTCATACTGCACCGTTGTGGGAGAAGGAAGCAGCGTCGCCGGTTCTATTGAGCTGGAGCCGCTAACCGCTGATGGGGGAGAAGTTGAACCCTACCCCCTTTGCACTGCGGGATTTGGGGAAGAGGTTTTTTTTTTGTTTACGTTTTTAAAAAAAAAAATTCCAGAAAACGCTTCCGGCAAAACAAATTTTAAAAATGCAACTCAAATGCGGCATCCGGGATGCCGCCTTTGCATTTCGGGGCAAGGCGGCATCTGCGATGCCACCTTTGCGCTGCGGGTGAAAGGCGGCATCGCGGATGCCGCCTTTCTCTTAAAAATATATATTTTTTTAAAAAATTTTATTTTTATTTTTTAATTACATTTATTCATTATAATTTTTAATTACATTTATTCATTATAATTTTTAATTATTAGTTAGTAATTATTAATAATTAAATATGTCATAATTAATTAGTTAATTAGTAATATTATCATTAATTATATAATAATTAATTATTAATATAATTACTACATATATAATAAATATTTAGTTAATTAGAAATACAATTAATAATTATAACTAATTAATTAGTAATTATTAATTATTAATTAGCTAATTCGTAATATAAATATTTATTATAATTATTCATTATAATTAGTAATTAGTAATTAATAATTGTTAATAAGTAATTAGTAATTATTAATTAGTAAATTAGTAATATAAATATTAATTATAGCTATTCATTAAATTATTAATTATTAATTATTACTCATTAATTATTACTTATATAATAAATAATTAGTTAATTATTAATATAACTATTAATTATATAATAATTAATTAGTTAATTAGTAATATAATTATAATCTTTCAAAGTCACGTACTTGAAACATTTTTAAGTTTCAAGTAGGCGGTTTTGAAAGCTTATAAATTATTTTTCATTAACATTTTTTTGTAAATTGCTTTTGTTTTAAACTATTTTTTATATATTTAATCCATGTTTTAAGTTTCATTTATATTGGTCTTCTATTTTATGTTTTATGGTCTTTCAAAGTCACGTACTTGAAAAATTTTAAGTTTCAAGTATGCGGTTTTCAAAGCTTATAAATTACTTTTCATCAACTTTTTTTTGGAAATTTCTTTTGTTTTCAACTATTTATTATATGTTTAATCAATGTTTAAAGTTTCAATTATATTCGTTTTATAGTTTATATTTTACAGTCTTTCAAAGTCACGTACTTGAAACATTTTTAAGTTTCAAGTAGGCGGTTTTGAAAGCTTATAAATTATTTTTCATTAACATTTTTTTGTAAATTGCTTTTCTTTTAAACTATTTTTTATATGTTTAATCCATGTTTTAAGTTTCATTTATGTTGGTCTTATAGTTTATCTTTTATTGTATTTCAATGTGACGTACTTGAAAAATTTTAACTTTCAAGTATGCGGTTTTGAAAGCTTATAAATTACTTTTCATCAACTTTTTTTTGGAAATTTCTTTTGTTTCCAACTATTTATTATATGTTTAATCAATGTTTAAAGTTTCAATTATATTCGTTTTATAGTTTATATTTTACAGTCTTTCAAAGTTACGTACTTGAAACATTTTTAAGTTTCAAGTAGGCGGTTTTGAAAGCTTATAAATTATTTTTCATTAACATTTTTTTGTAAATTGCTTTTGATTTAAACTATTTTTTATATGTTTAATCCATGTTTTAAGTTTCATTTATGTTGGTCTTATAGTTTATCTTTTATTGTATTTCAAAGTGACGTACTTGAAAAATTTTAAGTTTCAAGTATGCGGTTTTGAAAGCTTATAAATTACTTTTCATAAACTTTTTTTTGGAAATTTCTATTGTTTTCAACTATTTATTATATGTTTAATCAATGTTTAAAGTTTCAATTATATTTGTTTTATAGTTTATATTTTACAGTCTTTCAAAGTCACGTACTTGAAACATTTTTAAGTTTCAAGTAGGCGGTTTTGAAAGCTTATAAATTATTTTTCATTAACATTTTTTTGTAAATTGCTTTTGTTTTAAACTATTTTTATATGTTTAATCCATGTTTTAAGTTTCATTTATGTTGGTCTTATAGTTTATCTTTTATTGTATTTCAAAGTGACGTACTTGAAACAGAATCCCACATCGGAAATGCAGAATCTATTGCACAGTAAAGGTAGAACCTGAATTCCACATCGAAAATGCAGAATGATTTTCAGGGCAAACCCTCTTATAATGAATAATTATAATAAATATTTATATTACTGGTTAACTAATTAATAATTACTAATTACTAATTAATTAGTTATAATTATTAATTATATTTCTAATTAACTAAGTATTTATTATATATGTAATAATTAAGTATTATATAATTGATAATTTTATTACTAATTAACTAATTAGTTATTATATAATTAACGATTAATAAACACTAATTACCAAATGACAAATTATATACTAATTAATTAGTTATTTCGTAATATAAATATTAATTATATACTAATTAAATAGTTAATTAGTAATAGAATTATTAATTATATAATCTGTAATTAGGTAATTAGTAATTATTAATGTTTTATTATTATGTTCGTATGGTTATATAAATATATATAAATAAAACCTAATTTACCCCCTCCTGAGATTCCACTCTGACCAACAAGTAAAAATAGTATTTTGATTTCAGTACACATAAAACATGTAAACAATAATGTACAATCAATGCATATGTCTGTGGCGAGGAGATTCCGTCCCACATGGTGGTCTGCGAATAGGACGTCCGCGTCGAGTGCGCAGTGGAGTCTGATGACCTGGAGAAGGCTGATCCTCGGGCACTGAAACGTCGACTGTCGCATCCTCCATCTGTGTGTCAGTTGGAGGAGCTGTCAACTGCATCTCGTACTGCCATTCAGATCCTTCTCCCACTAGGGTGGTAGAATGACCTGCCTCCATTGCAGAGGGGAACGAAGCCTGTGATGGAGCTATACCCCAAGACGGCGACGGCTCTAGAATCCAAGGCTGGGAAGGATCTGGAACCCAAGATGGAGAGAACTGCGGATATCCTGTCAGGAAAGATGGATCCCATGCCACCTGAGGCACATCCTGAATAGGCTGATCCTGGACTACTAGAGGCCCGACCTCTGCCTGTGGAACAGGCGATGCCTCACGTGCAGCACGACGCTGTCTACGTCGCCGTGGTCGTGGCTCCTCAGCACCGGCAGCAGCTGCAGGATGTTCCTCTGGGGCAGGAACCTCCTGTCTCCGAGCCAGACGCGTGAAGATGCTCTCGGAAAGCGCATGAAAAGATGCCCTCGCCTCCAGCGCTGTAGCATGGACGGCTGCCCGGCTAAAGACCCCCTCCTCCTCTTCATCGCTCATGCGAACAAGCTGCTCTGTGTGACTTCCCTGTAAATAGATTCAAATGGAATTAGAAAATAATTCAATAAACAAAGTAATAGGAATTTATTAACTTACCATCCTCTGCATCTCTATGCCAGCTTGGGTAAGATACAGTATAGATTTTAGTCTATACCAGGGCACATAGTCAACCTGCTCTGAAAGAGAGAATCGATTTGTAGGAACACCTTGAATACGTAACTCTGCACGTCTGTGCCAGCAGTCGATAAAACTCGCATGTACTTGGGACCAGTCATCATCCTGCCTCCCTGTCAGCTTCATCCCATGAAGCTTGTCTGTCTGTCTAGATGGTAATGGAATCGGCTGAGTACGAAAAAATTGGCGCATGACCCTGTCAGGCTGCTGCCACTCAATAATATGAAAGTGAATGAGGGGCACTACAGCCATAGCATCCTCAAGACCAACAGTGCAGTATGCTGGCAACTGGTCCATAATACTCCAGTATGGAAGCCATGAAATCTGAAATGACAAGTGATTTTGTCAAAAAAACACCCAACTAAAAACCAAAATTGATGTTATTATTAATAATGTTAGACAGTGATAGATTGTATATACATACCTGATCAGGTAAGAGACAGTCCAACTGTAGCCGATATACGCCCAAATGCTGTCTCGAAACCACGTCGAAATTGTGTCGCTGACACCACCTGTAAAATACAACGATAATGACAAATAATGAGAAATTGTAGTCAATAACTCATAGTAGAATAAAAAACCAATAGAAATGACTTATCATACCAGCGTCCACGCGGAGCGTCATGCAGCACCTCCATCTCGACCGGTGGACCAGCAAGGTCAGGGCGGAATGATGGGATGCGCTCCCATGCCCACATCTGAATAAGGATGACGCATCCTCCAAGACCTGTACGGTCCCTATGGGATAGTCTGCATAATGATCTGTACGTGTATGCCAAGCAGGCTGATCCCCAACTGTACGTCTCAGCCCGATCAAAGTCCTCTAGTAGGGGTAGATACATCATATGCACGTGCATCCCCGAGTGATCAGTACACATGGTCCCACCAATGAGTCGTAAGATATATGCACGGGCGTAACGCATGACAGTCTGCTCATCATTATCATCCTGTAAATGTGGAATCTGCGACTCCAACCAACGCATAGATATGGACGATCCATCTGTAGCCCTACGGTCGGACAAAATATCAACGCCTAACAAGCGTTGAGCAAGGTCTGGCCAAGCTGCACGAGTGGGTCCAATAACGGGTCTCCCCTGGATAGGAAGACCGAGAAGAACTGCGACATCCTTGAGGGTGATGGTCATCTCCCCCTCAGGCAAGTGGAATGTGTGTGTCTCTGGTCTCCATCTCTCAACGAGGGCAGCAAGTAGGTAATGATCTACAAATGTGAAATCTGATACGGCAAGGCCATAGAAGCCAGCACGGCGCAAGTAAGGTCTAATGGCATGTGGAGGCTCCATGTGATGAAAATGGTGCGCTCGACGCACCTTCACAAATCGATCTGGATGACCCTCTAACACGGCCTGCGAAATATGGGTAGGCTGCTGAGTGAGTAGTATGGTATCATCCATCTGCATATAAACAAAGAAAATGAGTCGTAAGTGTAAAATGTAAATATAACATTAATGGGTTAACTGACATACACATTTCAATATGGGTTAAGTGTTCCGCTTTCGGAGTTTTGAAATAAATTCTATTATTTTATATTCAAAGTTATTTCTTGAAAGCATGAATATTAATATGAAATAAGTTATGTTATCTAAAATATTGAGTCTTGAATTTGGTTACACATATTTTGGGGGAGCTTTGTGATTAACTACTTAGGGATTGGATTAAGATAAACCATTTCAATTAGTAATGATGTTTTTAGAATTTATCTAATTGTATGTATTCAATATCTTATGCTAATTATTATGATACTATAAATTTGTTATAGAACAGTTTTCTAAAATATCCTGCATGTTTAGATTGGGGTTTAGGTTGGAGGGTTTAGGGTTAAAATTTTTAATATTAACGTCCGGGAAACATGTTAATGGGTTAACTGACATACACATTTCAATATGGGTTAAGTGTTCCGCTTTCGGAGTTTTGAAATAAATTCTATTATTTCATATTCAAAGTTATTTCTTGAAAGCATGAATATTAATATGAAATAAGTTATGTTATCTAAAATATTGAGTCTTGAATTTGGTTACACATATTTTGGGGGAGCTTTGTGATTAACTACTTAGGGATTGGATTAAGATAAACCATGTCAATTAGTAATGATGTTTTTAGAATTTATCTAATTGTATGTATTCAATATCTTATGCTAATTATTATGATACTATAAATTTGTTATAGAACAGTTTTCTAAAATATCCTGCATGTTTAGATTGGGGTTTAGGTTGGAGGGTTTAGGGTTAAAATTTTTAATATTAACATCCGGGAAACATGTTAATGGGTTAACTGACATACACATTTCAATATGGGTTAAGTGTTCCGCTTTCGGAGTTTTGAAATAAATTCTATTATTTCATATTCAAAGTTATTTCTTGAAAGCATGAATATTAATATGAAATAAGTTATGTTATCTAAAATATTGAGTCTTGAATTTGGTTACACATATTTTGGGGGAGCTTTGTGATTAACTACTTAGGGATTGGATTAAGATAAACCATGTCAATTAGTAATGATGTTTTTAGAATTTATCTAATTGTATGTATTCAATATCTTATGCTAATTATTATGATACTATAAATTTGTTATAGAACAGTTTTCTAAAATATCCTGCATGTTTAGATTGGGGTTTAGGTTGGAGGGTTTAGGGTTAAAATTTTTAATATTAACGTCCGGGAAACATGTTAATGGGTTAACTGACATACACATTTCAATATGGGTTAAGTGTTCCGCTTTCGGAGTTTTGAAATAAATTCTATTATTTCATATTCAAAGTTATTTCTTGAAATCGTGAATATTAATATGAAATAAGTTATGTTATCTAAAATATTGAGTCTTGAATTTGGTTACACATATTTTGGGGGAGCTTTGTGATTAACTACTTAGGGATTGGATTAAGATAAACCATGTCAATTAGTAATGATATTTTTAGAATTTATCTAATTGTATGTATTCAATATCTTATGCTAATTATTATGATACTATAAATTTGTTATAGAACATTTTTCTAAAATATCCTGCATGTTTAGATTGGGGTTTAGGTTGGAGGGTTTAGGGTTAAAATTTTTAATATTAGCGTCCGGGAAACATGTTAATGGGTTAACTGACATACACATTTCAATATGGGTTAAGTGTTCTACTTTCGGAGTTTTGAAATAAATTCTATTATTTCATATTCAAAGTTATTTCTTAAAAGCATGAATATTAATATGAAATAAGTTATGTTATCTAAAATATTGAGTCTTGAATTTGGTTACACATATTTTGGGGGAGCTTTGTGATTAACTACTTAGGGATTGGATTAAGATAAACCATGTCAATTAGTAATGATGTTTTTAGAATTTATCTAATTGTATGTATTCAATATCTTATGCTAATTATTATGATACTATAAATTTGTTATAGAACAGTTTTCTAAAATATCCTGCATGTTTAGATTGGGGTTTAGGTTGGAGGGTTTAGGGTTAAAATTTTTAATATTAACGTCCGGGAAACATGTTAATTGGTTAACAGACATACACATTTCAATATGGGTTAAGTGTTCCGCTTTCGGAGTTTTGAAATAAATTCTATTATTTCATATTCAAAGTTATTTCTTGAAAGCATGAATATTAATATGAAATAAGTTATGTTATCTAAAATATTGAGTCTTGAATTTGGTTACACATATTTTGGGGGAGCTTTGTGATTAACTACTTATGGATTGCATTAAGATAAACCATGTCAATTAGTAATGATGTTTTTAGAATTTATCTAATTGTATGTATTCAAAATCTTATGCTAATTATTATGATACTATAAATTTTTTATAGAACAGTTTTCTAAAAAAGAGATAACAACATTTAGTTTACAATATGGGAATGTCACAATGAAGACAATACATCATTATGAATGAGACTGTGAAGTCGACCCAACAACGTTAGGGCATCGCTTCCGGTTATGACCTTCTTTATGACATATTTTGCATCGCAAACTCTGCCCTTGTTCTTGAGGCCAGTCCATCTCATTACGCATCCTACTCGCCTTTGGTCTCCCACGAGGACGTAACCGATTCATGTCAGGTATCACTATCGGCTGGCCTTCAGGCATTGGGAAATGACGATACTTCCCAATAGGTGTCCATGGTGCAGCATAACAGTTGGCAATGATATCCATCTGGTACACTGGATCAACATATGCTTCCCATGAGATGTTCACAGAGGCACATGCTGCGATGACGTGTGTACATGGAAACCGTAAGGCCTGAAATTTTCCACATTGACATTGCCTTGTTTCCAGTAATACCACCATTTTTTCACCGACGTGATTTGTGATGGGGTCTGAACGCTCTTGAACTTCAAATCAGGAGTCTTCTCTTCGAAATAGACATACGTGATAACCAGAAGCTTCTTCAATATTTTTTTCAATCTCTCGTTGAAAGTGTATTCCATATCTTATCCCTTGATGTATTATGTCTGATGCTAGTTTTTGTCTATCCACAAAGTACTTCACGTATCGATATAATGTCTCCTGAACTAATGCGGTTATAGGTAGCTTGCGAAGTCCTTTGAAGATACCATTGATGCACTCCACAATGTTTGTCGTCATGTGTCCGTACCTCTTTCCCCCGTCGTATGCCAATGTCCATTTCTCTTTTGGAATCCGCATCATATAATCATAAACTTCTTGATTAGCCTGACGAATTTTTTCAAAACGTTCTTCAAATCGTCGTTGGTCCGACTCATATGCTACAAAACGTAGATGATATTTCACATAAATTGATTTTATATTTATATTGAAACAGTAAAACAGAATGAATAAAATACGTACCAAGCCTCGTGGTTGCCTTCTTCATCGGTTCGTTGTGGAATTTTTTATGTACATTTCTAGCAATGTGTCTAATGCAGAACCGATGATGTGCATTTGGGTATCTCCATGTATCAGGATCTGCATTGATTGCCTCATTAATTGCTTGATGACGATCAGATATCAAACAAACTCCCTGAATGTTGGTGAAATGGTTGCTGATACATGCCAGAAACCAACTCCATGATTCATAGTTTTCTTTCTCTACAATGGCAAAGGCAAGCGGAAGAGGTGAACGGTTTCCATCTTGGGTTGCCGCAATCAACAATACGCCCTTGTATTTTCCATACAGAAATGTTCCATCAATCTGAATAAATTGTTTGCAAAAACGAAATGCAGAGATACAAGGAAGGAATGCCCAGAACAACCGATGAAATTGAACACGAGATGGATCAAGTCGATTATCAGGAGACACATGTTCGTTTGTATCCAGATGGAAGACAACTTGGTTATGATGCCTCAGTATGGCTAGCAATTGCGGCAATACTCGATATGAGTCATCCCAATCACCATATACCTTCACAATTGCCTTCTGTTTCGCCATCCATGCCTTATTATAGGAAATCTTATAACCGAATGTCTGTAGAATCCTCTCTTGCACAAGGGATATTGGAACATCTTGGCATGTCCTAATCATCTCAACAACAATAGATGACACAAATTCTGCATCCAATGAAGTATGATCTTGTGTGAGACTTGGCTGAACGCAACTATGAGCCGCCTCAATCCTTGAGATTCTCCAACCTCCAAATGTAATGTCTGGAATAGCCCTTAAGCGAAATCTACAATAATCCCCATACTTCACGCACCGTATAACATATTTACTACGGCATGATTCGTGAACTACATAGTTGAAGTTTCTCTCAATATGAAATCTCTTTAACGTGCTTTTTAAGGCATCTTTACTGGGAAAATTCCTTCCAATATATAAGTTTTTGTCCACCTCACTAAACCTATCTGGTACAACTCCAGGGAACTCAGTTGCCGGTGTGAGAACAGTATTATCGAATTCAGGCACGCGTGTCATTGCTTCTGACCAAGATGAAAATAATGGTGGATGATTTATTGACCGAGGTTGATGTACAAAAACTGCATTTCTCAAAACCTCCTCTCTATCTTTTGTTGGTCCCTCCTCATCAGCACTGTTGTCGCCATCCGATCCATCATTACGAAACTCCTCATCAGAAGTCGGATTGACATGTATATCCGGAAGATCATCTAGGTTGTCCTCTTCTGCTGCATCATTTGGAATAGGCTCAATGTCATGGGGTAGACTGTCTTCAACCACTCTTGTATTTCTACGTCTTTGTACAAGTGGACGTTGTTGTTGTACAGTAGCAACAACAACGTATAACTCCATCATGGTACCATCTAACCGTTGAGAAAATAAATTAATTGCTTGGACCCACTGCGCATCAGCAACCAATGGACAAGCTATATGCCACATTGTTGTTGGAAATTGCAAATGTCTATAGCTCATAGACATTATCTCTTGATCGGGTCCCAAATTTAAGGAAACATGAATTCTCTCTTGAAGGTCACTTATGGTAACACAATCCACTGTACTAACCACCGTAATTGGTTGTGTACTGTAAGAAGCTCCTTGCTCAGTTTGAATAATCTCCCCATAACAGTACACACAGGAATACATGGCTCTCTACGTCAAAAATGTGTTCTTTCATCAAAATTATGATAGTGTAACAAAATATTAACAATTATGTTTGACGATATGATGTTTATTATAATGTAATTTTATTGCGCCTTTCTATACCATAAACTATGCTACTGATGTTTGACCATATGATATTTATTAGAATGTAATTTTAAAGCGCCTTTTTATTTAGTTTGTTTGTTCTTCTTCATTTCACTTTATATGTTCATTAGTATCGTTAGCTAATCATTATATGAATTCATGTTTTAATCCTATATTATTTATTAATTATTCTAAAATTAACTAATAATAACTAATCTTTAATTATTCTATTATTCTATAATTAACTAATAATAACTTTAATTTGTTAATTCTTATGTCCTTATTTGATTCTATAACATTATACTTATCATTTATCATTGATAAATATACTGATCATTAGTATCATTATCTAATCATTATATGAATTCATGTTTTAATCATATGTTATTTATTAATTATTCTAAAATTAACTAATAACAACTAATCATTAATTATTCTATTATTTTATAATTAACTAATAATAACTTTAATTCGTTAATTCTTATGTCCTTATTTCATTCTATAAAATTATATTTATCATTTATCATTGATAAATATACTGATTTGCTTTTTCTTCTCTTAGAAATTTTAGTAGTTTATAAAGAAAATATGAATCATCTTAAGCATATTCCCCGGGAGTGTCAAACCAGGATGCAGCAAGGCCCGTTATCGTGCACCAGTTCCCGTTCGAGTCTAGCTCGAAGCGGTGTTTTCGGGTTTTACCCCTATGTACATCTGTGCCAGAGCCACATCCACTTGTTTGTATCCATACATGAATTTAATTGCGTAGATAACCACATAATCTTTAAGCTACCAAAATTTCTAAATACTTAATCTTAAGTTAATCTATACTTAATCTATACTACCTAACAGTAATTATTTAAAGCTATATATAACTAATTACAAAAACTAAATAACCAAATATTAAGAACTACCTAAACTGCTTAACAAATGAAAGATTTAAAACTAAACAAAATTAAATTAATTAAATAAAAACATTAAATTAAATAAAGAAACATACCTCTAAATGAAGCTTCGTAAAAGCTCGAACAGCAAAAAAAAATTAGAGAGAGAGAGCAAATTGGAGAGATAAGTTGCAATGAACAAGTGAGGAGAGGGGGGGGGGGGGTGGCCGCCCTTTTATAAGGACTTAAGGCAAAGGCGGCATCGCGGAAGCCGCCTTTCGCCTCTGCGTATGGCCAAAGGCGGCTTCCGCGATGCCGCCTTTCGCCTTACCCTGAGCCGAAAGGCAGCCTCCTCCCGGCCGCCTTTGCCATGTCATCGATCTGGGCCAAAGGCGGCGCGGGGGAGCAAAGGCGGCATCACAGATGCCGCCTTTGTAGCGTATTTTTTAAAAAAAAATTGACCTAGGCCGTTTTTCAGAAATTTTTTTTAAGAAAAACGTAAAAAAAAAAAAATTTGGGGAAGAAGACCGAAAAGGAACAAAAGTTAACATAATAAAGATAAAAAAAAATAATAGAATAAAAATAAAATAAATAATTAAAAATAATAATAATAATAACATAGAAATTAACAAATAAATAATTAAACATAATAATAAATAAATAATAACATTTCAAGAATTAATTAATTATAAAAACTAAATTGTTAACGAAAAACTTTTAGTAAAACTAATTAAAATAAATTAGTTACTTTAATGAGTATAGTAATATATAAACTTACTCTTTTATGAATAAGATAATTATAAAATAACTTTTTACTAATTTTTGTAATTTATAATTAATTTCCAAAAGAAACTAAACTCTAATAGTCTAATAATTACTAATCAATCTCATTAATTAATTATATGAATAATAACATGTAACATCTTAAATTTTAATAAGTTAATTAAATAATACTTTATAAACTAATAAGTTATTAATTCATGTTTAATAACATCTAATCATTCTCTTTTAAAACTTTTATTTATTTATAATAGTTAACTTTTAATCGATGATTTATTCATTTTGTTTGGTTCTAACATACACAGGTTTATTCAAGAGACAAGTAAACGCCTAGGTTCACGTAACTAACTCACCTTGGAGTTAGTTACAAGGGTAAAACTAGCGCGACGTGCCCATCGCGAAAAAAACGCACATTGTGCGGTGCATTTGTGAAGAGTTTTGAAATTCGGGGGAAGATGTTCGGTGATGAGCAGTAGAAGACAGTGGGTACTTAAAGCAGAGCAAGCAGCAGAATTCAGGGGGAGACGCTCATTCATTCCACGATCACATCATACGAGAGCAAATCGAGACTCTCATTCAGACTCCGAGGAGCAACACTGGAGATGAGCAGGAGACCAAGGAGCCCGAGAACATAGTAGTATTTGTGGAGTTCATCTTCCCTGTCCTGAATTTTTGAACTCTGTTTTTGGAATGTTTTTCACTTCATTAATCAATATGATTATAGGTTAAACTTTCTCAGATCAGTAATTTTAAAACCTTCTAGTTATGATCATTAAATATTCATTTGCTTATCTTTTTAAGAAATTAGAATCAGTTGGTGAGACTAATTCAGTTTCTAATCTTTTGATAGTTCACACTTCAATGTTTTCAATTTCAAACTTCAATATTGACTGGAGAGGTTGATCTTGAATGAATTTTTCAAATCCTTAACAACTTAAACTTTGAAAATTTATGGCGAGTTCTTTTCCAAATTTTATCTTTTAAAAACTTCTCACAGTTCAATTAAGTTTTGGTGTGGCGAACTCCAAGACTTAATCCTCTTCCTGTTGAGTTTCCTGGCAAGAGAAATTCTTCAGTATTTCTTGATGTGTGATTCGATTGTAAGTTGTGGTGAGAACATTCATTCGTAACCAATTGTTTAAAATCCCTAGTACTTTGTTGATCTTGCTTCTTTGTCTTACTGCTTAATAATAGTATACTGTATTTCTCTAGTTTATCATACTTAGTGTAAATTTTAGTTTTTATGTAAAAATACTTGTGTCACCATCCTATTTCCACTTAATCTTTAAAAAAAGAAAATTAAAAAAAATTACTTCCTCCACTATTGACAATAGTGGAGTTTATCTTTGAATAAAATCTTAGAATTCACTCACCTGCCTTCTCTGTGGATTAACACTGCACCACTATTCTAGTGTGGGTTAATAAATGTAATTTTTGAGGGCTGTGATGACCTCCGACATGTTCAATGATTTTTGTTTCCATTGTCGGGGAAGGCATGAGCCATTATTTTTCTAAAAAATACATAAAAAACACCAAAAAATTGAAAAAAAAATTAAAACTGTTAAAAAAATATGCTGCATTTACTACTGAAGTGCTATTGCTTCTTGTATTATTGAACATATGTCAGTTCTACTACTGTCCTATTTTGAATTTTTATTACACTTTGAATTTGCACAAGATAATTCATTGTTACATTAGAGTCTTCAAACTCAAAATTAGTCAAACATTTAACTACTCCTAAAAACATTGTAATGTAGAATCAAGATAATAGAGTTAATCATAACATGAATGTGCCACAACCCATAGTTCCAGCCCATCAGTTACCTAGACTTACGGAGTTTCAAATTACAATAGTATCAAGTAACCCATCTTGTATTAGGTTGACCCCTAGGTTTAAGAACTATGAAATTAAGCAGTCTCACCCTTCTCAACTTCCTTCATTCAATGGTCTTCCAGGAGAGGATTCACTTGAGTTCATTAGAGAGTTCTATAGTTCTGTACAAAAAATACCTCTGCGAGAGATTTGTGAGGAGGAGTTGAGATTGAGGATGTTTCCATTTTTTCTGAAGGGGAAGGCTGGGAATTGGTTCTAGAACTTAGATGAAGAAATTATGGAGACCTGGGAAGAGGTGTTTACTGCCTTTATATCAAAATTCTATCCTAAAAACACCACCTATGAGATTAGGCACAAAATTACTGGGTTTCTTCAGGATGAGGGAGAGTTATTTCATGAGGCATGGGCTAGGTTTAGAAGTCGTCTTAGAAAAAGTCTCAATCACCAATTTTCTCCCCATCTACTCATGGAAACCTTCTATAATGCTCTCACCCCTTACAACCAAAATTTAGTTGACCAATTCTGTGGGGGTGACTTTTCTGACTCCACTGCTGATGAGATGAAACTTGTGTATGACAAGCTTTCTAAAAAATCTTAGCACAAGTTCTCTAGGAAGAGGGTCATCCATAGAGGTGAATACAATCAATGTAATCATTGTGGGATGTTCGGTCACACTCATACATGTTTTCCTAATTTTGATCTCCCTATCTAGTTTGATGAGAGTGCCAAATTTGTGGATTTTAGAACTAGGAACCAAGGGAAAAATGACCAATACTCCAATAAGTACACTTCTAGTTATCAAAATCACCCAAAATTGTCCTAGAAAAAACAAGGTGTCAAAAAACATACCACTTCCCCTAACAACCAATCACACTATAAATTTTTTAACTCAAATCAATATGGGGGAGAATCTTCTATTTCTCAAGGGGAGTTAAAGGGGCTGTTACAACAAGTTTTGGGAAAAATAAGTTCATTTAGGAAGGAAACATATGGTAAGATTCCCAATATATAACATCAAATAATTCAAATTTCTAAGGTTCAAGGCAATATGGAAAAGGGAAAGCTTCCCAACACTTTAATTCTCAATCCAAGAGAGAATATCATGGTTGTAACCACTAGATATGGCCTTCAAACCCAAGAACAAGTAAATATTCACTCTGGGAAAACAAAAACTGATGAAAAAATTGAATCTATAAAGAAAAATATGCTTGAAATAGAATCTGGGAATCTGGATAGCTTTGTTCAACCTGAACAAAATGTTGAATTTACACCTGAAAATTTTCAAGAACCGAGGAAAATGAAGTGGGACTTAATTAAAGAAGAAAAGAAAAATAATGGAATTTAGGAGAAGGAGAATAATCAACCTATTCTTAAAAATTAACCCCCCCCCCCCCATTCCCTTCCCTAAAAGAGTGAAGAAGAATAATGAACCTGATTATTTGAGGATTCTTAAAATGATTCAAAACTTTAGTATCAACATGACTTTTGTAGAAGCCTTAGATAAAATCCCTTCATATGTTGCTTTTACCAAAAGAATTCTAAAAAAACAAAAATGATTGGAATAATTTGGATAAAGTTAATCTCAATGAGGAATGTAGTGCAATCTTGTTAAAGAAGTTGCCTCCAAAATTGAAGGATCCTGGTAGCTTTATTATTCAATGCAAAATTAGAGAAAGTGAGCAACTTAATTGTTTGTGCGACTTAGGGGAAAGAATCAATATTATGACTTACTCCCTATTTAGTAGTTTGGGTATTCGGGACTTTCAACCAACTTATGTTTGTCTTCGACTTGCTGACAGGTCACTCACACACCCTTCAGGGAGGGTGGATGATCTATTAGTGAGTGTAGGAAAACTGACACTACCCACAGACTTCCTTATCATAGATATGAAGTATGATGAAAAAGTCCCAACATGTGGTTGGTTTTGATTTGATTGATGTTGCTGAGAATAAATTTTTTAAAATTGTGGTCCTAGATGAGTATGGTTCTTTTCCTCTTTAGGTCACAGAGATTTTGATTCCCCAACCTATTGAAACTTTTCATCAAGCTTCTATTCTTGTCCCACTCCTTCCTTTAGATGAGAAAAATCTTTCCCTAGAACCCATTCTAGAGAGTGAGTCACATTCTTGTCCTGAATTGTCTCAACCCATTTTTGAAATTTTTCCTTATGATGTTGATTGTATTAGGGTTACTGAAGTTAGAGAATGTTCTGGGATGAGTCCTGCTGAAAAAATAAATTGTGCCCATTATGAGCAAGTGTATTTTCTGGTAACTTTCTTTCCTGATAAATTTGATGTTGATTATGATGACTTCCAACCTGAAATTGAAATATTAATATAATTTTGAGTCATCTGTGGACATTGGGTACTACCTGATGGAATCTGAATATGATTCCTTCTTTTGAGAGTTTTCTGAGTTGTCTTTTTTGTAAGCTGTGCTGGGAATATTCAATGAAAATACTGAAGAGTTTGTTGAATGTTTTTATTCTAATTCTAGGTTAGATCTAACCTCTAAGTGTTGGGGAATCCATGTTAGTATTAATGCTCAAATTTTTTATTTTCTTAAGAAGCTGTTTAACTTTTTTAAAGCTGAGGAAGTAGTCTTTAGAGCCCAAAAGGGCCTCGATAGTATATTAGCAACTGTTTCTTTGAAATTAATTTTGAGAATATTGTTTGGAACTGTAGATAAGAATGTATTGGCTGATCCTATTTTTGAATCTTTAGATAATAGTGAAGCTCACTTAATTAATAATTCATTTCCATTAAATTATCATGGATAGAAATATCTAGGTAAATCGTGTCTGGCTGGGGACTTTAAACCTAGCGCATCATGGGAGGAAACCCATGGTTTTTGTTGTGTTAATAAATAAATAAAATGTTACTAAATAAATTCTAACCGAAGACTTTAAAATCAGTGCTTCATGGGAGTCAACCCATGCTCTTTCTTTGTTTTCATTTTTTGTACTATTTAGTGTTGAATAAAGTGTTTCTTTGTTGTCTTTTGTATGCTTTGTCTTTGCTAATTAATTGTTCTTGGTTTTCATGCTTAGTATTCTTAGGATGCTTCTTGTGTCAATAAAGGAGTGTAATTACCATGATCATTTTTGGATAAGAACTTAGTCAGGGAAGTGCTTCAACTATCTGCATTTATTTCTGCTCCTGTTTTTGCTAAAATAAATTCTGCTCACTAAAATAATTTTCTTGTTTACAAAATTCTGCTACATATTTGCTGAAAATCTACTGCATAAATTGTATATAAAAAACTTTTTCTACATGTCACTGAGTTGAATTAAAAAATCTTCATGTACTTCACTGCTGGAAACTGAATTGCATTGTTATTAAAATCTTTTCATTGATATGAAATTAAGTGTGGGGGGTACATACTTGCCGGTTAGTGTGTTTTTCATTAAAATGGTTTTTCTAAGGGGTGTTAGAATGCATTTTTATATTATATTGAACATTATTCTGAACAAAAAATTTTAGATTGCTACACCCTATCCACTCTGCACCAATAAGATGCATTCATTTTTTGAACTTTAATGGAAATTTTTTGTCACTGGACATAAATTTTAATGCATTTTTTTTCTAATGAAACTGCTGATTATTTATTCATTGTGGAAAAATAATATTTTTGAAATTCATTGAGACCCTTTTTACATCTCATAGATCTACTTAATTGAAAATTTGTTTTGAACCGTAATGATTAATTGTTATTCCCCATATTTAGGGGTTTTAAGTGTGGGGGAGGGGTTCAATTCTTGACTGTGCTTTAATGTAAGCCCATCAATTCCCACTTCACTTTAATTAAAAATTTCTTGTAAAAAATAGTTTAAAATTTTCAAAATTCTTGCAAAATTTTAAGTTGTACACTATACTCAATTGGGTCTCGCCTTAGGATATGTTCCTTGCTGGTAGTTAAGAACTGCTTTAAGGTCTGAAATTAATGATAATGGATGACTGTTGAGTGTTTTTACTTAGTGATTGAATGGATATCTTGATTTAGAGTCTACTTTTGAAAGTGATTTGGGAAACCTTTTAATGGAGTTATGATCATAACCCTTGGAACTGGAAGTTGATTATGATTATAAGAGCCTCATTCATCTTTTAATTATTATAAGTAATTGCTTTAATGAGCCAACGTAAATTATTTTTTATATAAATCCTTTGAAACTGGTGTAATTTGGGCATCTGGGATCCCATGGTGAGTCTCTGAGACCTTAGATGTTGGGTGCGTTTCTGTTAACTTTAAGCCCTCTGTACACCTTGAATAATTGCATTGCACGGTGCTTAGCACAATGATACATGGCTTGGAAGAAATAAATAAAGTGTCTAGGGTAAAAAATGAGCTCATTAAGGTGTGGGGGAATGATGAATACCGAATGAAGAAGGGGTCAATTGGTCTTTATGGAAATCATTTAGGTTGTATCAATAAAGTGATTCGAAATAAAAAAATAATTATTTTTGGAAACTAGGATTCGATCAAAGTACAAAGTTTCTTGGTTAAGGTCTTAATTCCATTTATATTTAACCTTTTTTCACTCTCAAACTTTGAAATTAAGCTTGGATTGAAGTTAGTCACTAAGTTGTATCACATTTGAGGCATGACATTTTCATTGCTTGATGACTCATAGCTTTCTTAGTTACTCTTGAGTATTTGTTATAGGAAAGATTCATATGAGTATTTTTTTTTTCAAAGCATATTGTTATGTTTTGTCCTCTATTTTTGAGTGCCAGACATGTTACAGTGTGATCTTACTCATAAATACATTTTACATTTTTTCAAAGAAAATAAAGCATGAGATTGTTTGAGGACAAACAATGCTTAAGTGTGGGGGAATTTGATGTGACCTTATTTTTACATAGTTTTGCCAAATCTGTTTACTTAATTTTTAATGATTTAATTAATTAATTAATCACTTTATACTAATATTTGTACTTTTTTGTTTTTATAATTAATTTTTATAATTAATTATGTATATTTAGTCATCAAAATAATAATTTTAATCTTACTAAACTAATTTACTTTAATTATGTCTTATTTAGTTTGGTTAATTTAAATCTTCTTGACTTTTTAATAAATTAATATCTATTTTAAACAATTATTTAATCAACATAATTCAATTTAATTAAGTTAGTCTTTATTTTAATAATTTATCTTTTAACCTATTTTCATTAAAATATTTTAACTTTATTAATTAATATGTTTAGTCATCCTGCTAATCATTTAAGTAAATAATTTTAGTTTTAATAAAATTAAGTAGTTTTCTTTTAAATTTTATGTGATTAATTAGTTGTTCAATTAATTAATCTAGTGTTATAAAACATTAAATACATAATCTATATATGCAGATTAATTATTAAGTTACTAAATATTGATTTTAGTCTACCGGTGAGGTAGACAAGAGCTAGTGGTGACCTATTGGGCCACCGATGCTCTTCATTTCTATTTACTACTACCCTGTAATAAATTTACTTAGTTATTTTAATTTTAGCCTTTTATTAATTTAGTTTAAAAATTATTCAGTTTATAATTTAAGTGTTATCTAATTAATAATCTTAAGTGTGGTTTTAATATTTTGAAGTTTAATAAAAATCATGTTTTAATTAATGGTGTTTAGCTTTCTTGTAATTATTTATTTTCCATCTTTGTTTTAAATAACATAAGTTATAATTTTTAAGTTCAACTAGTGTTTATTTTAAGGTCACTATTAGTATTCTAACAGTGACCCTTAATGCAATGTATCGGTAGCTCTTTAATTTTTATTCTGTAATAGTGGCCTTTCTTTTCTTATTTAACACTATCAGTAACCACCTCACCGTTATACTATATACCCTGCACCTCACTATTGTGTCGTTGTTCCTCTTTTCTTAATTTATTTTTCTAACAGTGACCCTTTATTGTATCGTTGACCCTTTATAATGGTGACTATTTTATCTATCAGTGACCATTTTTCTTTTTGTGTATCGGTGACATTTGCGCTGATATCTCGCCAATATCTCACAGTTGCACCCTTCCATATCCACGAACAACCTGACATTGTTCTTCCCTGCTTTCTATCCATCTCTGCATCATCTCGTCCATCCTTCTCACAGTTCATCAATTCAAATCACTATTTCTTTCAACAAAATTCACACCCCAATACACTACCAGTCCAACAACAAATCCAAACCATTGTTTTCAAAACTCAAAATACATTTTCAGCATTATTTGTACATTAATTCACATTTCTGAGCATAAAAACATAAAGAATCGAAAATAAATCAAACCACCTCTCACCGTTGGGAGTTCTCAGAGACACCATTGGTTGCTGCTTGAGCTGGTGTTCCATGTAGAGGAAGACCCGTAGTGTTGCGCTACTGATTGAGAGGAGGTGTTGCGGCAGATCTAAGGGTTGAATTTTTTTCGACCACCGCTGCGCTGCATTTAAGGTCCCTTGTCTTCGAATCTACTACCAGATGAGAAGGTCGTGAGAAGAAGGTTGCGCCATCTATGAGTAGAGGAACCGCGCCAGGGCCGAGTTTAACGCCGCTCGATCTGATCAGCGCTACATCTGCCATTGGAACCAATCAGAGCCGAGCCGCCGAATGTTTCCTCTACTAAAGACGTTGAGGATGTTGGAAATTGCAAACCAAAATTAAAAGCTGTCCGTTGAGTTCCGGATCTTCCCCATGCAACCCCTATTTTCTATGTGCCTCTTCATTTATCCATGCATTTGTTTAATTCCAAGAAAGCATTAATTATTGCCTTGTTTTTTGTTCCTTTTATTAAATGCATGGGCTGTCCATTTTTAGTGTATTTTTCATACCCTATAAATATGGGTGCATATGTAATCCGTTGGAAGAGTTGTGTGCAATACAAAAAGGTTGCTTCTTTGTGTGAAGTTTTTCTCCTCCGCTTCTTTTTTTCTCCCGTGAATTATTTGTCTCGGCTTTGTAAAGCCATCTCCTACCAACAAACTGGTATCAGAGGCGGTTCGAAGGCATCCTCCAAATTCCAAAGATGGCCACCGCGATCCAGCCGCAAGTTCCGACCTTGTCTAAGGACAACTATGAGAGGTGGTGCATTCAAATGAAGGCATTGTTCGGGTCACAAGAATTATGGGAGATCATCACCGACGGGTATGTAGTACCCACTGCGGAGGAAGAAGCGACCTTCACGAATGAAGAAAAGACGACCGTCAAAAATCAAAGGAAGAAAGACAACAAGGCGTTGTTCCTTCTCTATCAAGGGTTGGATGAATCGACATTCGAAAAAATTGCCGAAGCAACATCGAGCAAGCAAGCTTGGGATACACTTGCCACCATTTTCAAAGGAGTTGATCGTGTGAAGCGGGTCCGTCTTCAAACATTACGAGCGGAGTTCGAAGCGACACGAATGAAGGAAGGTGAGAGTATCTCGGATTACTTCTCACGCTTAATTCTCATTATTAACAATTTGAAAAGAAATGGTGAAAAAATAGAGGATATTCGAGTTATTGAGAAAGCACTTCGATCGCTCACAACCAAGTTCGAGCATGTGGTTGTGGCAATCGAAGAATCGAAAGATTTGGAAAAATTATCTATTGAAGAGTTGATGGGGTCGTTGCAAGTACATGAGCAGCGAATGCAGAAAAATGCGGGTTCAACAATAGAGCATGCCTTAGAGTCCAAGCTGACTCTGCAAGAACCCAAGAATGGCCAAGCACAACGAGGCGGTTATCGTGCAAGAGGTAGAGGACGTGGATACCATCCAATCTATCCGCAAAAGCAACAAAACTTCAGTAGCTTCCGTGGAAGAGGATACGGTGGAGGCCGATTCACGCGTGGTCGTGGAAATGCAAAAAATATTCAATGCCATAACTGTAAAAAATTCGGCCACTATGCCTCTGATTGTTGGAGCAAGGTGAATCATGATGAACGATCCAACTATGCCGAAGCGTCACGCCATGAAGAAGAAGGTACGACACTCCTCCTCGCACAAGAAAAAGCATCTGAACACCCCGATGTATGGTATCTTGACACGGGTGCGAGCAACCACATGAGTGGTAACAAAGAACTTTTTGAAGAACTTACTGAAGAAGTTCGTGGCGACGTGACCTTCGGCGACTCATCAAAGGTACCAGTGATTGGCAAAGGTAAAATCAAAATCTATCTGAAGAATGGTGAGTCGAATTACATTTCCAATGTGTATTACGTACCAAGTATGAAAAACAACATCATAAGTCTCGGCCAACTCCTTGAAAAGGGGTATGTTATACACTTAGAGAATTCTTCTTTGTCAGTAAGAGATGCTCACAGGAGGTTGATTGCTCAAGTCCAAATGGCGAAGAATCGCATGTTTCCACTGCACATCAAAACAAAGGCCGAGGAGTGCCTATTTGGGCTCATGAAGAATGATTCGTGGAGATGGCATCTGCGTTTTGGGCATCTCCATTTTAGCGGGCTTAAACTTCTATCCTCCTCAAGAATGGTGCGTGGTTTGCCGACGATTGAATCAACAAATCATGTGTGTGAGGCATGCACACTCGGCAAACAACAAAGGAACTCCTTCCCAAGTGGAGTGTCCAGAAGAGCAACAGAACCACTTCAGTTGGTTCACACCGACATCTGCGGACCACTTGAAACACCCTCACTTGGAGGTAATAGGTACTTCATTACCCTTATTGATGATTTCAGTAGAAGACTCTGGGTGTATTGCATCAAGGAGAAATCTTCCGCCTTTTCTATCTTTAAAATTTTCAAAGCTCGTGTTGAAGCTGAGAGTGGTCACAAAATCAAAGTGCTGAGATCTGATAGAGGTGGAGAATACACCTCAAATGCATTTCAAGAATTTTGCAGGGAGCATGGCATCAAGCAGCAATACACTGCTGCTTACACCCCACAGCAGAACGGCATTGCAGAAAGGAAGAACCGTACCATCCTCGACATGACGAGGACCATGCTGAAGGAGAAAGGGCTGCCAAAGAGTTTTTGGGCAGAGGCTGTGGCGTGTACTGCCTACTTGCTCAATCGGTGTCCAACGAAGAGTGTCAAGAACTTTACACCACAAGAGGCGTGGAGCGGCTACAAACCGAGCGTGGCGCACTTAAGAATCTTCGGGTGTGTCGCCTATGCTCAAGTTCCAGAAGCAAGAAGAAGGAAGTTGGATGATCGTGGCGAGAAATGCATTTTCATCGGCTATTGTGAAGCCTCTAAAGCCTACAAGCTTTACAATCCACTAACCAATAAATTAGTGGTTAGTAGAGATGTGGTCTTTAGTGAGGAAGAAGCGTGGAAATGGGATAATGAAGAACCAAACAAGGATGTTGTAGTCGAAACTGAAGATTTTGAAGAAAGACATGATCATCAGGAGCAGACGCCCACAACACCTTCCTCGGGTGCATCATCAGTTGGAAGAAGTCCAGGAGTACATTTCCTCACTCCTCAAAGCACTCCATCAAATCAAAATTTGGCCAGCTCATCCTCGCCTATGGCTCCTATGAAGATGAAAAATTTGAGTGACATTTATGAGCAGACTGAAGAGGTAAATCTTTTTTGCTTGTATGCAGATCATGAGCCTTTGACCTTTCAGGAAGCCATGGGGGAAGAAAGCTGGAGAATGGCTATGGAAGAAGAAATTCGTGCCATAGAGAGAAATGACACGTGGGAGTTGACTACACTCCCAAAAAGACAGAAGAGCATTAGTGTCAAATGGGTGTACAAAATAAAGAGAAATGTTGATGGCGAGATCGATCGATACAAGGCAAGGCTTGTAGCAAAGGGGTACAAACAGAAATACGGGGTGGACTACGAAGAAGTCTTTGCTCCTGTTGCTCGCCTTGACACTGTAAGAATGATTATATCCCTTGCTGTCCATCACAGTTGGATGATCTACCAACTGGATGTGAAGTCTGCGTTCTTAAATGGATTTTTGGAAGAAGAGGTCTATGTTGACCAGCCTGAAGGCTTTGTCATGCAAGGGGAGGAAGACAAAGTGTATCGATTAAATAAAGCACTTTATGGGTTGAAGCAGGCTCCTCGCGCATGGAATGCACGCATTGACAGTTATCTCCGAGAGAATGGCTTCGCCCAATGTCCATATGAGCATGCGGTTTACATCAAGCAGAATGATCGTGGCGATATTCTTATTGCATGCTTGTATGTTGATGATTTGTTGTTTACAGGGAATTGTCGACCAATGTTCGATGATTTCAAGGAGGCCATGTTCAAAGAGTTCGAGATGACCGATGGGGGTCTCATGTCCTTCTTTCTGGGCATAGAAGTGAAGCAACAACATGGCGGCATTTATATATCTCAGAAGAGATATGCCAAGGAGTTGCTTGAAAAATTCAAGATGGCCGATTGTAATGCTGTAAACACACCGGTTGCAACGAGCTTGAAACTGACAAAAGATGGAGAAGGAAGAAGCGTTGACTCGACTCTGTTCAAGAGTCTGATTGGAAGCCTGAGATATCTCACAATCACAAGGCCAGATATTGTCTATTGTGTTGGACTTCTAAGCAGGTATATGGAGACACCGAAGGAGTCACACTGGCTAGCTGCAAAACGTATCCTCAGGTACATTAAAGGAACAATAGATTTTGGTCTCTTTTATCCATACAACGAAGAAGCAGAGCTGTATGGATACTCAGACAGTGATTGGGGAGGTGACCAAGATGAAAGAAAAAGCACTACTGGGTACGTATTTTTTCTTGGATCGACTGCTTTTACATGGAATTCAAGAAAGCAAAGTGTGGTTGCTTTATCCACATGTGAAGCAGAGTATGTGGCAGCATCCTCTACTGTTTGTGAGGGAATATGGCTGAGAAATTTTTTGAAGGAAATGAAGCATCCACAGGATGGATCTACGGTGATATATGTGGATAACAAGTCGGCTATTGAACTAGCCAAAAATCCGGTGCAGCATGGGAGAAGCAAACACATTGATACTCGTTTTCATTTCCTCAGGGATCATGTGAAACAAAAAACTATTAAATTGGAATATTGCCATACTACGGAACAGGTGGCAGATATTTTCACAAAGGCACTACCAACAGATGTATTCAAACGGCTTAGAATGATGCTCGGAATGAAGTCAGTTTTGGTTTGAAGGGGAGTGTTGGAAATTGCAAACCAAAATTAAAAGCTGTCCGTTGAGTTCCGGATCTTCCCCATGCAACCCCTATTTTCTATGTGCCTCTTCATTTATCCATGCATTTGTTTAATTCCAAGAAAGCATTAATTATTGCCTTGTTTTTTGTTCCTTTTATTAAATGCATGGGCTGTCCATTTTTAGTGTATTTTTCATACCCTATAAATATGGGTGCATATGTAATCCGTTGGAAGAGTTGTGTGCAATACAAAAAGGTTGCTTCTTTGTGTGAAGTTTTTCTCCTCCGCTTCTTTTTTTCTCCCGTGAATTATTTGTCTCGGCTTTGTAAAGCCATCTCCTACCAACAGAGGACTGCCGCTATGAAGAACCAAGTCATCGAAGTTGTGGAGTTCCTGCTATGCCGTTATGGGAGAAGGAACCATCGTCGCCGGTTCTACTGAGCTGGAGCCGCCGACCACTACTGGGGGTGAAGCTAAACGCTGCCCCCTTTGCGCTGCGGGATTTGGGGAAGAAGACCGAAAAGGAAAAAAGTTAACATAATAAAGATAAAAAAAATAATAGAATAACAATAAAATAAATAACTAAAAATAATAATAATAAAAACTTAGAAATTAACAAATAAATAACTAATCATAATAATAGATAAACAAAAACATTTCTAGAATTAATTAATTATAAAAACTATAATTTTAACGAAAAACTTTTAGTAAAACTAATTTAAATAAATTTGTTACATTAATGAGTGTAGTAAATTATAAATTTACCCATTTATGAATAAGATAATTATAAAATAACTTTTTATTAATTTTTGTAATTTATAATTAATTTCCAAAAGAAACTAAACTCTAATAGTCTAATAATTACTAATCACTCTCATTAATTAATTATATGAATAATAACATGTAACATCTTAAATTTTAATAAGTTAATTAATGAATACTTTATAAGCTAGTAAGTTATTAATTCAATTTTAATAACATCTAAGAATTATCTTTTAAAACATATATTTTTTTATTCTTGTTAACTTTTAATCGATGATTTATTCATTTTTTTTGGTTCTAACATACGCAGGTTCATTCATGAGACAAGTAAACGTCCAGGTTCACGTAACTAACTCACCCGGAGTTAGTTACAAGGGTAACACTAGAACAACGTGCCAGTCGTAAAAAAACAAACGTTGTGCGGTGCATTTTTTGAAGGGTTTTCAAAGTCGATGGAAGATGTTCGGTGATGAGTAGCAGAAGACAGTGGGTACTTAAAGTAGAGAAACCGGCAGAATTCAAGGGGAGACGCTCATTCACTCCATGATCACATCAGATGAGAGTGAATCAAGACTCTCATTTAGACTCTGAGGAGCAGCACTGGAGACGAGCAGGAGACCAAGGAGACCGAGAACATAGCAGTATTTGGGGAGTTCTTCTTCCCTCTGTCCGGAATTTTTGTACTCTGTTCTTGGAATTTTTTTCACTGCATTAATCAATATGATTATAGGTTGAACATTCTCAGCTCAGGGATTGTAAAACCTTCTGGTTATGATATTTAAATATTCATTTGCTTATCTTTTTACGAAATTAGAATCAGTTGGCGAGACTGATTCTGTTACTAATCTTTTGATCGTTCACACTTCAATGTTTTCAATTTCAAACTTCAATATCAACTGGAAAGGTTGATCTTGAATTCATTTTTCAAATCTATAACAACTTAAACATTGGAAATTTATGGCGAATTCTTTTCCAAATGTTATCTTTTAAAAACATCACGCAGTTCAATTAAGTTCTGGTGTGGCGAACTCCAAGACTTAATCCTCTACCTGTTGAGTTTCCTGGTGAGGGAAATTCTTCAGTATTTCTTGATGTGTGATTCAATTGTAATTTGTGGAGAGAACATTCATTCGTAACAAGTAGTTTAAAATCCCCGAGTACTTTGTTGATCTTGCTTCTTTGTATTGCTACTTAATACTAGTATACTGTATTTCTTTAGTTTATCATACTTAGTGTAAATTTTAGTTTCTATGTAAAAATACTTGTGTCATCATCCTGTTTCCACTTCATATTTTTAACAAAATGAAAAGTAAAAAAAATCACTTCCTCCACTATTGACAACAGTGGATTTTATCTTTGAATAAAACCATAGAATTCACTCACCTGCCTTCTCTATGGATCGACCCTGCACCATTGTGCTAGTGTAGGTTAATAAATGTAATTTTTGAGGGCCATGACGACCTCTGACCTGTTCATGTTTCTTCCCTAATGACGGTTTTTCTTCCACCCTTGGTGTTTTTATTTGGTTTGGTGATTTTGCAATATCAGGTTCCCCATTGATAACAGTGATGTTCTCAGCTGTTTGGTGGTAAAGACAGGTGCATTGATTCTCAGTGATGTTGTTAATGTGGTTTGGAGTGGAAATAGGCGACGAGATGATGATGACGATGTTTTTGTTGGATGACGGAGATGATACGGTGACGACAATGATGTAGTGGTGGTTGTGACATGAATGTGTAGTTGTCTCGACGTTTCAAGGTAGTTTGGGTGGCTTGCATGATTTGTGGGATACTGTATTCATATGATATTTTCTTTTAATTTGGAATTTCTTCATGCTAATATGTCTGATGTTTTGGAATGTTGTGTTTTGAACAATGTTTGGGTTCACACTATATCCTGAGAGTGTTTTTATGAAATTAATAAAACGTTATTTGTAAGGGTAAAAAGGAGACATATACTTTTTTAAATATTATTGATTGAGAGGATTTATAATAATCCTCATCTTATCTTCTAAATAACTCGCTTTTGATCCATTTGTAATTAAAAATAATTTATAATAACTTAATATTTTGAGAGTTTCCAAAAGTGCACCTCACTTTAATTAAAAAGGGAACCTCATCCCTCACTTATTCACACCAATTTGAGCATTATAGCTTTAAAAAACCCAAAAAAATCTCTTTCTAACATCCTTATTCATGTTGTGGAGTTTCTGGTCTTCCAAAAAGACCAACTCTAAATCACTTAGAAAGTGATCTAGAGGAAGTCCACTGAAGAAGAGGTAATTATTTTACTAACTTATTCAAGTTCATTTCTTCTTATACTTCATATTTATTTGTTTTTTACCTACTAAAGTAATAAATCTAGTATAATACATGTTATTATATGTTATTATGATTATGGGATAACCATATTCTAAGATATATCTATCCATGAAAAATGAAAACACCGAATGTGTGTATGTATGGCTTACTGCCTCCACACTGTGGTGTAATCTATTTTTCATCACCAATTTACTTGGATGGGTATAATGATGGAAATAATAGATATATATGATAATAATAACATGATATTGATTCTGGAAAAAATAATATGCCATCCACTTCATTACTCGTTCACCACTAAGAGAATTATAATGTCGCTTGTGCGTGCGTCTGACCTACCGTATCCCGGACGCAATGTGATTAATTTTCCATGATAACCATTCAAGAATGATTATAAAAATTTATATAATGAGTAAATATGATATATATGAACTTAAAATAATTCTGGAGATGAATTAAATATATCTTATATATAAGAAATAGGACATACATGACAAAACAAGCATACAAAAATGAAGAAATTAACACATGAAATAAGGGTAATAATGAAATATTACTAATCAAATGATATAAGAGGATAATATATGATATCATAAATATGGATATGGTTTTGGTATAAATTAATAAAATTATCTAAACCATTATATAAGAGGTTAAATCGCATTCAACTAAATGAATTTTCTAGGTAAGGGTAAATTTCACAATCTCATTATTATTCGGGATTGTTTATACATAAGTCTCTACTGGGGAAGATTTATCATTAATTTGCATGTCTTATAAAAAAATAAAAAAGGATTTAACTATCATCCTACAAAATTTTAAAGTCTTTTCACCCATGTTCATCTTTTTATAAAATAGTTTTAAAGGAATCTTTTTTTCATTTTTTAAACGAGTTAACAGAAGGAATGTTTTTTAACTTATACGTCATGAGAGGATTTTTCCTCCATCATGACACCTTAATGTATTGAATAATACATTACAATTTTACAAGATTATTTTCAATTAAAATTTTTTGTTTTAAAATTGTGTGTCTTTTTAAATATATGATTTCAATGTTTTAAAGTGTAATTTCCCTCAAAAAGTTTTTAATGATTTAATTAGAGGATTTTCATCTATGTCAACATGATTTTTTGGATCTTATGATTTATTAAGGTTTACATATTATGATATCATTTACCGTATTTCATTGAATGGTTTATGACTTAGTTTGACTGTGGATGTTCCATTTTGATACCATTCATAGTTCATGGGTAAAGTATTCACATTTCATATGATATTTTTAATAAGAATATTTATGTTTCACCCTTTATATAATAGGAATTCATTAGACTTAGTAATTTTTGGTCAAGGCTTGATATAGCCCCTTGATACATCAGGAGGTCTCATAAGACAAACTAGTTTTGGTTTTGGTTAAAGCATTACCTGATTATGTATGGTGTCTTGACTGAATCCTTGATAGTATGTTTATGATATTCTAAATTATGAATTCCCTCATTATAAGATTAGTGATTGATATTCCATGTGATTATTTGACTAGTATAATATCCTTGGTTAATTTTTATTATCATTTTATTAATGAATTATTTGATCATCTTTAATTCCTTCCATATTATGCATAGGTTATTGATTAAATGTCATACTCTTTATCTCAACACCTTACTATAATTGTTTCTTCTTATATATGATAGATTCTGATGTATACCTTTACTGATCAACTAAGATCACCCTTTTGATATGTTTCATTTTTCTTCAAGGTACTAAAAAATATATTATGAATGACTTTGTAGGGTTACACAAAGGGGGAATAAAGGCAGACTCAATGAAATTATTTTTATATTTTATGATTTAAAATGTAATGTAAATTTCATGTATATATCTATTTTACAAAGACTACTAAACCATTTTGTTGTTAAGGACGTGATCACCTATATCTTATGAAAATGTTATAATGTAAGGAATTGGATATAGGATACTGGGGTTAGGTTCATTACAGTTGGTATTAAAATATGTTTAGTAGAAACTTTAGAAACTATATTTATGAAAACATATATTAGAGAAAGAAACCCTATGATAGAATTTGAAAAAAATATCCAAATAAACTAAGTTTAGGATTCAATGATTAGTTATAACTAAATTTTTAATTTAGTTTATGTGTTTCACTATCTTTGAGATTATACATTTATTTTAATAATATTATGATCTAATCTAGTTTATATCAATGTTTAGAAAGGACACCTAGTGGATGGAATGGAAACTGTATCAAAACATGTAATCCAGGTAGGGATTTCCGTCATATATAAGATAATGATATTGGAGTTGGATTTTCAACTAGTTCATAACAACTTATAACCATACTTAGATAACTGACTCATGTTATGAACAATAACCTAACCCATATTAATCATCCAAATCCACAACACAATGAAACAATGTTAGACCACTTCATGAGAAAACAACCTCCATCATTCAATGGGACTAAAAATCTATTTGTAATTAAGAAAGAGATATGTTTATTAGAGAAGATATTTATTTCTTTGGGAAGTAAAAAATAGATAAGGTTGTTATTGTATTTTATCATCTCTCAGGGGATGCAGATCAATAGTGGTCACTAGTTCAAAACATGAAGGAGGAGGAATAAATAGAAAATATGGAATGGATTTATTTTAAGTAGATTTTCATGGAAAAATATTTTCCTCATGAACAGTGAGTGGATATAGAGAGTCAATTGTTGAATATAAGGAAAAAGTAGGATAATAATTTTTCTAAATATGAATCCAACTTTACAAGGTTATCAAGGAATGTTATGGACTATATACATAACCCAAGGAGTAATACTGATATCTTCTTTGATGTGTTAAATATTATCCTTGAAAAGGCATTGTTCTCCCAAAAATTAAAATCATATTAAGATATAGTATTGTGTACTGTCAAGATAGAGAAACCGTTCTCTAATTATTATGAATTTAAGGGAAAAGGAAGGGAATAAGAGAATGGTGGAGAAAGAGACGGATAAAGGGAAAATATGAGAGATGGATTTTCCAACATGTGATAATAGTGGGAATAAAAACCCTGGTACATGCCTAAATGGAATTGGTCTTTGTTATAAGTTTGTAGAGAAAGTTCACCAAGATCATGATTACAAGGGAAAGAAATATGCCAGTAATGTGCAGTGATACAGTTGTAAGGAGTTGGGATACTATGCACATGAATGACCTAAACATAAAAAAATATAGCATAGAAAAAGAAATGAGATTAATTTCAGGCTTATAATGTTACTATATTCAATGTGGAATAATTAATGTATTTGTGTTTTTGGATTCAAGAATTATGTTATGATATTATGGTTATAAGAATCATGAGATATATAAGGATTGTACTGTAATACCTCTTCTTTAAGGATTTTTAAGAATGCATGTTATCATTAAGGCTTTAAAATAGATAATGGTATTCATATATTTTTTATATAAAAAAAATATCTTCATTATGTTGTTTGGGGAAAATCTGGTGTTATGTTTATTTGGTAAATTTAGTGACCTTCCTTATAAATTTTTTGACTATGAATTTGGATAGATATATTTTGGATGAGTCTTATGGTTGTAATGGATTAATATGAACAATGTATATTATTTTTTGATGTTAAAGTATGATTTTTGGATAATTTTTATAACCTTTTTTTAGTAAACATTTATAGGATGAAGGAAATACTAGTGAACCTTATGATTCATCCAAAGTGCTTCAGGAATTAAAATTCATCTTGAATATCCATCTTCAGGTGTATGAAATGAAGTAAAAATAGAACGAAGCACAACCAAAGGATGATATTATTATTATGACATGGAAAGAAATAAATTAAGTGTTTATATTTATAGTTAAATAATCCCTCAATTATAATAATGGAATTTGTAGAAAAAAATCTATTCATTTAATTTTCTTACTGAAAAATCAATGGCCTCTTTAACCCATCACAGATTTATGATTTTGTGATGGTAGAATTTATGATGACCATATTATCTAATAATATCCATAAGAACATGATGGTTTGATTTCTATTCTATTCCTCAACTTTCACTTTCCACTAATTTTATCATATTCTAAAGACTAATTTTGTGGTTATATTTGCATTTCTATTTCCCTCTTATTAAGAGGATGTTTTACTGACCCTATTTCTGATGTTGGTTTCCTAAAAAAGAAATTTCAAGTATAAAAGTGAAATTTTAAATTGTGAGGATAAAATTTATTGAAGGAGGGGAGAATGTAAAACCCTAATATATTATGGTTTGTGTCTACTTAAATAAATTCAATTTCTTTGATAGTATATTTTGCATACAACACTAAGATTAAATAAACCATGATACACTATTAAATATTATTATTTTAACATAAGTCATTAATATGGATATTTTTAATATGATTAACTCAATTATGAAAATATATTTTATTCATTATTATAAAATTAATTCATTGGAAATGAAAATAAAAACCAATTGATTATAAAGGATGTTTTTTTATTAAAAAACTATTTCTAGGCCCACAATTGTATTTTATAATAATAAATTAAATTAATAACTATTATTGAATGATATTAATGAAATATATATGATATATATTCAAAAAAAATTAAATTCATCCTATAAGTTTTATAGACTTAAGATAATAATAAATCTAATTTTATGTATAAAAGACTATTTTTTCTAAAGATAATTTTACCGCCTTTTGATGGAGAACTTGTTTTAAATCATTTTTTTGATACTTTTATAAATTATATTTTCAAAAATAAACTTTTTATTTTAATTAGGAATATAAAATTTTAATTTGGTTTAATTTTTACTATTTTTCTGATATGTTTCATGTTTTTATGAATAGTGAAAAAATATTGCATTTTAATTGAAAATGGTTTTTTCATCTAAATAATTTATGGCATTAAGTTAAATTTTTTATTGGTTTTAAAATAAAATTAGATAAATTATATATTATTTAATATAATTTAGGACATTGAAATAAATTTCACATTGAATTTGGATATAAAAATATTTTAATATTTTTAACTTTTTTACTTTAAAAACCTATTTTATCATTCTGTCAATGGAATTAATTTTAAATTAATTTTATCCAATTATGCATTTTGAATTTTTAAAAATGTATTCTATATTTTTAATAATATGGTTTAAATTTACTAAATAGTTCCCTTTTGTTTTTGGACAAAAATAATAGCGACTTTAGTATTTTTTTTAAACTGCCACAGTTAAGGGTAAATAGGGTAATTAAGGGTAAAAATAATATTATAAGTATTATAAAATTACCTTAACAGTTGTTATAATTTTATTTTATGAGGTATTTTTAACCAAAATAATCCTTGGGATGATTTTATGGCCTCTTGGATCCACTTGTGTGACTTCATACCTATTATAGTATTTTATTCTAATGAAAGTCAAATATGTCATACTCATGTTTTTAATAAGTGTTACATTTTTTTATATATGGTTATTCAGAAAATAAATTTAACTATAAATAGTCATTTGAAATCTTAAATCTGTATCTTCTTCATGATAATTTATTTTTAAAATTGAGGTAATAAATAATTAAATTCAATGCTTGCAGAATGATAATGCAGTAATTGTTTCATTGATAGACATATCAAATAAATGTTATGAAAAATATTAAAATATATATAATTTGATATAATTAATGTAATCCAAAAAAATTATATTTTAAATATAAATAATATATATGTATTAAAAGTTTTTTTTCAAAGGTGTCATGTTGTTCTGATATCTTTTAAAAGTCAAGTAATGAATAGTGTCGAAATTGACACTAATGATATTTTAAAAGAAATAAAATTTTATTAAATGATATAAAATTCATAAAAAACTAAAATTTAGTAAATTTATTTTGATAAAGATAAATAAAATCATCAATGACTTATTTATGGTTTTTTTGAATTTTATAGTAACTATATTAACCATCAATGAGTAAAAAACACATGTTGTCACGGTAAGAGTTAAAGGGTTTAAATAAGGATTAAAACAAAAAGATAACAGTAAGAATGATACATAAACTTTTCTAAAAAATGGTTTTTGATAGTATTGCAACTAATTATCTTCTTATATTCTAAATAACTCACTTTGGAGCCATTTTGAAAAGAACATTAATTTATATTAATTTAATATTTTGAGAGTTTCCAAAAGTGCCCCTCACCTCAATTATAAAGGGAACCTCTTACCTAACATATTCACACCACCTTGTGCCTTATAGATTGAGAAAAAAACTTACCATTTCTACTAATAACATACTTATCCAAGTTCTATATGTCTTTTTCTTCCAAAAAGAACAACGCTAGATCCCTTAGGAAGTGATCTAAAGTGCGTATACCGAAGAAGAGACAATTGTTTTACCAACTTATTCAAGATCATTTCTTCTTCTAATTCCACTTCATGTGTTTTTTACATAATAAATTAATAACTACAGTATCAAATATATGATTATATTTTATTATTATTATTGGAAAACCATATTCCATTATTTATCCATCATATGAAAAACAAAAACACTATGCGTTCATACGTACGACTTACTGTCTCCACACCGTGGTGTATTTTTTCTCATCACCAGTTTACCTAGATTGGTATAATGTTGGAAATAATAGATATATATGATAATAATTACATAATATTTATCCTGGAAAAACTAATATACCATCCACTTTCTTTCTCTTTCACCGTTAAGGGAATGATACCATCGCTCGTGCGTATGCACAGCCTACCGTCTCTATGACGTGATGTAATTAATTTTACATGTTAACCATTCAATAATGATTATAAAAATGTATATAATAATTAAATATGATATCTATTAATATCATATAATTTTTTATATGAAATAAATATGTCCTATTTATAAGAAACAGAACATACATGACCAAACATGCATAGTAAAATGATGCAGTTAACACTTGAAACAAGGGTAATAATGAAATATTATTCAAAAAATGATATAATAGGATCATATATGATATCATAAATATGCATATGGTTCTAGTATAAATTTATAATATTATTTAAACCATTATAAATTAGGTTAAATCGCAATAAACTAATGGAAAGTTCAAGGTAAGGGTTAGTTTCACAATCTCATTATTATTCGGGATTGTTTATACGTAAGTATATGCTGGTGAAATTTTATCATCCATGTCCATGTGTTTTAAAAAAAAATTCAAAAAGGATTTTAATATTATCCTAAAAATGTATAACTTCTTTTTACCCATGTTTTACTTTAAATAAAATGGTTTGAAATGAATCTTTTTGTCATTTTCTAAATGATGTACTTTATGACTTTTTTGACAAAAATATGGAAGGAATGTTTTTTAAAATTATACGGCATGAGAGTATTTTCCCACCATCATGAAACCTTAATGTATTTAATATTTATTTACAAGTTTACAAGATTATTTTCAATTGAAATTTTTTCTTTTAAAATTGTCCTTCCTTTTAAATAAATGATTTCAAAGTAAAAAAAGGATTATTTCTATCATGAAATTTTTATTGATTTTATTAAATTATTTTTCATCTATGTTAAAATACTTTTTTGAATATTATTATTGATTGAGTTTGATCTCTTATGATATCATTTACCATTTTTCATTTAATGGTTTATGATTCAGTTTCAATGTGGATGGGCTATTTTGATACCATTCATATTTTATGGTTAAGGTATTCACATTTCATATACTAGTTTTAATATGAATGTTTATATTTTACCCTTTTCATAAGAGGAATAAATTGTACTTATTAAGTGTTAGGAGGGGCCCACTATATCCCCTTGATGCATCGGTATGTCTCATGACACTAACTAGTTTGGGTTTTGGCTAAATTCTTACCTAATTGTGTATGGTGTTTTTACTAAAGCCTTGATGATATGTTTATGACGCCATGCATTATGAATTAGCTAATTAGGAGATTAGTTATTGATGTTCCATATGATTAGTTAACTATTAGAACATATATGGTTAGGTTCCATAGTTCGTTTTATTGTAGAATTATTTTATCATCTTTCATTCCTACTATATCAGGCTCATGTTATTGATTAAATGGAATGTTTTTTAGTTCATCAGCTTGACATAATAGTTTAATCTTGTATATGATAACTTTAATCGTATACCCTTACTGAGCATTTGATCCTACCCCTTTAATATGTTTCATTTATCCTAAGCATTCCAAGAAATATATTAGGACTGATTAGGTAGTTTTACACAAAGGGGGAATAAAGGCAGAATTAATGGAATTCTTTATGTATTTTATGTTTTAAAATGTAATATTAATTTCTAGTATGTTTCTAGTTTACCGAGACTATTAAACCATTAATTCCTTTGGTATTCAATTGCTTATATCTTATCATAATGTAATAATTTAAGTCACCAGCTCTAGGCTACTAGAGTAGGGGTCATTACACGAGTCTCATCTAGTCTCTCGTGTTTACATCACTGACTAAACATATCTGAAACTATTTCCCTACCACCCAATGCAAACTCAGATGTTTTTAACTCCAAACTCCATCATATCCCTAAAACCTAAACCTATGACACCACTCTTCCATGAAAACCTCCCCACAAAGATACCCCAATGAGGGGAGAGAGATGGTCACTGCACGGATCCCACCTCCAGAAGGCCCTGGGTTGGTAACTATCACCGAGGGTATAATAAACATGTGTATGGACGACATTACCCTCCAAAAAAACATGTGGAAGAGTGAGATGAGAAGGATACAACAACCAAAACTAGCTCAAACACACACACACACAGATATAATTAAATCCCAAGAGAACACATGTAATGGAATATAGTACTAAACAAATGAGAGTAAAACTAAGAGTATCAAAAAGGAAAATACAGTAGTGACCATGAAGCCCAAACAAATCTTGATAAACCATGAGCTAGTAATATTAAGCTTGAAATCCACCCTACTATGTCTACCTGAAATAAGTTTATATTTATATATTTAGAATACTTATATACACATTAGGATCCTTCTTTGAGCCTCCTATGAAAAAGAGAATGAAATCAAGCTAAATAAAGGTGAACAATAGTGAAACTAACTCATCATCTAAACATGTATACTAACTTCGCAACCTCTCTATGGTTAAATATCACCATGTAACACATACAAGAGAGTATATAAAAATATAATAAAGCATAAAGGGTATCTGACTCCCACTTTCACATTGTTTTACCGATCTGTCCCAATATCACACATCATAATCCATATCTCTCCAAAAGTAAGCCAGTTTGAAGACACTTGGGTAAGGCATCACCACATGCACCTCATAATTCACATCATCACATCATTCCATACCACATATCCACATATTGAAACCAAGTAGTATTCTGGAGACACCATAGCTTGTATGAAATATATAAAACATTAGGTATTATACCTCAAGCCATTAAATCCCATACACCGAGTAAGTACCTCAATCCATCACACCCTATACACATCATACACATAATAATACTTTGGATACTGTATCAAGTAATATATTTGTATGAGATAACCAACACCCAGCATCACTAGATACAAAAATATATAGGAAAACTAACAATTGTGCATACCAACACAAATAACTACCAAGAGAAGAGAGTGGACTAGAGGAGGTAGTTATCCATCCATCCTCCCACTATGATATTGGGGAAACCAACCTCCCAGAGTCCACTCGGTGTCTGTTTCCCTAACTAACATGGGTAGGTTAGTGTATGAATTCCAAAAATATAAAAGATACAATATACCTCACAACCACACTACGGGAATAATATAGTCTTATACTCAACTGTAGCAAACATCACTCAGATCCCTAGCTTCTAATTCTAAGATCATATATTCTATAATAAAACAAGCATTTAAAGAGATGAATTCAATTCATTTGTTTCATTTTATCATATTCCATGAATTAATTATTTCATTATCCATTAATTGACCTTTGAAATTAATTCTTATTACATTATATTAATCATCGGATTAAATTCCATACCCTCCATGAATAATCCATATCAATCCCATGGTTTATCAAGATTAACATATTTTAATAATTTTCATTCAATCACTAACCAACCATGTGGGTTACAAAATATTTAATTCATTATTTGAATCATACATATCTTTGAACTCTAGGAAAATAATCCAAAGCTACCACCAGTACGAAAAATTTATCCAAGTACCTCATTTATCTCAAATAGTGGGGAAAGGAATGTAGATTAAAAAAATCAACTCATCCATCATCCATTAAATAGATTCATAAGTGAGCATACCATCTCTCAGCATCACATCAATGGGTAATCCCAATTTTAAACCATTCCATCACCTTTAGTGTCATCCCTGAAACCCATATGCATATATTAATACATCTCTCCATCACAGGCGTCAACTGCTGCCACATCTTTTCAGCCTTCCAACCCATATATATCACATCATCCATCCCAGGATCAGCCATATCAGGCTCACATCAGATCCAGAACTCCCCACCCCATATAACATCATCCATCCCTGGATCAACCATATCAGGCCCATATCACAAGGCTCATATCTAGATCACATCAAAAAAGTAGTAGGAACAAACAAGAAATCAATAGGGAAATTGGGCCCTCCAAACAAGGCACTTGTTCCCTATAAAATATATTTATCACACAATCAGTTCTTATTCTATATTTAATTAAACAACTCTTTATATATAGGTTCTAACTATGGGAACCTAAGGCATCGAGCTATAACAAGTCACCAAAGGAAAAAATTCTCTTAGAATTTATTTCTTGTTTCAAGAATATAGAGAAGTATTATCCTCAATTAACATTCCATTTAAATTATTATCAAAAAGTATTAACATACTATATATTATTTATCAATTACATTAATTGCATGAAAGATCAATTTCAATTAAACATGCACATTGAATAAATATTATGGTCATCAAATGAAATTAACCATCAGATTAAAAACATTCCTATTATTTAATTTATTAATCCAATTAATTATGTATTTGTGTTATTTACTAATTTCCATCAAGAAAAACATGTTAATCCGTAGCAAAAAAAACATTCTAACAATCATAATATATATATATATATATATAGAAAAATAAGAGCCAAACTACTATCATGTTATAAAGAATCAACATTTTCAACATGTGATCATTATCCAATTATTAATCTGGTTCATTAATTATTAGGTCAATTTTATTTCCATCCAAAGGGATAAAGTATGATAAATTTAGGATTTCATGTAAATAAAAGAGAAGCAATGAATTCTCTGCCTCAAAAGCCATTAATATTCTTCATATGAGATCAGAAGACTTTACAGATCTTTGATCACATCTCCTCCAAAACAAATATCTATCCAAGGACATCGCGGCACAACCACACCAACAAACAACCAAGAAAACCCTATTAGAAACATGGGAGATCATATTATATCACATGGAAAGAATAATGGGATAAAAACAAGATCAAATGAATAAGGACCCGTAAAAATGGAGGTATAACTCACCACGAATTGAAGAAAAAAGTCCAAGGATTGATCCTTATTGAAAGAATCCCAAAAATGTATAAGGATGGATCCATGGGTCTCTTAGAATGAGAGAGGGGCATGGTGTGTTATGGGGTTTAGAGAAACCCAAGCGGCTGAAACATTTAAAGATGTGTTACATAGGGGATTTACACAGCGTGTAAACTATTTACACATCATGTAAATATAGGGCATCGGTTTTCAATAAAAAATATATGGCCTTTAATTATTTAACCCGAATTATTTACACATCAGGAAGCATCCCATGAACTGGACTTAACAAGTCATGAACCTCATTTAAACTACATGTAAGCTTTACACGTCAGGTATTCACCCTGATCCCATCTTTTTCCACAGCCAACACCTCCAGGATAATTCCAAGCCATCTCTGAGCACCACAAGCCTTGAAAACATGAAAAGTTTTGGTCCACACATATCCAGGCCCTTACACAAAACTTCTGGAGTACATGTAACCATTGGATAAATATCTTTCAAATATAAAATTATAATAAAGAATATTTGAATATTATGGAGCATAAAACATCAGAATGATCTATGTGAATAATACCAATTCAGTAAATAACTAAAAAAAGAATGTAAATGAATTAAAAGTATTAAATATAAGGAAATAGATATGAAAAAGGTTCTTAATCATGTTAATAATTAATATATTTTTATTAAAAAATAATTTAGAGGACATACAAATCTATCCATGACTTGGGGTAAGAGTTTTCTATCCTCATCTCCATTATTTTCAAGTATTCATCTTTTATTTTATAAATAATTATATTTTTCTTGAATAAAGTATATTGAAATGGAGACATTATATTTTTATCTTTATTTGAAATTAAATACTCTCTTTTCCTTCATTTTAGACTTATATTTTACACTACATTGTTCATAAGGGCTTATTTACCAATCTCACTTCAAAATCGTGATTATCTATGTATAAATTACTATTTAGAGAAATTATATGTTAATTATTTATAAAACCCCATATATTTTATTATCCTATAATTATATTTGTATTTTGTATTTTTTCTTACGATTTCATCTTCCTTTGGTTCAAAACTCACCCAGAAGGTTGCATGTAAGTGGAGTCAACCATATCATATATTTTTTGTCAGGAATAATCCCCCTCCAAATCCATATTATTTTTATTATTTTATATATATCCTTTTATATAATTAAATGATTGCATAAGTTCATTTTCTATTGAAATTGGTTTCATTTAAAAAAGTGTGAAATAAATATCTTTTTAATGTTTTCTATATGGGTCATTTTCTATGTACACTGACTTTCTTTATAAAATTGTAATAGGAATCATTTTTAATGATTTCGCATGATTTTTTATTACACTATATTATTTGATTTTCTATGTGAATATTCCTCTTCATTTTTTTTATATTTTGAAAAATTAGTTTATATTACCATTGTTTTATAAATTAGTGCCTTTGAAATTAATGTTTTAAAATATGTAAATCATATTTCTTCTTAGTTTTCAAATACATTTTATAATTCTCTTATAATTTTTTTTCATCTATGATAATATATTTTAATATATCTTATTCTTTTTTGGGTATATAAAAAAATGATATTATCCACCTTCACTTTCTAAGTGGCTTGTGATCATGTGTTATGGAAATCCTCGTGAAACTGATTTATTTCCCATGTGTTAATTAATCTATGATAAGATTAAGAATTTTTTCATATTTATGTGATAAAAATATATATGGTTTATCATTATGTGATGGGTGGGTTCAATATAGCCCTAAAATGGATTGGTTAATTCTTAAGGTCTCATTAGATCACTTTGAATGGGCTAGGTAAATTAAGCCTCACCCATAATGTTATTCATGAACATGTTCTATTCTTTTTTCACAATCTATGCAATGATTCTTTGTACACATATTCTATGTGTGAACACGATTCTACCTTTGTCTATAATTTATGAGTTGGATTTATGAAAAACATTATGATGTCTTACCAAAGATATTTGGTCTGTGTTTATGATAATGTGACTTATATTCATGAAACTATTTATTATATCTCTTATTTACCATTTTATTAGGGTATTTTAATCATATGATATGTTTTATATAATGGTTTATGATCTTTTAAAATTTTAAGCTTTATTTTATGAAGGAAAATAATTTTTACAAGTTTCATTTTTCCCAAGAAGCCTTTATGGATCCTTTATGGATTATTTTAAGTTTTTTTATTGATCTTTTTGAGAAAATGATATGATTTCATGTTTTAAATTATTTTTAATTTGAGTTCCAAGTAATTTTTTTAAAGGAAATAATTTTTCATGGGTTCTTGTATATTTCAATGGCCTAACAAGTTTTCTCTTTCCTTTAAACCCCTTACTAATCTTTATATGTTCATCATATGTTTTCAAATTATTTTTACCAGGATTAATGATGAGTGTGAATCATTATGAACTCAAAAAAAATTGAGGATAGGTTTTATCCTTTAATGAAGTAGGTGTATCATTTTAAGAGTTTGGATTAGTTGAAAAACTATTCATATAGAGGGAAAATTATGGGTTTTTTATGTAAGTTACTTTTCCTAATTCTCTAAAAATATAAACCTAAAAGGTTATAGGTATGTAAGTTGTGAAATATTTTCAATAAATCATGTCGTTGTTTGATGGTTATGTTTGGGTAATTGTAGTTGGTATCAAAGTAGGTTTTACATAAGTTTAGAGGTTAGGACGTAATTGGTTGAGGATAATTTTAGAGTTTTTACAATATCATGTGTCCTCCCAGTCTATGAATTTTCAAGTTTTTGTGGTTTGAAGAACTCAAAGGAGGCTCATAATGAGTTTGGAGAGGTTAGGTTGCTAAAGGATAGAAAAATAGGTATTTCACTCCATGTAACTGTATTACGCAATACGAAAATATACTTCACATATTGTCTTCAAGTTTTCAGGACATGTAGATATTTTACATGGAATGAAGAAGAGTTTCACAGTGTGTAATATTTCTAGATTTGAAAAATAAAATAAAATTGATTGGTGACATGCTTTTTGATAGAAACATAACTCTGGGTATTACATGATATGATAAGGTATTACACATTGTGTAATACCCCAATCATGTACAATTTTAATAATTCTTTTTCGACTGAACCATTATTCATTTATCCATGTTTTCTTTTTTCCTTTTTCTCCAGATGAACCCTAGTCACCCCAAGGATTCCATAGAACTCTACTCCTCTTTCCATGATCTATCAATTATGGTGGTTGTTCATTAATTATATGTGATTGATCCATGGTGTGTTATCTTCTCTTTCTCATATGTTTCTTCTTGTTCTATCCTTAGGATTCACTATCATGGTATGGGTTGTATTGAGTTGGATATTTGGGAAGTGTTTTGATACTCTTCTAGTGTATAATAGGTTGATCCACATTCCTAGTAGTGCGGTTATCGCTTGTGGGAATTCTTCTTCTCTTTGTGGTGCACGGACGAGTTGAAAAGATTCTTCAAGGTAGGGTTTTTCCTTTATTTATCTTTGATTTCAAGTCGTGTGGGAGGGATCTACTTTTGTTTTTCTACGGATTATAGTTGTACCAGACAAATCAAAGATAAAAACTAGGAAATTGAATTTAAAAGGATATAGGGATCTAATGAACATATTTTTCTAGATTTGATGTTACTATGATATTTTGAACTATACAAGATATATTCCCCAATGAAAATCATGGTCATTGGTGGTCCTTGTTTTCATACCAATAAGTTGCATTCTATTTGGTTCCTGGTGAACATTTGTATATAAAGATTGGAAAATCACATACACTTAGCTAATAAATAGATGCCCTTGTATTATACAGCTTCTGTGATAACCCCTAAATTAACATGTGAAATTGAATAAGGAGTGCCTTATTAAATCAGGAATTTTATTTTGTTTGGTTTGTGTGGTGTTGTGGTTTTGAGCACGGTTGTGTGTTGTGGGCTGGTTTGAAAGGTGTGATGGAATATTATGTTGAGAGATTGATTGATTATAGAATTAATGGGAAGTGTCAAGTAGTAGAGCTACAATTGGGTTGTGCGGTGACATGTTGTGGGATGTGGTTGTGAGTGGATGTTTTTTTGAGGGATGAACTTGAATAAGGATGGTGATGGTTGGTATGGGTAATTCACACGGAGTTTCTCCATGTGTGACTGTTTTTGTGTTATTTATTGTATGTTATGTTTGTTTGTTTCCAAGAAAGTAATAGAATAAATGAATAAATTATTGATTAATAATGTTTTTAATTATCTTGGGTTGGTGCGGTTAGTGGAACAAATAAATGAATTGTTAAATAAATATTTTAATAGATTAAATTGATTGGTTGGGAGTATGATTTGGGTTCATGAAATATTGTGTGGGGTTATGAATTTATAGGTATCTGTAAAGATGATGTGTGGTGACTTGGTCATTTGTTTGAAAACCCATAGGTTGGGCTATGTGCTTGATATCATATCTATGAATATATATACTTGTATTTTCTTTGTGGTTTGTATACGCTCCCCACCCTAGTTGAGCACTATGTGTCGAACACCCCCATCATCTTGGTGGAGGGTGTCTTTCCCAAACATCTTAGTGGGAGTATGGATGGCTAACCACCCAATCTTCCTTTCTCCCTCTTCCTTGTTTTTATGGCCTAATATTCTTTGGGTAGGTTTTGGTTTGTGAGGCCAAGGTGTGTTCAGGAAAGTTGTGCTTTCACAAGTGTATTTGGGACGAGATGTATTGTGCTTTCCCAGGATTCTTTGGGATTATTTGTGGTTTGTTTCCTAGGTGTTTATGGGTGGTGTGTGATAAGTTTTTTGGTCGAGGTGTCGACGGGTAAGATGTAATGAGGTTTGAGGCCAAGGTGTCTGTGGGTAGTATGGGATGTGGTTGTGGGGAAGGTTTCTTTGGGTGGGTTGTGACATGTTTCTTTTGGAATATGTGGGAGTGTGAGGATTTTTTCTGTTAGGAAAGAGTGGATAAAAAAGCGGGGAGTGGTGTGGGGTACCCAAATCATTGATGTGCCTACTATATTATTTTGCTTGACTTGTGTAACTTGGTTAGAATTCCTTGTTAATGATAGGATAGCTTATATACCTTTTTAGGTGCTGTTTGGTTTTTCTATTTTCTCAGAGGCATTAGTATGCTTCCTTTCACATGTTCACGAGAGAATTATGTTTTTACTACTGAGTTTACTTGTATTCTCACCCTACGTATATAAACTGTTTTCATGTTTCCATGAGGATTACATAGATCATGCTGGACCTTACTAGATCAAACTTTGGGAAAGTTGTTTTTTCACTTCGTAACCTTACTTTTGGTTCTTACTTTGGAGTTTTATTGCATTTGTAACAATTTTATTTTTAAACATGCATGTGGGGTGGGTTTTGGATTTCTTTTATATATGTCTTGGAGTTGTTTTGAGGCTGGTACATCTTATATACCAACCTTTTTTCCTATAAAAAGTGTAATGCCTCCCATTTTGTGAGATTTTTATACCCTTGTTGTTGGTCTCCACCCTATGGACTACTGGAGGTGGGACTTAGGGGTCATTATCTCCCTTTATTCAATTCCATCTTAGGAGGTGTATCTTTAGAGGGAGGGGGTCATGACAGAATGGTATCAAAGATGATATCTTAGAGATAAGATGGTGTTTGAGGTTAGACATAGTGAGGATTGCATGGGTTGGTAGGAAAAAAATGTTAGAAGATCTTTTTGTGTAACATAGGCCAGGGAAGATCTACTAATACACTGGATTTTAGGACCCCCATAATCTGATGCTAGGAATATGAGCCTACCGAACGACCAAGTGAGGCTACACCATTTGTAGGGTAGAGACCCTAGGAAAGGTACATGCATCATAATTACTTGTGTTTTTGTTTGAATTTGGTGTTTTGGGAAATTTGAAATGAAATATGATTTAAATCAATTAAAATTAATTTTAATAAAATTACATATTATTTTGGATTAGGAATTTTTTTACCTTTCAATTATGGATCTTGGTCATTTTCCACATGTGGCTCGGTAGGTGAGGCTTAACAGGCCAATATGGTTGATTTGAAGAGGGTTGATCCAGATGAGGTGGATGACCAGTGGCAGAAAACGCTACGTGCTTTCTAGTGACCAACCTTAGAAAAGTAAAAGGGAAGTGTTTCGATCATAGAGAGAGAGATCTAGCTCGAGGAGCTTGAGATCACCTTCAGTTTGATCTAGGATCTGACAGAGTACTGGGTTCCGTTGGTAGTGATTTATATTTGGGGTTTTTCGCATCAGTGGTGGATTATACACCTGGTGGAGAGGAAGGAGGATGAAGTTTTATCGGTCTATTTCAATAAGGAGTTCCATGAAGAATTCCTTTCATCGACCATAAAGGCTAAGAAGAGGTAGGAGTTAATTTCCCTTCAGAAGGGAAGTATGTCAGTATGGGAGCTGGGGATTTCATTCAAGGACCTCCTTCATTTTTTCCCAAATCTTTTTCTGGATGAGGAGTCTCATGTGAGATTCCTAGAGAAGGCACTTCATCCTTATATCCAGTACATTGCTACACACTTTACAATACCTATGTAATTAGAGGTTTAGAATAAGGAAGAGGTGATTGAACAGATGAACTCATGAGGAGGTCTTCCATGAGAAGGGATCCAGTAGGGTTATTCTTGAGGCAAGGTAGCCAACATAAGGTTTCATGCACTAGGGACTTCGAGGTTTCAGCTGGTGGGGATTCAACTTCATCAGTATCCTTTCCAAACTTTTGGTGTTAGAAGTTCCTATGCATTTCCTGTGAATTTGGGACCGAGTTGTTTTATCTATGGAGTATGTGGTGATCTTCATAATTAGTGTCTAATGTCCATTCAATATTTGTATGGTGGAGGTGGGTAGGTTCAGCACCAAACTCAACATCAGTTCTTAGTCAAGTTGTTTCAGCATCAGGGACATTAGGATCATGCTCGGCTTAGGAGAGATAGGGAAAATAAAAGTCATACTCAAGATGTCCCTTCTGATCAGGGACCACAACCCAAGTGTGTTCATTGAGGAGGATTTCATCATAGAGACATAAGAGTTGGGTGTGGTCAGTTTCATGTAGCAGAGGCCACAGTTCTGGCTCAACCAGAGATAATTAGATGTACGATCAGTTTTTTTAGTACCCTTGATTTTTATTTGTTTTATTCAAGAGATTCGAACTCCTTTATTTCACCCACTCTAGGACATGCTCTGGGACTAGACATAGAGATGCTTTCCATGCCCTTGGTGTTGAGTACTCTATTCATAGGTCAAAAAATCTTTTTTGATGTGTTCTGTGGGTGTAGACTGATGATGAGGTCACATCAGGCCCATGGGGAACTTTTATTGCAACAGATGCAGCCATACGATGTCATCCTTGGCATCGAATGGTTGTATTACATGCATGATGTTATAGAATTATTCTATAATAGAGTCATTTTTTCAGATATGGATGGCTGGTGTGTGGTTTTCATTGATGAGTGGAGCTGTCAGGTGGTCATTTGGTGTATAGAACATCTTCTTTCCTTATTGGTTGAGATGTTAGTGGAATCAATAGATGTTGGCATGGTGGAGGTCCCATAGTTGTTGGGAAGTTCCTGAATTTTTGTCCCGAGGTGGTTTTGACACTACCCCCTCGATGTGATATTGAGTTCAGGATAGACCTACAACCCGGTGCTACTCTAGCTTTGATGGATCCTTATCATATTGCACCTTCAATGTTGCAGAAGTTGCGAATTCAGATAGATGATCTGATAAAGAAGGTTTTTATCTAGACCAGGGAGTCACCATATGGTTCTCTAGTTTTTTTGAAGGATTATAGTGGTCTGATTTTTTGTATAGACTACTGAAGGATGAATTGGGTGACTATCAATACCCTCTTTTGAGGATAGGCAATCTTTTTGACCAGTTGGGAGGGGCAAGTTGGTTTTCTAAGATTTATCTTCAGTATAAATATCACTAGTTTAGGGTGAAGTATAGTGATATCTTTAAGAATACTTCTAGATGTAGGTATGGGTGCTTTGAATTTGTTTTCATGCCCTTCATCATTACGAATGCACTAGCTGTGTTCATGTTACTTATGAATTATATGTTCAGCGAGTTCTTGGATCAGTTCGTCGTCGTGTATATCGATGACATCCTGATATACTCAAGGTTCGAAGAGGATCGTGTTGGTCATATCAGGACCATCTTGAAGGTTCTTTTATGCCACCAGTTATAGGGAAAGTTGTCCAAGTGCAAGTTGAGAACATGTGAGGTGCATTTCCTTGGTCATTTGGTATCTCAGTAGGGTATAGCAGTGGACTCTTCGAAGGTCGAAGTAGTTGTTTCCTGGGAAACACTGAGGAACCTGGAATAATTTCACAGTGTTCTTATTCTATCAGGCTATTATTGTAGGTTTGTACCTAACTTCTCTCTAGTTGGAGCCCTGTTGATAGTATTCACTAGGAAAGACCAAGATTTTGTGTACAGTGATCAATGCCAGGAAGCATTTGGTTACCTAAAGGATAAGTTGGTTAGTTCTCCAATGATCTAGTTTTCATAGTAAGGAGTGATGTTCAATGAGTTTTAGGATGATTCTCATTTGGTCTTGGGATGTGTCTTGATGTAGTGGTGAGCAGTGATCTTTTATGGGTTTAGGCATTTGTTCCCCCATGAACATTACTATGTCACCCATGATCTAGAGCCCATAGTGGTCCTATTTATATTGTCTTTGTGGCATCATTGCCTCATTGGTTAATTATTTTTGGTCTTCATAGACCACAAGATTTTGAGTTATATCTTTTATAAGAATGATATGACATGTGACAATGAAGGTGGATGGAGTTTTTTTAGAATTAAGATTTTGAAATCTATTTAACCTCAGGTTAAGGGAATGTCATGGCTGATTATTTGACCAGTAGGTTTCAAAAGGAGGTTGTTTGGGAATCTTCAAATGCTTGGAAATCAATTAAGGAGTTATTCTCCTTTCACTTCGATACACTAATTGATGGTGGTAGAAGTTTTTTGTTTAAGATGATAGTGTATTTTACCTTGATGTACCAGGTGGAAGAGTCTCGGTGGGGAGACTTAGACATAGATGTTTTGCGTGATCGTGTTAGACATGGTGATACTCTAAAATGATGGTTATAGGATGGTTAGAATCGAATGATGTTCCATAAGAGGTTGTTTGTTCTGGTAGCAATGTGTAACTCCCCAACCCTAGTTACACAGAGTCAGCACATTATTACATAACATTGGCATGATACAAGGAATCATGTCCCGAAAGACCAATTAGTTTAGTAGCCTTGGAAGTACTAGATACATACATAAGTTTTACATTACATCATGAGATAAAAAACAACAATATTTTTCCCCTTTGAACACACATATATCCCTTAGCCTATCCCTACAGTTCAACCATAAAACACTTCTTCACATCCTAGGAAAAATAAAAAATAGAAAGGGGTGAGCTCAGATGCTCAGTAAGGATAAAAATATAGTAGAAACTTTCATAAATAATCATAAACATCTAAGGCAATATATAATGCTAAAACATAGTCCTTTTAAACATAAAAGTTTGCATAATATGTCCAATATAAATCAAATAATTTCATTTACTTAATCACATGGATATTCTACTAGTCGAATAATCACATGAAATATCAATAGCCAATTTCATAATGATAGAATGCATAATGATGGACTTCATAAATACATAGTCAAGGCCTTGTGCCAACACTACAAATAAAATTTTGTCAAGACCCTGTTCCAAGACACTAGTTTGTCTCATGAGACCTACCAATTCATCGAGGAGCTATAGTGGGTTCCACCCATCACTTACTAAGTCCAATACATTCCTCATATGAAAAATTTTAAACATAACATAAACATTCGTATTGAAACTAGCATACGAAATGTCAATAATTTATACATAAACCATGAATGGTATAAAAATAACATTTCTATAGTCAAACATACCACAAAACCTTCAATACAATATGGAATATTTGTATAATAAATCAACCTTGATCAAGAATAATATGTCGTAAAGGATGTTGAAATAATTAAATATAATCAGTAAAAAATTTTGAGAGATATATCCATCTTTCATGAAATCATTTAAAAGTCGCATAATTTATAAAGGAATTAATTTAAAAGATAGTTTTGAATAAAAGTGTCACAAACCCCTTTGAAACCTTTGAAAGGAATTAACATTTTAAAACATTCATGTCCATATAAATAAATCCTTAAAACTTTTTTGAAAACATGGAAATTAATGAGAAAGGTTTAGAATAATAAATCTTTAAAACATTGAAAATGATGTTTTAGTAAAAATATTCCCATAAAAATAATCCCTTTGAAAACTCTTTTATGAAACATGTACATGGATAATAATTATGTCCCAGTAGATACTTACGTAAAAATAACCTCAGACAAGTAAAGAGATTGTAGAATTTACCCTTAACTTATAATTTTCCATTGTAGAGGGTATGTTAACCTCCTGTATAATAGTTAAATCATTTTTATTAAAATATACAATAATAATATACATAAATATGATATTATATATGATCTTCTAATATTTTGCTGTAAATAATATTTTAGTAGTATCATCGTTTTGGATGTTAACAGATTCGTTTTACATTATATGCATGGGTATGTAAGCCATGTTTGTTATGAATATTATGTATTTGATTAATATACAGAATGATATTATCTTCATAAATATTATTTTTATTAATAAAATGAAAATTATTCCTGAATTATTACGACGGGGAATGAATCTCATCGCATTTGTGGAGATGATAATCCGTACGTACACACGAGTGAGAATATCATTATATTATTGGTGAAATTGTATGTAATTGGATGGTATATTATATATAAATAATCATTATCATGTTATATTTATTATTTAAATCATTTATACTCATTATTATACCCATCCAAATAATGAAGTGTTTTAAAAACAAACTACACCACGACATGGAGACGGTAAGTCGTACGTATGCACGTTTGGTGAATTTGTCATTTATAGGATGGATAGAATAAAAAATATGGTCGTACCATATTTATAATAACACCACAGTATGTATAATGTACTTTATTTATTATTTTGGTATGGAAACAACAATGAAATAGGAAGTGGAAGATAAAAATAACTTGAAAGAGGGTGGTGAAATTATTACCTCTTCTTCGAGTGTTTCCTTTTGAGTTGATCAAAAGGGCTCCTTAGGTAGAATTTATGATCAAAGTAAGGACTATAGGTTAAAGGGAGTATATTTGAGAGGATATATAGTCATGGGTTGGCCTATAAAAATGGATTTTTAGGTGTAAAATTAATAGAATGTAAAGTAGCCTTTTATAAGAAAGATGAGGATCACTTTAGAAAAATCTTGAAATATCATTTTATAATAAAATCATTTCCAGTTTCTAATGGATCTGAAATGATTTATTTATATTATAAGGTGGGTATGGATCAAAAACCTCTCAACCAATAGGTTTTAGATATGTTTAGGTCACCATATTTTCCTTATCTTTTATATTTAAATCTTAGTTAAATAGTATTCCATTTACCATGTCTCTTTTTATTTTTATATTATATGGTTAATAAACATACTATAACAATACAAGAGAACCCCATGTGGTTAATTATTAATATAAATATCATTATATAAGTTTTTTTTCAGAACCTTATATTTTTAGGACTATTATATAATTTAATAATATAATATTTCTTTTAAAAACTCATTTATGTCAATTTTGACACTATTTACTATTTTGTTTCATTAAAAGTAATAACAACTTGATTACTTTGAAAAAAAATAAATTAAATCAATATTAACATGTCATATTATGCTAGAAAATTATTTTATGGCATAAAAACTTTCAAATTATATTTCTTTTAATATTTACAATACCATTTCTTCGATTCATTCATTAATAAGGTAAATACTGCATCATCATTGTTTCATAAATAAATTTAATTATTTAACGTCTAAAAATTATAAATAAAATATAATTATATAGGAAATGTTTTTATATTTATAATGATTATTTATAGTTGAAAATATAACTTATATAACCCCATGTAAAAAAATTACTAAAAGATACATGTTTATGTCATTGTTGTCTTTACTTTAAATTAATTAATATAAAGTGTCATTATCACTCTCATGTGGCTACATGGGGTCCCAAAATCAACCCAAGGATGCCCATTTTCGAACATGTATCAAAAAATAGAAATAGGACACATGTTAGGGCAATTTAATATTATTATAATATAATTTGTTTACCCTAATTTATTGTATTTACTCTTTAACCATGGTAAATAAAATATTTACTGAAGTAAATATTCATAATGTATAAAAATAAAAGTTACCTATTTAAAAAATTTGTAGCTCTTGATTCCAAATATAGAATCCATTTTTCTAAATTCAAAACACAGAAGTGGCAGAAAATAATTTAAAATTAATTCTGATTGTCAAAACAAAAAAGCGTGTTTTTAAGAAATAATAACTATCAAAAGATTGACAATAGTTTATATCCAGTTTAAATATGAAATTACATAAAATTACCTAAATTATATTAAATGATAAAAATATAATATAATGATACTTTAAAACCACTCAAATGTATAATATAACACTATAAATTATTTCGATTAAAAAAGTTGTTTTTAATTAAAATTTAGTATTTTTCACAATTCATCAAAAATTGAATGTTTTCAGAAAAGTACCAAAAATTTATCCAAACAAATTTTTTTGTCCCTATTATAAAGAAGAATTTAATTTCACTAAATTAAATATATAATGGTGTAAAATATTATATTTAAAAAGGGTTCTCCATTAAAAGGTGAAAAAACTGCATTTTTTGAAAAATACCTCTTTTATCTTAAAAATTGAATTTTTCTTATATTATGTATAAGAAACACAAAATATGAATGTTAAAATTATATAGAATATATTAAATTTAATATTTGGTTAATACTATTCATAACCTCTTTTTTGAACGGTTGGTTTGGTAAGTCGTGGTGCTCTCGAACACGGTGTTGTGTATAGCGCAAGTTATTGAAATACTTTGAAGAGATAACATACTATAATATCTTGAGGTGTTACATTCTACCCTCCTTCAATAAATTTTTTCCTCGCAATTTGAAATTTTTCTTTGAAAATAAACGTTTAATAATAGAAAAATACCTTTGTCGAAAACCCACATCCGAAATTGGGTTAATAAAATTTAGTCTTACAAAGATGGAAAGGGAAATAAAAAAGTCACAACAAAATTATGATCTCGATTAGGAAAACATTGGTGGAAATTAGAGACACATAATTGGAGGAAAATTTATATATTTATAGGGAGTGATTGAGGTCATCAATCACGAACAAGTGTAAAATTGAGGGCCTCAAAGCCATTAATCTAAGATGATTTAAAATATCATCGGTTCAACAAAACATAAGGTATTATGGTAACAAATTTTGGGTTTTAAGATCCCTTAACTAATGTTTAACAATTAATTTCCTCATAGAATAAGAGAAAAAATATACTTAAAAAGTAGAGTTCCATCCTTTAACTAATTTCTACCACAAACTCAGCTTTCACTCTAAAAAATAATAGAACTTAAAAATATTCTATAAATCCTAATCGTATAAGGTTCTAAAAAATGAATTTATAATTTATATATCAGACATTTTAAAAAACTAAACTATACAATCCAGGACATCTTGTGGGCTAGTGGTATGTTATTCACCCTTGACGCCCTTCGGTTTTGGGTTCATGTATCACGACCTTACCGAACGCAACAGGTTGTCGCCCGACCTCCGGGTTTTCCTTTTTATAACAATCCAAAAATAATCTTAAGAAATGATTTAACCTTAATAATAGTATCCAATGTCAAACTTAATTGATTCCAACCTATAGAATTTTCTAAAATACTTCTTTCCAAACTCACAGTCCAAAATTTATAAGGAAGGTAAACACATTGAAGATCCCTTTTGCCACGTAATAACATGAGAAAACCTTCATCAAGTATTCTTTTAAAACACTATAACACCCTAAATTACCATAAAATATTATTGATTACACCAATGCTTTTTTATTCCTTATATAATACAGTATATACTCTTTCTATCCAAAAATGTTGTAAACTTCAACAATGATGTAATATACAAATCATTAATCAGTTTCAAGGTAGTCAAGAATATCCCATATAATTTAACTAATCAATCATATATTATTCCAAAATCACTACCTCATTATCAGAACCACATTATGTTTTATCTTTCTCTCAACTATATATTTTCCAAAAAAAATAACCTGCTATTCATTCACTTTTCTTGGTTCCACACAATCTCAAGTCTTTAATGAAATAGTACTGCAGTACAATCCTTATATACTCTACAATTCTTATAACATGTACATCATTAATACAATACTCAAATGCCACAATACTTTAATAACAACATAATAACTCTAATCATTCTTCTTTATCTTTCGTAGTATCATAACATGATTATTATCCAATTGCAGCATTTGGGGTATACTTTGATGATTTGGACATTGATTCATGTAGTGTCCCAACTCCTTGCAGATGAATCATTGTACATTTTACACCTTTCACTTACCCTTGCAATCACTTACGTGGTGTCCTTTTTCTATACACTTATAAAAAATTCTCATTCCCTTCAATAATTTACCAAGGTGAATCTTTCCCTAGTTATCACTTATGGGAAAATCCTTTTTTCCCCTATTCCCTTTATTTATCTTTCTCTCTTCCATCTTTTTCTTCTTTTTCTTCCCTTTAAATCCATTAGACTCAGAGAATTATTTACTTATCTTATTAACACATGATACTATTTATTCATATGATTAGAATACATGGGATACTATTTCCCTTTTAATTGTTGGCTTAATACCATGAAAGATATGGTCCTTATTTATCTTTCGATCATGTGTATTGATGGAATTATCATTCCCTATAAAAGGCACTATTTCTAAACAATGGAATACACTAGGTTAGTTTATGAATAGAAATGCATAATTTCAAACTTATAAAATGCCTAACGTAAATTAAAAAGATTATGCATATAATCTATAATCATAAAATGTTTTTTTTGAGGAAGTATTTACTCCTAAATCCTTTATAATGGAATGCAAGGAAAATGTGAATTATCCTAAGCATATCCCCCAGGAGTGTCGTAACCTAGAGTGCAGTAAGGCCCATTTTCATGTACCAGGATACCCCTAGTGAAGCCCGAAACTCCTTGTTAGAGTTTTCACTCCTAGGTACATCTATGCCAGAGCTGCCTCTACCTACTCGTATCCAGACAGGGATGTATTGCTTGGAAAATACACAAAATCTCTACTTTACCAAAATTCTAGGAAGTTCTTCTATACTAATCCTCAAAGTTTTTCTTAGAGTAACGTTCTCTAATCAGGGTTTTTCTAATTCTAGTTTCCAATGTTTATACTAAACTTCCTCTGATACCAAATGTAATGCCCTGACCCCAGTTACCCTAAGTCAGTGAATTATTACATAACTATGGCATGATACAAGGAATCATGTCCCGAAAGACTGATTAGTTTAGTAGCCTTGGAATTACTATATATATATACATAAGTTTTACATTACATCATGATATAAAAAACAACAATATTTTTTCCCCTTTGAAAACACTTATATCCTTTAGCCTATCCCTGTAGGTCAACCATAAAATACTTCTTCACATCTTGGGAAAAATAAAACATAGAAAGGGGTGAGCTCAGATGCTTAGTAAGGACAACAGTATAACAGAAACTTTTATAAATAAGCATAAACATTTAAAGAAATGTATAAGACTAAAACATATGCCTTTTAAACATAAACTTATGCATAATATGGACAATATAAATCAAATAATTCCATTTACTTATTCACATGAATATTCTAATAGTATAATAATCACATGCAATATCAATAGCCAATTTCATAATTATGGAATGCATAATGTCATACATCATAACCACATAGTCAAGGCCTTGTGCCAAGACTACAAATAAAATTTTGTCACGACCCTATGCCAAGACACTATTTTCCCTCCTGTGACCTACCTATTAATCGAGGAGCTATAGCGGGCTCCACCCATTACTTACTAAGTCCAACACATTCCTCATATGAAAATGTTTAAACATAACATAAACATTCATATTAGAACTATCATACGAAATGTAAAAACTTTATCCATAAACCATGAATGGTACAAAAATAACACATCCAAAGTCAAACATATCACAAAAACTTCAATACAATATGGAATATTTGTATAATAAATCAAACATGATCAAGAATAATATCCTATAAAGAATTTTTACATAGTTGAAAATGATCAGTAAATTTTTTTGAGAGAAATATCCATTTTTCATGAAATCATTTAAAAGTCGCATAATTTATAAAGGAATTCACTTAAAAGATTGTTTTTAATCAAAGTGTCCCATATAACTTTGAAACTTTTGAAAGGAATTAACATTTTAAAACATTCATGTCCATATAAATAAATCCATAAAACCATTTGGAAAACAAGGACATTAATGAGAAATGTTTATAAGAATAAATCTTTCAAACATTTAAAATTATGTTTTAGTTAGAAATTCCAATAAAAAGAATCCCTTTGAAAACTCTTTTATGAAACATGGACATGGATAATAAAGATGTCCCAGTAGATACTTACGTAAAAACAACCTCAGATAAGTAAAGAGATTGTAGAATTAACCCTTACCCTATAATTTCCCTTAGTCAAGGGTACGTTAACCTCCTGTATAAAAGTTAAATCATTTTTCTTAAATTATAAAAGAATCATATATGTAAATATGATTTCATATATGATCTTCTAATATTTCTTTATAAATAATGTTTTAGTAGTATCATTATTTCGGATGTTAACTGATTCATTTTCCGTTATATTATTGGGTATGTAAGACATTTTTGTTATGGATATGATGTATTTGATTAATATACAGAATGATATTATGTTCATAAACATTATTTTTAATCATAAAATGAAAACTATTCTTGAATTATTACGATGGGGAATGAACCTCATCGCGTTCATAGAGACGATAATCTATACGTAACATGAGCGACAATATCATTATATTGGTGGTGAAATCTTATGTAATTGGATGGTATATCATATATAAATAATAATTATCATGTTATATTTATTATTTACATCAGTTATACAAATTATTATACCTATCCAAATAATGAAGTGTTTGAATAACAAACTACACCACGACATGGAGACGGTAAGACATACGTATGCATGTATGGTGACTTTGTCATTTATAAGATGGATATAATAAAAATATGGTTGTACCATATTTATAATAACATCATTGTATGTTAATGGTACTGGAGTTATTATTTTTTTATGGAAACAACAAAGAAAGAGTAAGTGGAAGATGAAAAGAACTTGAATGAAGGTGACGAAATTATTACATCTTCTTTGGGTGTTTCCTTTTGAGTTGATAAAACGGACTCCTTAGGTTGGATTTCGGATCAAATTAAGGACTCTAGGTTAAAGGGAGGATAGTTAAGAGTATATATGGTCAGGTATTGGCCGAACCAAATGGCTTTTGAGGTGAGAAATTAAGATAAGGGGAAGTACCCTTTTATAAGAGAGATGAGGGTCACTTTTGGAAAAGCTTGAAATATAATTTTATAATAATATCATTTTCAGATTCTAATGGCTCCAAAATGATTTATTTCAAGTATAAGGTGGGTATGGGTCGGAAATATCTCAAAAAATATGATTTAGATAGGTTTATGTCACCATATTAACCTTATATTTTAGATTTAACTCTTAGTTAAATAGTTTTACATTTACCATGTCTCGTTGTATAATTTATTTGGCAGAAAATTTTATTTTTAGGACTATTATATAATTTAATAATATAATATTTGTTTTAAAAACTCATTTATGCCAATCTTGACACAATTTTGTATTTGGTTTTTGTGAAAGTCGTCAAAACGTGATTACTTCGTAGAAAATACATTTAATCAATACTAACATGTCATATTCACATAGAAAATTCGTTTATGGCATCAAAGATTTCAAATTATATTTAATTAAATATTTACAATACCATTTATTTGATTCATTCATTAATAAGGTAATTACTGCATCATCATTGTTTCATAAATAAATTTAATTATTTAATGTATAAAAATTATAAATAAAATATCATTATGTAGGAAATATTTTTAGATTTATAATTAGTATTTATAGTCGAAAATATAACATATATAACTCCATGTAAAAAAAATATCTACTTAAAGATATATGTTTATGTCATTTGTTGTCTTTACTTGAAATTAATTAATATAAAGTGTCATTATCACTGTCACGTGGATCCATGTGGTCCCAAAATCGACCCAATAATGCCCATGGTTGGTCATTTATCAACCAATAAGAATAGGAGACATGTTAGGGTAATTTAATATTATTATAATATAATTTTTTTACCCCAATTTACCGAATTTACCCTTTAACCATGGTAAATAAAATATTTACTGAAGTAAATATTCATAATGTCAAAAAATATAAGTTAAATATTTACAAAACTTGGACCTCTTGATTCGAAATATAGAATCTATTTTTCAAAATTCAAAACATAGAAGTGGCAGAAAATAATTTAAAATTAATTCTTATTGTCAAAACATAAAAATGTGTTTTTAAGAAATAATAACTATCAAAAGATTAACACTTGTTTATGTCTATTTTAATGTGAAATTACATAAAATGACCTAAATTATATTAAATGATAAAAATATAATCTAATTATAATTTAAAACCACTAAAATGTATAATTTAACACTATAAATTATTTCGATTAAAAAAGTTGTTTTTAATTAAAATTTAGCATTTTTCACTATTCCACAAAAATTTAAAGTTTTTATAAAAGTACTAAGAATTTATCCAAACTAAATTTTTATGTCACAATTCTAAATAATAATTTAATTTCACTAAATTGAATATATAAAGGTGTCAAATACTGTATTTAAAAAGGGTTCTCCATTAAAAGGTAGAAAAACAGTTTTTTTTTGAAAAGTACCTCTTTTATCTTAAAATTTGAATTTTTCTTATAATATGTATAAGAAACACCAAATATTAATGTTAAAATTATATAGGATATATAAAATTTAATATGTCTTTAATACTATTCATAACCTCTTTTTTGAATGGCTTGTTTGGTAAGTCGTGGTGTGCTCGAACACAGTGTTGTGTATAGCGCAAGTTATTGAAATACTTTGAAGAGATAACATACTATAAAACCTTGGGGTGTTACATTTTACCCTACTTCAATAAATTGAGTCCTCATAATTTGAATTTTTTTTTAAAATAAAAGGTTAACAATAGAAAAATACATTTGTTGAAAACCCACATCAGAAATTAGGTTAATAAAATTTAGTCTCAATAAGAGGGAAAGGGAAATAAAAAAGTCACCACCAAATTATGATCTCGATTATGAGAAAATTGGTGGAAATTAGAGACATGTTATTGGCGGAAAACATAAATATTTATATGTACTGATTGAGGTCGTCAATCACCAACAAGTGTAAAATTGAGGGCCTCAAAGCCATTAATCAAAGATAATTTAAAATATCATCGGTTCAACAAAACATAAGGTATTAGGGTAACACATTTTTGGTTTCAAGATCCCTTCACTAAATTTTAAGATTTAATTTCCTCGTATAATAAGAGAGAAAAATATACTTGAAAAGTAGATTTCTTTCCTTTAACTAATTTCTACCAAAAACTCATCTTTCACTCTAAAAGGTAATAGAACATAAAAATATTCTATTTATCCTAATCGTATAGGGTTCAAAAAATGAATTTATAATTAATCTATCATACCTTTTTAAAAAACTACACTATAAAATCCAGGACATCATGTGGGCCAGTGGAAGGTGATGCACCCTTGTCGCCCTTCGGTTGTGGGTTCATGTTTCGCGGGCTTTCCAGATGCGACGGGTTATCGCCCGACCTTTGGGTTGTCCTTTTTATGAAAATCCAAAAATATTCTCAGGAAATGATTGAACCTTAACAATAGTATCCAATGTCAAACTTAATCGATTCCAACCATTATAATTGTCCAAAATACTTCCATCCAAACTCACAATCCTAAATTTATAAGGAAGATAAACACATTGAATATCCTTTTTTTCCACGTAATAACATGTGAAAACTTTCATCATGTATTATTTTAAAACACTATAACTCCCTGAATTACCATAAAACCTTATTGATTACATTCATGCTCTCTTTTTCCATATAGAATAACAGATATACTCCTTCTATCCAAAAATTGTATAAACTCCAACAATAATGGAACATACAAATCAATAATCAGTCTCAAGGTAGTCAATATATCCAAAATAATTTATCCAAATTAATCACATATTATTCCAAAATCAATACCTTAGTATCAGAACCATATTATGGTTTATCTTTCTCTTAACCATATATTTTTCAAAAAAATAACCTCTTATTGAGTCACTTTTCTTGGTTCCACACTATCTCAAGTCCTTAATGAAATATTATTGTAGTACAATCCTTATATACTCTATAATTCTTATAACATGTACATCATTAATACAATACTCAAATACCATAATACTTTAATAACAAAATAAGAAATCTAATCATTCCTCTTCATCTTCAGTAGTATCATAACTTGATTATTATCCAATAGTAGCATTTGGGGTATCCTCTGATGATTTGGACATTGATTCACGTAGTGTCCCAACTCCTTGCAGATGAAGCATTTTACATTTGAAATCTTTTTCTTACCCTTGAAATCACATATGTGGTGTCCTTTTTCTCTACACTTATAACAAATTCTCATTCCCTTCAACAATTTACCAAGGTGGTTCTTTCCACGGTTGTCACATATGGGAAAATATTTCTTTCCCCTATTCCCTTTATCTATCTTTCTCTTTTATATCCTTTTCTTCTCTTGATTCCCTTTAAATCCATTAGACTCAGATAATTATTTACTTATCTTATTAACACGTGATACTATTTATTCATACGATTAGAATACATGGGAGATTATTTCCCTTTTAATTGTTTGATTAATACCATGAAATATATGAACCTTATTAATCTTTAGATCATTTGTATTGCTGGAATTCTCATTCCTTCTACTAGGCCCCAATTCAAAACAATGGAATACACTAGGTTAGTTTATGAATTGCAATTAATAATTCCAAACTTTTAAAATTCCTAAAGTAAATTGACAAGATTATGCATATAATCTATAATCATAAAATGTTTTCTTTGAGGAAGTATTTAATCCAAAATCCTTCATAATGGCATGTAATAAAAATGTGAATTATCCTAAGCATATCCCCAGGGAGTGTCATAACCTATTATACAGCAAGGCCCATTATCGTGTACCAGGATACCCTACACTAGTGCAGAAAACGTTTTTTACGTCGGTTATTTTTCATTTTTTACGTCGGTTTATAGCCGACGTTAATACGGGCGACGTTATAAATAACGTTTTTGACGTCGGTTATTTAAAAACCGACATAAAAAACATAGAATCGCGATGTTTATGACGTTGGTTATTTTATAACCGACGTGATTAATAAAATGGGAAGGGTTTATCATGTCGGTTCTTTAACAACCGACGTGATAAAAGGCCTGGAAAATGGTTTATCGCGTCGGTTATTAAAAAACCAACGTGATAAAAGGACGGGGAAATGGTCAATCACGTCGGTTATTAAACAACCGACATGATAAACCAGAGGGCGGGGGGTTTATCACGTCGGTTTTTTAATAACCGACGTGATAAACCAGGGGGAGGTGGGTTTATCACGTCAGTTATTATATAACCGTCGTGATAAACCGGGGTGAGGGGGGTTTATCATGTCGGTTATTATATAATCGCTATGATAAATAGGGGGGAGGGGGTATATCACGTCGGTTATTAAATAACTGACGTGATAAACTATTTTCCAGTCCTTTTATCACGTCAGTTATTAAATAACCGACGTGATAAAACATTTTCCATGCCTTTTATCACGTCAGTTATTAAATAACTGACGTGATAAACCATTTCCCAGGCCTTTTATCACGTCAGTTATTAAATAACTGACTTGATAAACCCAAATTTTTTTTAAAAACAATTTAATGAAGTCATCTGCTCTCCACCAGAATCAACCAGAAAATAAATCAAGAAATCGTACCACAAAAATAGAAATAGATCAAAATTAATCATGTACATTGATAACATATAAAACTTACCCCCTAGACAGCCCCCACCCTCATGTATACCACATGGACAACCCTCCCCCACCCCGTTGGAGCACTCACCCTCATGTATACCCCCTGGAAAGCCCTCCCCCACCCCATTGAAGCTCCCACCCTCATGTATACCCCTTGGATAGCCCTCCCCCACCCCATTGGAGCCCCCACCACACTCCTGGACTACCCCCCGACCCCCGGACAGCCCCAAACACCCCTCGACAACCCCCCACCCGCCTGAACAACACCCCCTCACCCCCTCACCCCACTTGACAGCCCCCACTACACCCCTGGATAGCCCCAAACACCCCTGGACAACCCCCCACCCTTATGTATACCCCCACCCCTGGACAGCACTCCCACACCCCTGGACCGCCTTCCCATGCCCCTGGACATCCCTGCCACCCCCCTGGACTGTCCCCCCACCCCACCGGACAGCCCTCCCAGACCGCTGGACACCCCCCAACCCCACTGAACACACCCCCACACCCTTGGAACCCCTCCCCCACAAACCCAAATCCATACCAGAAAAACCATCATAAGTAAACCAAAACAAGAAGCAGAGCAAAATTAAACATTCACTTATATAACATTCAAAACATACACTGTCAACTTCAAAAAAAAACTAAATCCAACTTAAACAACTACCAAATACACAATTACAATGACAATATTCAAAATTACATTTTACATTACAAACAACTAAAATTCAATCAAACCTGTAAAATAATTTGACCAATCTACTTGTAAGTGTTTGATGCCTTTAGCAGTATAGGGTTTAGGGTCATCAAAAAGCTACAAATGAAAAAGAAAGTAGTTAACGTGTATAATGAATAAATCAAATTGAAATATTATGACAAAGTTTAAGAGGAAATCGTACCAGGTCAAAATTCACAACTGTCCCAGTTGTTATTATTTCATACATAAATCTTAACATATAATATCTGCATTCGATGAGGCCTTGTTGTTCATGAAAATTCTGTTTGAATGAGTGTAAATTCAATATATTATTTTTGTCTAATAAATCAAAAAGTTAAAATTATAAATGGATATTTGCCTTCGCATTTACATATTTGATCTTTGCACTTCTTTTCTTTGTGTTTTTTCGAAAGTAGGCCCATGCACTATTAGAAAATAATACGAATGGGGTAAATTTAAAATTCATTATAATAGATAAAACTATTGAGAAATTGAAACTTACTTTTCCAATATATTCTTAAAACTTTCCCGCACATCACCATGGACAGAGCATATCCAATAAAGGGCTTTCTCCCTTGGAAAAAAAACCCCTAACATCCAATGATCACTGATAAAAATAAATTTGATGTTAGTGGTTTTTTATGTTAAAAGATAATTAACTCTTTTAGAGAAATGTGTTTCATACCTCTCACAAAAAGGCATCATCCAACATTGTATGATTATATTCTTTTCAAATATTTCAGCAATATAAACCATTATTTGTTCCTCATTCAATGCACATGCTTTAGGGGAAATCAATTGCGGGTCCATGAATCCATATACTTCTGTCAGCTCATTCCTCTCACAAATTTTATAAAGATACCTAATACAAAACATACATAAGTATACATTTTTAATAAATATAACGTAGGGAAAAGGTGTTAAGACTTACATGGAAAAAATTTGCACCATGTTGATGCCCAACTTATCTCCAGTAACAAGCTCCATGATATCAGTTTTTATAATCCCCACTCTTATTTTACATCCACAAACATGAGCTTCCATTGGAAACTCATAATAACCAGACAACAAATGTGAATATCTTGACAATCTGTCAAGACCATTTGAATCTGTATCTGATGTCATAGCCATTTGTCTTTGTTGTTGTCTATACATTATTTCTTTACCTTTGAAGTATTCCTGTAAAAAAAATTGAAAAATATTTTAGTTTTCAAATGATAAAACAACTTTAATAAAAAAATAAAATAAAAGATATAACATTCATACCTCTATGGTAATGAGTCGAAGAAGTCTGGATGGCCAAATTAAAAAATGGTCGACACTCTGTCCAACTTTCGCCACCTCATCTGTATATATTGGTACCCTAGCTGATCTATCTATAATATCCTATAAAGTGACCCTCTGATTCTGTACCTCTAATTGTTGATGATAAACTATGTCTCTTATACAATATACCAACCCATATGCTACTATATGATGTTGAGAATCATCAACATACAACTCGAAATAAGTAGGAAGCTGCAGCGGAGGCATAGGATAAAAAATGAGGTCCGAAGGCTGAGGTGGAGGAGTGGGAGCTACTTGCGGAGGTGGAGGATAAATAATGGGGTCTACAGGGGGAGGTGGAGGAGTGGGAGCTGCAGTCTGAAATTGTCTTTGCATTTCTGCAAACATAGACTGCATCGAATCTCTAATCTTTTCCTCCATCGTCGCATTAATATTATTAACCTCAGCCTCCAAGGATTCTATTTTTTTATAAACCCCTTCAATGTTAGAAGTTGAAGAACGTGGCAACACTTTTCTTACTGATACACCTGCCAGATATCCTCTTACATGACCAGGATGTTCGGGCCTTCCCAATGCTGTAAATAAAATATCTTCCCTCCCAGTAGCTGTAAATGTCCCCTCTGAACTCTTCTCCTCAAGAGAGTCCTGTATTAATTAATTGAACATTTCTGTAATGATTGAAATTATATGAAGAAAATAGTTAACTTAAATAAATAAAATAGATATCTTACAATCCTATCAACTACGATTCTCGATTCTTCCAAAAGATATTGCCCATTTTTTCCCTTCCGAGCTCTCTTCCATTTTTCATGTCTATATGGAGGGGATGGAGGGGCCACCTCTCCAGAGCTTGAAGACTCGGCTCTTAGTTGTTGAAATTTTTCCGCCATCATTTGTTCTTCCAATAATGCATACCCTCCCCGAGATAAACTATGAGGGTATATATTTTTAGATTGGATCTCCTGATGAGCTTTTCTTGTTTTCTGTAATTTAAGAATAAGAAATCATTAACAAAAAATTAATAAAATCAGTTATATAAGAAAGTTTATAAAAGTTTACATTGCCCTTACTAGAAATGACTCTTTTCTTCTACTTTCAAAAAACTATATCCATGTGTCTTCATATATAAAAGGATATATACGACATGGATTTTCATGAATCCTATGACCATAAATGAAATCAAATGATAGGGTTGATTTGAAATCCCTCCATCTCCTGGCAGCCAACGATAAGCATTTCTTCCTGAATCCTCCAGTGTTAGGAATATCAAATGTCATCTGATAAATAAGAGGTTAAACATATTATATATACTAGAAACATTAAAATAATAGTCATACAATGAAAAAAGATCTTACCAAAATCGTCTCCCACAACTGATAGATAATCACTTTATCCACACTTCTCCAATCATCATACAGAATGCTTACTTTGCTCTTAGCCTGAGTTGCTACAAAACTCTTAAAATCTTTTACATTCGGACCTCTAGGAATATCATCATCATCAAACTCAATGACTATCCTCTGATCCTGCGTACGGGAAAGTGATAATTTTGGTAAACGTGTGCACCCACGTTTACCAACCTTTAAACTCTTTGTCGTAATAGGAGCATGTGAATGCTCATCCCCAGAGGTATGAGGAGAAATATGATCCTCTCCAGAATCATGTAGTTGATCATCTGAATGATCTTTCATTATCCTTCAAATCAAAAAAACAAACGTCAGTTCAAAAGTATAAAAATTAAAATATTTTAATACTACTGTAATCAGAAAATATAAAAGTGTACTAAGTTACATAATAGTAAACATTGGTAATATGGTAAGCATGTTAAACAATGGTAAAGATGGTAAAGATGGTAAAGATGGTAAAGATGGTAAAGATGGTCAAGATGGTAAACATGGTAAAAATGGAAAACCTGGTAAAAATGGTAAACATGGTAAAGTAATTGTCAGTGAACAAAAATAATAGATATATAATTAATGTAATGGTTATAAACATGATAAAGTAAACTAAACAAACTTAAAACAAACTAAAACATATACTTATTTTGTTTTAAAACATTTTTTAATAAATAAAAAACTTACAATATCTAACATTTATGGAAAAAATAAATGTAAACAAGAAATAAACATATGTTACCTGTAATTTTTGGAATGTACAAATGGATTGTTTTCCCAAATTCTTTGGTCGTGATCGTTCCTTATGGCACAAACTATATCTTCAACATGATCATCATTATGTTCTGTTAATCTGTCCATGGAATTAGGGATCTCATATAAATCAGCATATTCATCAATTTCATCCTCACCAACATATTGTTTTTTCCCTTCTAAAACAACAGCCCACTGCATATCTGATTGATCTACTACATAGAAAATTTGTTTTTCATGTGTTGCCATTATAAAATAATCAGCTGTGTCTTCCAATCTATTCAGATTAACAAGTGTCATTCCAAATTCATCGTGTCTGACACTGTTGTTACCGTTAAACCATTTACAGTTAAAAATGAGAAATTTAATTTTAAAGTAATCAACCTCCCATATGTCTTCAATCACTCCATAATATGCACTTGATGCAGAAATTGGGTTTTTGTCCTTAGAACTCGAAAAATGAATTGCTTCTACAAACACCAATACACCACTATTCTGAACTTCACTTCTATTGTCCTGAGCTTTCATATGAAATGTATAACCATTAATGTCATAACCGGACCATGTTATCACATTTAAACATGGACCACCCACTATCCATTTTAATGTCTCTGATACATCTGATCTACCAAGCAAAGTCTTTTTAATCCATGACAAAAAAGTTTTGTTGTGCTCATTCAAAATCCACATTTCTTTCTTCTTTGGATGACATTGTTTCTACTCATTAATATGCAATGTGATGTATGGTTGAGCATCAGCTAAGTTATTCAAGATGTATGATTCTAACTTCTTCATCTGTTCAGCTGACAATGATTTGACTTTCAATCCACTAATCCCCTTTCCCTCATTATTAACTCGTTCATGGAGAGATGGAGGCAAACCTATGTGTTGCGCCGCAACCAAGAAGCTCGTACAAAACTCTGCTACCTCCTCAGAAATATACTTTTCAATAATGGAGGCTTCAGGTCGATATAGATTTTTAATATACCCCTTTAATATTTTCATATACCTTTCAAAAGGATACATCCAACGAAGATATAAAGGTCCACAAATCTTTATTTCTTGAACCAGATGAATCATTAAATGCACCATTATATCAAAAAAAATTTGGAGGAAAATACATTTCCAATTGACAAAGAATAAAAAATTCATCCTTTACCAAAATGTTCAAAGCATTCACATCAATCGCCTTGTTACAAATTGAATTGAAAAAATAACACAAATTCATTATAGTCTTTCTAACACGAATGGGCAATATTCCACGCAATGCAACTGGTAGAATTTGTTGTATCATGATGTGACAATCATGTGATTTCATACCTATCAACTGCAAGTCCTTCAATGAGACAAAATTTTTTACATTAGAAGAATAACCTTGAGGAACTTTGTTATCCTGAAGCCACTGACAGAAGCTAATTTTCTCCCTCTTTGATAATGTATGACAAGCGGGGGGAATAAATGTTCGTCTTCCTTTAGGAGTGGGAGCTAACTCCAAACGTATTCCCATTGATAGTAAGTCTAATATTGCATTTAACCCATCTTTAGTCTTTTCTTTAATATCTAATAATGATCCAATCAAATAATCACAGATATTCTTCTCCACGTGCATGAAATCAATATTATGTTTAACTTCATGATACCTCCAATATGGTAGCTCAAAAAAATTGACATTTTCTTCCAAATATGTCTATCATTACCAGTGTTCTATGTCTTTCCCAATGTCACATCAAGGTCTTTCACCCTCTCAAAATACAGATCAGGGGATAAAGGTTTTGGAGCAGTATCAAATTCTTGGGAGCCACTGAATGCCTTTTTTTGTCTTCTATAAGGGTGTTCCATAGGCAAAAACTTTCGATGACCCATGTACACTGTTTTCCTATTATGATGCAATTGACAATATGACGTCTGTTGTTCGCAAATTGGACATGCTTTATGCCCTTTAACACTGTATCCAGACAAATTTCCATACGCAGAGAATTCATTTATAGTGAACAGAAGCACTACATGCCGTTGAAAATATTCCATTTTATAAGAATCATACACCCTAATACCATCAGCCCATAACATTTTCAAATCATCAATCAAAGGTGACAAGTAAACATCAATATCATTACCGGGTTGCTTTGGACCAGAGATCATTATACTCAACATGACATATTTGCGCTTCATAAAAACTTCATGAAATAGGTTGTAAATTACCAATAAAACAGGCCAAGAACTATGTGTGCTACTGAGGGTTCAGTATGGATTCATTCTATCTGTGCACAACCCTAGTCTGAGATTTCTAATTTCATTTCCAAATGTAGAATACTGCCCATCATGTTTCTTCCATTGTGGAAAATCAGCTGGATGACGTATTTTTCCATCACATACCCACTCTTCAGCATGCCATCTTAACCTTTTTGCATCATGTGAATTAGCAAATAAACATTTGAAACGATTAATTATAGGAAGATACCCAAATACCTTTGAAGGGAGCTTTGTAATCTCTACACCAGCCTGTGATTTTTCTTTAACCTTATACCATGATGTCCCACATTTAGGACACTCTGACAGAAATTCATATTCCTTCCTATATATAATGCATTCATTCGGACATGCATGTATTTTTTTGTATCCCAATCCCATCAGGCATAATATTTTCTTGGATTTGTAAAGTGAATCTAGAAGATCATTATCTTTTAGAAGAATGTCTTTCATCAATTGTAGCAGCTCTGTAAAACTTCTATCACTCCATCCATGTTTCGCCTTCAGGTTAATCAATCTTAACACCGCCGAAAAAACTGTAAAATCTGTACAACCAGGATATAATGGTTTTTCAACATCACCATATAGACGTGCAACTGTCGGTTCTATCTCAATTTGTTCTACTACAACATCGCGAATCATTTCTTCAATTCCATCGGAGTTACCATCTTACGAATCATCATCATCAGTGAAATTCCATCCAGTTCACCATGCCAAATCCAAGGGCTGTAACTCGGATTAAAAACATGACAAATCAAATGATTTTTTATCTCTCTACTTTTCAACTTCTTCATATTCAAACATTTCAGGCATGGACAGAAAAAAATGTCACTACTTGGAACATTTCGTTTTGAAAATTCCAAAAAGGCATCAACACCTTCTTCAAATTCATTTCTCATTCGATGTTCCGTAATCCAACTTCGACTCATTATTACCTATAACAAATATCAACAAAAAATACATTTTTAAAGATAAGACAAATATATGTTTATATGAAAAAATCATAATTTAAATTTTAAACAATTTAAAATTTAAAACAAATCTATGGGTATTTAATAAAATATGCTTGAATATTATTTTTAAAACAAAATATAGTTAGATATAATAGTTTTAAATTTCATTGAATCAAAGAAAACCATACCGCCGACATAGTTGATAGAAAATTGGAGAAAATAGAGTAAACCTGAGAATCACCCTCACCCCCCGGACAACCCCCAAAACCCTCTGGATAGGCCCCCACCCCCTTGGACAGCCCCCCCACCCACCCACCCCTTTGGACCACCCCTGGACCCCCCAACCCTCCGGACAGCCCCCACCCCTCTAGACAACACCCCCACCCCTCCTGGACACCACCCCCACCCCTACCCCTTGAACACCCCCCTGGACACCCCCCAACCCTCTAGACAGCCCCCCAGACAACCCCCAAAACCCTCTGGACATGCCCCCACCCCCGTGGACAGCCACTCACACCCACCCACCCCCTTGGACACCCCCCCGGACACCACCCGTTTCCACATCTTTTATATAACATTTTTTTTTAAAAAACGTGACATTATTAAAAATGTTTCATGAAATATGATGAAGAGTCCAATCATATTTCTTATGAAATTTTTATTACTAGAAAGGGTCTTAGTATTGGATAGAATAATAAATAAAGTGGCATAAAACAGCAATATAATCCTAAAAAATGTATATAATCCAGCTTAAATATTTGAATAAATATGTTTGTAATCAACCATCAAATCCAAAAGGTGTATGAGAGAACAATTAGAGAAAAACTGGCAATGAGAGATCATAGTCATTGAGGGGGGATGGTGTCAAAGGAAATACAAAACCAAATGATCCGAGACCAATTTATGAAGTAATCCATGAAAAAGAAAAACCTACATCAAATAAAATCGTGAAACATCAAAAAACAAACAAATACCCATTTGAAATAGAATCTAGTATCTTGATTCAGAAACTCTAAAAAATAAATAAATCACAATCTCATTGATTGAATCCTGAATTTCTAAAATAGAACAATACACTGGATTCACTTTGGTTGGTGGTGCGATTATTTGTTGTATTCGATCATCAATTAGTTTTGTGACATAAAATCAAAAAATCTTGTGAAATACATATAAGTAACATTCATTATTCATGTTCACATTCTTTTTGTAAAATTACCCATGTCTATATTATCATTAATAAAAAACATTATCATTATTCTCAACTAAAATCACGAGAATTGTGATATTCCCATTTTTATAAACATATATTAATTATGTTATGATAGAGTTTATCATAAATAATAATATAAAAAATGGTATACTTATCTATAGTAGAGTCCTATAAGACAAAATGGATGCACGATATTTCTATGACATTTAGATTTTTTAAGGGATATAATGATGTTTAATACTTCCCATAAGGGTGAAATTATAAGAGAGTTTAGTGTCTTCTAAAAATACAACGTGGGTAAAAGTGAATTTGTTTCCATTAAAGAAAACAAATGGTTTATCATAGATTTATTAGACTCTATGAGGGTGAATGATAAATATTTATTTTATTATGTTCCATTATAACTCATCTGTAAATATTTATTTTAGTTCAATTAATGAATGATAAATGGTTTACATTAATGGTTTTTGTTTTCTAAAAAAATGACATCTTCAATATGGATGATTGATTCCTATTCTATGATAAGACACTCAACAAGGATGATTCACTATATAAGATGATAATTTCTTTTAATTCTCTAATCACATAAACATTATTGGTTATCCAACTACAAAATTGTTAGATGAACCTGAGCGTTAAATGAAATATAGGATAAAAGGAATGGATGAATCAACCATACCTCAAATTTCGTTTGGATAATGAAATTCAAACCGTTCAAATTAGGGAATATTCCAAATCTTTCCTTAATCGCGCCATAGTCCTTCAATAAATAACCCCAAATATGTTTCCAACATAGGAGGATTTTGAGTCCTTAAATGCAAGGTAATATATCAAAATTTGTTTTATAAAGAAATAAAAAAACAAGACACTCAAGATAAAAACGAATGTCTGGTGCCAATGATATTCAAAAAGATGTAATAGGGTTCGAAATGGAAGAATCTAACCTACTTTAAACAAAAAAATTGCAAAACATAAATATAGACTATCCAGGAAAAAACGAACGAAATAAATTCGTGGAAGGCTTACTTGAGTGTTGCGAGTTGAGATGATAGATCCGAGGAGAGTAAAGATGATAAATGATGAAGCCAAAATGAGTTTAACGCAGGTCGATCGACGAGCCGATTAGGTTTTACCGCGCGAGAGAGACGAGCCGGAGGACTGTCGATCGAAAAATCGTAAATGACAGTCCACGGGGATTTAATTTTTTAAATGTTTTATAAAATCGGTTATATAATAACCGACATTATAAACTATTTTTTAAATTTATAACGTCGGTTATTTTAAAACCGACGTAAAAAACCCCCCGCACTTTGGTTTTTTACGTCGGTTATTTTATAACCGACGTAAATAACTCGTAGATATCTCGTTTTTTACGTTGGTTATTTTATAACCGACGTAACAAACCCCCCGTGCTTTGGTTTTTTACGTCGGTTATAAAATAACCAACGTAAAAAACTCGTAGATATCTCATTTTTTACGTCAGTTATAAAATAACCGACGTAAAAAACCCCCGCGCTTTGATTTTTAACGTCGGTTAATTTATAACCGACGTAAAAACCGAACCCGCGTGATTTGTAACATCGGTTATTTTAATAAACGACGTTAAAAATCTACTCAATTCATTTGTTATGTCTGTTATAAAATAACCGACGTAAAAAACCACGTTTCACAGATTCTTACGTTGGTTATATATAACTGACGTAAAAAATGGTGACGTAAATAACGTTTTCCGCACTAGTGCTAGGTCAAGACCGAAACTCCTTGTCAGAGTTTTCACTCCTAGGTACATCTATGCCAGAGCTGCCTATACATGCTCATATCTAGAAAGAGATGTATTTCTTGGAAAATACAAAAAATCTCTAAATTACCAAAATTTTATGAAGTTCTTCTATACTAATCCTCAAAGTCTGTCTTAGGGTAACATTCTCTAATCCAAGTTTTTCTAAATCTAGATTCCAACATTTGTACTAAACTTCCTCTGATACCAACAGTAACGCCCCAACCATGGTAACATAGATTCGGTGAATTATTACATGACATTGGCATGATAACATGAATCATGTCCCAAAATACCGGTTAGTTTAGTATAATTGAAAGTACCTGATACGTACATAAGTTTTACATTACATCATGAGATAAAAAAACAACAATGTTTTGTCCACTTTGAACACACTTATATCCATTAGCCTATCCGTGCAGATCAACCATAAAATACTTCTTCACATCTTAGGAAAAATAAAACATAGATACGGGTGAGCTTAGATTTTCAGTAAGGATAACAATATGGCCAGAACATTCATAAATAAGAATAAACATTCAAGGCAATGTATAAGACTAAAACATAAGACTTTTAAACATAAAATTCTGCATAATATGGCCAATATAAATCAGATAATTTCATTTACTTATTCACATGGATATTCTACTAGTCAAATAATCACATGCAATATCAATAGCCAATTTCATAATGATGGAATGCATAATGCCAGACTTCATAACCACATAGTCAAGGCTATGTTCCAAGACTAAAAATAAAATTTTGTCAATGAATCGTGCCAAGACACTAGTTTGTCTAATGAGACCTACCAATGCATCAAAGTGCCATAGCGGGCTCCACCCGTCACTTACTAAGTCTAATGCAATCCTCATATTAAAATGTTTAAACATAACATAAAAATTCGTATTAAAACTAGCATAAAAAATTTCAACAATTTATCCATAAACCATGAATGGTATAAAAATAACACATCCATAGTCAAACATATCACAAAACCTTCAATACAATATGGAATATTTGTATAATAAATCAACCTTGATTAAGAATAATATCCCGTAAAGGATGTTGACATAGTTGAAAATGATCAGTAAATTTTTTTGAGAGAAATATCCATTTTTCTTGAAATCATTTAAAAGTCACATAATTTATAAAGGAAGTCATTTAAAATATAGTTTTTAATCAAAGTTTCCAATACCACTTTCAAACTTTTGGATGGAATTAAAATTTTAAAACATTCATGTCCATATAAATAAATCCTTAAAACCATTTTGAAAACATGGACATTAATGAGAAAGTTTTAGAAGAATAAATCTTTAAAACATTTAAAATGATGTTTTAATAAAAAATTCCCATAAAAATAATCCCTTTGAAATTTTTTTTATGAAACATGTACATGGATAATAAATATGTCCCAGTATATACTTACGTAAAAACAACCTCGGATAAGTAAATAGATTATAGAATTAACCCTTACCTTGTAATTTTTCTTAGTCGAGGGTATGTTGATCTCCGGTATAATAGTTAAATAATTTTTATTAGATTATACAAGAATCATGTACATAAATATGATATCATATATGACCTTCTAATATTGCTTTTTAAATAATATTTTAGTAGTATCATCGTTTCGAATGTTAACTTAATCATTTTCTATTATATTCTTGGGTACGTAAGCCATGTTTGTTATGGATATGATTTATTTTATGAATATAAATAATTATATTATGTTCATAAACAATTTTTTTAATCATAAAATGAAAATTATTCTTGAATTATTATGATGGGGAATGAATCTCATCGCGTTCGTGGAGACGATAATCCGTACGTACGCGCGAGCGACAATATCATTAGATTGATGGTGAAATCGTATATAATTGGATGATATATCATATATAAGGTATCATTATAATTTTATATTTGTTATTTATATCAGTTATACTCATTATTATACCCATCCAAATAATGAAGTGTTTGAAAAACAAACTACACCACGATGTGGAGATGGTAAGTCGTACGTACGCACGTATGGTGACTTTGTCATTTATAGGATGAATATAATAAAAAATATGGTTGTTCCATATTTATAATTACATAAAAATATGTAGAAGGTAATAGAGTTATTATTTTTGGTATGGAAACAACAAATAAAGAGGAAGTGGAAGATGAAAAGAACTTGAAAGATGGTGGTGAAATTATTACCTCTTCTTCGGGTGTTTCCTGTTGAGTTGATCAAAATGGATCCATAGGTTGGATTTATGATCAAATTAAGAAATCTAGGTTAATGCGATGATAGTTTAGATAATATTTGTTCAGTTTATGTCCGAACCAAATGTATTTGGAGGTTTCAAACTAAGATGAGGGAAAGTACCCTTTTATAAGAGAGATGAGGGTCACTTTAGGAAAACCTTAAAATGAAATTTTATAATAAAATCATTTTCAGTTAATAATGGCTCCAAAATGATTTATTTTGAGTCTAATGTGGGGATGGGTCGAAAACCTCTCAACCAATATATTTTAGACAGGTTTAGGTCACCATATTAACCTTATCTTATAGATTTAACTCTTAGTTAAATACTTTGACATTTACCGTGTCTCTTTCTATTTTTATATTATATGTCTAATAGACTTACTATAACAATACAAGAGAACCCCATGTGGTTAATTATTAATATACCTATCATTATATATGTTTTTTGGAATAAATTTATATTTTTAGAACTATTATATAATTTAATAATATAATAGTTTTTTTAAAACTCATTTATGCCAATTTTGATACAATTTAGTATTTCATTTTTTTGAAAGTCATCACAACTTGATTACTTAGAACCAAATACATTGAATCAATCATAACATGTCATATTCAACTAAAAAATTATTTTATGGAATAAAAACTTTCAAATTATATTTATTTTAATATTTACAATACCATTTATTTGATTCATTCATCAATAAGGTAATTACTACATCATCATTGTTTCATAAATAAATTTAATTATTTAATGTTTAAAAATTATAAATGAAATATCATTATGTAGGAAATTGGTTTATATTTATAATGAGAATTTATAGTAGAAATTATAAATTATATAACCTCATGTAAATAATACTTTACTAAAAGATATTTGTTTATGTCATTTTTGTCCTTACTTTAAATAAATTAATATAAAGTGTCATTATCACTCTCATGTGGCTCCATGGGGTCTTAAAATCGACCCAATTATGCTCATGGTTAGACATGTATCAACCAATAGAAATAAGATACATGTTAGGGTAATTTAATATTATTATAATGTAATTGTTTTACTCTAATTTACCAGATTTTCCCTTTAATCATGGTAAATAAAATATTTACTGAAGTAAATATTCATAATGTATAAAAATTAGAGTTACCTATTTACACAATTTGGACCTCATGATTCCAAATATGGAATCCATTTTTCCAAATTCAAACCACCGAAGTGGCAGAAAATAATTTAAAATTAATTCTCGTTGTGAAAACAAAAAACGTGTTTTTAAGAAATAATAAATATCAAAAGATTGACACTTGTTTATGTCCAGTTTAAATGTGAAATTACATAAAATGAACTAAATTATACTAAATGATAAAAATATAATCTAATTATACTTTAAAATAACTAAAATTTATAATTTAAAACTATAAATTATTTCGATTAAAAAAGTTATTTTTAATTAAAATTTAGTGTTTTCCACTATTCATAAAAAATTGAACGTTTTCAGAAAAGTAAAAAAAAATTATACAAACTAATTTTTTTGTCCCTATTCTAAATAAGAATTTAATTCAATTAAATTTAATATAAAAAGGTTTCAAATATTGTATTTAAAAAGGGTTCTCCATTAAAAGGTGGAAAAACTGCATTATTTTAAAAATACCTCTTTTATCTTAAAATTTGAATTTTTCTTATATTATGTCTAAGAAACACCAAATATGAATGTTAAAATTATATAGGATATATAAAATTTAATATGTGCTTAATAATATTCATAACCTCTTGTTTGAACAGCTAGTTTGGTAAGTCGTGGTGCACTTGAACACGGTGTTGTGTGTAGTTCAAGTTATTGAAATACTTTGAAGAGATAACATACTATAAAATCAGGGGGGGTTAAATTCTACAATCCTTCAATAAATTGTGTACTATAAATTTGAAATTGTTCTTTGAAAATAAATGGTTAATAATAGAAAAATACATTTGTTGAAAACCCACATTAGAAATTGAGTTATCAAAATTTAGTCTTAATAAGAGGGAAAGGGAAATAAAAAAGTCACCACCAAATTATGATCTTTATTATGAGAACATTGGTGTAAATTAGAGACACATAATTAGAGAAAATGTAAATATTTATAGGGATTGATTTAGGTCATCTATCACCAACAAGTGTAAGCTTGAGGGCCTCAAAGCCATTAATCTAAGATGATTTAAAATAAAATTTGTTCAACAAAACATAAGGTATTAGGGTAAAACACTTTTGGTTTTAATATCCCTTAACTAAATTTTAAGAGTTAATTTATTCATAGAATAAAGGAGAAAATATACTTGAAAATAAGAGTTCCATCCTATAACTAATTTCTACCACAAACTCATCTTTCACTCTAAAAGAAAATAGAACATAAAAATATTCTATTTATCCTAATCGTATAGGGTTACAAAAAATGAATTTATAATTCATCTATCATGCCTTTAATAAAACTACACTATACAATCCACGACATCATGTGGGCCAGTGGTAGGTGATGCACCCTTGTCGCCCTTCGGTTGCAGGTTCATGTCTCGTAGCCTTGTTGGACGTGACGGGTTATCGCCAAACCTCTAGGTTGTCCTTTTCAAGACAATCCAAAAATAATCTCAAGAAATGATTTAACCTTAAAAATAGTGTCCAATGTCAAAATTAATCGATTCCAACCTTTATAATTATCTAAAATACTTCTGTCCAAACTAACAGTCCAAAATATATAAGGAAATTAAACACATTGAAGATGCTTTTTGCCACGTAATAACATGTGAAAACCTTCATCATGTATTATTTTACAACACTGTAACGCCCTGAATTACCATAAAACCTTTTTGATTACATTCATGCTCTCTTATTCCTTATAGAATACAGGATATACATCTTCTATCCAAAAATTTTGTAAACTCCAACAATGATGGAATATACAAATCATTAATCAATTTCAAGGTAGTCAAGAATATCCAAAATAATTTATCCAAATCAATCATATATTATTCCAAAATCACTACCTCAGTATCAGAACCATATTATGGTTTATCTTTCTCTAAACCATATATTTTCCAAAAACATTTAACCTCCTATTGAGTCACTTTTCTTGGATCCACACAATCTCAAATCCTTAATGAAATAGTAGTGCAGTACAATCCTTATATACTATATAATTCCTATAACATGAACATCATTAATATAATACTCAAATGCCACGATACTTTAATAACAACATAAGAAATCTAAGAATTAGTCTCCATATTTAGAAGTATCATAACTTGATTATTATCCAATAGCAGCATTTTGGGTATACTCTGATGATTTGGACAATGATCCGCATAGTGTCCCAAATCTTTGCACATGAAGCATTGTACATTTGAAACATTTTTATTACCCTTTCAATCACATACATGGTGTCATTTTTCTCCACACTTATAATAAATTCCTATTCCCTTCAAGCATTTACCAAGGTGATTCTTTCCATAGTTATCACATTTGGGAAAATCCTTCTTTCCCATATTCCCTTTATCCATCATTCTCTCTTCCATCCTTTTCTTCTCTTGCTTACCTTCAAATCCATAGGACTCAAAGAATTATTTACATATCTTATTAACACATGATACTATTTATTCATATTATTATAATATAAGAGAGACTATTTACCTTTTTATTATTGTCTTAATACCATGAATGATACGATCCTTATTAATCTATCGATCATGTGTATTGCTGGAATTATCATTCCTTCTATTAGGCTCCATTTCTAAACAATGGCATACACTAGTTTAGATTATGAATCGCAATGAAAAATTCCAAACTTGTAAAATTACTAATGTAAATTGAAAATATTATGCATATAATCTATAATCATAAAATTTTTTCTTTGGGGAAGTATTTACTCTTAAATCATTTATAATGGCATGTAATAATAATGTGAATTATCCTAATCATATCCCCTGAGAGTATCATAACCTAGAGTGCAGCAAGGTCCATTTTCGTGTACCAAGATACCTTGGGTCATGCCCGAAACTCCTTGTCAGAGTTTTCACTCTTAGGTACATCTGTTTCAAAGCTGCCTCTACTTGCTCGTATCTAGACATGGATGTATTGCTTGGAAAATACACAAAATCTCTATATTACCAAAATTCTAGGAAGTTCTTCTTTACTAATCCATAAATTATATCTTAGGGTAACGTTCTCTAATCAGAGTTTTTCTAAATCTAGTTTCCAGGGTTTGTACTAAACTTCCACTGATACCAACTGTAATGCCCCAACCCTAGTTACCCAGAGTCAGTGCATTATTACATAACATTGGCAGGATACAAAGAATATTGTCCCGAAACACCAATTAGTTTAGTATCCTTGTAAGTAATAGATACATACATAAGTTTTACATTACATCATGAGATAAAAAAACAACAATATTTTGTCCCCTTTGAACAAACTTATATCCCTTATCCTATCCCTGCAAGTCAACCATAAAATACTTCTTCACATCCTAGTAAAAATAAAACATTTAAAGGGGTGAGCTTAGATGCTCAGTAAGGATAACAATATAAAGGAAACATTCATAAATAAGAATAAACATTTAAGGAAATTTATAAGACTAAAACATAATCCTGCTAAACATAAAATTCTGTATAATATGGCCAATATAAATCAAACAATTCCATTAATTTATTCACATGGATATTCTAATAGTCGAATAATCACATGCAATATTAATATCCAATTTCATAATGATGGAATGCATAATGCTAGACTTAATAACCACATATTCAAGGACTTGTGCCAAGACAAAAAATAAAATTTTGTCAATTCCTAGTACCAAGACACTATTTTGTCTCATTAGACCAACCGATGCATCGAGGAGCTATAGCAGACTCCACCCGTCACTTACTAAGTCCAATGCATTCATCATATGATAAGTTTTAAACAAAACATAAACATTCGTATTAAAAATAGCATATGAAATGTCAATACATTATCCATAAACAATGAATAGTATAAAAATAACACATCCACAGTCAAACATATCACAAACCCTTCAATACAATATGGAAGATTTTTAGAATAAATCAACCATGATCAAGAATAATATCCCGTAAAAGATGTTGACATAGATCAAAATGATCTGTAAACATTTTTGAGAGAAATATCCATTTTTCATGAAATCATTTAAAATTCACATAATTTATAAAGGAAGTCGTTTAAAATATAGTTTTGAATCAAATTGTCTCATATAATTTTGAAACATTTGAAAGGAAATAACATTTTAAAACATTCATGTCCATATAAATAAATCCTTAAACCCATTTTGAAAACATGGAGATTAATAAGAAAGGTTTAGAAGAATAAATATTTAAAACATTTAAAATTATGTTTTAGTAAAAAATTCCCACAACAATAATCCCTTTGAAAACTCTTTTATCAAACATGGACATGGATAATAAATATGTCCTAGTAGATACTTATATAAAAACAACCTCGGATAAGTATAAAGATGTTGAATTAACCCTTACCTTGTACATTTTCTTTAGTCGAGGATACGTTAACCTCTTGTATAATAGTTAAATCATTGTTATTAAATTATAAAAGAATAATTTACATAAATATGACAACATATATGATCTTCTAATATTGCATTGTAAATAATATTTTAGTAGTATCATCGTTTCAGATGTTAAATGATTCGTTTTACTTTATATGCTTGGGTATGTAAGACATGTTTATTATGGATATGATGTATTTGATTAATATACAGAATTATATTATGTTCATAAACATTATTTTTAATCATAAAATGAAAATTATTCTTGAATAATTATGACGGGGAATGAATCTCATCGCGTTCGTGGAGACAAAAATCCGTACGTACGCACGAGCGACAATATCATTATATTGATGGTGAAAAAGTATTTAATGGGATGGTATATCATATATAATGAATAATTATCATGTTATATTTTTTATTAACATAATTTATACTCCTTATTATACCCATCCAAATAACGAAGTGTTTGAATAACAAACTACACCACGACGTGGAGACAGTAAGTCATACGTACGCACGTATGATGACTTTGTCATTTATAGGATGGATAGAATAAAAAATATGGTCGTACCATATTTATAATAACATCACAATATGTATAAGGTACTGTAGTTATTATTTTGGTATGGAAACAATAAATAAATAGGAAGTAGAAGATGAAAATAACTTGAAAGAGGGTGGTGAAATTATTACCTCTTCTTCGGGTGTTTCCTTTTGAGTTGATCAAAAGGTCTCTATAGTATGGATTTATGATCAAATTAAGGCATCTAAGTTAAAGGGAGGATAGTTTAGATGATATTTGGTCTGTTTTTTTACAAACAAAATGGCTTTGGAGGTGTGAAATTAAGAGAAGGGGAAGTACCCTTTTATAAGAGAGATGAGGGTCACTTTAGGAAAAGCTTGAAATATCATTTTATAATAAAATTATTATCAGTTTATAATTGCTCCAAAATGATTTATTTAGATTATAAGGTGATTATGGGTCAAAAAACCATCAACCAATAAGTTTTAGATAGTTTTAGGGCATCATATTTACCTTATATTTTTGATTTTACTCTTAGTTAAATAGTTTGACATTTATCATGTCTCTTTGTATTTTTATATTATATGGTTAATAAAATTACTATAACAAGCCAAGATAACCCCATGTGGTTCATTATTAATATACCTATCATTATATAAGTTCTTTGGTAGAAAATTATATTTTTAGTACTATTCAATAATTTAATAATATAATATTTTTTTTAAAAATCATTTATGTCATTTTTGACACTATTTAGTATTTAGTTTTTGTGAAAGTCATAAGAAATTGATTAATTCAAACCAAATACCTTTAATCAATCCTAAAATGTCATATTCACTTATAAAATTCTTTTATGGAATCAAAAATTTCAAATTATATTTATTTTAATATTTACAATACCATTTATTTTATTCATTCATTAATAAGGTAATTACTACATCATCATTGTTTCATAAATAAATTTAATTATTTAAAGTATAAAAATTATTAAAAAAAATATAATTATATAGGGAATATTTTTATGTTTATAATGAGTATTTATAGTATAAAATATAACTTATATAACCCCATTTAAAAAAATTTACTAAAAGATAAATGTTAATGTCATTTTTGTCTTTACTTTAAATTATTTAATATAAAGTGTCATTATCACTCTCAGGTGGCTCCATGGGGTCCCAAAATCTACCCAAGGATTCCCATGTTCGGCCATGTATCAACCAATTGGAATAGGACACAATTTAGGGTAATTTAATATTATTATAATATAATTTTTTACCCTAATTTACCGGTTTTACCCTTTAACCATGGTAAATGAAATATTTACTAAAGTAAATATTCATAATGTCTAAAAATAAAAGTTACATATTTACAAAATCTTGACCTCCTGATTAAAAATATGGAATCCATTTTTCCAAATTTAAAGTACATAAGTGGTAGAAAATAATTTAAAATGAATTCCCGTTGTCAAAACAAAAAGTGGGGTTTTAAGAAATAATAACTATCAAAAGATTGACACTTGATTATGTCTAGTTTAAATGTAAAATTACATAAAATTACCTAAATTATATTAAATGATAAAAATAAAATCTAATTATACTTTAAAACCATGAAAATGTATAATTTAACACTATAAATTCTTTCGATTAAAAAAGTTTTTTTAATTAAAATTTAATATTTTTCACTATTCATCAAAAATTGAAAGTTTTCAAAAAAAGTGCCAAACATTTATCCAAATTTTTTTTATGTACCTATTCTATATAATAATTTCATTTCAGTAAATTTAATATTAAAAGGTGTCAAATATTGTATTTAAAAAGGGTTTTCCATTAAAAGGCGAAAAAACTACATTTTTTGAAAAACCCCTCTTTTATCTTAAAAATTGAATTTTTCTTCTATTATGTCTAAGAAACACCAAATATGAATGTTAAAATTATATAGGATATATAAAATTCAATATGTAGTTAATACTATTCATGACCTCTTTTTTGAACAGCTCGTTTGGTAAGTCATGGTGCGCTCAAACACGGTGTTACGTGTAGCGCAAGTTATTGAAATACTTTGAAGAGATAACATATTATAAAATCTTGGGTTGTTACATTCTCCCCTCCACCAATAAATTGAATCCTCTAAATTTTAAACTGTTATTTGATAATCAAAGGTTAATAATAGAAAAATACCTTTGTCGAAAACCCACATCAGAAATTGGGTTAAAAAAATTTAGTCTTAATAAGAGGGAAAGGTAAATAAAAAATTCACCACCAAATTATAATCTATATTATGAGAACATTCGTGGAAATTAGAGACATATAATTGAAGAAAAATGTAAATATTTATAGGGAGTGATTGAGGTCATGAATCACCAACAAGTGTAAAATTGAGGGCCTCAAAGCCATTAATCTAAGATGATTTAAAATATCATCGGTTCAACAAAATATAAGTAATTAAGGTAAAACATTTTTGGTTTTAAGATCCCTTAACTAAAGATTAAGAATTAATTTTCTCATAGAATAAGGGATAAAAATATTATTAAAATGTGGGGTTCCATCCTTCAACTAATTTCTACCACAAACTAATATTTTACTCTAAAAGATAATATAACTTAAAAATATTCCATTTATCCAAATTTTGTGGGGTTCCAAAAAATGAATTTATAATTCATCTATCATACCTTTTAAAAAACTACATTTTACAATCCAGGACATCATGCTTTCCAGTGGTTGGTGATGCACCCTTGTCGCCCTTCAGTTTCGGGTTTTTGTCTCGCGACCTTGACGGATGCGACGGGTTATCGCCCGACCTATGGGTCGTCCTTTTTATTACAATACAAAAGTAATCTCAAGAAATGATTTGACTTTAACAATAGTATCCAATTTCAAACTTAATCGATTCCAACCATTATAATTATCCAAAATACTTCTGTCCAAACTCACAGTCCAAAATTTATAACGAAGGTAAACATATTTAAGATACTTTTTTCCATGAAATAATATGTGAAAACCTTCATCATGTATTCTTTTAAAACACTATAACACCCTGAATTACCATAAAACCTTATTGATTAAATTCATGCTTTCTTATTCCTTATAGAATTAAGGATATACTCCATTTATCCAATTTTTTTTTAAACTCCAACAATGATGGTATATACAAATCATTAATTAGTTTCAAGGTAGTCATCAATATCCAATATAATTTATCCAAAACAATCATATATTATTCAAAAATTACTACCTCAGTATCAGAACCATATTATGATTTATCTTTCTCTTAATCATATATTTTCCAAAAAAAATTAACCTGCTATTGAGCCACTTTTCTTAGTTCCACACAATCTCAATTCCTTAATGAAATAGTACTGCAGTACAGTCCTTATATACTATATAATTATTATAACATGTACATCATTAATACAATACTCAAATCCCACAATAATTTAATAATAACATAATAACTCTAATCATTACTCTTCATCTTCAGTAGTATAATTTCTTGATTATTATCCAATAGCAGTATTTGGGGTATAATCTGATGATTTGGACATTAATTCTCATTGTGTCCCAACTCCTTATAGATGAAGAATTGTACATTTTAAACCTTTTTATTACCCTTGAAATCACATACTTGGTGTCCTTCTTCTACTCACTTATAACAAATTCCCATTCCCTTCATGCATTTACCAAGGGGATTCTTTCCAATGTTATCATATATGGTAAAATTATACTTTTCCCTATTCCCTTTGTCCATCTTTCTCTCATGCATCCTTTTCTTCTCTTGCTTCCCTTCAAATCCATAGGACTCATATAATTCTTTACTTATCTTAATAACACATGATACTATTTATTCATATGATTAGAATACATGGGAGACTATTTCCCTTTTAATTTCTTTCTTAATACCATGAAAGATATGATCCTTAATAATCTCTCGATCATGCGTTTTTCTGGAATTCTCATTCCTTCTACTAGGCGTCATTTCTAAATAGTGGAATACACTAGGTTATTTTTTGAATCGCAATGCATAATTCCCAACGTGTAAAATTCCCAACGTAAATTGAAAAGATTGTTCATATAATCTATAATATTAAAATGTTTTCTTTATGGAAGTATTTACTCTTAAATCCTTTATAATGTCATGTAATGAAAATGTGAATTATCCTATGCATATCCCCTGGGAGTGTCATAACCTAGAGTGCAGCAAGTCCCGTTGTTGTCTACTAGGATAGCACGGGCAAAGCCCGGAACTCCTTGTCATATTTTTCACTCCTAGGTACATCTGTGCCAGAGCCGCCTCAACCTTCTCATATGAATATAGGGATGTATTTCATGGAAAATACACAAAATCTCTATATTACTAAAATTCTAAAAAGTTATTCTATACTAATCCTCGAAGTCCGTCTTAGCGTAACGTTCTCTAATCAGGGTTTTTCTAAATCTAGTTTCCTAGGTTTGTACTAAACTTCCTCTGATACCATCTGTAATGCCCCAACCCTAGTTACCTAGAGTTGGTGCATTATTACATTACATTGGCATGATACAAGGAGTCATGTTCTGAAAGACTGATTAGTTTAGTAACCTTGGAAGTACTGGATACATATATAAGTTTTAAATTACATCATGAGATAAAAAACAACAATATTTTGTCCCCTTTGAACACACTTATATCCCTTAGCCTATCCCTACTGGTCAACTATAAAATACTTCTTCACATCCTGTGAAAAATAAAACATAGAAATGGGTGATCTCAGATGCTCAATAAGGATAAAAATATAGCGGAAACTTTCATAAATAAGCATAAACATTTAAGGAAAGTTATAAGACATAAATAGAATCCTTTTAAACATAAACAACTGTATAATATCTCCAATATAAATCAAATAATTCTATTTACTTATTCACATGGATATTCAAGTAGTTGAATAATCACATGCAATATCAATAGCCAATTTCATAATGATGGAATGCATAATGCCCGACTTCATAACCACATAGTCAAGGACTTGTGACAAGAATACAAATAAAAAGTTTTCAAGGCCTTGTGCCAAGACACTAGTTTGTCTCATGATACCTACCGATGCATTTAGGAGCTATACCGGGCTTTACCCGTCACTTACTAATTCAGATGCATTTCTCATATGAAAAGGTTTAAACATAACATAAATATTTGTATTAAAACTAGCATACAAAATGTATATACTTTATCCATAAACCATGAATGGTATAAAAATAAAACATCCACAGTCAAACATATCACAAAACCAACAATACAATATGGAATATTTGTATAACAAATCAACCTTGATCAAGAATAATATCCCGTAAAGGATGTTGACATAGTTGAAAATGTTCAGTAAATTTTTTTGAGAGAAATATCCATTTTTCATGAAATAATTTAAATGTCACATAATTTATATAGGAATTCATTTAAAAGATAATTTTGAATCAAATTGTCCCATACCACTTTGAAACTTTTAAAGGAATTAACATTTTAAAACATTCTTGTCCATATAAATAAATCCTTAAAACCATTTTGAAAACATGGAAATTAATGAGAAAGGTTTAGAAGAATAAATCATTAAAACATTTAAAATGATGTTTTAATAAAAAAAATCCCGTAAAAATAATACCTTTGAAAACACTTTTATGAAACATGTACATGGATAATAAATACGTCCCAATAAATACTTACGTAAAAACAACCTTGGATAAGTAAAGAGATTGTAGAATTAACACTTACCTTGTACTTTTCCTTAGTTGAGGGTACGTTAAGCTTATGTATAATAGTTAAATAATTGTTATTAAATTATACAATAATCATATACATAAATATTATATAATATATGATCTTCTAATATTGCTTTTTAAATAATATTTTAGTATTATCATCGTTTCTGATGTTAACTGATTCGTTTTCCTTTATATGCTTGTGTATGTAAGCCAAGTTTGTTATGGATATGATGTATTTTATTAATATAAATAATTATATTATGTTCATAAACATTATTTTTAATCATAAAATTAAAATTATTCTTGAATGATTATGATGGGGAATGAATCTCATCGCATTCGTGGAGACGATAATCCGTACGTACGCACGAGCGACAATATCATTATATTGATGGTGAAATCATATGTAATTGTATGGTATATCATATATAATGAAAAATTATCATGTTATATATATTATTTAAAATAGTTATACTCATTATTATTCCAATCCAAATAATGAAGTGTTTGAATAACAAACTACACCACGACGTGGAGACGGTAAGCCGTATGTACGCACGTATGGTGACTTTGTCATTTATAGGATGGATAGAATAAAAAATATGCTTGTAACATATTTATAATAACATCACAGTATGTATAAGGTACTGGAGTTATTATTTTTTTATATAAACAACAATGAAATAGTAAGTGGAAGATGAAAATAACTTGAAAGAGGGTGGTGAAATTATTATCTCTTCTTTGGGTGTTTCCTTTTGAGTTGATCAAAAGGGTTTCTTAGGTTGGATTTATGATCAAAGTAAGGAATATAGGTTAAAGTTAGGATATCTTAGATGATATATGGTCAGTTATTGGCTGAACCAAATGGATTTGGAGGTGTGAAATAAAGAGAATGGGAAGTCCCCTTTTATAAGAGAGATGAGGGTCACTTTAGGAATATCTTGAAATATCATTTTATAATAAAATAATTTTCACTTTACAATATCTCCAAAATGTTTTATTGCGAGTATAAGGTGGGGATGGGTCGAAAATCTCTCAAACAATAGGTTTTATATTGGTTTATGTCCCCATATTAACCTTATCTTTTATACTTAACTCTTAGTTAAATAGTCTGACATTTACCATGTCTTTTTGTATTTTTATATTATATGGTTAATAAACATACTATAACAAGCCAAGAGAACCCCATGTGGTAAATGATTAATATTCCAATCATTATATAAGTTCTTTGGCAGAAAATTATATATTTAAGACTATTATATAATTTAATAATATAATATTTGTTTTAAAAACTCATTTATGTCAATTTTGACACTATTTAGTATTTGGTTTTTTTGAAAGTCATCAAAACTTGATTAATTAGAAAAAAATACATTGAATCAATCCTAACATGTCATATTAACCTATAAAATTATTTTATGGCATCAAAACTTTAAAATTATATTTATTTTAATATTTACAATACCATTTATTTGATTCATTCATTAATAAGGTAATTACTGCATCATTATTGTTTCATAAATAAATTTCATTATTTAATGTCTAAAAATTATAAATAAAATATAATTATGTATTAAATATTTTTATCTTTATAAATAGTATTTATAGTTTAAAATTTAATTTATATAATCCTATTTAATTTTTTTTACTAAAATATATATTTTTTTGTCATTTTTGACTTTACTTTAAATTAATTAAAATAAAGTGTTATTATCACTCTCATGTGGCTCCATGGGGTCCCAAAATTGACGCAAGGATGCCCATGGTTGGAAATGTATCAACCAATAGGAATATGACATATTTTAGGGTAATTTAATATTATTATAATATAATTTTTTTACCTTAATTTACCGGATCTACCCTTTAACCATGGTAAATATAATATATACTGATGTAAATATTCATAATGTATAAAAAGAAAAGTTACCTATTTAAAAAATTTGGAACTCCTGATTCAAAATATGGAATCCATTTTTCCAAATTCAAAACACAGAAGTGACAGAAAATAAATTAAAATTAATTCCCGTTGTTAAAACACAAAGCATGTTTTTAAGAAATAATAACTATCAAAAGATTGACATTTGTTTATGTCCAGTTTAAATGTGAAATTTCATAAAATGACATAAATTATATTAAATGATAAAAATATAATCTAATGATGCTTTAAAACCACTAAAAGTTATAATTTAACACTATAAATTATTTCGATTAAAAAATTTGTTTTTAATTAAAAGTTAGTATTTTTCACTATTCATCAAAAATTGAAAGTTTTCAGAAAATTAACAAAAATTTATCCAAAATAAATTTTTATTTCCCTCCTCTAAACAAGAATTTAATTTCACTTAATTGAATATATAAATGTGTCAAATATTGGATTTAAAAAGGGTTCTCCATTAAAAGTTGGAAAAACTGTATTTTTTTTTAAAATACCTCTTTTATCTTAAATTTTTAATTTTATTATTTTATGTCTAAGAAACCCCAAAGATGAATGTTAAAATTATATAGGATATATAAAATTTAATATGTGGTTAATAGTATTCATAATCTTTTTCTTGAACGTCTAGTTTAGTAAGTCATGGTGCGCTTGAACATGGTGTTGTGTGTAGCGCGAGTTATTGAAATACTTTGAAGAGAAAACATACTATAAAATCTTGGGGTGTTATATTCTCTCCTACTTAAATAAATTGGATCCTCAGAAATTGAAATTTTTCTTTGAAAATAAAAGGTTAATAATAGAAAAATACCTTTTTTGAAACCCACATCAGAAATTGGGTTAATAAAATTTAGTCTTAATTAGAGGGAAAGGGAAATAAAAAAGTCACCACCAAATTTGGATCTCAATTATAAGAACATTAGTGGAAATTAGAGACACATAATTGGAGGAAAACGTAAATATTTATAGGGAGGGATTGAGGTCATCAATCACCAACAAGTGTAAAATTGAGGGCCTCAAAGCCATTAATCTAAGATGATTTAAAATATCATTGATTAAACAAAACAAAAGGTATTAGAATAACCAATTTTTGGTTTTAGGATCCCTTAACTAATGTTTAATAATTAATTTCATCATAGAATAATAGAGAAAAATATACTTGAAAAGTATAGTTCCATCCTTTGACTAATTTCTACCACAAACTCATCTTTCACTCTAAAAGGTAATTGAACATAAAAATATTTTATTTATCCTAATCATATCGGGTTCCAAAAAATGAATTTATAATTCATCTATCAGACCTTTTAAAAAACTACACTAAACAATCCAGGAAATCATGTGGGTTATTGGTAGGTGATGCGCCCTTGTTGCCCTTCGGTTTCGAGTTCATGTCTCGTGGCCTTGCCGGACGTGACAGGTTATCGCCCGACCTCCAGGTTGTCCTTTTTATGACAATCCAAAAATAATCTCATGAAATGATTTAACCTTAAAAATAGTATCCAATGTCAAACTTAATTGATTCCAACCTTTATAATTATCCAAAATACTTCTGTCCAAAGTCACAGTCCAAAATTTATAAGGAAGGTAAACACGTTGAAGATCATTTTTCCACGTAATAACATGTGAAAGCCTTCATCATGTATTCTTTTAAAACACTATAACACCCTGAATTACCATAAAACCTTATTGATTTTTTAAATGCTCCCTTTTTCCTTATAGAATACATGATATACTCCTTCTATCCAAAAATGTTGTAAACTCCAACAATAATAGAATATACAAATCATTAATCAATTTCAAGGTAGTCAAAAATATCCAATATAATTTATCCAAATCAATCATATATTATTCCACAATCACTACCTCAGTATCATAACCATATTATGGCTTATCTTTCTCTCAACCATATATTTTCCAAAAACAATTAACCTATTATTGAGTCCCTTTTATTGGTTCCACCTAATCTTAAGTCCTTAATGAAATAGTACTATAGTACAATCCTTATATACTCTATAATTCTTATAACATGTACATCATTAATACAATACTCAAATGCCCCAATACTTTATTAACAACATAATGACTCTAATCATTCATCTTCATCTTCGGTAGTATCATAACTTGATTATTATCCAATTGAAGCATTTGGGGTATACTCTGATGATTTGGAAATTGATTCGTATAGGGTCTCAACTCCTTTCAGATGAAGCATTGTACATTTGAAACCTTTTTCTTACCCTTGTAATCACATACATGGTGTCCTTTTTCTCCAAACTTATAACAAATTCTCAATCCCTTCAATCATTTACCAAGGTGATTCATTCCACAGTTATCACATATAGGAAAATACTTCTTTCCCCTATTCCCTTTATCCATCTTTCTCTATTTTATCCTTTTATTCTCTTGCTTCCCTTTAAAGCCATAATACTTAGAGAATTATTTAATTATCTTATTAACACATGATAATATTTATTCATATGATTATAATATGTGGGCGATTATTTCCCTTTTAATTATTGGCTTAATACCTTGAAATATATAATCCTTATTAATCTCTCGATCATGTGTATTGTTGGAATTCTCATTCCTTTTACTAGGCGCCATTTCTAAACAATGGAATACACTAGGTAGGTTTATGAATCTCAATTCAAAATTACAAACTTTTAAAATTCCTAAAGTAAATTGAAAAGATTATGCCTATAATCTATAATCATAAAATGTTTTTTTGAGGAAGTATTTACTCTTAAATCCTTCATAATGGAATGTAATGAAAATGTGAATTATCCTAAGCATATCCCTCGGGAGTGTCGTAACCTAGAGTGCAGAAAGGCTCGTTGTCATGTATTAGGATACCTGGGGTCAAGCCCGAAAATCCTTGTCAAAGTTTTCACTCCTAGGTACATCTGTGCCAGAGCTGCCTCTATCTTCTCGTATCCAGACAGAGATTTATTGCTTGGAAAATACACAAAATATCTATATTACCAAAATTCTAATAAGTTATTCTATACTAATCCTAAAATTATATCTTAGGGTAACGTTCTCTAATAAGAGTTTTTCTAAATCTAGTTTCCAAGGTTTGTACTAAACTTCCTCTGATACCAACTGTAACTCCCCAACCCTAGTTACCTATATTTGGTGCATTATTACATTACATTGGCATGATACAAGGAATCATGTCTCGAAAGACCGATTAGTTTAGTATCCTTGGAAGTACGATATACATACATATGTTTTACAATACATCATGAGATAAAAAACAACAATATTTTGTACCCTTTGAACACACTTATATCCCTTAGTCTATCCCTGATGTTCATCCATAAAATACTTCTTCACATCCTCAGAAAAGTATAACATAGAAAGGGGTGAGCTAAGATTCTTAGTAAGGATAACAATATAACATAAACTTTCATAAATAATCATAAACATTTAAGGCAATGAATAAGACTAAAACATAAGCCTTTTAAACATAAAATTATTCATAATATGGCCAATATAAATAAAATAATTCCATTTACTTATTCACATGGATATTATACTGGTCAAATAATTACATTCCATATCAATAGCCAGTTTCATAATGATGGAATGCATAATGCCAGACTTCGTAACCACATAGTTAAGGCCTTGTGCCAAGACCACTGATAAAATTTTGTCAAGGCCTTGTTCCAAGATGCTAGTTTGTCTCAGGAGACCTACCATTGCATTGAGGAGCTATAGCGTACTCCACCTATCACTTACTAAGTCAAATTCATTCCACATATGAAAGGGTTTAAACATTAAATAAACATTTGTATTAAAACTAGAATATGAAATGTGAATACTTTATCTATAAACCATGAATGGTATAAAAATAACACATCCACAGTCAAAAATATCACAAAACCTTCAAAAAAATATAGAATATTTTTATAATAAATCAACCTTGATCAAGAATAATATCCCGTAAAGGATATTTAAATGGTTGACAATGATCAGTAAAAATTATTGAGAAATATCCATTTTTCATGAAATCATTTAAAAGTCACATAATTTATAAATGAATTCATTTAAAATATAGTTTTGAATAAAATTTTCTCATACCACTTTGAAACTTTTGAAAGGAATTAACATTTTAAAACATTCATGTCCATATAAATAAATCCTTAAAACCATTTTGAAAACATGGACATTAATGAGAAAGGTTTAGAAGAATAAATCTTTAAAACATTTAAAATTATGTTTAGTAAACAATTCCCATAAAAACAATTCCTTTGAAAACTCTTTTATGAGACATGGACATGGATAATAAATATGTCCCAGTAAATACTTACATAAAAAAAACATCAGATAAGTAAATAGATTGTAGAATTAACCATCACCTTGTACTTTTCCTTAGTCAAGGGTACATTAAACTCTTGTATAATAGTTAAATAATTGTTATTAAATTATAAAATTATCATATAGATAAATATGATATCATATATGATATTCTAATATTTCTTTGTAAATGATATTTTAGTAGTATCATCGTTTCAGGTGTTAGCTGGGTCGTTTTCCTTTATATACTTGGGTACGTAAGCCATGTTTATTATGGATATGATGTATTTTATTAATATAAAGAATGATATTCTGTTCATAAACATTATTTTTATTCCTAAAATGAAAATTATTCTTGAATGATTATGATGGGGAATGAATCTCATCGTGTTCATGGAGATGATAATTCGTACATACGCACAATCAATAATATCATTATATTGATGGTGACATTGTTTGTAATTGGATGTTATATCATATATAATGAATAATTATCATGTTATACTTATTATTTAAATTAGTTATACTAATTATTATACTCATCCAAATAATGAAGTGTTTGAATAACAAACTACACCACGACGTAGAGACGGTAAGTCGTACGTACGCATGTATGCTGACTTTGTCATTTATAGGATGGATGGAATAAAAAATATGGTTGTACCATATTTATAATAACATGTCAGTATTTATAAGGTAATGGAGTTATTATTTTTCTATGTAAACAATAGATAAAGAGTAAGTGGAAGATGAAAAGAACTTGGAGGAGGGTGGTGAAATTATTACCTCTTCTTCGGGTGTTTCCTTTTGAGTTGATCAAAAGGAATCCTTAGGTTGTATTTCTGATCAAATAAAGGACTCTAGGTTAAAGGTAGGATATTTTAGAGGATATTTGGTCAGGGTTTGGCCGAACCAAATGGCTTTTGAGGTGTGAAATTAAGAGAAGGGGAACTACCCTTTTATAAGAGTGATGAGGTTCTTTTTAGAAAAATCTTGAAATATCATTTTATAATAAATTTATTTTCTATTTATAATGGCTCCAAAATGATTTATTTTGATTATAAAGTATGTATTGGTTGAAAACCTCTCAATAAATAGGTTTCAGACATTTTTATGTCACCATATTAACCTTATCTTTTAGATTTAACTCTTTATTAAATAGTTTGACATTTACCATGTCTCTTTGTATTTTTATATTATATGGTTAATAAAATTAGCATTACAAACCAAGAAAATCCCATGTGGTTCACTATTAAAATAACTATCGTTATATAAGTTCTTTGGTAGAACCTTATATTTTTATAACTATTATATAATTTAATAATATAATATTTGTTTTAAAAATTTATTTATTCCAATTTTGACACTATTTAGTATTTGGTTTTTGTGAAAGTCATCACAACTTGATTACTTTGAAAAAAATACATTTAATCAATCCTAACATGTCATATTCACCTATAAAATTATTTTATGCCATCAAAACATTGAAATTATATTTATTTTAATATTTACAATACCAATTATTTGATTCATTCATTAATAAGGTAATTACTGCATCATCATTGTTTCATAAATAAATTTAATTATTTAAGGTATAAAAATTATAAATAAAATATAATTATGTAAGAAATAATTTTATATTTCTAATGACTATTTATAGTCTAAAATATAACTTATATAACCCCATGTAAAAAAATAACTTAAAGATATATGTTTATCTCATTTTTGTCTTTACATTAAATTAATTAATATAAAGTGTCATTATCACTCTCATGTGGCTCCATGGGGTCCCAAAATAGACTCAAGGATTCCCATGGTCAGACATTTATCAACCAATTGGAATAGTACACATGTTAGGGTAATTTATTATTATTATAATTTAATTTTTACCCTAATTTGCCGGATTTACCCTTTAACCATGGTAAATAAAATATTTACTGAAGTAAATATTCATAATGTCTAAAAATAAAATTTACCTATTTAAACAATTGGACCTCCTGATTCAAAAAAGTTAATCCATTTTTCCAAAATTAAAACAAAGATGTGGTATAAAATAATGTAAAATTCATTCTTGTTGTCGAAATAAAAAGTGTGTTTTAAAGAAATAATAACTATCAAAAGATTGACACTTGTTTCTGTCCTGTTTAAATGTGAAATTACATACAATGACCTAAATTATATTAAATGATAAAAATATAATCTAATTATACTTTAAAACAACAAAAATTTATAATTTAACACTATAAATTATTTCGATTAAAAAACTTGTTTGTAATTAAAATTTAGTATTTTTCACTATTCATCAAAAATTGAATGTTTTCAGAAAAGTACAAAAAATTTATCCAAACTAAATTTTTATGTCCCTCTTCTATAGAATAATTTAATTTCACTAAATTTAATATATAATGGTGTCAAATATTGGATTTAAAAAGGGTTCTCTTTTAAAAGGCAGAAAAACTTCATTTTTTTTGAAAAATACCTCTTTTATCTTAAAAATTGTTTTTTTCTTATATTATATCTAATAAACACCAAAGATGAATGTTAAAATTATATAGGATATATAAAATATAATATGTGGTTAATATTATTCATAACTTCTTTTTTGAACGGCTGGTTTGGTAAGTCGTGGTGTGCTCGAACATGATGTTGTGTGTAGTGCAAGTTATTGAAATACTTTGAAGAGATAACAAACTATAAAATCTTGGGGTGTTACCCAATGTGTGAGGGATTTATTTTTAAGTTTCATAAATCACCTTTAGTGGTAAACCCAAGAATTTATAAAATGTATTGTGGCTTGAAGATGTGGTTTTTTTACTAGGATGCAGTGGGAAGTAGAGGAGTTTGTGGAAAGATGTTTGGTCTACTATAAGATAAAGGAAAAACATTGTGTTCTCAATGATTTGTTCGAGCACTTGGATATCCCCAAGTGGAAGTGGCATGATGTCTCGATTTATTTTTTCATTGGGATACCCAGGGATTAGGGAGGCTATGATTCTATTTGGGTAGTAGTGGATCTGCTGGAAAAATCAGCTCACTTCTTAGTGATTATGGTGTCGGGCATAGTGGATGACTTGGTACAAAGATATGTGTATGAGGTTGTACAGTTTAATGGAGTTACTAGATCCATTGTCTCATATCAGGATACATGTTTTACCTTTTGAGTCTGGAGGGTATTGCAGTAAGGTTTTGGCACCCAGTTATGCCACATCACTACTTTCCACCCTTAGATAGATGGTAGACATAACAGACAATCCAGACGTTGAAGGATATGTTGCGAGCATGCACCTTGGGCTTTGGTAGATCATGGGTGTGGCACTTTCCTCTTGTGAGGATTTCTTATAATAATAGTAATCACTCATCCATTAGCATGGATCTATTTGAATATTTGTATGGAAGACCGTGTTGTTCACCCTTTTGCTGGACAAAGGCTAGGGAGATAGCTTTTCTTGGTCTTGAGGTAGTGCAGACCATGACAGAGAAGGTTTATCTTATTTGTGAGAAGATGAAAGTGTCACAGGACTTGAAGATGTCTTATATCAATTATAAGAGGAGTCCATTGGAGTTTTAGGTTGGAGACCAAGTGTTCTTGAAGGTTTCCCCTAGATATGGGAAGCAGAGGTTTAGAAGTGGGAGTAAACATTCTCCCAGGTTTTTTGGAGCCTTTGAGGTGTTCGATTGAGTTGTTGAGGTGGCATACCAGTTAGGGTTTCCCCCATAGATAGATAGTATCCATGCCATCTTCCAAATCTATCAACATTTTCGTTATATTCATGATATCTCTAATGTCCATTACTAGAGAGATTTGGATATCAAGGATGATAGGATATATGTGGAACGACTGGTAGAGATCTAGGATCATCAGGAGAAGGTTTTTTATAGACATACCATTCCTTTGGTTCACATTTTGTGGAGACATGGTGGACAAGAGGAGAGTACTTGGGAGCAAGAAATGTAGATTCATGCCCAATCAGTGGATTTTTTTTTGAGTTTTGGATTAATCTATTTTGTTTTGAAATTTAATGTTTAAACCTTGTTTTATAAATGATTTTTTCATTGGATTAAGATGTGTGTGGTACAATGTGTGATACATTTTTGACATGTAAAAAGTGGAATACCGGATTCCTAATCTAGACACATTAACTATGGTGTGATTAAACCCATGTGGGCGAGTCAGTGCTGCCTAGAACGGATTATATCTTGGCATGGAGGATGAAAATTCCATAATTCAGATGTTTGGATAGTGTGGTTTTTGTGCTTTTGTGGAATGCCTTATTTTCAATGGGTAGCATTTGTCATAGGAGTTGTTCCTAGATAAGGGGTTTTTCACTCTATCTTTAAAAAAACACTGGGTGGTTTATTATTGAACGTTAATGCGTTTGGTTGTTAGTGGTGTTTCAAGCATAGAAAGATCCTTGAGAGGTATCTCTTAGGGTGATTGTTTGGACCCCTCTTTCTTATAGGCTTGATTTTGGATTCTCAATGGTGATAATCATTTTATAGTTATCTAATGTAATGGTTTGTTCCCTTATGATCCATTACTTTTCATTTTATGGTTATAGGAAGCATTCAGAAGAGGCTCATAAAGAGTTTGGAGAGGTTTGGTTACTAAAATCTCTAGAATGAGGGATTTCACATTGTTTAACTATATTACATGATATGAAACTATACATCACAACCTTCCATGTAGTTTTCACTATGTGTAGATATTTTACACTTTGTGAAGAAGAGTTTTGTGATTTATAATATTTTATGGTTTGAAAAATAAAATAAATTTAATAGGTGTTGTTTTTTCAGCAGAAACTAAACCCCAGGTATTACATGACATAATAGGGTATTACATGTCGTGTAATACTCCTATCATGTGCGGTTTTAATAAATACTTTATGGCCAAACTATCATTCATTTGAGCGTGATTTCTTTTTTCTCTCACTCTAGATGAACCCTAGGTTCCCCGATGAATCCTTCGATCACTTCTCCTCCCTTGTTGATCTATCAATTACATTTTTTTTCATTGGTGATTTCTGATTGATCCATGGTGAATTTTATCAATTTTATCATATTTTTCCTCCTGTTATTTCTCTGAGATTCACTTCCATGTTATGGGTTTTCTTAAGTTGCATGTTTGGGAAACATTTTAATAATATTCTTGTGTAGAATAGTTTTGTCTATGTTTCTAGCAGTGTGGTTTTCACTTGCGGGCATTCTTCTCCACACTGTGGTGCATGGAGGAGTTGAAAACCTTCTTCAAGGTAGGGTTTTCCCTTTGTTTCTCTTTTATTTTTCATAATGTATGAGGGATATTTTTTTTCCTATGAATTATAGTTGTGCCATAATAATCAAAGATAAGAACCATGTAAATGAATTGAAAGGGTTATAGGGATCTGATTCACAAGTTTTTCTAGGTTTGATGTTATTGTTATGTTTTTAACTATACGAGATTGACACCCCACTGAAAATCCTAGCTGTTAGTGGTCCTTGTTTTCCCACTAAATAGGTTTCATGCTGGTTGGTTCCTGATGAGCATTTGTATATAGAAATTGGTAAATCATATACACTTGGATAATAAATGGATTCCCTATGATTATACAGCTTTTATGATAACCCCTTAATTAACATGTTTAATTCAATAATGAATGCCTTTTTAATCCTATAATTATGTTTTTTTAGTTTGTGTGGTGTGGTGGTTTTGATCACAATTTTTTGTTGTGGGGTGGTCTGTAAGGTGTAAGGGAATCTCAGGTCGATTGATTGATTGATTGTGGAATGGATGATATGTGTGGAGTAGTAGAGATGTGATTGGGTTGTGTAGTGGGGTGTGGTGGGATGCGGATTTGTGTGGATGGTTTTTTGAGGGTTGACCTTGAAGAAGGATGGTGATGGTTGGTATGGGTAACTTTCCCAGAGCTTCTTCATGTGTGACTTTTTTTGTGTTGTTCTTTGTGTGTTCTGCTTGGTAGTTTACCAAATAGTAATGAAATAAATGAATAAATTATTGATTAATAAATTTTGTAATTGGATTAGGTTGGTTCAGTTAGCGAAAAAAAATAAATGACTTGTTTGGAATCAGTTAAATTAATTGGTTAGGTGTATGTTTTGGGTTTATGGATTGTTGTGTGGTGTTGTGCATTTATAGGTAGCAGAAAAGGTGGTGTGTGGTGACTTGGTCATTTTTTTGAAAACTTATAGGTTGGGATGAGTGATTTGTATCATATCTATGTATATATATACTTTTATTTTCTTTGTGATTTACATATGAACCCTACCCTAGTTTAGAACTATGTGTGAAACACCCCCATCATCTTGGGAGTGGGTGTCTTTACCAAACATCCCGATGGGGGGATGGATGGTTGGACACTTGCTCTTCCCTTATCCCTACTCCAAGCAGTGATGGCCCAAGATTCTTCTGGCAGGTTGTGGTTTGTAAGGCTCACATGTGTGTGGACGAGTTGTGCTTTCCTAGGTGTCTTCAGAATGATATGTGTTGTACTTTCTCATGTGTCTTCGGGATAATGTTTGGTTTGTGGAATAGGTGTCTGTGAATGGGATGTGATGAGGTTTGTGGCCAAGGTGTATGCGGGTGGGATGTGATGAGGTTTGTGGCCTAGTTGTTTGGGAGTGGGATGTGATGTTGCTATGGCCCAGGTGACTATGGGCGGTATGATATGTGACTCGAGGCCCAGGTGATGGGATGAGATGTGGTTTTTGTGGACCAGGTGTGTGTGGTCAGGTTGTGATGTGTTTCTTTCGGAAGAGGTGGGATCATGAGGACATTTGTCGTTAGGAAAGAGTGGTTGAACCAGTAGGGAGTGGTTCGGGGTACCCAAATCATCTATGTGCATGCTATATTACTTTACATGACTTTTGTTACTTTAATAGTGTGCCTTGGTTAGAATGGGATGTCTAGTATACCATGTTAGGTGTTGTTTGGTTTTGTTATTTTCTCACAGATGCATTAGTATGATTCCTTTCACATGTTCATGATGGACTTAGGATTTTCTTATTGAGTAAACTTTTATGCTCACCCTATGTATATAAAATGCTTTTAGGTTTCCATGAGGATTACATGGACCATGTTAGACCTTATTAGATCATACTTTGGGACATTTGTTGTGTCATTGCTTAACCTTACTGTTTGAACTTTTGAGTTTTATTTCATTTGTAATGGTTTTATTTTTAAACATGTATGTGGGACGAGTTTTGGATTTCTTTGACATATGTCTTGGAGTTTTTGGAGGTTGATACATCTTATATTCTGATATGGTTTCCTATAAAAAGGTTAATGTATCCCATTTTGTGAGATTTGTATACCATTGGTGCTGGTCGCCACCCTAGATTCAACTAGAGGCGGAACTCCGGGGGGGCATTTTCTCCCTTTCTTCAATGCCAGCCCAACAGGGGTATCATTGGAGGGAGGGGGTCATGACAGTTTTAGATACCATAATGGGTTAATAAGTCTATGGTAGGTCATAATTAAAAGTAATAAATTTTATTTTTACATATTATGTTATAGGATTTTACGGTGATTGATGATGTTTCGAGAGACATATATAGGTTTTTTAGGTATAATAGAAGATTTAGGTATAGATAAACTTCATGGTTGGTATGTTATTTAATGTTGAGGTAATTATGGTTTATTGGGACACTAGGTTAGTTGATTTTGATAATATGATTTGAGTAGTATAGATAAACTTTTGGATTGAAATGTGATTTGATGTGGTTGAAGTTATTTTGTAAGAAGTTTACTATCACTACATGGTTAAGGTATATATAGAAAATTATTTTCTAGTTTTTAATTTTATGTCAAAGTGATTCATAATATTTTGGGTATAAAGATTGAGTTAATTTTTAGGAGAATATATAATAGTGGTATAGATAACCTTATTATAGTTTTATGTCAAGGTGAATGATGTTATTTACGGATAATAGATAAGTTGATTTTTGGAGACTATGTGATTAGTATTTTTTGTAACTTTTGTGTTTCAAAATTAGTAAATAATATTTTAGAGTGTTTCTAGAGTTATTTTTGGGATTATGTTATGATGAATAAGGCAGTCTATGTTCTTCTGAAAGATTAAAAGTTTAAAATAAAAGTTTCATATGATGATGTAATATTATTATTGATTAAATTATATGTTATAATATCATTAGATTAATTTTTAATAGGATTTTTGATTCTAATTATATTTAAATCTATCATTATTCACACTAAACATTTTATTTTTTAGAAAATGGCTCGAACTAGAAGGAACTATGTTAACAGTAAATGAGATGTACGAAACAAAAACTAGATATGATGGAAAATGGTGTAAAAAATCTTAATATTGTAGTTAATCACATATATATATATATGAGGTTATTATTAATATATTAAATCATTTTATCTCCCAAATACATCAAAGAACATGCTAATTTCATTACATGGTTATTTGATTAAAAATATTCTAGAGGAAAGAAGATTAAATTTTCAATATTTAAAAAAGTAGGAAAAAAACATGGGAAATTATCTTAAAGGGGCCAAAAAATGTTTCATGTGAGTTAATGTAGGTTATATTTCTCATGGTTTTTGGAGATGTGTGGTGGGTTTGGTTGGTGAAAAGAATGGAAATAAAGTCTCTTCCAATGCACCACCCAATGTAAAATGTCTCAAATGTATGGAATTTTGGAACTATAAAAACCAATGTGCTAAAGAAAGAGTTAATGTGGAAAATAAATATCAATATTCGTTAAAAATTTTGATTAGGGAAAGGATTTGATATAAGTGGTGTAAGGTACAACTGTTTTCAATTGTATATATGTTGAAAATACTATTAACCCACCCTCTCCAAGATTTCAGTTTTAGTAATTATCGTGAGGTAAGATAATTATTTTCAAGTATATACCCATTATTTAAATAATAGTTTTAGGATGATATTTCCTATAAATCTAATTAATTTTCCTTTAGTTGAATCTAATAAAATATTAGGCATTAATTTCCTCACTCCACATGGAGTTAATAACCAAACCCAAAATAGGTAAATCTCATTATACAATCCAAAATCCTATATCAATATATTGTATAATAATAACTTCCTATGGAAACCGTTTCCTCAATGTCAAAATATTAATTTATCATAATAAGAGATAGTAGAATAAATAGTTTTTGAAAAATCAAAATCTTAACTTATGTCTATTGTGACAGAATTGATGAATTTTTAGGTCTTAAAAACATTATATAGTCACTATACATTTAAAATTATTGTGTTTACTTTATGATATAAAAGATATTAAATTTAAAGGTAAAATATATTTTCTTAAAATGATTACTTATTGTATTATATTTAAAGAACTACTTAATTATAAGATATTTTATAAATGAATATTTATATTAATTATATTGATATTTATTAGTATGAAATTATTATAAATAATATTATCAAGGTATGAAATAAGAATATGGTTTTTCATTTGAATAAGAAATAGTTTTTATTATAAATAAATTTTTTTACCATATATTATATGATTTTATTTAAAAGTTGAATTTTTAAATTTTAGAATTTTATTTTTATAAAAATTTCTTTATTTTTTAATTATCGTGTTGAAATTATCATAGTATGAATTCTTTATGTTTTTTCTAAAAAATTGGATTTTTTGTATATAGTAAACAATATAGTAATTATGAATGTAGTAACTTTAATAACATCATCACGATATAAATGTGACATAAATTTTAATGAAACATGTAGAATTTATCTTACTTGATAATTTATTCAAATATCATAAAATTATTATTCAATTAATATAAATTAATTTTTATGTCAAGATAAATATGTAAATATTTATTAGTGTTGACGCAGTACTTTCACAACATATGAAAAGTCAAAATTAATGTGTTTGAGATGATATTTAAGATTGTATTAGGATATTATCTACTTAAAGGGTAAATATGATAAATAATAAGTTATTTATATTTATATTTATTAATTTTAAAATTATATAAGAAGTTAATTATCTAGATGCCAACATAGTGCTTGCATAAGGTGAGAAAAGTCAAAATAATTCCGTAATGTTTTATCATGATAAGTATGAGAATAAAAATGTATTATAAATGATACTTTATGAATATAATGATAAATAATAAATTATATTAATATTATTAATTTATTTTTTAAATTTAAATAATAGGATAATTATCCAAAATGCTTACATATTAACAATATAGCGCTTGTGCAAGGAGGTTAAATGTCAAAATCGGTGGTTCGGAAATATTTATGATGATATTTTTTGGATTAGTTATGGAGTCTCATGATTTTATTATGATAAAAATTATTGCAAAGAAATTATTTAAATGTTTAAAACTTAATTCCAAAGTTATCTATTTATTTTTAAATTCAAATTACAAGAACAACATTGAAAATGGAAATAAATGGTATTTAATGTTAAAAATGATTTATAAATTAATAAAAAATCATAAAACATTATATTTGGACACTTTTTGTTTTTTAATGGTCTATAATACCATCTATTTTCTATTTATGAGCCACTTTCCATCTTAAAATTACATTATTTGGCCCTTAAAGAATGAATATTTGAGCAAATTCCATTAAATGTTTCCTATAAAATGTGACTCATTCTACCCTTTCCAAAACACATTTAAAGTTTGGTTTTGTAAAAATATTCTACCATAATACCTATCTAAACATAAATTTCCACATTTATATGGCTTTTATAGCTAAAATTCTCTTCTCATGAGGCTTTAGACTCGATCTAAAGGAGGCCACTAGATGTTCATTCCAAGCATCTTTCACATTTATTATTTGTGATTATTTGTGTTAAAACACTTTTAAACCTACAAATATTATACTAAAAATATTCTATTATCATTTTTTAATCATTTTTATAAATCAATGAAGTGATATCATCCATTATCAGTCACTAAACTCTTTTTCATAAACCGTTATTACATCGAAATATGGGTTTCAAAAACCGTTTCGTTTCATTATAATTCTTCAATTAATCTTTTCATTAAAAAAATAATCCTAAAATAGTATATTTATTATAAGATAATATATTTTTATAAAAATAAAATATTTATTAGGTATTCCCATCTTTTAAACTCTTTAGGGAAACATCTCTCACTATTTTTGTTTTATGGTGATTAAATGAATGATGAACCTTTTGTAAAGTTATTTATTTCATAGATATTCTTAAAAAATTATTTAATGATTTAATATATCATTTATATTCAATTAATTTCATGATCTTTATTCTTTAATTGTAGAATATCCATCATAACAATGGAATTAAAAATAAACAATCATACTCTTTTTAAACTATAAAAAACAAGCTTAACAAATAAGATTCATTTAATGGTAAGTATTTCATGGCATATTGAACTCTTTTTATTATCAAATAACATAAAACATATTAATTGAAACTTATGGATATTATAGAACCAATGGAAATTTTATTTTCCCAATAAAATTAAATAAAATTAGATTTGGAGATTATGGACCATATAACCTCAAAACAGCCGATGTGAATAATACTAACTTGGAAAATAAATGAAATATGATAGTAAATGAATTAAAAAGAGTAATAATAAAGAAATTAATATTAAAAAGGTTCAAAATAATGTAAATAATTACTATAATTTTATTCCCTAAGAATATATAGGATATAAAAAGTGATTTTGGACTCATGTTAAGGTTTTCTTCAAGTCTCTGTTATTTTCAAGTATTACTATTTTATTTTATATATTCTACTCTATATATAAAATACAAGATCTTGAAATGAATAAATTAATATTTTTCTCCTATTTTTGATGAATTTATATAATTTTTTCCTCTATTATGGGTTTATAGTTAACTCACTGCATTATTCGTTAGGGTTTCTTTCAAAAACTCACTTGGAAATTGAGGTTATCAGTTTCTAAATTCATATATGGTTAAATTTCAAGTTAGTTATTTTTAAAAACCCTTATATTTTATTCTACTCTTGTTATTTTTGGGTATTTCATGTTTTGTTACCATTTTACATCGATTTTGTTCACAACTCTCCCCAAAGGTTTCCTGTAAGTGTATCCTGTTATATCATATATTTTTTGTTAAGACTTTTTCTCCTTTATATCCATATTCTTTGTATTGTTTTATGGATATGATTATCTATAATTATATGATTGCTTAACATAATTATTTATTCAATTTTATCTTCATTTAAAAAGTTTTAAAGGAAACTATTATTAATTTTTATGCACTGGTCATTTTCTATTGACTTTTAACTTCTTTAGAAAAGTTTAAAATAAATATTTTTAATGAAATTCACCTGATTCATTTCTCCAAATGATTTTTTTATATTTCTCTATGAATATTTCTCTTTTATGGATTTCCAAACTAGTTTTTATTTTTATTATTTTATAAATTATTTCATTTTAAATGAAGTCTATTAAAAATATAAATTATATTTCTTATTATTTTTAAAATAAATTTTATAATACTCTTATAATGTAATTTTCATTTATGCCATTATCCTTTAACATTTCTTATTCTTCACTAATGATATACTCTAATGATACCATCCACTATCATTATTTGGATGGATTATGATCATGTTTGATTGAAATATTCTTAATTGTGTTTATTTCTCACTGGTGAATTAATTTTTGATGATATTGTTAATGTTTTCATGTTTTTATGGTGAATATATGTATGGTTTATCATTATTTGATGGGTGGGTATGATATATCCCTCCAATGGATTAGGTAATTCTCAATATCTCATGATATCACTATGTGTAGTCTAGGTAAAGGAGTCCTTGTCCATAATATTATGCATGAAAATGGTGATACCTTTATTCAAAATCTATTTAATGGTGATTTCTACACATATTTTATGTGTGAACACGAATCTAGATCTATTCATAATTTATGTTTTAACTTTAAAAAAAATATTATGATGTCATGGAATATATCCTTAACCCATGTTTATGATAATTTGTCTTATACTTTCACCACTATTACTCTATCTTTTTTATTATTCCCTTATGTTATTTGAATCATATTCCATGTTTTATTCATCGGTTTATGATATTTTAAAATATTAAGGTTTTTTTCAAGGAAAATATTTTTCAAAAGTTTCATACTTAATGGGTATCCTTCGTGGGTCCTTTCTTCATGTTTTTATGTTTTTATGGAACTTTTTTAAGAAAGAAGTTGACTTAATGTTTGAAAGTAAGCTTAATTAGAGATAAAAAAAATTTATTTAAAAGAAATAATTTTTTCATGGGTTCTCATATATTTCAATGGTTTAATGGATTTTTTATTTCTTTTATGCCCTGTATTGAGTTTTATATTCTTGTAATAGGTTTTCAAATGATTTTAAAGGTAATAACTATGATAATGAATGATTATGAAGTAAATGTTTGGGTTAAGAGATTTTAGTGTTGAACGAAGTTGGTGTATAATTTGAAGAGTTTGGTTTAGTGAAAAAATGAACATCTAGTGGGAAAATTATAGGTTTTTTTATGTAAGGGATTTTCCCTAATTCGATAAAACTCTAAACCTAAAAGGTATTGGGTTTTTTTTTGAAATATTTTTGATAAATCATGTAATTATGGGATAATTGTGTTTATTTCATTACATTATCTTATCACCATCAATGGGGAATATCCCTGCATCCTGGAACTATCTCACATGTATTCATGATAGTTTTCAATGTCAATAAAAATATATCATAAGGGATAAGACACACACAACCTAAGGGCAGGCCATAACCCCCCTTAAGGGATAACCCACCCATACAATGACCGACAAGGCCCATTATTTTTCCTAGCCAATCAAGGCCCATGCATTTTTTACCCGATAGGACCCAACACACTCTGGGCATGCCTCATCGAAGCCCAGCAGTCAGAGGTCGTTGCCGCAACCAATTCATGCACGGTCACATAGAGCATCGTTACTAGGTCATGAGGTCACCACTGCCTGTGGAAAATCCCTCTATCGTCATCCAATCTTCACTAACGCCTCCAGACCATCGCACCGCTATGCCATCGCACTGAGCGTTGTTGCCATCCGATCTGACAAATCCCTGCATCGTCGCATCAAGCAATTTCGCACTGAGCATCGTCGCCATGTTCGATCAGAGTTCGTCGATGTAATCAAACCCCGAATCATCGCATCGATGTCCAATCTGAGGTGTCTTATCCCTCAGCCTCCATGTCATGCACCCACTACCGCTGGTCAACAACAGTTGGTGTCATTTGGCGCCAACCCAAACTACAACAAAATATAATTGGTGCTAAAGAGCCAGGGCTAGGATTTGAACCCAACCCAATGCAGTATAATTTTATATGTAAATAATTATAAAATTATAATAAATATATTTATTATACTTATAAAGTTATAAATATATATAACTATATAATTATATTTATAAGTATATATAAATATTTATAAATAAATACAATATATATATATATTTAAATATTTATAAAATTATAATAAATATACTAATTATTTATATTTATAAAATTATAAATAAAATAAATATATTTGTTATAATTTTATAATTATTTAAATAAATGAATATATATGCATATATATAATTATAACTATAAATAAATAAATATTTATTATAATTTTTTAATTAAAAATAAATAAATATTTATTTAAAGTTATAATTAAAAATAAATATATAATTATTTAAATAATTATGAAATTATAAAAATATATTTATTATTCTCACAATGTTATAAATATAAATAACTAAATAAATTTATTTATTAATATATAAAAATATTTATAATTATAAATATAATTAAATATAGATATAATTAAATAATTATAAAATTATAGTAAATATATTAATTATATATATTAATAAAATTATAAATATAATAAATATGTTTCTTATAATTTTATTATTATTTATATATATATATTATAATTACAACTGTATATAAATATATATTAATTATAATTTTATAATTATAAATAAATAAATATTTATTTATTTTTATAATTATATATATACTTATTTATTTATTTAAATAGTTATAAAATTATAATAAATATATTTATTATACTTATAATATTATATATATATATATACATATATATATTAAATACTTATAAATTATAGTAAATATATTTAATATACTTATAATTTTAAAAATATATATAATTAAATGAAGATATTTATAAATATATAAAAATATTTATAAATATATAAAAATATATATAATTATAATTATATATAAATATAGATATATCTAAATAATTATAAAATTTATAAATATATCATTTATATATATTTATAAAATTAAAGTATAATAAATATAGTTATTATAAATATATAATAAATATAAATTAATTATATATATAATTTTATAAATACATATAATAATATAAATAATGTATTGACATTATATCTTTATGTGTGTTTTTTAGCACTGATAAAGGCGTATCTTTATCAGTGCTAAAAATGAACTCATAAAGGTAGGTTTTATCAGCACTCTTTATTTTAGCGCTGATAAAACATGCCTTTATCAGTGCTTTTTAGTAGTGCTAATAAAAGCCCTATCCATTTTTATAGATGAACCCTAATAGTCGGCTTCTTCTCTTTCACACTTTAAGCTCTTGTGGAAGCCGACCCCTTCCACTGCCAACACGTCATGCACTGTTGTGAATCCCTCCTCTGCCACTACTGTGAACCCCACCTCTTCCTTTGAACCCCACCTCTACTACTGAACCCCACCTCCTCCACAAACCATACCTTCATCTTCTATAAACCCACCACCACTTCCATCTCTCCCATCCTCAGTACTATCTCTCACTACCTCGTCACCGTCTATCCCTGCCTCATCATCGTCACATCTTACCTCACACCACCTTATCTCCCTACCCTGCTGCCCTCCTTCTGCTTCGTCATCATCGCTCCTTCAAAGGTAATCTCATTTGATGATGAATAATCTTTATGTATCATATAAGGTTTTTCTCTTTATCGCATTTCAACATATGGTTGGTAGGGTCATAATATCTTATGTATTCCATGCCATTGATAAATTCCTCTATGTGATTTTTCTTTTATATTTATCCTTGAAAATTTTCTAGATTTGGTTCCACTACTTCCTATGTCTCTAAATTTTGCATGTTCTCACTGCATTTTCTTTTAAATATGATAAATATCGTAATTTTATTGAAAAAAATGGTGTTATTTTGTGCTTACTTTGTGGGGAATCATCATGTATGAAAATATTTTTGTCTGATGGGTTGCATCATACTTCTATTTTATGCATTCGACTTGTAATATTTCAATGCTAGAAAGGAAACATTCCTTGAATAATTTCATTAAGAATCCTATATAGAACACCAAAAAGGTTATCTAACCAATAGTTTAGAGGACCTATGCTGCTACCTAGACTCAATTAAAGGTGACATGTTGATGATTTTAGGGTTTCTCTATCATGAAATGTAAGATTGGTTCATATAAAGGGGTATAGATCTAATTTATAGAGGTTCTAAATGTTGTGTTATTTTGATACGATGGAATTGGGTCTGCTTTGATGGTCTTTTACAAAAGGAAGAGGGTTTAATATCTTGGTATTAAAGGAGAGATTCTTAGTCTAGACTAAATTGTGCAAGGTAGAGAATTACAGCTTTATAGAGGGATGATTAGTTCATTGAAATGAACTGCTTGAAAAAGAAGATATTAGATAGTTACCAATTTATGAATATATATAGGCATGATCTGGTGCTGCCCTCAGTGATAAGGGACATTATGCAAAGAAAAATTTAAGTGGTTAGATAGTGAATGGAGGATAAAATTATTTAGGGTTAGTGGATGGGCCTAGTTGACATGGGCTGGTGGAGCAGGCCTTTATGTTTCTAGAGAAACACCTAAGAACTAGTTTACAACAATACATATATAATTTGGTTCATTAATTCGATTGAAAAAATGGTGGTATATATTTGATAGTGACTACACCATGCTAAATACTTAGGCTCATGATCTGGAAGGTGCTTGTTGTGGCATTGCATATGTACATTGAATCTACTTCGGGATGTAAAACAAAATAAAAAAGTGCTTCTTGGTCATCTATTCTTAGTAGTTTTAGATTTAGGTTTCTGTATTTGGAAAGTGTAGATTTTATATAGGGTTATACTCTTTGAGGAAATATTTGAACAAGATTTCATGTGGGATACTAAAACATTCTTGTGGAAGGGCTTTTTTATATCTAGTTCCATTGATCAGGTGGTTGAGAAGATGGGTGTGATCTACTTTTGTCCTCAGTAATGCATGGAGAGGTCTTCTTGGATATATAGTGGCTATATGTATGGGATCAAGTCTTAAACTCAGAAAACTAGGGATTCAAAGGAGTTACCAATCAGGTTTCGTTAGTTTGAATCTTGAATCGTGGATATTACTTGATGTAGCTAAGGCAATGATGATTTGTAGTTGTTTAAATAGGGCTAGACCTGTGGTAGGTATAGAAAGATTCTGGATTGGTTTAGTTGGAGAACTAAATCTAGAGGGGAAAGATGTGTGAATGATATAGGGTGGTCGAGTCTATCAATTAATGAAAGTAGGTTGAAATTTAGATATTTTAAGATAAGGTTTATATTAATTAGTGAAGATTAGTGTGAGATAAGAATAGCGATGAGAAGATATATTTTATTGAATTCACTTTAAATAAAATTTTATCAAATCTTATGACATAATTAGATGAGAGATATATGAAATTGTCTCTCTTAATTCATATTTTAGGATAAAATTTTCATTTATAAATTATATACATAACATTTAATTATAAAAATTCCATTAAGTTTGTATATAAAGGAGCACTTCCCCCACAATTTTCCTAATATATTGAATTTTGTTTTTTATATAAATTATACCCATATTCCTTCTCCCATAGCCTATATACCCATCATTTGGATTTCAATAATGGGAAATAGTTTCTAGAGTTATGTTTTAAATGTGATCTACAAAAAAGATTCAATTATTCTAGGTGACTTAAGTTAAGGTTATTGTTTACCATAAAAATACCATTTTTAAGTTTTAAAGTATTTCTCTTAACTTCACTCCAATCAGTTTCCAAGAACTTTATTTCTCAGTGGTTTCTTTGAAACATATTTATTTTTAATGAGATTGGTTTAAAATTTTGTGTTTGTGGATTAAAAAGTAATCTTCAATTATCTTTATGATAAAAAATGTAACGTTCTAAATATTTTGTTCAAATAATGATATTTGGGTGGTGTGGCCTTAATTTGACCATTTTTTGATCCATCTATTTTGATATTTTAATGAAGTCTTAATTTCAAAATGCGTTTTCATGTAAAATTATTGAATATATGTTTTTTTTAATTAAATTGCAAATCTTTGAATATTTTTATGAATATTTGAGGTTTTGCTGCAAAAATGATTAATTGTTCTTGTATTAATATTCCTATATTATGAGAAAAAATAATTTGATGTACTGTTTCTTGAACATTTCCATTAAATTGTATATTACTCTTAATCCATTCCGTGGATTATCCTCTTTATAATGGGATTATTCTCCATTTATAGATACACTTTGGTTAGATTTGATGTTTCCTTCACAGTCCTTTATACATCATCTTATTTTTAATTTCATTCTTATATACCATGTTCCCTTTCTTTTTATTTCTCCTTCATATTTTCTTTATCTTTAAATTATTGTTTTTTTTTGAAATTTATTCCTTATTATACTTATGCATATATGAGTTACCTTGAGGGATAAATGGTGTTTTCCAAGTGGTTTTATCCCTTATTATGGATTTATATTTGATAAAATGCCTAGATGAATTTTTTTAAAGTATTATTTTGTTTTTACAGTCCATAGTAATCATTTAATTTATGTTTTAGAAATTATTATTGTGTTAATTGGATTTCAAACCCAGAGTTTAGGTGATTTAAAAGTGTTAAAAATGTTGGAAAATGTTGTTTTATTTTAACAGTTTCAGGTTTGTTGTAGATTGTTTTGCTTCCTTTGGATCGCCTGAGAGGGATATATAGTTGGATTATGACCCTAGTTGAACATATTTTTTTTGTATTTATTTTTTTAAATATTAATATTACTAAATCAAATAGAATAGATAAGAATAAAGAATCGATAGATGACAATCGTATGAAAAAAGAGTATGAAGATGGATTGAAAGGGTTCATAAAGTTTGCAAAAGATCATGCATATGACCCTTCTCAAGACCATTTTTCATGTTTACGTCATTTTTATTCAAGACTAATTAGTCTATAGGAGTTGTAAGAACACTTGATCTATCACGGAAAATATTAAAGTTACAAATGTTGGAATAAACATGGGGAAAAAGTGAATATAACTAGTGGATGGGATAGCACTGCATTTTATGGATTATCTGATATGATTACTAGTGTGGAGAATAAAGTAGATCGTATCAAGGATGTGATTATATGTGTGAATGATAATGAAAACTGTATTGAGGAAATGACAAGGAAAGTTGAAGATGAACTTTGTGATTTCCCAAAATTGTTTGAAAAGTTAAAGAGTTATGGAAAGATTTCATTTCATGCTAGTTGAATTAAATATATAGCATTGGCAGCCATACTAAATCTGTATAATATGAATGTAGGCAATAAATGAAGTGATGCCAGTTTTACAGAACTACTTGCACTCTTGAATGACTTGCTCCCATAAGATAATTAGAACCCAATTTGAACATACAATTCCAAATGAATACTACAATTGATTAGTATAATCTCTAAAAGAATACATGTATGTCTAAATGATTGTATATTATTTAGCAACAACCAAAAATCACTTAAAAATGCCCAAAGTGTGGTGATTCTCGATACAAGAAAGATGAATCCGATCCTACAAAGTTTTATGATACTTTCTAACCATTCTAAGGTTTAGGAACCTATATGGAAGTGAGGAGACTCTAGAGAAATTGACATGGCATGTAGATACAACAAATAATAATGGGAAACTACATCACCTAACAGACTCTCCTCATTATAAGATAATTGATCGTGAGTATCCTAACATTGGAAATGAGCTGAGAAACCTTCATCTTGCATTATCTATAGATGGAGTGAATCTTTTAGGTTTTCAAATTAGTACTCACAATACATGATCGGTTATGTTGGTAAATTATAACACTCCACCACAGTTATGCATAAAATGAAAATATATCATGTTATCTATTCTTATATCATGACCCAAACAACCAAGTAAATATATTGATGTTTATTTGGATCTATTGATCAAATATTTGAAATTATTGTGGGATTTTGGTGTTACATTGTATGATGGTTACATAACTAAAGATTTCATATTAATATCCATGTTGTAAAGGATGATAAATGAATTTCCTACTTATGAAAATTTGTTAGGATATAGCATTAAAGGAACTCAAGGGTGTTTTGTTTGATAACAAGGTACACATTCAATTAGGTTGAAACATTCATCGAAAACCGTGTTTCTAGGACATAAAAGTTTTCTACCTCGACGGCATAAGTACCTATATTGGATGACATCATTCGATTGAGGTTCAGAAGAATGTATAGCACCATCACCACTAATAGGTGATCAACTGTTTGTGAAAGTAAAAGATGAAGAAAATGATTTTGGTAAACCATTTTCAAAAAACCTTTGGAAAACTGATTGGAAGAAGATATCAATTTTTTAAATTACCATGATAGAATTGTCTGTACATCATATATTTTCTTGATGTTATGCATATTGAAAAAAATGTATTTGATAGTGGCATTGACACGTTGGTAAATGCACCCGGAAAAACGATGGATGGAATTAAAGCTTGGTTGGACATATTTGACATGGGAATATCACAATAGTTGGTGCCAATGAAGGGTGAAAAATGAACTTTTATTCCTCCAACTGCTTACACTCTTTCTAGGAAGGAGAGATATCATATTTTCAACTTCTTGAATGATGTAACGGTTCCAAAGGGGTATTCATCGAGTATCAAGAACATTGTGTCAATGAAAAATTTAAAGTTAAAGGGTTTGAAATCACATGACTGTCATGTTTTGATGCAATATCTAATTCTTATTACTTTTCGTGTCATTTTTTTCAAGAATTTTCACCATAAATTAACCAATCTCTATTTCTTCAAAGCTATATGCAGAAAATTTATAGACCCGACAAAATTTCCTAATATGGAAATAGAAATTTATGTTATATTATGTTAATGGAAATTCTCTTCTAAACAAAATTCGTTGATCTGAGGGTTCATTTGATAGTTCACATTGTGAGAGAGATTCGACTATGTTTTTCTATACACTATAGATATATGTACCCCATTGAACGATATATGAAGATTTTGGAAGGGTGTGTCAAAAATTGAATTCGTCCAAAGTTTTGTATTACAGAGTGATATATTGTTGAGGAAGCTGTTGAATTCTATACCGAATACTTTTCCGATGTGGAAATAATTATCTAATGAAATTTAATTACACTTGGCGGCTTTCAAGTGAAGGAATTTATGGAAGAAATTTGTTCACAATCAATATTACAAATCAGGAGTAGGACCACATTTGTGTTTTATATAATAGTTTGGAGGTTTCCTCATATGTTGATACCCAAAAATAAATTCTTAGGCATTTAAATCCATCAAGGGATAAAAGATGGATATCAAATACACATAATCAATAGTTTATAGGATGGTTTCTGGACCATGTTTTTAAGGAGTCAGACGAAAATACAGATTCAATTTTAGAAAGACTCTGATGGCTAGTTGGAGGACCAAGTGTGTATGTATTATATTACAATGGTTAAGTAATCAATGGTTATACATACTATACAAATGAACATGATGAATATATTACCATGAAAAATAGTGGTGTTACACTTGTGGATGAATTGATACATTTTTATGGTACTAAGTATAGAAATCCAATTTATGTGAATATGTCATACTTTGGCCTCATCAAACAAATATGGGAGTTGGATTATACAACATTCCAAGTGATGATTTTTTAATGAAAGTGGGTTGATAAAATGAGTTCTATTAAAATAGATTAATAGGGATTCATGAAAGTTGATTTCAGTAAGGTAGGGAATAAAGACAAACTATTTATAATGGGATCACAAGCAGTGTATGTATTTTATGTTTTAGATACCGCAAACTGAAAGCAGTCAATTGTTCTGTTATCAACCAAAACAACTAAAGGGTTATAAGAAAATTAAAATAAGGATGACCCTTTCATTGGTTCATCACAATCATTTCGCAGTGGTCTCAATGTAGATGACATTCTGTATGTCAGAGGAGACCATAATAAAAAGATTTGGATAGTTTATAGAGGGGTCAAATCCCTTTAGCCTTTAAAAAAGCGAGTTCAACAATCATGTTATTTGTTTTGTAATATAGATAGTGTTACCTCATGTTATTATTTTTTTGATTCTCAATTTATGTACTCTAAATTAAATATAAACCACTTATGTAGATAATGACTTCTGCACATGCTAATTTTCTCAATCCTGAGGAGCAACATGTCTCTGAACCTACTATTGATCACAGTGTTGAGGAACAGTGACCTTATACATGTGTTGGTTCTCCTAATCATGAGGAATAATGGGTTTCTAAACCTGTTGTTTCTCCCATTGTAGAAGTAAAATGACCATCTACACATGCTAATGCTACCACTCTATAATGAACATATTAACAATTCTGAATCCAAGGAAATGGTAGGTGATGAAGGGCCAATGATGCAGAAAAAATATTAGTGTCGTATTTTCATGGTGTTAACAAATATAATTAAGTTGAATATAAAAGGCATAAAATATGAGGTCGTATGAAATTAATGGAGCTAGAATGTTAACCCTAATAAGTCCATGTTCAGTAGTTACATTGGATTTGTCACTTAGCAATGTTGGCTGATTGATGTAGATTCATGGAACCCTGTTGTAGACAGGATTAGGAAACTGATGTGGGAAGTGATTACAATAACATTATGATATCATTTATTTATTTTACTAAAAAATAAAATAACAAAACATTGTCTTACTCTTCATCATCCCCTGTAGAGTACATTTATAGTAGATGAATCCCACAAGAAATATGTATGAATTCTTACTGGAAGGAATCACAGATACTTTCAAACAATTCTAATGAAACATCTTATTAATGATTCCAAAGGGAAAATAAACTCACACCCATCAATTATCTATACACACCAGATAACCCATGAAGTGTGGGATGTGTTTACTATCCATCATGCATATGTGTCTTTTTAGGTACATTGTGGCTAGTAATATGTTTTTTGACCATATGTGGCTTCATCATATTGATTAAAAAAATTATTTATGAAATACCAACTGAGTGCTGAAAATAAGGAATAGAAAATAAAACCAATGTGCCCCTACCGTAAAGAAAGGATGGGGTATGTTTCACTTGAAAATAAATGGTATATATTTTAAATCTACCATTATAATTAATGTGACATGAAACAAAAACATAATTATGTTACTCTATTTATATGAAGATTGATAACTCTAAATCCAATGACACTTCCATCACATTCCATGTGCTATGAAAGTAGGAACTTGTAAATAAAGTTGGGATACTAATAGATGAAAATAAACAAAAAGTGTGGGAAACATGTGAATGTATGACATAATAAAAAAAATTTCTTTAAATTTCTATTATATAACAATGATTAATTATTTTTCTATATTTTCTATCTGACATAGTCATAGGAATCAACAAAACTTCTACTAAAAGAAAACATACTATCGGTGGCCTTAAAGTAGACAAAAAAATATTTCCGCGTCATAGGTTTGGGTTTTGGGGTGACACCCTAAACATTTTTTCAGAAAAAAAAGAGGAGGATCAAGGTGAAGAAATGAAATAGACGAGACAAAGACTATCTACCCTTGAAGAACCATTAAAATGGTAGAGAGAGGTGATATCAACTTCAATGGGGGATTCAATAGAAGAAACAACTTAAGAACAACCATTTACTGATTATCCCTCCACCCCCACCAGCTTTGTGGTAAGCCATTACCCTAAAAGAGTGGTCTTGGCCGAGGTAATAAATGTTATAATAATTGTTTTTTTTTGACATTTGAATCAGATATACATAGATAATATTCCTATACTGATATTCTATAAGGTGATAATGATAGTTATTTTTATCTATAAACACCCTCCCATCGCCATGTAGAGAGGGATACAGTGTTCAATATCAAAGAATACAGTCTACACAAAAAACCACTTCCAATAGTTCATGTGAGAGTGTCGATTAGTATAGCACATGATCTGATTATTGAGCTACATGTTCGAATTGATAAGGAAGACATCCATAATGCCAAACAAGCTATTAGAACATTCATCATATGTCTATCACATCTTGTTAAAAAACATGTCGATAAGGAGGTATCCATTTACAATTTATTTTTCAAGATAAAACTTTAAAAATTAATGAAAAAATGTCTGAACCAATAAATGTTATTATATATGTACAACGGGAAGGAGGTGAAATGAAAGAACGACTCAAAACCATCTAAAGGATTGACTTACCAATCGAAAAGATTTACCGAAAGCACATTTACCCCTCTCTTTCTATATCTGCATTTACTATAATTGAGGTCTCATGTTGATACAAAGTTAAAAAATTGTCATACTCACATAGTTAATTTTGAAGAAAATATATACCGATAAGAAGTTAAAGACTTCATTGGTGTTGATAATGTAAGTGAAATCTACAGTTATGATTGGCTAAGCTGCTCAGTTGTAAATGTATACAAGAGGTATGTTTTCATAATTTGATTTTTCAAAAGATAATATACTGTGTTAATTAGGCCTAAATACATTTCATATTTTTGGAAGGTGTATGTATCAAAAAAATTATGGGATTTCCCCATGATAGAAAAATTGTTCTCGTTATTCCCCACATCTGCTATATAGAGCAACTAAGAATAGATTCCAAAAAAGAGGATGAAATAGTGATAGGCCTAGTCAAATTGTTTGAAAGAAAACATACGGATGTCATACTTTTCTTTATACCAAATATGTAGTGATAAAACTATAAAATTTAATCTTATCAAATATATTTTCATTTCATTCATTTATTTTTCCTTTTTGTTTTTTTAGGAAACATTGGATGCTCATTGCGGTCAATTTGGATAATGCAAATATTTATTTCTTGGATTAAATGCATGTATATCCAAGAATCCTACCACACATGATGGTGTTTTCTGATTTTTAAGACACTATATCCAATGTTTTAGAACTAAACATCAAGTTATTTAATTTATATTATGTTTTAATGAGGATTTTGTTATGATAGGGTAGTGCATCAATATCATGGAAAACAAGGAATGAGGACAGGGGCTAAGCATGAGAAACATGATTTTGGGACCAAGTTGGATGGAGAAGGAAGTTTGAAGAGTTAGCTTTTACAGAGTGTTGTCTTTTGTTGACAAAGAAGATAAATCAATTCACTTTGAAAAGGACTTGAAAATATATGATGGTTTGGTGCTATGTATATCAAAAATATCATAATTTAGGAGAACTTGTGATGCAAGCCTTATGAAGGAGAGGGGGAGAAATGATGATACCAGTCATATATAGTTTTTATTGGAAGGAATGATGCTACTGGAAGATAGGGAAGTTTCAGTACTTCCCATTGTAACTCTGACGATGCTAAATCTGATCTGTCAAAGGGTATATATCACGATAGTGGAGTACGTGATGAAAGATGAATAATGGTTATGGGAAGCGGTAAAGAGATAAATGATAAAGGAAATGTACAATCTAGAGGTGAAATAAAAGAACAGTTTAAGGTGGTGTTGTTTTCTAGTGTTTGCTGAATTTTAGGCCCTGAAAATTAAGAGATGAAAAAATGTGTTTTTGGTAATGGATGTTGTTCACAAGATTGAGGATGGTTTATATTTTTGCGCACAAGTCCTGATTCAAGGCAAGAACATCAAAAAATGGAAAAGGCATGAATTGCGCAAAAAATTGGACAGAGTGTGTGAAAAAATGAAGGCTGTGTGATATAGTAGCGGGATGCGCGAAAAATCAGCGGGATGCACGAAAAACAAAAAGGCTGTGTGAAATATTTGTGGGATGTGCGAAAAATAAAGTGGTCTATGAAATAGAGGAATGAAGTTTTTTGTGCAAGAGTTGTTTCAAGATCAGAAGCTCAAAAAATGGCAAAGGCATAAGGAGTGCAAAAAATCAGAGCATTGTGCAAAATATGATGTTGCGAGAAAGAGTTTTTACGCACATGAAGAGGGTTTTACGGGTGGATTATTGTTTTTCGTACAGGATTAAAAAGGCCTATAAATACGAGGTGAACCCCAATCATTTTTTAATGCTTGACACTTAGAAGAAATCCCGAGATCTGGTGCACGCAAAATTATATGCTAAGTGATTTGCGAAAAAAGAAAGAGATTTTTTCGTAAAAGGAGAATTGCATGAAAAGAAAGAGGTTTTTGCATAAAAGGGAAGTTGCACGAAAAAGGGAAAAGTGTCATGAAAGAGGAAGTTGCGTGAAATTAGTTTTCCACAACAAAAGAAGATTTTTTCATGCAAAGCTTTTGAATTGCGTGAAAGAAACCCTAATGGTTGCGCAAAAAATTTGGGGTCCTCCCACATATTCAGTTGTGCGTATGTGATTTCTTACCTGCTTTTGGGTAGGAAAGTAAAGATCTATACTTCAGAGAATACAATTGTTTGATTTTAAAGAAGCACTGAAATATTATAATTCCCTATTTGTGCTAAAAGGGTGAACACACGCTTGTGGATTGTTTTCAAAGTGATACACGAGTGTAAGGGTATATCCTACTCATTGTATTCTACATGAAAGGATTGTTTTCTAGTGGATTTTCTGGTACTAGATTATTTTCATACCATACCAAGGACGTAGCTACTCTTGTTGAGTAGTGAACCTTGTAAATATTGTGTTCCTGTGGTTTTGTGTGTTCAGCAGAGAAGAAACTCTTTAACATGAGGAGAAGTTTGTTTAAATTATAAGGAAACATAAAAATAAAAAGATATCACTGATTCACCCCTCCCCCTCTTAGTGATACTTGGATCCTGACTGGGAACATCACATGACAAGTACTATGAATGGAAATTATTAGGGTATATATAATAAGATTTAACTATACAAACACATATAAAAACAAATTACATATTACCCTCAATTCTTCTACAGTGTTTAAAACAAACAAATGGAAAAGATTTTGGTTATTATGTTTGTAAATTTATGATAGAGATCATATTTCATCAACAAACTAGCATCCCCAAATAGATATTTTTTAAGATAATTGCTATTTAATTTAACTTATTTATTAATAATTTGTGTGTTTATTTATTTTAGTACTAATATGACTATAAAAAAGAATCATATTCATAAGATGATATAGATTTTCTTTGAAATCAATAGGAAACAAACCTGATTGAAGAATGTACACATATATCATGAAGATGTGACTTCCATAAAAGTAGAGGATTGTTTCATATTTATGTTTAATTTACTTATTTTTATTATTACTCACGTAATAATTGTTTTCATATATAGGTGGATTCCTTTGTTTGAGTCGGGTTGGGTTTTTTGAATATTCTCATGCTCGTGATAGATAGGACTTCGAGTTTGAAACTCATAATTCAATGAGAAGGTAATGTTTTTTAAATATACTATGTTATCCTCATAATATTATCTGTTATATACTGAATTAACATATTCTAAGTGCTTGTTTTTATTTAAAATTTCATCATTTTATCTACAATTTTTAAGTTAATTTCTTTATAAGTTTTATCTAACACTTATTTAGTTTTTTTCATAGATATTTATACATTCCATTTCTTCTATTTTTCGAGCTGGAAACACTGTATAGAGTCGATGTTATTTGGAAGAAAAATCTTTCTCATTGAAATCCAGGAGAGTGGAGGAATCACATATGCTCATTTCGGTGACTTATCTTGATATAATGGGAATATGAGCTTCCTCCACTCTCATAGATTTCAACAATGTGAAAAGTATTTCTACTAAGAACATCATGTCAATATGTAATGCTTACAGTTCAATAAATTAAGGGAATATAAATCATGATAATATTGGTAGTTAAGGTTTCATTAGAGACTTTGGGATGTGTAGAATTCATCCACACATCAGTCTGACACACTGTGTGGCAATTATGACTCCAAGTTCTTATTTATATTTAAAATTGACATAAATTTTAGTAAAAAGAAAACTGGAAAACTAAAAATTGAGAAAACCTATTCATATTGTTTTGATACTTTAAAAAATGGTCTATAAGTAATTTGTGACATCTAGGAATCATCTGCATCTCAATCTGATACACAATGTTCCCGTTATTACTCAAAGTGTCTCTTTTTATTTAAATTTGACATTTATTTTAGTAAAAAGAACAACTTTCATACTAAAAACTGAGAAAAAACATTCATATTGTTTTAATACTTTAGGACAATGATCTATAAGTCATTTATGATGTGTATGAATCAACTACAACTCAATATAATGAACAGTGTGACCAGTATAACTCAAAGTGTCTCTTTTTATTTAAAATTTACATTAATTTTGGTAAAAAGAAAAACTAACATACTAAAACTGATAATACGCATTCATATTGTATTGATACTTAAAGAAAATGATCCCTGAATCATCTGTGATGTGTAAAAATCAACCATACCTCAATCTAAAGCACAATGTGATGGATAGGACTAAAATTTTCCTTTATTAGTTTAAAATTAACATTTTAGTTCAAAACGTTTCACTCACGAAAACTAATAAAATGTGCTCCAATTTTCATGATAATTTATAAAACGAATTCATAAGCCTTTTTGATGTGTATGAAGCATCCTCACATCAAATTGACACATTATTATATCGGTATGACTCAAAATATGTGTTTCTAGTTTGAAATGAAATTTTAGTAACAAAGTACAACTAACATACTAAAAACTGAGAAAACACATTCATATTGTTTTGATACTTTAGGAAAATGATCCATGGGTCATTTTGCATGAGTAAAAGTTAACTGAACCTTAATACAATGCATGGTGTGACCAGTGTGACTCCATGTGTGTCATTTTAATTTAAAATTGACATTAAATTTAGTAAAAAAAATTACAAAAAGAAAAATGAGAAAACATATTCGTATTGTTTTGATACTTTGGGATAAAAATCCATGAGTAATTTTTGACATGTATGAATCATCCACACATCAATCTAATGCATAGTGTGACTGGTGGTACAAAAAGTGTCCATTATCAGTTTAAAATTGACATTTTAGTTCAAAACATGTCATTCATTCAAAACCAAGAAAACATGCTCCTATTGTCTTGATAATTTATTACATTGATTCTTAAGTCCTTTTTAACATGTATGAATAAGTCTCACATCAAATTGATGCATGATGCAATCGGTATGGCTTAAAATGCGTGTTTCCAGTTTGAAATTACATTTTAATAAAAAATGCAACTGGAATACTAAAAACTGACCAAATTCATTTTTATTGTTTTGTTACTTCAGTAAAATGACCCATGAGTCATTTTTTATGTGTAGGATTCAATATCAACCCAATACGATGCATGGTGTGACTGGCATGACTCAAAGTGTGTCTTTTTATTTAAAGTTAATTTTAATAAAAAAAAAGTGAGATACTGAAAAATGAGAAAACACATTCATATTGTTTTTCTACTTTATAAAAATGATCTATGAGTTATTTTTGATGTGTATGAATCAACCCCACCTCATACTGATGCATAGTGTGACCAGTATGACTAAAAGTGCTCATTATCAGTTTAAAATTGACATTTTAGTTCAAAACATGTCACTCACTAAAAACCAAGAAAACATGATCTGATTATCTTGATCATTTAGGACATTGATTCATAAGTCCATTTTTACATTTAATAAGTAGTATCACACAAAAATGATGCAATATGCGACTGGTATGACTCAAAATATGTGTTTCCAGTTTGAAATGACTATTTAGTAAAAAACACAACTAGCATACCGAAAACTGACCAAATGATTTCGGATTGTTTTAATACTTTAGTACAATGATCCATGAGTCATTTTTAACATCTAGGAGTCAAAATAACCACAATATTCTGTATAGTGTGATAGGTATGACTCCAAGTGTTTCTTTTTATTTAAAATTGACATTAATTTTCGTTAAAAGAATAATTGAAATACTGAAAACTGATCAAACACAATTGGATTGCTTTTATACTTTAGGAAAATGGTCAATGAGACATTTTTGATGTGTGGGAATAAACCCCACCTCAATCAGATGCATGGTGTGATTAGTATAACAAAAATTTTCCATTATCAGTTTAAAATTGACATTTTAGTTCAAAACGTGTCACTCACTAAAAAAAGAAAATGCGCTATGATTGTCTTTATAATTTAAGACATTGATTCATAATTGTTTTATGATGTGTATGAAGTAGTATCATGTAAAACCGATGCACGATGTGACTCGTATGACTCAAAATGCATGTTTCTAGTTTGAAATGACATTTTATTAAAAAACCCAATTGGCTTACTCAAAACCGACCAAATGCATTCAAATTGTTTTGATAATTTAGGAAAATTATTCATGAGTCATTTGTAACATGTAGGAGTAGACCAAACCTAAATACGATACACATTGTGATAGGTATGACTCCAAGTGCATCATTTTATTTAAAATTGACATTAATTTAAGTAAAAAAGAACAAGTGACATACTGAAAACCAAGAAAATGCATTCGGATTATTTTAATACTTTAGGAAAATGTTATATGAGTCATTTTTGATGTGTAAGATTCAACCACACATCAATATGATGTATGGTATGATTTTTATGGCTAAAAGTGTTATATCAGTTTAAAATTGATTTTTTTTCAAAACGCATCACTCACTAAAAACCAAGAATACACACTCTGATTATCATGATAATTTAGGAAATAGATTCACAAGTAATTTGTGATGTGTATGATGTAGTCTCATGTCAAACCAACACATGATGTGACTAGTATGACTCAAAATGCATGTTTCCGGTTTGAAATTACATTTTAGTGAAAAAACACAACTCACATACTGAAAAATGACCCAACACATTCGCATTGTGTTGATAATTTCAAAAAATGTTCCATGAGTGATTTTTGATGTGTAAGAATCAACCCCACCTCAATATGATGCACAATGGGACTGGTATAACTCCAAATGTGTCTTTTTTATTAAATATTGAAATTTTATTAATGTTTATTTTATTTATTTATAGTATTAATAACATAATATTTGTTTTCTTATATAGGTGGGATCTTTTGCTCGGGATTGAGATGGTTTATTCAGAAACTGATACCATGGGTGGGTATTTTGGAGAGGGGACCATGGGTGTCAAAAGATGAAATATTAATGTTTTAAAATGTAATTATGTAAAACATTGTTTAAAATGCATATAGCATTGTTTTTTTATATACCATGAGAGGACATTTTTGTATTCATTGTTTCATAATAAATGTATATATAATTTTTTGAAATTACAGGTTTTTTCTAGGTGTGTTGTTATATTAACATCACATTGTAACCAGTTATGAATTTATCCGTGCTATTTCGAGCACTAATAAAGGTCCCCCTTTATCAACACTTTTTTTAGCATGGATAAAGGACCCCCTTTATCAGTGTTGTTATGAACAAAACTTTTTTAGTGATATTAAAAGCCATTTTCACATTGATAAAGGGAATATGTGTAGTAGTGTGCAACCTATACCATAGCCTAGCTAATTGATCAGATATTTACCATCAACACTAGTTCATCTCACTACTCATTATCATATGCAATGAACACTTTTTATGCATACTGAAAATGAGATAAGAAAATTTTAAAATGTATAAAATAGTGGAAATATACTATATCTTACAACAATGAAATACTTCTTAATAGTATTCATATTCCCTTTAACAGCATGAAAAATGGAATTTAACAGTTCTAAAAAATAATTGTTAATTGAAACACTTATAGAGGTGGTCCTTTATCCACGCTAAAAAAATCACTGATAAAGGACCCCCTCTATAAGCTCTATTTTATTCCTGATAATGGCTACCCCTTATCAGTGCTATTTTTAGAGTTGAGAAAGTCCTAATTGGCTACAATGTGTTGTTAATATAACAACACACCCAGCAAAAACCTATAATTTCAAACAATTATATATATATATTTAATATGACTCCATGAATAGAAAAAATGACCACCCATGGTATATACAAAAAAACACTACTATATACATTTCAAACAATGTTTTATATAATTACATTTACAATTATCCAACATATATTTAAACACATTAATGTTTCATCTTTTGAATCATGTGATCCCCTATAAAAAATGTATGCCCATGGTATCAGTTTTTTAATAAATCATCTCATCCTGAGAAAAAGATTCCACCTATATAATGAAATAATTATTATGTTAGTAATACTATAAAGAAATAAATTAAACATTAATATCAAAGAATACATTAATAAAATGTCAATATTTAGTAAAAAATACCCAATCGGAGTTGTATCAGTCACATTGTGCATCATACTGAGGTGGGGTTGATTCCTACACGTCAAAAATGACTCATGGATCATTGTTTTAAAGTATAAAAACAATTGAATGTGTTTGGTCAGTTTTCAATATGCCTGTTGTGTTTTTTTACAAAAATTTTAGTTTAAACTAGAGGGATGTGTTTTGAGTCATATCGGCCGTATCATACACTGGTTTGACATGAGACTACTTCATACATGTCACAAAGGACTTATGAGTCGATTTACTAAATTATCAAGACAACCTGATTTCATTTTCTTGATTTTTAGTAGGTAACATATTTTGAACTAAAATGTCAATTTTAAATTGATAACAGACACTTTTAGTCATACTGATCACACCATGTGTCAGATTGAGCTGTGGTTGATTTATACATGTCACAAATGACCCATGGATCATTTTAATAAACTATCAAAACAATCTGAATGCATTTTATTTGATTTTAGTATGTCTCTTGATATTTTTACTTAAATTAATGTCAATTTTAAATAAAGATACACACATGGAGTCATAGTTGTCACACCGTACATCATATTGAGGTGAGGTTGACTCCTATATGTCAAAACTGAATCATTGATCATTTTACAAAAATATCAAAACAATCTAAATGTGTTTTGTCAGTTTTTAGTCTTCCAGTAGTGTTTTTATACTAAAATGTCATTTCAAACTGAAAACAAGCATTCACTACAAGAAATCCCCTTTATCCCAATGCCATTATTCCAACAGTTTAGAAAACCAGTTGATATAGGGCATGTGTGTGAGTATTTTTCCAATGTTTTAGAAAACCCGTTAAAATAGGCTATATATCTGATTATGTTCCCAACTATTTAATTAAACCATTGGGATAGTCATCCATGTACCAATAGTTTCGTTAAACTATTGGTATAATGTAAAGCTATGCCAACGGTTATTCAAAACCGTTGAAATATATTACCCAAAAATGAAGCGGTGCTTTAAACAAAATCCCAACTCCATAACTGAAAAAAACCCAAAATGTCGATGTTTTTTTAGAATAGATTTTTCGCATAAAAAAATGCCCAACCATCCTGACTCCGACTCAAGACCCGATCAGTGTGCAAAAACCCTAAAACAGACTCGTAGTGCCCCATTCTTCCCATAGTCGTGCTTCACCTTCTCCCGAGGGGTTCCCATTCTTCCGGGTGGTTCTTCACGGTGGTTCTTCCTTTCTTCCTAGTGGTTCCCATTATTTGAATTGGTTCTTCACAAGGACTATGGTTATTATTATTCATATCCTTCCTCATCCTGATTTCAGTCATTTTTTTTGTCTTCCACTTCAAATTGGTAGTTTTTCACTGAGTTATATCTTCTGACATGATTTATTTTGGGTGGTTTCTTAGTGGTTATAAATGAATCAATGATTATTAACCCATTTTTTCTCAATAAACCGTTTGTACCAGTTGAATGAAGTTATCACACCAAGAGGGGTGAAATTAGTGTCCTATGACCAGAGCGCCCCTCTTTTTCCCAGGATGCTAATGTTACCTCCCCAGCGGCGATCCATCCTTTTTTAAGTTATTGTTTCATCTTACACTTCAAATCAGTAAGTTCTAACCGATATTTATCTTCTACCTCCATTTATTTTGGTTTTTTTCATTATGGTTCTACTTCAATATTACGTTTAACTTGAACAATGTTTTTTTATTTCTTTTATCCACTTTGAATTATGAACCCCTTATGTGATTGATTATTTGAACTCATCATTCATAAAAGGTTATAATGTTAAACATAACAATAAACTAGTTGTGTTTGAATCTGGAAATTTTGGGAAAATAGTCGTGCAAGCGATGGGGAAATCTTTTCAAATAACCCTTTAAATTTAAATTGTGGTAATTATGGTGGTGAAAATATATTTCTATGAATTCTAGAATGGATTCTATTTTTAAACTGTTTTTTATGTTTTTGGGAAATTATGGAGATTAGTATGACCATTTCTGATGTAGATTGTGTTGAAGTAGAGAGGTTGTGGTTGGATTGTCATGGTATATGTTGAGGGATGGTTAGTGGTGAATGGAAGATGCGTGTTGTTGTATGATGGTTATACTATAGTGATGGCTTAGTATTGAGATGTGTTGGTGGTTATTATAATCTTGATTTGTTTTTCTGTGGTGGTGTTTTTGTAGTTTCCTCGTGGAAATGGAATATAATTAATGATAATAAAATGGGAATGAAACTAGCTAAAATTAAATAAGCATAGGATGAAATTAAATATGTGGAAATTGATTAAAAAAATTGAATATTGATAAATGGGAATAAATTTGGGTGATACTGAAATTGGTTTTTCAATAAATATGGAATTAAATGGATATTAAATGGATCTTGGTTGATAAATTGGAAAATATAGAAATTGGTTGAATCTATAGAGGAATTAAAACTCAAATATAAGCCTATATAAAACCATACGATCTCCATGAAAGTCATTGAAAATCACTAGAATAAAAAATAATAAATACAAATCAACAAAAAATGAATTTTTCCACCATGGCGTCCTTAAAAAACCTTATAAAAAGGAATGCATAGTTCACTCAAATTTTAATGAATTCTACATCCCTTAAATGACAAATCTAGAACCCCTAGATTTGTCTCTTCTGCATAATAAAGATTGATTTTTCATTATAGTATCATGGAATTAATAGTTTTATTTTCCCAGTTTGACAATTCTTGTCATTCTAGCATTTATTATCGGGTGTGTTTGGTACAAAGTTTTTTAGATAGAAATGGAAAAATCGTGGAAGAGAGAATGAAATAGATTAGTGAATTAGTAGTTCGAAATGCATAGATAACATAAATATGTTAAATGAGTGTTTCTGCAGAGTTATGGTCATGGATCATATAGAATGGATGAGATTTAAAATAGAGATCAAACCATGATATAGAAAACATGATATGGTTAGGGTCTATAGTGAATGGATGATATTTAAATTAGAGGAGATCAAACCATTTTAATTAGGTTATGTTTGAGTAGATTTTAAATTCTTCTTATAATGTGTCATGAGGACATGGTGATTAGTTCCATGCTATGGTTTTTTGATCTAGACAACTAAATGTTTCTATTAAAAATTTTGGAATGTTTTTCAAATTTATTTTTTATCACACTTGTTTTCCATTCTAGAGGTTAACTGTTGATATTTTTACACATGCAATCATTAATGGTTTAAATTTTTTGTATAGACTTTGATTTTATTTAATATAATTATTCAATTATATAATTCTAAACTGTACTTTTTTATTATTATTTTTTTACTATTAGTTGAAGATGATTTATTCATGAGGGGCTAAGTCACTTGAGATGTTGGAGATCAAGATTATATGTATGTGTACATGAATTTTTAATCATGTTCATTCTGTAATGGATGTTTTAATTTATAGGGGAGTAATTTTAAATTGGTACTGTATATTAAATTATTAAAAGTAATTTTCATTTATCTTTATAAAAAACATTTAATAATTAATTAACTTTATCTAATATAGTTCAGTGGATGTGAGAATTGAATTAGTTGAGGTATTATTTTTGTATTCAAACATGTTAAAACTAATTACAATGATAACCTTGTAACTAAAAAATTCTTTATGAGCCATGGTCATAAAATTTTTGATCATTACATTCTTTATGGGCCATGACCATAATATTTTCAATCATTCCATTCTCTATGATGTGAACGAGTATGTCTGTAGAGTTGTTACTTAGAGCTATAAAGGCAAACTGGCTGAGGTTGCACCAAGAAATTGGTTTATGGGTCCGGGGGGAAATCATTAACAAGGATTCTGATGATAATCTTGAAATTGAATATGAATTTGGTAATGGATATGGACCCAAAATAGAGTTGTTTATTGTTTGGGTAACTTTGCTTAATAAATTCGTTATTTAAATCTCTGTACGAGACATAATACCTGGTAGGATGCTACTTTATTTGATGAGTTTTTTTACTAATATGATTCCATGAGTTTATAGTAGATGCTTCTTTGAGACATTATTGTATATGGGTTTGTGAACCTGTTTTCAATCTATAAATGGGGATTTGTTACATTCTTCAAGGGTCTTGATCTAATACTTGAAGCTTTGTCTGGACCAGGAAGACTGTTATCTTGTGTTCTAGTTTTCTTTAGCTACTTGATTATGTTCTGGTAGTCTCCCAAGCTCATGTTCTACCTCCATCTTGAGATCTTGCACAATAGATTGTGAAGGTCATGAGAGTGGTGTTAAGTACATTCTTGTGTTAAGAGGACCAATGCATACTGTGTGGGATTCCATGCTTCTCGCTTCCCTTTTGGACTCTGTTATATGAAGTTTTCTGGTTTATTTATGCATATTTTGAAGGATGGATCAATTTTGAGAATTCTGTTCTGAACCATTAGAGGGATCTAAAGGCTTCTTTGCTTTCTGAATTTTTGGAGCAAGGGATGATGCTTCCAGACTCTATTTTGATTCTCTGTTCTATCTAGGGTTTCATAAATTTGGTGTCTTTCTAAGCCTATTTTTCTCACTTTACATGGGATCTATTTTGGTTGTAATGGGTGTTATAAATGCAGTTGATGATGTTTGTTGAGATTATGGAATGAGTCCTAAAGGATTTGTAATTTCTTCCCATTGGCTTTTATGTGCCTGCTTCTCAGGATGTGCCTATCACTTTTGGAGGAAGTAATTGGATCTTTTTGGACAAACTCTAGAATGAAGTGATCATCTTTCAGGGAGTCCTTTTGCACTACCTTTTTCATGATATTGTAATCTCATCTTCTTTAGATTTTTGGTAAAATTTAATTATTTTGTGTTGCGTGCTCTTTTCACCTCGTGTAATATTTGTACACTCTTTTTTCATTAATAAAATTTGAAAAGTATGGGTTGGTCTCCAACACATACTTCAGTTTTTTTAAAACCTAGCAGGCTACTCCCACCTGAATGAAATGATGAACTCTATATTGATTATGGTGGCATGGCCATCCAGTGGGTTCTGACTAACCACAAAGACATCACTGCTGAGTTTTGTAGGCATGTTGATCAGGATAAAAGAGTGAAACCTGGCAAAAAGGTGTGTAAGGTGTGGGTGTATTTCCTAGATGAGATGGGGTGCCATTATTCTGATATCAATAGCACAAGAACCAGGAGTGTTGGCTGAAATATGTAAGCTTCTTGTTGGTCAATTTGTTCTTCAGGTTGTGTTTGGTTCATGGAAATTTTTTTATAAACCAGTGTAATTCTATTTTAATGATTCAGATCCTAAGTTGTTGCATGTTTGTGTGGTAGTTGGAGAATCCAAATAGATACCTGGTGTTCGAATTTTCATCTGTCGCCTCTAATGATGATGCCTTGGGTGGGGGTGTTATTCTTCCATGATGACAAACTGCACAATCAATTTGGCTTCAATTTTCACCCACTACTTCTTTTGTTGTACTCTTCACATTTTTTGGTTATTTTTCTTTCATTAATGTATGAGACTATCTGATATTGAAAGATATAGAATGAGAAAATGTATCTAATTTGATTCTATATAGTTTTTTATGTTCAATAATTATTTTTATATGGTGTTTTTGTTTTTAATTGAAATTCCAAATTCTTCCCACAACTATATGAGACTATATGGATACATATGGTGCTGATACTTTTAATTGCAAGTGTAGTAGGTACGGTGCTACTATTTGTAGATATTGCTGATGTTTTTAATTACAGTTGCAGTGCCCCGTGTTGCTGTTGTTCTTCCCGCATTTCCAACGGTTCAGGTTAACCATTGGTATAATGAAATAGAATCCCTCATTGCCAACTGTTCACTTAAACTATTAGTATATGAAATTGATTCCATCCAAATCCAACTGTTCATGTAGAACCGTTGGTATAAGGCTGTCCCCACGACCAACATACGAACGGTTTGATAAATCATTGGGATACCCTATCCCAATGGTTCTACAACCTATCCCAATAGTTTTAAACCGTTGGTACAACTTAAATTTATAGTAGTGATTTTGAGTCATACCGGTCGCATCTTGCATCGGATTGATGTGATACTTTTTCATACATGTCAAAAAGGACTTATTAATATATGTACTAAATTATCAAGACAATTGTAGTGTGTTTTCATAGTTTTCAATGAGTGGCACATTTTGAACTAAAATGTGAATTATAAACTGATAATGGAAACTTTTAGTCATACCGGTCACATCATGCATCAAATTGAGGTGGGGTTGATTCTTATACATCACAAATGAATCATGGATCATTTTCCTAAAATATCAAAACAATCTTAATGAATATTCTCAGTTTTCAATTTTTCACTTGTTCTTTTACTAAAATTAATGTCAATTTAAAATAAAAAGACACACTTATAGTCATACTTATCACACCATGCATCTTATTGAGGTTATATTGACTCCTACACATCAAAAATGACTCATGGATCATTTTCCTAAAGTATAAAAACAATATGAATGTGTTTCATTGGTTTTTAGTATTCTAGTTGTGTTATTTACTGAAATGTCACTTTAAAATAGAAACACACATTTTGAGTCATACTGGTCACATCGTGATTCGGTTTGATGTGAGAATGCTTCATACATGTCAAAAAATACTTATTAATCCATGTCATAAATTATCAATACAATCAGAGTGTGTTTTATTGTTTTCCAGTGAGTGACACTTTTTGAAGTAAAATATCAATTTTAAACTGATAACAGACACTTTTAGTCATACTGGTCACACAATGCATCATATTGAGGTTGGGTTGATTCATACATGTCAAAAATGACACATTTATCAATTTACTAAAGTATCAAAATAATATTAATGTGTCTTCTTGGTTTCAAGTATGTCACCTTTTCTTTTTACTAAAATTAATGTCAATTTTAAATAAAAAGACATAGTTGGAGTTATATATATCCCACCATGCATCATATTGAGGTACAATTGACTCCTCACATCATAAATAAATCATGGATCGTTTTCCTAAGGTATAAAAAGAATTCAAATGCGTTTGGTCAGTTTTTAGTATACCAATTGTGTTTTTTTACTAAAATGTCATTTCAAACTCAAAACATACATTTTGAGTCATACTGATCACATTGTACATCAGTTTCACATGAGACTTCTTCATACACCTAAAAAAGTACTTATAAATTAATGTTATAAACTATCAAGACAATTGGATTGATTTTTCATTGTTTTCAGTGAGTGATACATTTTGAACTAAAATGCCAATTTTAAGCTGACACCAGACACTTTTAATCATATCAGTCTCACCATACATCGGATTGAGGTGTGGCTGATTCCTACACTTCAAAAATGACTCGTGGATAATTTTCCTAAGGTATCAAAATAATAAAAATGTGTTTAAAATTGACATATCATGTTTTCTTGTTTAAAAAATGTGTTTAAAATTGACATATCGGTGTCCTAAATTATCATGACAATCATATTGTGTTTTCCTGTTTTTTATTGAGTGACATGTTTTGAACTAAAATGTAAATTTTGAACTAATAACGGACACTTTTGGCCATAATGTTCACAACGTGTGTTAGATTTAGGTGTGGTTGATTCCCACATGTCACAAATGAATCACTGATCATTTTACTAAAGTATCAAAATAATCCCAAATTTTTTACTCATTTTTCAGTAAGTTAGTTGTTATTTTTACTAAAATTAATGTAAATTTTAAATTAAAAGAGACACTTTGAGTTATAATAGTCACATCATGCATCATTTTGAGGTTCAGTTGATTCCTACACATCATAAATGACTTATATATGATTTTCTTAAACTATCAAAATAATATAAATGAGAATTCTTAGTTTTTAGTATGCTAGTTATTATTTTTACAAAAATAAATGTCAAATTTAAAATAAAAAGAGACAATTTGAGTCATATCAGGAACATCATTTTTCAGATTGAGGTGTGGCTGATTCCTACATGTCACAAATGACTTATCAACCATTGTATTAAATTTTCAAAATAATATGAAAAGTTTTTATTAGTTTTGAGTATGTCATTTAACTTTTTTACTAAAATGTTTGTCAATTTTAAATAAAAAGAAACACTTGGAGTCATACATGCCACTTCGTGTGTCAGGTTGAGGTGTGACTAAATTATGCTTGTACCATAGTCTCAAAACAAACTATAACTACCAATTTTATCAGTATTACTATTTTATTTATCTATCAAACTTTCAATACATCATATTGACTCAATGTTATTAGTATAAAAAACCTTCTCATTATTGAAATCCAAGAGAGTGGAGGAAGCTCATGTGACTGTTATATCACAATAAGTCAATGCAATGAGAACATGAGATTCCTCTACTCTTCTGAATTTCAACAAGAATTTTTTTCCACCAAATAATATAGACACTATATAGTGTTGGAAGATCGACAAAGATAAGAAATGGAAGGCATAAAGATCTCTAAAAAAACTAAATAAGTGTTAGATAAAAATGATAAGAAAATTAACTTAAAAATTGTACATAAAATGATAAAAAGTTTAAATAAAAAGAAGCACTTAGATTATGTTAATGTAGCTTATAACATATAATATTATGAGGATAATGCAGTATATTAAAAAATTACTTTCTCATTGAATTCTAAGTTTCATCCTTGAAGTCCTATCTGTCATAAGCATGATCATCTTTGAATAAACCACCCCAACTTGAACAAAGTAATCCACCTATATATGAAAAAAATTATTATGTGAGTAATACTAAAAATAAGTAAATTAAATATAAATAAGAAAAAATCCACTACTTCTATGGAAGTCACATATTCATGTTATGTGTGTATATTCTTCCATCAGTTATACTACCCGTTCATTTATAATAAAATCTATATCATTGTGTGAATATGAGTCTTTTCAATAGTCACAGTAGTTATGGTAAAATATAAATATAAAAAGTATTAATAAATATTTTAAATTAAATATTAATTATCTTTGAAAATGCCTATTCGGGGATGATAATTTGTTAATGGAATATGGTCTATCTCATAGATTTACTAACATAATAACCACAATATTTTCCATTTTTTTGTTTCAGACACTGCAGAAGCATTGAGGAGAATAAGTAATTTGTTTTGATATGTGTTTGGATAGTGAAATCTTATTATATACACCCTAATACTTATCTAGTCATAGTAATTTTCATGTTTCTCATGCTTATCCCCTGGCCACATTCCTCCTTTTTCATGATATTGATGCACCACCCTATTATAAAAGAATCCTCATCAAAACAAAATCTAAATTATATAACTTGATGTTTAGTTCTAAAACATTGGATGTAGTGTATTACAAATAGATAAATTCCATAATGTGTGGTCAGTTTGTTGGATATCCATTCATTGAATCCATGAAATAAATATTTGGAGTATCCAAATTGACTGCAATGGGCATCCAATATTGCCTAAAAGAAAAAAAAGAATAAGTATTAAAAGAAATGAAAATATATATTATATGATCAAATTGTAGAGTTTTATCCCTACATCATTGGTATTAAGAAGAGTCTATTATCTGTAAAAAAAATTAAATGATTTGACAAGGCCTAACACTATTTCATATTATTTTTTTGGAATCTATTTTTGTTTGTTCTGTAGAGGAGATGTGAGGACTAACAAGTCCAAAAAAAATTCATGGTGAAATACCTTTAGTGGTTTTTTATATATACACCTTCCAAAAATATGAAATTTATTTTGTCATAATTAACATAGTATATCATATTTTGGAAAATCAAATCAAGAAAAGATACCTCTTGTATACATTTACAATTGAGCTTCCTAGCTAATCATAGTTGAGGACTTAACTTACATTCTCAAAAACAATGAATTCTTGAAATTCTTCTCTGTATATATTTTCTTCAAAATCAACTATGTGGGTATGACCATTTTTTAACTTTGTATCCACATGAACCATCAATGATAAACAAATACATATATAGAATTGGTGGGGTAAAGGTGCTTTTGATGTATCTTTTTGATCGGTTGGTCGGTACTTTAGATGGTTTTGATCCGGTATTTCATTTATCCCCTTACCTTTTTCCTTTTATAATAAAATTCATTGGTTCAGAACATTTTCCATTTATTATTAAAGGTTTATCTTGAAAAATAAAATAGAAATGAATACCTATGTGTCAAAATGTTTTTTTAAAAGTTGTGAGGGAAAAGTTATGAATGTTACAACGGTTTGTTAGACCTCATGAATATATTCCTCGCCAATTGGAATAGTTAGCTTGGAACTCTGCTCATGGGCTATGCTAATCGACACTCTCACATGACATGTTGAATGTGGTCTATTTTGTAGGTTATCTTATGTGATATTAAACATTGTAGTTGTTGCTACTAGGTGATGGGTGGGTGTTGATAGATATTAATCATATTAATTATATCCCTATAGGATATCATCATAGGAAAGGTATCAATATCTTTCTGAATCACATTTCACATAAAAAATTATTAGAACAGTGATTAACTCGACCAACACTGCTCTTTGAGGGGACTGACTCGCCTCAAAGATATTGGAGGGTGGGGGATCATAAAAAATGGTTTTTCTAGAGGTTTTTCTTCTCTTTGATTCCCCCATATTAATGTTTATATAATATTTATATTCCATTAGAATTTTTCTTTAAGGGTATATATTTTTTCTCTCATCTGTTTCATTTTTTCACATTGATCATACTCTTGTTTTTTTCCTCAAAATATGTTTGGTATGTCACACCAAAACCCACACCTCTGACATGTCCATACTATTTTGGATCCTTCAAGACCACCAAGAGTATGTGTTCATCTAGTACATGTGTTTTTGATTCTTATGAATGTGTTGGATAGAAAATACAGAAAAATAAGTAATCGTTTTTATGTAATAGTGGTTTAACGCAAAAAAAATATGTCATACTTACACATATTTCCCACAATTTTTGTGTTTTTTCTTATATTAGTATCCCATATTTATTTACATGTTCATCCTTCCATATTATATGTCATGGGATAGAAGTGACTTTGAATTTGGAGTCATCAAACAACATATAAATAGAGTAATATAATCATGTTTTTGTTTTATGAAACATAAAATTATTACAGTAGATTTAAAATATGTACCATTTTTTTGAACTGAGGTGTACCCCATACATGATTTATATTAGGGTTATGTTGGTTTTTCTTCTCATTCCTTATTTTTAGCACTCAGTTTTTATTTCATAAATAAAAAATTTCCAATCAAAGTGATGAATCCACACATTATAAAACAATGTATTACTAGCCACAATGTACCTGAATAGATACATCTGCATGAAAGACAGTAAATTAATCCCACACTTCTTGGGTTATCAGGTGTGTATAGATAAGTGGTGGGTGTGGGTTTATTTTCCCTTTGGAAACTTTAAGATGATGTCTCATTAGAATTTTTTGAAAGCATATGTGAATCCTTGCAGCAATCATTAATACATATTTTTTTGTGGGATTATTCTACAATTAATACACTCTATAAGGGATGATAAAGAGAAATTTAATGTTTCATTATTTTATTTTTTAGTAAAATAAAGAAATTATATCATAATGTTATCGTAATCTCTTCAAACATCAGAGTCTTAAACCTGACCAAGACATGGTTCCACAAATCTACATCAATTGGAACACATTACCGAGTGAAGATTTCAATGTAACTAATAAATATGGCCATATTTGGGTTAACATGATGGCCTCACACATACCATCCAACCTCGTATTTGATGCTTTTATTTTCACCTTAATGATTTTTCCTAACACTGTCAAAGTGCAGTGCTCCTATTTTTTCTATGTCATTGGTCCTTCATTTCCTACCATTTCCTTGGATTCAACATCGTCAATATGTTCCTTTAGAGAAGTAGAATAAACATGTGAATATGGTCTTTATAAATCTACATTGGGAGTATAAACAAGTTGATAAATGTCACAAACCAACTTGGGTCGACCCTGAACCGGTCACCCAAGCTGGCCCATGACATGGCCCGAGGGGCGTTCCTGATCCCCACGGGCTGGAAACTATAGCCAAGCATCAAAATTAAATAGGTGGGAATGGTTTGGCCCCCAAAGAAAATAAACTAAGCAGTGGAAAATAAATAAAACAAAAGAAAATAAATAACGAACAACAAGCAATGCTACTAACCTGACTACGACCAAAAATCCACGTGACCCGGTGGGTCACTCTCCAATGCCACAACCAACATCGCTCAATGTGAATAACTGATGCTGGAACCTGAAACATAACTAAAAACAAGAAAAAACTATAGGCGTGAGTATTAAAACTCAGTAGGCTAGCTCGATATCTATTCCCAATGCACTACCTTTAAAATAAAAGAAACACCATTTCAAGTTTGAACTACAATTTATAAAATTAAGGTTTTTTACATGTTACTCAAAAAAAAGTATGAGTCATTTCCCCTATTAATTTCTCAAAAACCCAAGTCATTCTTTTAGTGAGACATTATCATTTTTCAAAGGGGAAGTGATGTTTACATTTTCAATTTTCACAAAAAGTATAAAACAAATTTCTTTGAAAACATTTTTCATAAACCAGTTTAAAACCACACATCACTTTCTAGTGAAAGCACTACACATGAAAACGCTACAGTAGTTACACAGTAAGGGAAATGAAAATAAAATATATACAATTACCGTATTCATCACAGTAAGTAACTGAAAAGTCACAGACATGGGTGAACCTAGGAGATTGAGAATAAACCAGAAGCCACCAATACATGAGAAATCATCCTCGTTGACATGTCACACATGATGAAATCAAAATTCCCAATATACTCGACCATCCTCTCTCAGGAAGGCCGAGGGAAAATACCATAGTAATAAACCCAATATATCCACCTACTATGAGCCACTGGTTAGTACCATAACCTACCAATGCAGAAACCATTCTTAGAATATTCTCTCAATATGCCAGATTCCCATGTCTCAAGTGTTTGGAAAGGGAGTGAGCCAACTGATGCCAACCGAGCATCCAATCAGATATATATTTAAAGCACAACAGGCATCACCCCAAGTCACTCCATTGGACAACCTATTGCCTTTAAACAAATCAAGTACCAGAAAGCCTCTAAGAATAGCCTCCCAAACAGTCAATTGCAACCAATGCAGGAGAGTTATCCTAGGAGGGTTTTTATCAAAACATTTTCATCATTTTCCATAAAGTTCCAAACGGGAATTTAATACATTTCACAATCACCAATTTAAAAATAACCAAAACGCTTTTTCAAGCTTTAGAAGAAATCATTTATCATTAAAACCTGAACTATAATTAAAATTCTGTGAATTATGTTTAAAATAAAAAATGGAATTCTTTCACTACTGGGTGTCCATTCATCAAAAAAATATTTCAAGTGTCCTGTATAAAATAAACAGCTCTTTTTACACCAAATAATCATTTAAAAATTAATTGTCTTATATTATCTCACATTTATTAAAATTAATAAAATATTTAATCTGAAAAAATAGTGTGTTCAAACAACAGGAAATAATGTAACTTAAATTTTAAAAAGCATTGCAATGGGAACCTACATCAACTCGCAGCTCGAACGCGAAAATGCGACAACACGACACGCCTCGCACAGGCACACAAGCACGCACAAACCGATGACCGCGGTAACGCGAGGTTACCTCGCCAACATGCTGCAACCGAAAATATAAATAAAATAAATGAACACGGACTTAAAAAAATCCATACGAACAAACAACACAAAAGAACCACCTTGACCTACCTTCACAACATAACTCGCACCGCTTGTACTATTTGATAAACCACTTTAAAATTTATAAAACTATTTCCAAAGAGTAACCCCCCATCCCACGCACCCAAATCTCATCCAAAGAACACATTTTTTAACAAAGGCACACCCACAACATACCAAGATAGAAAACTCATGACATGCATTTCCAAAAACTAAATACACATTCCCATGACAAGATATTAAACATCATAAAAACTGGTTTTCCAGCAAAGCATACCCTATTTCACATAAGCATTCTACCAAATATAAAATACAAACCAAGTTCATTTAAAAACTAAACTTCGTATCAAACTAATCAATCACAAAACACACCAGTTCAACTAAGCTGGATAAAATAATTATCCAAACAAAGTTACCCTACCATAAAAAAATAATTTCACTCGGAAAAATTATTCTTGAAATAAAAAATAATTATTAATACTAATTAAATTAAAACAAATAATAATTAAAGTAATCACAAGGATTCCCAAAGAAAATGATCCTACCTCGACTGCGGATGGACCTCCCGAAGCCAGTGTGAAACCTCGTTCGCACCGCAACCGCACATGCGAGTAGCCATAACCAACTTAACAAAACAAGATTAAACACACAAATTGAGAGAACAACCCAAGAAAATAAACTCTAAGGTTTAGAGTCTATTCAAAATAGAAAACCACCAAAGGACCCTGGAATGGAGAGATCTCACCAGAAGGAGCTATCGGCGAGTCGTGCGGCTTGAGGAGGAGAGGTCACGAACAGCGGGAACAGGGGGTGTCACAGGTCGGGCGACTACAAGCTGGAAAAATGCGCGTTGAGTAGGGGCGAGCGTGAAGGTCGGGACCTAGGTGAAATGTTCGGAAGGTGAAGGACTTGGGCAGGGGGATGCGGGGTCTGCTGGCCAGAGGTGCGGTGCATGGTCGACGGGCGGAGCAGCAGGTCTCGAAGGTGGTGGGAGGAGGATGTTGGGTGAGGGAACTTGTGGGTGAGAGGTGTTGCAGATAGAGATGCTGGACAGGTTGGCGGAGACCTGGAAGGCGAGATGGAGGCGGCTGGGCTCGTCATGCAGGAATAGGGAAGGCGAGTAGGCAGAGGGGAGCGAGGCAACTGTAGGAGGGCGAGGGAGCAAGGGGGCATCGACCTTCGTGATGGAGAGGGAGGCCGCCATTGGTGGGTGGCGCGGAGAGGAGGGTGGGTAGAGAGGGGTGCCAAAGTTGGCCGAAATGGTGAGGAGGAGGTCGAAGCAGTGAGGAGGAGGTCGAAACATGGATCAGGGGGCACTGGGTTGCACCTCACACAGGAGGCCGTAACAGGGGGGGGGGGGGGCGTGGCACTGGACAGCGAAAGGGGGGATGGGAGGCCTAGAGGGCGGCTGGTGGGGAGAGGGCCAGAGGTGGCCAACTGCTTGGGAGGACGGAGGACAGGGGGAACGCGAGGGGGAAAGGGGAGCTGCGCGGTGAAAACGGGGGGCTAGGGTTTGGCCCTTTTTAAAAAATATACAATAATAAAAATAACAATATTATTATTAAAAAAGAAACATATTACTATTTTTATAATTATTAAACACTTTATAAAAATCGGTTTAATTTAATTTGACATACCCTTTTGTTTAATTATATATATTTTTCCCCATTTACCATTTAAATCAATTCAATTATTTATTTTGAAAACTGGGGCAGTTGCACTGCTCACCTGCCGTCCGACGCACTACTGAGCAAACTGCGCTCGAACCATGCCACCTAATACTACCCTCTTGCATGGTCAAGTCACGTGCTCTCCACACGGTTCTATAAATTGCGCGTGAGTCGCACGCCATAACTCTAACACACCTAGGAGTCCATGTGGGAATCCCGCTGTTACTCCTAACCGCGCGGGGTGACCATGCAACAGTGAAAAAATTGTCTAAAAACCAAAGTAATAATTAAAGTAATTAAAAATAACAAACTTGTGAGTTCGGGGTGTGAAAATTTTCCCCACCATAGACACTTTCTACCCCCATAAAGTCACAAAGCCGTACGTTGGTCAAGAAATATGTCCATGCCCGAACAGAACCAGAAGAACCCAAGAAAACTGAGAATCTCGGAATGACCTTACTCTACATAGGTCATACCCGATCGATTCAAGAGAAAACTGAAGCCCGAGGCTGAGGGGAGAACACAAAGGGGTTCTCCCCACCACAAGAACTCAACTAGGGCAGAAATTTAACATCCAAACATATCACCCCCAGAAGGGGGGGGGGCGACACGAGAACTCCCAACCGACCCAGACTAACCTCTATAGCACGAGCAAAACAACACCTCCGCCAAACTTGTAACTCTCGACTCATACCAAAGAAATCCCGAACACTAGAGAAAAACCTCCAAGAAGAACCTAACCCATGCAGTAAACCCAAGCATAATCACAATCCTAGACTCCTCCACAGGCACTTACATTTCCAAACGAACGCTGCTAATCCATGATTGACCCATACAAGGGTCAATCACACTCTTAAGAAAAACACACAACACAGAAAACCCTAACCTGAAAAACGAAACTGTTTAGACTATAATAGATCATGTTCGTTATAACTACACAGAAAAACAATGAACTTTAACAATGTCAAAACATTAACAGTAAAAAAACAAGAACAAAATGACTTTAAATGTTCCACCACCAACACAGAACACGAAACCCGAACCAAGGCTTCAGACCCCCGAAAACACTTGACTACACTCGAGATTCACCCCAAGACCTGTGGTTGGGGTTCTGATGGATGAAGCATATCATGCCTCGTAGTTAGGCACTAGAATCCTTTGATCACAGTGTCTTCATCAGGCAACACTTCCTGCAAAACTTCTCTAGATGACCAAGACATCTGCAACGATGACACGTCTTCGGAGGGATGTGACATGAAGACTTCACATGCTCGAACTAGACACACAGGTGGCACACTAGTGAATGGTCCCATGAACTGGAAGCCATAAACACTGTAGAAAACGCTTTAGCAACTGGTTCCTCTGGCACACCCTGCTCGCCAAATGGGGAACCTTTGCAAGCAACCAAACACACTGGATTTCCAACCATCTGCACTCCAGATACCAGCTCCGGTAGAAATGCCTCATCCAACAACTTCTTAAAACAATGGTCCCTAGAATAGAGGACCCACTCCTTGATCTCTAGGAGAAGACCCCCAATGAAGAGGGAAGTCTTTATCGATCCCTGTGATGATACATCTGAAGAACATGACACAAGCTCCTTGAAATGGTCAACCTATGCCTTCACCGTCCATTGGCCTTGTTGAAAGCACATAAGTTCTTTTCTTTTCTTTGTCTTCACTTATTCTAGTATAAACCATCAGATGAAGACAGATTTAAAATACATCCCATGTCATCCCAAGTTACATTGACATTGGGGAGAGCAACTCTTGTTTGTTCAGGGCTGGACCTTCAGATATGCCCAAAACGGAATGCACTCTGATATCTTTGGGAGTTCCCAACATCCTAAAGTACACTCGACCTCTTCAAACCACATAACTACCTTTAACGGACTCCAGTCACCATTAAGTATAGACAATTTCCGAGAGGGACAAAAAACTGGGCATGACTTATCAGAAACTTTGGGGACCTTTCATGGCGGTATTTTCTGAACAACATATAAAACATAGAACCAAAACCAATATCAAGCTGAAGAAATATCATTTAAAGCGTCTTCATCCAAAAACATCCAAATCAAAACCAAAAAAATACCAACACATCACAAAATCTTTATTTTTCCACTTTAGATTCCAAAATCACATTTCTTCAAGGCCACATCCCAAATACCAAACCCACTATTCAAACCAATTTCATTTTTTTTTCAAAAAATCATTTCCATTTTTAAAAACACTTTAGGAAAATAAGTTAAAGCCTTTACTTATAATTTCACACCCCAGTAATCCCATGAACCGTTGCACATGTATTCATCCGCTTTCATCCATACGCACCAACACGCATTTCCCATGCATTTCTTCACATGTGAAAATGTTCATAAAGAGTACTTGAGGTTGCAGCCAAACCATATCTCTACCGGTTTTAAGTGACCACTGGATTTTTAGACCAAGATCTTTCAGTTTAAAAAAATCCCTTTCACAAATTTAAAGTCATTTAAATTAAAACATTCTCATTTCAAAACCCCTTTTTCATTTTCAAAAGTGTACTTACACCAATCAAAACCAAGACGACACTCAACTTGCATCAAACGACCGGAGTGAGGGACTAGCAGTCACACTTAACCTAGCGACATGGTAGTGGGCCATGCCCCAAGTAAGCGTCAACAACTAGGAGGAATTCAAACTGTGTACCCGGACTCCACATGGGTCACTACGCCATGTGAGATCATGATTTAACATCAGTTTACCTCCGTTGTCATCCCTCAATCCAAAACAGACCAGAACGAAAAAAAGACTAAATTCATGAACTACCCCTAGAGACTTGAGGTTCTAAATGGGTAAGGGTTCATGAAGTCCTTCACGTACCTTCCTCTTGAGTCCTGACAGTCCTAATCTCCACCTACCAGACATCCCAAATAACAAGAGTCTCCATCTGATACCATTTTGTCACGAACCAACCCGGGTCAACCCTGAACCGGTCACCCGAGCCGGTCGACGACGTGGCCTGGGGGGTGTTCTCGATCCCCATAGGCTAGCAACTAGTGTCGGGAATCAAAATTAAACAGGTAGGAACGGTTTGGCCCAAAATAAAATAAACTAAGCAGCATAAAATAAATAAAACAAAAGAAAATAAATAAAGAACAACCAGCAACGCTACTAACCTGACTACGACCAAAACTCCACATGATCCCATGGGTCACTCTCCAATACCACAACCAACATCACTCAAGGTGGACAACTGAAGTTGGAACCTACAATAGAACTAAGAACAAGAAAACACTATAGGAATGAGTATTAAAACTCAGTAGGCTAGCCCGATATCTATTCCCAATGCACTACCTTTAAAATAAAATAAACACCATTTCAAGTTTGAACTAAAATTTATAAAAGTATGGTTTTATACATGTTACTAAAAAACAACATACGAGTCATTTCCCATATTCATTTATCAAAAACCCAAGTCATTATTTTAGTGAGACTTTAGCATTTTTCAAAGGGGAAGTGATGTTTACATTTTCAATTTGCACAAAATGTATAAAACACCTTTCTCTGAAAACAGTTTTCAAAAACCACTTTAAAACCACACATAACTTTCTAGTAAAAGTACTACACATGAAAACACTATAGCAGTTACACAGTAAGGGAAATGAAAATAAAATACATACAAGTACCATATTCATCACAGCAAGTAACTGAAAAGTCACAGACATGGGTGAACCTAAGAGATCGATAATAAACCTGAAGACTCCAATGCATGAGAAATCACCCTCATTGACAAGTCACACATGATGAAATCAAAATGCCCAATACGCTCGACCATCCTCTCTCAGGTAGGCTGAGGGAAAATCCCATAGTAATAAACCCAATATATCCACCTACTATGGGCCACTGGTCAGTACCATAACCTACCAGTGCAGCATTCATTCTTAGACTATTCTCTCAATATGCCATATTCCCATGTATCAAGTGTTTGGAAAGGGGGTGAGACAACCGATGCCAACTGAGAATCCAATTAGATATATATATAAAGCACAATAGGAATCACCCTGAGTCACTCCATGGGACAACCTCTTGCCTTTAAACTACATAAGTACCTGGGAGCCTCTAAGCATGGCCTCCCAAACAGTCAATTGCAACCAAGGAAGGAGAGTTATCCTAGGAGTGTTTTTATCAAAACATTTTCATCGTTTTCCATAAAGTGCCAAATGGGCATTTAATACATTTCACAATCACCACTTAAAAAAGAACCAAAATGCTTGTTCAAGCTTCAGAAGAAATCATTTATCATTAAAACCAGAACTATAATTGAAATTCCGTGAATTATGTTTAAAATCCAAAATGGCATTCTTTCACAACTGGGTGTCCGTTCATGAATAAAATATTTCAAGTGTCCTGTATAAAATAAACGGCTCTTTTTACACCAAATAATCATTTAAAAATTAATTGTCTTATATTATCTCACATTTATTAAAATTTATAAAATATTTAATCTGAACAAATAGTGTGCACAAATAGTAGGATATAATGCAACTTAAATTTTAAAAAATCAGTGCAGTGGGAACCTACCTCGACTCGTAGCTCGAACGTGAAAACACGACAACACGACACGGCTCACACAGGCGCACAAGCACGCACAAACCGATGATCACAGTAACGCAGGGTTACCCCGCCAACGCACTGTAAACGAAAAGATAAATAAAATACATGAACATGGATTTAAAGCAATCCATACGAACAAACATCACAAAAGAACCACCTTGACCTACCTTCACAACATAACTCGCACCGCTTGTACTATTTGATAAACAACTTTAAAATTTATAAAACGATTTCCAAAGTGTAACCCCCAGCCCACACACCCAAATCTCATCCAAAGAACACATTTTTGAACAAAGGTACACCCACAATATACCAAGATAGAAAACGCATGACATGAATTGCCAAAAACTATATACACATTCCCATGAAAAGATATTAAACATCATAAAAACTGGTTTTCCAGCAAAGAACACCCTATTTCACATAATAATTCTACCAAAAATAAAACAAAAACCAGGTTCATTTAAAAACTAAAATTTGGACCAAACTAATCAATCACAAAACACATCAGTTCAACTAAGCTGGATAAAATAATTATCCAAACAAAGTTATCCTACCATAACAAAATAATTTCACTCGGAACAATTATTCTTGAAATCAAAAATAATTATTAATTCTAATGAAATTAAAACAAATAATAATTCAAGTAATCACAAGGCTTCCCAAAGCAAAGGATCCTACATCGACCATGGATGGACCTCCCGAAGCCGGTGCAAAACCTCGTTCGCACCGCAACCGCACCTACAGGTAACCATAATCAACTTAACAAAACAAGATTAAATGCGCAAATTGAGAGATCAACCCAAGAAAATAAACCCTAAGGTTTAGAGTCTATTCAAAATAGAAAACCGCCAAAGGACCCTGGAATGGAGATCTCTCATCAGAAAGAGCTGCCGGCGAGACGTGCGGCTTGAGGAGGAGAGGTCACGGACAGCGGGAACAGGGGGGTGTCGCAGGTCGGGTGACCACAAGCTGTCTGGATGCGCGTTGAGTAGGGGAGAGCATGAAGTCCGGGACCTAGGCACGATGGTCGGGAGGAGAAGGCCTTGGGAAAGGGGATGTGGGGTCTGCTGGCCAGAGGTGCGGTGCATGGTCGACAGGTGGAGCAGTAGGTCCCGGAGGCGGCGGGAGGAGGATGTTGGGTGTGGGAACTTGTGGGCGACAGGTGCTGCGGATAGAGATGCTGGACAGGTGGGCGGAGACCTAGAAGGTGAGATGGAGGCAGCTGGGCTCGGCACGCAGGAACAGGGAAGGCGAGCAGGTAGAGGGGAGTGGGGAAACTGTAGGAGGGTGAGGGAGCAAGGGGGCATCGACCATCGTGATGGAGAGAGAGGTCTCCGCTGGTGGGTGGCGCGGTGAGGAGGGCGGGTAGAGAGGGGTACCGAAGCTGGCCGAAACAGAGAGGAGGAGGTCGAAGTGTTGAGGAGGAGCCCGGAGCACGGATCAGGGGGGGGGGGGGGGCTGGGTTGCACCTCACACAGGAGGCCATAACAGGGGGCAACACTGGACAGCGAAGGGGGGGACAGGAGGCCTAGAGGGCGGCTGGTGCGGAGAGGGCCAGAGGTGGCCTGCTGCTCGGGAGGACGGCAGACAGGGGGAATATGAGGGGGAAAGGGTAGCTGCGTGGTGAAAGGGGGGGGATAGGGTTTGGCCCTTTTAAAAAAAATAATACAAGAATAAAAATAACAATATTATTATAAGAAATAAACATATTACTATTGTTATAATTATTAAACACTTTATAAAAATCGTTTTAATTTAATTTGACATACTCTTTTGTTTATTTATATATTTTTCCCCATTTACCATTTAAATCAATTCAATTATTTATTTCAAAAACTGGGGTAGTTGCACTGCTCGCTTGCAGTCCGATGCGCTGTTGAGAAAACTGCGCCCGAACCGTGACACCCGGTACTACCCGCTTGCAAGGTCAAGTCACGTGCTCTCCAAGTGGTTACATAAATTGTGTGTGAGTTGCACTCTATAACTCTGACGCACCCGGGGGTCCGTGCGGGCACCGCATTGTTACTCTTAACTGCACGGGATGACTGTGCAATAGTAGAAAAATTGTCTAAAACCCAAAGTAAAAATTAAATTAATTAAAAATAACAAATCTGTGAAGTCAGGGTGTGACAATAAACCCATTGTTCCTCAGAATTGGGACCACCAGCATGTGCAGAAGGTCGTTTTTCCTCTACACTACGAGCAACAGCAGGTTCAGAAACATTTTGTTCATCAGGATCAGGAGCACCTACACATGTAGAAGTCCTTATCTGCAGAAGTGGTTTAAAATTTAATTTAGAGTACATAAATATAGTAGCGAATAGATAATAACATGAATTAACACAATGTATATTACCAAAAATATATAACCTGATTATTGAACACTTTTTAAAAGGCTAAAGGGATTTAACCCCTCTAACAACTATCCAAATCCCTTCATTGTGGTCTCCTCTAACCTAAAAAAATACATATACATTGTGACCACTATGAAATGATTGTGATTTTTCGATGAAAGGGTCATACTCATATGAATTTTCACCTGACCCTTTAATGGTTTTGGTCAATAATAGAAGAATTGAAAACTTTCAGTTTGCGGGATCTAGAATATAAAATACTTGTACTGCCTGTGATTCCATTATAAATAGTTCATCTTTTTACCCTTCCTTACTAAAATAAAATTTCAAAAATCTTAATTCATCTATTTTAATATAAATCATGTTATTAACCCACTTTCATTGAAAAAATGAGTAGTTGGAATGTTGTATAATCCAACTCAAATATTAGTTTGATGATTCCAAAATATGACATATTTGCATAAATTAGATTTTAATCCTTAGTACTAGAAACATGAATCACTTTAGCCACAAGTGTAACTCCACTATTTTTCAGGGTATTGACTTCATCAAGTTCATTTTTATAGAATGTATAACGATTAATTACATAACCATTGTAAGATAATACATACACACTTGGTCCACCATCTAACCATCGAAGTCATTTTGAAATTTAATTTATATTTTCATCTGAATCATTAAAAATATGGTCTTGAAACCATCATATAAACTATTGATTATGTGTATTTGATATCCACATTTCATCCCTTTATATATTAAAATGCATAAAAATTTATTTGTGGGTTTCAACATATGGGGAAGCCTCCAAACTATTATGTAAAAACTAATGGTGGGTCTGCTCCCAATATGGAATATTGATTATGACAACATATCTTTTAGAAATTCCTTCACCCACAAGACTCCCAATGTGATGAGATTTCAGTTGACCAATGCTTTCCACATTGGACATGTATTCTATACCAAATTCAATAGCTTCCCCAATAAAATATCACTCCATAAGACAACCCTCTAGATGAATTTGATTTTTTGACACACCCTTTCAAAATCTTCATATACTATTCAATGGGGCACATCCATATATAGTGTATTGGACCACATAGTTTAATCTCTCTCACCAAGTGAACCATCAAATGAACCATCATATCAATGAATTTTCTTAGGAAGAACATTTATAATTCACATGATATAATAGTAATTTTTATTTCCATAGTCAGCAATTTCATCGGGTCTATAACTTTGTTGCATATAGATTTGAAGAAGAAAAATAGCTTGGTTAATATATGATGGACATTCTTGGAAAAATTCATTGTATATCTATATAAATTATATCTTGCATCAAAACATGGAAGTTATGTGATTTCATACAACATAACACCTGAATCCCATAATATTTTTAAATTTTCGATCAATGGGGCCAAAAAAACATTAAAACCATTACTCGGTTTTTTTCTTGATATGAGAATATATAACATGATATATTTTTTTTCACCAATAACCAAGGTGGAAAGTTTTAATTTATCAAAATATTCAGCCATATACTGTGAGTTCTGATTTGAAAACCAAAAGGATTTACTCCATATATAGATAACAGGAGATGAAGGTTTCTTGGCTCATTTCCAAATCCATGATACTCATTATCAATTCTCTTCCATTGGGGACAGTCTTCTAGGTTACATAGTTTCCCATAATTAATTCATGTATTTGCATGCCATGCCAATTTCCCTACAGTCTTCTCAATTCCATATAAGCACCTAAACCTTGGAATGATTGTAAAGTACCATACATTTTTAGTATGACCATATTCATCTTTCTTGTATCGAGACTTTCCACATTTTGGGCATTTCGTAAGTGATTTTTGGTCCTTGAGAAATATTATAAAATCATTTGGGAAGACTTTTATTCTTTTAGAGATCATACCCATCAAGCATAGCATTCATTTGGCGTCATATGTTTGGCTCGAGAGCTCATTAACTTCTAAAAGCATGTCGTTCAAGAGAGAAAGTAGTTCCATAAAACTGGCATCACTCCATCTCTTGTCTTCTTTCAAATTATACAGCTTTAGTATGACTGAATTTTTTTATAGTTAGTGAAACCAACATACAACAACATCTTTGTATAAATCTTTAACTTCTCAAAAAAATTTGGGCAATTACAAAGTTCATCATCAAATTTCCTTGTCATTTCGTCAATGTGATCTCCACCATCATTTCCATCTATAATCACATCCTCGATACGATTTTCTTCATTTTCCACACTTGTAATCATATCAGATGATCCATAAAACACAGTGTTATTCCATCCACTATCTAAAATCACTTTTTCCCCAGTTTTATTCCAACATTTATAACTTTGATATATTTTTTGATAGATCAAGTGTTCTTCTAACTCCTATGGAATAATTATTCTTGAACAACAATGGTGTAAACATAGTAAAAGGATTTGAGAAGGGTCACATACATGATCTTTTTAAAACCTTATAAACTCTTTCACTCTATCTTTATACTCTTTTTTCATATGACTGGCATCCATATATTCTTTATTCAAATCCAGCCTTTTTGATTCAGTAATATTAATATTTAAGAAAATAAATACACAAAATAGGTTCAAATAGGTTCATAATCTAACTATATATCCCACTCAGAATATCCAAAGGAAGAAAAAAAATCCAGTATAAACCTTAACCTATAAAAATAAAACAAAATTTTTCAACAAATTTAACACTTTCAAATCTCCCAAACTCTTAGTTTGAAATCCAATTAATAAAAGAATGATTTTAAAAAATAATTCAGGGATTACCACTGATTTTAAAAACAAAATCATTCTTTTAAAAAACCTATTTATGAATTTTCTCAAACACTTTTCACCAAATATCATTCCATAACAAGGGATAAAACCACTTGGAAAATATCATTTATCCTTCACGGGAACTCATACAGGCATAAGTATAATAAGGAAACAATTTAAAAACATCATTCTTTTAAAGATAAATAAAATATGAAGGAGAAAAAAATAAAGGGAACATGGTATATAAGAAATCTAGTAAAAATAATATGATGTATCCAGGACTAAGAAGGACATGTCAAATATAACCAAAGTATATCCATAAATGAGACATAATCCCTTTATAAAGAGGATAATCAATGAAATGGATTAAGAGTAATATTAAAAGTTAATGGAAATGTTAAAGAAATAGTACATCAAAATATTTTTTCTCAAAATACAAGAAGATTAATATAAGAACAATTAATCACTTTTTCACCAAAACCTAAAAATCTTCATAAAAATATTCAAAAAATTAAAATTTCATTATAAAACAGCCAATATTCAATAATTATCCATAAAAACACATTTTAAAATTAAAACTCCATTAACATCTTAGATGAGATATGGAGAACAAGTATCAAATTAAGGTCACACCACCCAAATATCATTATTTTAACAAAATATTTAGAACATTCCATTTTTTATCATAAATCTCATTAAAAATTCATTTTCAATCCATGAACACAAACTTTTAAAACAATATAACTAAAAATAAATTTGTTTCAAAGAAACCATAGAGGAAGAATGTTCATGGAAATTGCTTGGAGATAAATTAACAGAAATACTTTAAAACAAAAAATGGTATTTTTGATGGTAAACAATACCCTTACCTTGAGTCCCATAAAATAATTGAATCTTTTTTATGGATCACATTTAAAATAGAACCCTAGAAACTATTTCCCATTATTAAAATCTAATGGATGGGTATATAGGTTATGGGAGAAGTAATATGGGTATAATTTACATAAAAAAACCAAATTCTAGGTACTTGGAAAAGGGTGGAGGAAGTACTCATTTATAGCTAACCTTAATGGAATTTTCATAATTAAATTTTAAGTATATAATTGCTAAATGAAAAGTTGATCGTAAAATATAAATGTAGGGATACAATTTCATGTATCTCTATTCTTATTATGTCATAATATTGGATAAATTTTCATTTAAAGTGACTTAAATAAAATATAGCTTCACAATGTTATTCATATCTAGAATTGCTCTAAACTAATTCATATAAACCATATCTTGAAATCTCTAAATATAAAGCTACATTCATTCATTAATTGACTCGACCACCCCAAATTCTTTTCACTTCTGTCCCTTGTAGCTCTAGTTCTCCAACTAAACTAATCCAGAAGCCTTTTATACCTACCATAGGTCAAGCTCTATTTAACCAAATATAAATCATCATTACTTTGGCTACATTAAGTAATACCCACGATTCTATATTCAAACTAACTAAACCTGATTGGTACCTCCTTTGAATCCATAGTTTTATGAGTTGAAGACTACATACCATACATAGAGCCACTACAGATCCAAGACAACCTCTCCACGCATTACTCAAGACCATAGTAGATCACACCCATCTTCCCAACCACCTGATCAATGGAACTGGATATGAGAATCACTTTCACTAGAATGTTTTAGTATCCCACGTGTGATCTTGTACAAATATTGACTCTAAGAGATGAACCCTACCTAAAATCTACACTTTCCAAATACAAAAACCTAAATATAGAACTACTAATTTTTTTTACCAAGAACCACCTTTTTTTTTGTTCTACATCCTGAAGTAGTTCAATGTGCACATGCAGTTCCACACCAAGCACCTTCTAGATCATGAGCCTATAGATTTAGCGTAGTGTAGTCACTATCAAATACATCCCTCCAATTTTTCAGTCGAATGAGTGAACCGACTTCTATATACATTGTTGTAAACTGGTTTTTTAGTGTTTCTCTAGAAACATAAAGTTCTGCTCCACTATCCCATGTTAAGTAGGCACATCCACTCATCCAAGACATTTTTAGCCTTCATTCACTATATAAATACTTTAATATTGCTTTGAATCATGTAAATTATCACTGATACTGGCACCAGAACATGACTATATAAATTAAGGAACTAGTAACTATCTAACATCTTCTTTTTCAAGCAGTGTAATACCATGTATTAATTATCCCTCCATAAAACTGCAGTTCTCTACCTTGAAAAATTCTGGATATACCAAGAATCTCTCTTTCCATACCAATATATCCATCCCTCTTCCTTGTGTACAAGACCATCATCGCAGATCAGGTTCTATCTTTTCAAAATCACTCATCATTCAGAACCTCACTAAATTAGATCTTTACACCTTTATATGATCAAAGCTTCCATTTCATGATAGAGAAACCCTAAAATCATCAACATGTCACCTTTAAATGAGTCCAGGTAGTAGCATAGGTCCTCCCAACTTTTGGATATATAACCTTTTTGGAGTTTCATGTAGGATCCTTGATGTAAGTCCTCAAGGAATGTTTCTTTTCTAGGATTTCAATATTTCAAGTTGAATGCATAAACTAGAATCATGGTGCAACCCATCAGACAAAAATATTTTCATAATTGATGATTTCCCATAAATTAAGAACAAAATAACACCATTTTTTTAATAAAATAACCATATTCATCATATTTAAAAGAAAATTGAGCCATCACATGCATAATTCATAAGTAGAGGAATGGTGGAACCAAATCTTGAAAATTTTAGAGGCTAAATCTAGAAGGAAAATCACATAGAAGAATTTATCAAAGGCATTGAATACATAAGAAACTTTCAACCTAATGACCATATGATGAAAAATAATAAAGAGAAAAAACTTACATGATATATAAAGATTATTCATCATTGAAAGAGCTTACCTTTCAACCAGAGACATCGGCGAGGCAGAAGGAGGGTGGAGAGGCAGGGAGAGAAGGTGGAGAAGAAGGAAGAGAGGACAAAAAGGTGGGGATAAACGATGGAAATGTAGGGAGAGATGGTTCTGAGGCAGGGAGAGATGACATTGAGGTAGTGAGAGATGGCGGAAGAGGTGGGTTCACAGTAGATGAGGGATTCACGACAGAAGTAGGGTTCACAGAGGAGGTGACGTTCGATGGTAGAGGTGTGGTTCAGAGGAGGAGGTTGGGTTCACGGTGGTGGAGGAGGTGGGATTTTTCATGGTAGAGGAGGGATTTGCAGTAGCGCAGGAGGTGTCAGACGTGACAGGGATCGGCTTCCACGAGAGTTTGAGGTATGCAAGAGAAGAAGCCGGCTGTTAGGGTTTATTTATAAAAATGGGTATGGCTTTTATCAGCGCTATTAAAAATTGATGATAACAGTATGCTTTATCAAGGATAAAATAGAAATCACTGATAAAACCTACATTTAACCTCACTTTTTTTAGTAATGATAAAGATAGATTTTATTAGTACTTTTTAGCGCAGATAAAGGTGTCTCTTTATCATTGATAAAAAAAGTAGACAAAGATATTGTTGGACTCCTCATGTATTAATCATGGTTTAATGATCACAAATCCTATTCAGTATATAAACCTTGTTAACTCTATGAAATCTATATCACATCAAATGCACAGTTGTTTAGTAAAAGCTATCCAAATATCTTAAGTGCTATATACTAATTTGGTTACTATATACTATGTTTTTATCTAATTTATAATGACTTATCTGAAAAATGATTTAGTTTAATCCATTCCATAAATATCACTGCCTAAGTCTGAGACACCATGAACTACCAGACAATATGACATCAAGACACCGTGAACAAGACACCGTGATCCAGACACCTTGAACAAGACACCGTGAACCAGACATTGTGAACAAGACATCGTGAACAAGACACCGTGAACAAGACACTGTGCACCAGACACCGTGAACAAGTCACCGTGCACCAGAAACTGTGAACAGGACACCGTGATCCAGACACCGTGAACCAGACACCATGAACTAGACACCGTGAACGAGATAGTGTTTCCATGACATACTATGAAACCGTTTCTTAATATGTTTTGTCATCTTTCAATTTAATTATAACGGTCATATTTGAATATTTTAAATGAAATGAAATAATTAATATTTCTTTGTAGACATGTCATCTGACAGTACGAGGTACGAGGTGAAGAATACATGCAACCTGTCTGCTCAGACACATTCACTCCAAGATAAAAGAGTAATCCCTAGAAACAAAGAAGCCTGAAAGGATACTAAAAAGAGAAACAAGCGGGTGGGTGTGAGCACGACAACAGAATACACATAGAGAATCATTAAAGAAATAATTTTCCCATGCAACTCAATGCTACTGGAGAACACATGAAGATCAAATGAATCCCAGAATTGAGAACATCTTCGCACTATCAAACATCACGAAGAACACAAGACGAATCTGTCTAACTTGTGACACTTAGTTTTCTGTACGGGGACTTTATTTCTGCATCTACTTCATCTCAAAAGTCCATAGATTCCAAGACTAACATTCAGAGCATTTCTAAACCTATCTCAATATTTCTTCTCTGTTCTGTATCTTTTTACTATCATTCGATCAGTGTGGGTAACTGTATAACAACACACTATTTCTCCTTCATTAAAATGAAAGATACAATATATCCTTACTCAAACATATTTTTTACACATGTGTATACCCACAGATAAGTGTGGAAGAGGTCCCTATGTGTCCTGGTTGTTTGTACCAATGAAGAACTGTGGAAGAGGTCCCTGTGTGACATGGACAGTCTTGTGTACTATTGTTTAACCTCGATCCAGGGTGTGGATCAAGTTTATTTATATAAACTGCTTGGTGGCAGGTGATCACCAAGTGGAGTGGACTAGGTCTCATATTGAGACTGAATCACTTGTTTCATATCCATTGTGCTGCTTAATTTAGTCTTCTCAATTTTACTACTTTACTATATAATTCTAAAATCACGAAATTCGCTTTGATAGTTAATCTTGGAAAGAAGTTATAATTGTATTGTCTTCATAGCATAACTTCAAAAGTAATATTAATAATTGATCTTAAGATTACTGAGAACAAATAAATCTTCTAAGAAGTTTTTTAAACATTCAAACCTTATAACAGTATAACCTTGATTAATTGGGCTGTATTTAACCTTTTTGGGAAACCTTTTTAAGAATACCTTTTAACCATAAATTTTTATAGTTACTAAATTTACCCCCCCCTCTTGAGTAATCTACTCCGACCAACATATATAATGTTAATAAATTAATTATATTATTATATATATTTATTAAATTATATTTATAATAAATATATATTTATTAATCTGGACAAGGAAAAAGTGGACAAGGAAACTGAGCTCGCACGATTTGGGCACTATGCTCGTTTTTTGGGCTGACCTTAGATCCGTTGTGGTTGATAAAATTTTTCTCTACATTGATTCCATTGAATTTGAATTCAGTTTTGAGTATCAAAAAGTGCTGATATTATGTTCATACTATAGTATTATTGGACATGAAAAATTGAACTACAGAAGAAATGTCTCTTGTTCCTTTTGTGCAGCTCATGGGCATGAAGCGAGTCTCTTCAATAAGAAGCCTTGACGAATGAATGACTCTACCCATGGTGCGAGTGATGGAGAAAATTCTGTTGGCGATTCCCCTGAGGGGAGAATTGCGCTGGGTGTATGTTCAGATCCAAGAGAGCAACCATTGGAAGGGTCGGTTAGACTGGATGATGTTGTTTCTTCCCCCTTACCCAATTAGTCTTGGGTTGCGATTGTTGCAGAGGAAGTTCTATCTAATGTCATCATAGGGAATGTTTCTAAAATTTGTGTTGATGATAATAATATCCCAAAATAGGAAATGATGGAGATGAATACCTTGAATGAAAAGGATGTTGATGAATCTGAAATACAAGAGATAGTTTATGCACATTTGTTGCAGGAACATGGGCCTGCTTCAAGAAGCAAACATGGAAAACAAATTTCACATTTTGAATCCCTTATGACGTGTCAAGGGGTATAAGCTAATAATATTTCATCAAAAGGGAAAAAATCTATGGATATTGAAGGATTCCAAATGGTCTCCTATAGGAAAACCAAGTCTTACTTGGTCGATTTATAGGCGATTACTTGAAATATGATGACAAGGCTAGAGCATATTGATCCATTGAAAGTAGATGATATTTCAAAAGGTAATTTGAACATCACCGATGGTCCTTATATGGGTATTGATATTGTTGGTAAGGAGCAACCCCCCTTTGGAGGCACCAGAAGAGACTTGGCAACAACCTAAATCCTGGAGACGGGGTCTTCGTCCAAAAGGGCATGGCCAAGGGCATGGATGAGATGATTGGGCTGGGGCATGGGTGATATGTGTTTACCAGGTCTTCTACTTAGGAAACTAAGATTCAACTCACTCTAGAACATAAACAGACTAAGGATAAGTACTTTGTGCTTTTCAATCAAAGAAACTTGCAGTCTGAGTGGGAAACTGATGATGACTACTCCGAGTATGATTATGGTAATGACCCTCATCCTCTTGATTCCTCATCATTACTATGGTTAAGGGCTTTCCCCTTTGGTTGTACAATGTCTAGACTGTTTTTTGTTATGTCTTGATGGAGGGCAGGAATGCTTGTTTGTCCCCATCATTCTCTTTCTTCTATCGTTTACATTTTTCAAATAAATTTGTTGGGTATGGGTTGGCTTTCCAACTTATACTTGGAATTGTTTTGATATATTTATAATTTTATAAATATATATAATTAGTATATTTATTATAATTTTATAATTATTTAAATATATCTATATTTATTTAGAATTATAATTATAGATATTTGAATTTATTTATAAATATTTTTATATATTTATAAATATAATTATTTAATTATATATATTTATAACTTTATAAGTATAATAAATATATTTATTATAATTTTATTATATATATATATATATATATAATTTTAATAGGTGTATCTATTGTAATTTTATAGTTATTTATATGTATATATAGTTATAATTATAATTATACATAAATATATTTAAAAAGTATTTATATATAATTAAAATTTTGTAATTATAAATATAATAAATATATTTATTATTTATATATATTTATTTTAATTATATTATTATTTATGAGAACATAATAGATTAATGGGTATAACATGAATGAATCATAAACCAAGTAAATTATAGATCATAAAAAATGAGTCATCACATATATAGACAACATGAATAATAATAATAAGGGTGTAATGTATAAATGAACATTAATGATGAATACATAACACATGCATGTCAATTATACCCATGCATCAATATATTAATTGACCAAATTCATTGGAACATATATATATTTATTTATAATTATAATTATAAATATATATTTTTAAAAAGTATTTATATACAATTAAAATATATAATTATAAATATAATAAATTTATTTATTATTTAATAAAAATTATTATAATTTTATAATTATTTAAATATATATTTATTTAATTATAATCATATAAACATTTCATTTAAAAATTATATATATATTTGAATTATTAAAAAATATATATTAATTATAAACATGTGATTTTTATTTATTTTATATAAAAAACATTATTTTTAAATATAAATATAAAAATTTATATAAATTAATAATATTTTTTATTAAAAACTTTTGTCAGCACTAATAATAATGGTGATAAATCTATAATTTATCAGCGCTATAAACAATGTTGATAAAAGGTACACCTTTTATCAGTTCTTGTTTTAACACTGATAAAGGGTGGATTTATCCGCGCTTTTAACTAGTGTTAACAAAAGCCCCCTTTTATGAGAGTGTTTTTCTTAGCGCCGATAAAGATCAGTGCTACCCATGCGCCGATCTCTGATAGTGTCCTGAGAGATGAACATACGAAAATAATTAATTAGTCACTGAATTCATTAACAAGGGTAAGAAGAATATTCTTGGTTAGACCACTAAGGGTCTAGTGTTCTATCACCGGAGTCATTACAACATAATCGAAAGAAACCATCAAAGAAATAATAGTAGCATGACTCTCTATCGACTAATTGTGGAAGTAGCCCCTTCTTCAGTGAACTATTCTCCAAGTTATAGAGAATTTATCGAGGATTCATTGCACTTCAGTAGCTTCCCTAATGTGCATGGAAAAATTCCTTTTTATAACTCCAATGAATCCATTATTTTTGGAACATCCCTCAAATATCTTGCCCAACTTCCTCTATTTTGATGGCTTCCATGTGTAAACCTAGAGGATCAAGATTTCACTAGGTGAGAATTGTAGACTCGTTTCACTCTCCTATGGAAATTGAGCTCTGTATGCATTTGAGAAGAATCGCGATTTGATGATCTTTGCTGCTTCGTAGTACAGTAGAAGATTAGTTCTACTGGGTTTACTCCCATGAGGAGGAAGATGAAGCTCGTTTCAGAGGAACAGATTGGGGCCTGACCTGGTGAAATTTAAAATTGGGCATGGTCATCACTGTACATGGTTTTGGAATAATGAGCTCGGTCATGGAAGAGTGACTTCAGGCAACAGTGAATGTGATTTTATTAAGGTGTTTCTTTAAGAACCTGGTGTGCATTACCGTGTATTAATTATCCCTCCATAAAACTGCAGTTCTCTACCTTGAAAAATTCATAATATACCAAGAATCTCTCTTTCTATACAAATATATCCATCCCTCTTCCTTGTGTAGAAGACCATTATAGAAGATCAGGTTTTATCTTATCAAAATCACTCAACATTGAGAACCTCACTAAATTATACCTTTACGCCTTTATATGATCAAAGCTTCCATTTCATGATAGAGAAACCCTAAAATCATCAATGTGTCACCTGTAATTGAGTCCAGGTAGTAGCATAGGCCCTCCCTACTTCTGGATAGATAACCTTTTTGGAGTTTCATTTAGGATCCTTGATGTAAGTCCTCAACGAATGTTTCTTTTCCAAGATTGTAATATTACAAGTTTAATGCATAAACTAGAATCATGGTGCAACCCATCAGACAAAAAAATTCATACTTGATGATTTCCCATTAGTAAGAACAAAATAACACCATTTTTTCAATAAAATAACCATATTAATCATATTTAAAAGCAAATTGAGCCATCAAATGCATAATTCAGAATTAGAGGAAGTGGTGGAACCAAATCTTGAAAATTTTAGAGGCTAAATCTAGAAGGAAAATCACATAGAAGAATTTATCAAAGGAATGGAATACATAAGAAACTTTGAACCTACTGACCATATGATGAAAAACATTAAAGAGTAAAACCTTACATGATACCTAAAGATTATTCATCATTGAAAGATCTTACCTTTCAACTAGAGACATCGACGAAGTAGAAGGAGGGTGGAGAGGTAGGGTGGTAAGGGGGAGAGGAAGGAAGAGATGACAGAAAGGTGGGTATAGACGACGACAATGTAGGGAGAGATGGTTCTAAGGGAGGGAGAGACGACATCGAGGGAGAGAGAGATGGTGACAAATGTGGGTTCGCAGCAGAGGAGGGATTCACGATAGAGGTAGGGTTCACAGAGGAGGTAGAGTTCGATAGTAGAGGTGTAGTTTAGAGGCGGAGGTGGGGTTCATGGTGGTGGAGAAGGTGGGATCTATCGTGGCAGAGGAGGGATTTGCAGTAGCGCAGGAGGTGCCGGAGGTGACAAGGATCAGCTTCCATGAGAGTTTGAGTTATGCAAGAGAAGAAGCCGGCTGTTAGGGTTTATTTATAAAAATGGGTAAGGATTTTATTAGCGCTATTAAAAAGTAATGATAAAGTTATTCTTTATCAGGGATAAAATAGAAATCACTGATAAAACCTACATTTATCCTCACTTTTTTTAGCAATGATAAAGATAATTTTTATCTGTGCTTTTTTAGCGCAGATAAAGGTGTCTCTTTATGAGTGCTAAAAAAGTGGATAAAGATATTGTTGGACTCCTCATGTACTAATCATGTTTTAAGGATCACAAATCCTATTCAGTCTATAAACCTTGTTAACTCTATGAAATCTATATCACATCAAATGAACAGTTGTTTAGTAAAATCTATCCAAATATCTTATGTGCTATAAACTAATTTGGTTACTATATACTATGTGTTGATCTACATTAGAATGACTTATCTGATAAATTATTGAGTTTAATCCATTCCATAAATATCACTGCCTATGTCTGAGACACCGTGAACTACCAGACACTGTGACATCGAGACACCGTGAACCAGACACTATGACAACCAGACATCGTGAACAAGACACCATGAACAAGACACCGTGAACAAGACACCGTGAACAAGACACCGTGAACAAGACACCGTGAACAAGACACCGTGAACAAGACACCGTGAACAAGACACCGTGAACAAGACACCGTGAACAAGACACTGTGAAGAAGACACCGTGAACAAGACACCGTGAACAAGACACTGTGCACCAGACACCATGAATAAGACATCGTGCACTAGACACCGTGAACAAGACACCGTGAACCAGACACCGTGAACCAGACGCCGTGAACCAGACACCGTGAACCAGACACCGTGAACGAGATAGTGTTTCTATGACATAATGTGACACTGTTTCTTAATATGTTTTGTCGTCTTTCAATTTAATTCTAACAGTCATATTTGAAGATTTTAAATGCACTGACATAATTAATATTTCTTTGTAGACATGCCATCTGAAAGTACGAGTTACGAGGTGAAGAATACATGCAACCTATCAGCTCAGACACATGCACTCCAAGATAAAAGAGTAATCCTCAGAAACAAAGAATCATGGAACGATACTAAAAAGAGAAACAAGTTGGTGGGCGTGAGAACGACAACAGAATACACTTAGAGAATCCTTGAAGAAAGAATTTTCCCATGAAACTCAATGCTGCTGGAGAACACATGAAGATCAATTGAATCCCAGAATTGAGAACATCTTTGCATAGTCAAACATCACTAAGAACACAAGCTGAATATGTCTAACTTGTGACACTCTGTTTTCCATACAGGGACTTGATTTTTGCATCTACTTCATCTCAGAAGTCCTGAGATTCCAAGACTAACATTCAAATCATTTCTAAACCTATATCATTATTTTTTCTCTATTTTGTATCTGTTTACTATCTTTTGAGCAGTGTGTGTATCTGTATAACAACACACTCTGTCTCTTGCATTAAAATGAAGGATACAAGATATACTTACTCAAACATCATTTTACACTTGTGTACACCCACAGATAAGTGTAGAAGAGGTCCCTGTGTGGCTTGGTTTTTTATAACCATGAAGAACTGTGGAAGAGGTCCCTGTGTGACCTGGAAAATCATGTGTACTATTGTTTAACCTCGATCCAGGGTGTGGATCAGGTTTATTTATACAAACTTCTTAGTGACAGGTGATCACCAAGTGAAGTTGATTAGGTCTCGGCTTGAGATTGAACCACTTGTTTCATATCCGTTGTGCTGCTTAATTTAGTCTTCTCTATTTTACTGCTTTACTGTATAATTCTGAAATCATTAAATTCGCTTTGATAGTTAATATTGGAAAGAAGTTATAATTGTCCTGTCTTCATAGATTAGCTTCAAAAGTAATATTACTAATTGATCTTAATATTACTAAGAACTAATCAATCTTCTAAGAAGTTGTTTAAACAATCAAACTCTTATAAAGGTATAACCTTGATTAAGTGGTCAGTATTTAACCTTTTGGGGAAACCTTTTTAAGAATACTTTTTAACCATACAATTTTATAATTACTCAATTTACCCCCCCCCCCTCTTGAGTAATCTACTTCGACCAACAAATATAATGTTAATAAATTATTTATATTATTATATATATTTATTAAATTATATTTATAACAAATAAAACTGAGCTCGCACGGTTTGGGCACTATGCTCGTTTTTTGGACTAACCTTAGATCCCCTGTGGTTGATAAAAAAATTTCTCTCCATTGATTCTGTTGAATTTTAATTGAGTTTTGAGTATGAAAAGTGCTGAAATTCTGTTCAGACTGCAGGATTATTGGACATGAACAATTGAACTGCAGAAGAAATGTCTCTTGTTCCTTTTGTGTGGCTCATGGGCATGAAGCGAGTCACTGCAATAAGAAGCCTTGACCAATGAAGGACTCTACCCATGGCGCGAGTGATGGAGAAAAGCCTATTGGCGATTCCTTATATGGGATTCACATTTTGAATCCTTTGTGACGTTTCAAGGGGTATAAGCTAATAATATTTCATCAAAATGGAAGAAATCTATGGATATTGAAGGATTCAAAATGGTCTCCTATAGGAAAACCAAGTCTCATTTGGTCGATTTACAGGCGATTACTTCAAATATGATGACAAGGCTAGAGCATATTGATCCATTGCAAGTGGATAATATTTTAAAAGGTAATTTGAACATCACTAATGGTCCTTATATGGGTATTGATATTGCTAGTAAGGATTAACCCCCCTATGGAGGCACCAAAAGAGACTTGGAAACAACCTAAATCCTAGAGACGAGGTCTTCATCCAAAAGGGCATGGCCAAGGGCGTGGACAAGATGATTGGGCTGGGCATGGGTGATATGTGTCTACCAGGTCTTCTACTTAGGAAACTGAGATTTGACTCACTCCAGAACACAAACAGACTAAGGAGAAGTACTTTGTGCTTTTCAATCAAAGAAACTTGCAGTCTGAGTGGGAAACTGATGATTACTACTCCGAGTATGATTATGGTAATGACCCTCATCCTCTTGATTCGTCGTCATTACTATGGTTAAGGGCTTTCCCCTTTGGTTATACTATGTCTAGACTGCTTTTTTGTTATGTCTTGATGGAGGGCAGGAATGCTTGTTTGTCCCCATCATTCTCTTTCTTCCGTCATTTACATTTTTCAAATAAATTTGTTGGGTATGGTTTGGCTTTCCAACTTATACTTGGACTTGTTTTGATATATTTATAATCTTATAAATATATATAATTAGTATTTTTATTATAATTTTATAATTATTTAAATATATCTATATTTATTTTGAATTATAATTATAGATATTTGTATTTATTTTTAAATTTTTGTATATATTTATACATATAATTATTTAATTATATATATTTGTAACTTTATAAGTATAATTAATATATTTATTATAATTTTATAATTATTTAAATATATATATAATTATAATAGATGTATCTATTGTAATTTTATATTTATTTATATGTATTTATAGTTATTATTATAATTATACATAAATATATTTACAAGCATTTATATATAATTAAAATTTTATAATTATAATTATAATAAATATATTTATTATTTAATTAGTTTTATTGTAATTATATTATTATTTATGAGAACATAATAGATTAATGAGTATAACATGAATGAATCATATACTTAGTAAATTATAGATCATAAAAAACGAGTCATCATATATATGGACAACATGAATAATAATAATAAGGATGTAATGTATAAATGAACATTAATGATTAATACATAACATATGCATGTCAATTATACTCACACATCAATATATTAATTGACCAAATTCATTGGAATATATATATATATACACACACACACACACACACACACACATATATAATTATAATTATAAATATATATATTTAAAAATATTTATATACAATTAAAAATATATAATTAAAAATATAATAAATTTATTTATTATTTAACAAAATTTATCATAATATTATAATTATTTAAATATATATTTATTTAATTATAATCATATAAATACTTTTTTTAAAGATTATATATATATTTGAATTATTAAAAAATATATATTAATTATAAACATGTGATTTTTATTTATTGTATATAAAAAACATTATTTTTAAATATAAATATAATAATTATATATAAATTAATAATATTTTTTATTAAAAACTTTTATCAGCGTTAATAATAATGGTGATAAATCTATAATTTATCAGCGCTAAAAACAACGCTGAGAAAAGGTACCCCATTTATCAGTTCTTGTTTTAACGCTGATAAAAGGTGGATTTATCTGCATTTTTAACTAACGTTGATAAAATCCCCCTTTTATGAGCGCTGATAAAAATCGGCACTACTCTTGCGCTGGTCTTTGATAGTGTCCTCAGAGATGAACATAAGAAAATAATTAATTAGACATTGAATTCATTAACAAGGGTAAGACGAATATTCTTCTCTTGACCATTAAAGGTCTAGTGTTTTATATTTGGAGTCATTACAACATAATCGAAAGAAAGCATCAAGGAAATAATAGTAGCACGACTCTCTACCAAGTAATTGTGGAAGCAACCCCTTCTTCAGTGAAATTTTCTCCACGTTATAGAGAATTTATCGAGGAATCATTGCACTTGAGTAGCTTCCCTAATGTACATGGAAAAATTCTTTTTTCTAACTCTAATGATTCCAGTATTTCCGAAACATCCCTCAAATCTCATGCCCAGCTTCATCTATTTTGATGGTTTCCACGTGTAAACCTAGAGGATCAAGATTTCAGTAGGTGAGAATTTTAGACTCGTTTCACTCTCCTCTAGCGATTGAGATTTGAATGCATTCGAGAAGAATCACGATTTGAATCTCTTTGCTACTTCGTAGTACAGTATAAGATTGGTTCTACTGGGTTTACTCCCCTGAGGAGGAAGATGTTGCTCGTTTTAGAGGAACAGATTCGGGCCCGAGCTGGTGAAATTCAAAATTAGGCATGGTCGTCACCGTACATGGGTCTGAAATAATGACCTTGGTCATGGAAAAGCGGGCTTGGATAGAGTGTGATACAGTCAGCGTTGGGCCAGTTTTAGAGACTTCAGGCAGCAGTGAAAGTGATTTCATTAAGGCATTTCTTTAAGCACCTGGTGCGCACAAGCGGTTGGATCATGTGTATGTGCTCTTGGACCTGTTGAATATCAGTCGTGGGGTTGTTCAGGTGGTAGATGATCGACTTTACGGTAGGTTGACTGTGGAGAGGAGGCCCGGCCAATCAAGGTGGTTGGATACGGTCGATTATGGAGTGTCACATGGTTAAAAGAGGTGTCTTCTTGGGGATGGTGCATGTGAACTGGTGCGGTAGGTTTTCAGATGCAGAGGTCAGTGAGGGTCTTTCATATGGTCGGCCATGTGAGGCATGACAGGTGGATCAGTCAAGAGCTAGGAGATCTGCACAATTCATCACAAAATAGAAATAATGAAAAAATGATTGAAAACAATTCACACAAATTTAAATCAGTTATATTTTTAGGAAGTTAATTTGAAACAATGAATTTGAAATTTAAGCATTTTAAATCCAAAGTTAAATTTTATCATAAAAAATTAATCTAGATTTTTCGAAACAAAGTTAATTCTATTTCATCATTAAAAAAACATTTAAATTCCAAATTGATGTTTTATTTTTCAAAATTCACAGTTTTAGACCAACTTCAATTTATTCATCAAAATCTCACATGTCTAGATTAAGAACATATATTTCCCAAAATGACCATCCAAATGAAATTCAAGATGGAATTTTTTTTTATTAAAAACAAAAAAATTAGGCACAATTCTAGTTATTCCCCTAGAAACACATGATGAGACAAAAATGATAATTTTACCCAAATTTTAATGGGATATAATGGAATTAAAAAATTAATTCCATCAAAAGTGTATGAAATTTAATGCTTCATAAAAAACTTTGGGTCCTTTATATATGGGGTGACCATTACATATGGGGTGACCCTTCACTATGGGAAAAACTGATTATTGCGACGGGGTATTTGAGACGGGATTTATTCACATCGCAAAAACTCCGACGAAAAGCGTATTTGTGACGGAAATATATTCCCGTTGCAAATGGTCAGTTATTTGCGACGGGAATACAGGACCCGTCGTAATAGATATGGCATGGTTTGTGCGCCAAAATGCAGGAAGCTTATTTGCGACGGTCGCCTTCTACCCGTCGCAACTACCCAGTGGTGGTAAATACTATTTGCGATGGGTAATTGTCTCGTCGAAAAAAATATTCAGCAGGTGTTATTTGCGACGGGTCTCTTTGCCAATACCGGCGGCGGTAAATAGATTTTTGCGACGGGGATATCTTCCCGTCACTAATGGTATGTCAGAAGGTAGCTATTTGCGACGGGCCCATCGCAAAAACACTTTTAACCGCCGCCCGTAATGAATGCGGGCGATGGAATTTGCGATGGGGCACGTCGCCAATACCGGCGGCGGTAAATAGGAATTTGCGACCGGCATATCCGCCCGTCGCTAATGATATATCGGCAGGCATCTATTTGCGATGGGCCCATCGTATAAATCCTTTAACCGCCGCCCGTAATTAATGCGGGTGAAGATATTTGCAATGGTATCCCGTCGCAAATAAGACCGTCGCAAATAATCTAACCTATATATACCCCCAACCATTTTTTTCCAAATCATTCAGATCTCTTTTTCTCTCTCTCTTTAACTTCCAGTTCTAAGTAGAAAATTTCTTTCGTTTTAATTTTTTATTACGAGAATAGGAGAGAAGGAGTTAGAAGGCGTTAATTGCTTCAAAATATCAAAGGTATTTACATTTTTTTATTTTTTAAATTATTTTTAATTGTTAAATTATTTTTAATTGTTAATATTATTTTTAATAGTTAATTTTATTTTTTTTAATAGAATTTTTAGTAGCTATATAGTATAATTATATTAAGTGGTTGTTCCAAATAATCCTTGTCTGGATACGAACAAGTTGAGGCGGCTCTGGCACAGATGTAACTAGGAGTGAAAACTCTGACAAGGTGTTTCGAGCATGACTCGAGGTTACCTGGTACACGACAACGGGTCTTGCTGCACTCTTGGTTTGACACTCCCGGAAGATGTTTTGGTAATAATTAGAAATAATTATATTTAATTAGAAATAATTAGAAATAGTTATATTTCATTAGAAATAGTTATATTTAATTAAGAGCAGTTATCAAATTAATTAGAAATAATTAAAATAATTATAAAAAATTAAAATAATTAGGAACAATTAAAATAATTAGGAACAATTAAAATAATTAGGAACAATTAAAATAATTAAGAACAATTAAAATAATTAGGAAACAATTAAAATAATTATGAAACAATTAAAATAATTAGGAAACAATTAAAAATAATTAGGAAACAATTAAAATAATTAGAAAACAATTAAAATAATTAGGAAATAATTTAAAATAATTAGGAAAAAATTTAAAATAATTAGGAAACAATTAAAAATAATTAGAAAACAATTAAAAATAATTAGGAAACAATTAAAAATAATTAGGAAACAATTAAAAATAACTGGTAAACAATTAAAAATAAGTATGAAACAATTTAAAATAACTGGGAAACAATTAAAAATAATTAGGAAATAATTAAAAATAATTAGGAAACAATTAAAAATAATTAGGAAACAATTAAAAATAATTATGAAACAATTAAAAATAATTATGAAACAATTAAAAACAATTAGGAAACAATTAAAAACAATTAGGAAACAATTAAAAAGAATTAGGAAACAATTAAAAAGAATTAGGAAACAATTAAAAAGAATTAGGAAACAATTAAAAACAATTAAGAAATAATTAAAAACAATTAGGAAACAATTAAAAACAATTAAGAAACAATTAAAAACAATTGGGAAAAAATTAAAAACAATTAGTAAACAATTAAAAACAATTAAGAAACAATTAAAAACAATTAGGAAACAATTAAAAACAATTAGGAAACAATTAAAAACAATTACAAAATAATTAAAATCAATTAGGAAACAATTTAAAACAATTAGGAAACAATTTAAAAAAATTAGGAAACAATTAAAAACAATTAAGAAACAATTAAAAACAATTAGGAAACAATTTAAAAGAATTAGGAAACAATGAAAAAGAATTAGGAAACAATTAAAAAGAATTAAGAAATAATTAAAAACAATTAGAAAAAAATTAAAAATAATTAGGAAACAATTAAAAAGAATTAGGAGGCGTGATTTTTATATATTATTAATATTAGTATTATTATATAATAATATTAATATTAGTATTATTATTATATAATATAATATTATTTATATTCATATTATTATTATTTTTTGATAGTAATACTTCATAATTATATAATATATATTTTTTATTATTAATATTATAATAATATCATTTCTTTATATTATTAATATTAATATTAATATTATATACATAATTTAATAATAAAAATATTATATTAATTTTTATATTATTAATATTAGTATTATTATATAATATAATATTATTTATATTTATATTATTATTATTTTATATTAATATTTCATAATTATATTTTATATATTTTTTTATTTATATTATAAAAATAGAATTTTTTTATATTATTATTATTATTATTATTATTATTATTATATAATATTATACGATTTTTATTAATTTTTTTTTTAGTATTTACGACAGGAGTATGTGCAACGGGGTGTCCCATCGTAAAATATTTTTTTACTATCCCATTTGCGACAGGAAGAATACCTGTCGTAAAAAATATTTCTGCGACGGTCCGTCGCAAATACCTATGTTACAAATATTTTTTAAATTTCCCATTTGCGATGGGTCAGAAACCTGTCGCAACTAATATATCTGCGACGGCCCGTCGCAACTACCCTTTTTATATATAAACGAAAAACAATTTGCGACGGGGGAAAAATACCGTCGCAAATACTATTTTTGCGATGGGACCACCGTAAAAACAACTATTTGTAACGTCGTTTTGTGCAACGGGCGATTTGCGATGGAGCCCCATCGCAAAAGGTCTTTTGCGACGGGAGTCCGTCGCAAATTGCCCGTCGTAGATATTCCGTTTTCTTCTAGTGCTTATATAACACCCTAGAGGACCCTTGCATATCACTAACCCTTGTGCATCATCCATAAAATTTCCAAAGTCTGGGAATCTTACATATAAACCCTTGTGTATGAGGTGACCCTAACATATCATAGGGTATCCCCAAAACATTACTAATTTATGACCTTTTGCATATCAAAGGACCCATGAGTTCTAGGAATTGACCCTTACATATTATAGGGAAATCCCCAACACAATGTTAAATTTCACTGCTTGATAACCCATAAGTATCTGGGGGAATGACCATTATGTATCATATTTTGTCATGGAAATGACCCTAATGTGTCAGGGAAATGACCCTTACGTATCATCATTTATTGTAGAAAAGACCCTCATGTATCAAATGACCTTTATGCATCATCAATTAAATTTCACAAAGTTAGGAAACCTTACATATCATAGGGTAGACTCTAATTTCCCTTATGTATCATGCCTTTACATATCATAATGACTTCTTGTACTTTCTAATTTTTGAATAGAGGAGGCCCTTATGTATCAGGGTACCTTCATAGATCAGGGGGTTTACTCTTTTATATTTTCTTCACCAGATACTTAAATTTATAGATCCCATGGTTACTCTTATGTATCAAAAAGTGATTCAACATTGTTTATCGATGCTTTTAGGTAGGACTGGTATGTCAATTTCACGATAGAGGGTTGTGATCGGAGTCCTGCATTTCAGCTTTCCAAAGATTGGTGGCATGTCACCAACTGTGTGATTACGATGGAACCTTGATCTGAATGGGGGGATGGGATGCTGGCACTTACCTCTAAGGATTTCATAGCCTAATTTGAGACTCCCTAATAAATTTAATACATGGTTATGAATTGAAGGTACCAGACATGTAGCGGAAGCCCCAAACATGTGGGATTTTAAAAAAATTCCACCGACGTTCGACATGAACTTGTCGACGCCGGAAAATGACTGCCCGGTTAAAGTCGAGGATCATGTGTGAAGAGTTTTATGCAGAAAATAAAACTGTAAAATACTTGGTTTGATCTAAATTCACGCACGATATCTGCTCACCGTTGGTGATCACTGCTCAAATAATCCGAAGCCGAATTCCTCTAGATCGTCCACAGGCACTTTAAGAAATCCGCGGGAGCATCGATCGTTGAATTCTAGGTGATAGGGAGGAGATCCAACGACGCCTTCGATGCATCGACGATCACCGCATCGCTTCACTTGCGATGCCTGAGAGAGAGCTCGATCCGAGCTCCTTGGATTCATAGCTTCTCTCTCTAGATCATGGGAGAGAGGAGAAGTGAGAGATATCCCATGAATAATCTATGGTGAATACCCTCCACCTCTATTTATAGTGTGTAATTAAAATACCCAGTATTGCCTCTTCGGCCCCTAAATACTTAACACACTATAAACAAAATGTTATGACTACTAATCAGAGTCATAAATATTATTATCACTCTCTTGTAATATATTAAAATATTACGTGATAATAAATGAGTCCATAACTTGATTCGTCATTCCCATGAATATTAATTAAACCTTGAATATTTTAATATTCATTCAAATAATATTTTTTCATGTATTTACCTAAAACATATAAATACATTTAATAAATAAATTCAATACTCATTATTCATAACTTGAATAATATGAATTTATTTATTTCAGTGGTGATCGTTTAACCTTTGAAAAAACCCAGACCCCAGTGGTGGGGCCCACCAAGTCCAAAACTCCTATTCAAAAGAATAGGAAATATTTTCAAATATGCTATTGTGTGTGACCCTCTAGGCCCTTATCTCGATAGTAGTGAATAGTATTCATAGACCAAGAGTGGGATCTCGCAACCCATCATGGCCCCTAAAAAAATAATTATTGTCACAACAACGACAACCAAACTATGAACACTTATTGTGTAATATCATATCTTTGTCATTAATATCTCATAAACCAGGATGCACTGACATGCCATCACCCTTTTTTTCTATATTATTTGTTGATCTAACTGGATGGACTTACCCTCGACTACCGTGGTCATATTATTATGAAGGTACTACCATCCATATCAACATGGCCTCAGATATATTACTTCCATAACCTGAAAGTGACAAATCATTTTTTTACCATTCAACCAATGTCATGTCATCAATGACACACCCAAGAAAAAATACCTTGTCACGATATGTAAAGGAATGATACGTAAGGGTAATTCAAGTGTACTAATCCGATTCATAAATATTATTATCACTCTCTTGTAAAATATTAAAATATTACATGATAATAAATGAGTACATAACTTGACCCGTTATTCCCATGAATATTAATTTAACCTTGAATAGTTTAATATTCATTCAAATAACATTTTTTCATGTATTTACCTACAACATTAAAATACATTTAATAAATAAATTCAATACCCATTATTCATAACTTGAATAATATGAATTTATCCATTGTATTGGTGATCATTTAACCTTGGAAAAATCCTGGACCCTGGTGGTGGGGCCCACCATGTCCAAAACTCTTATTCAATTGAATAGGGAAGATTCCTGAATATATTATTGTGTGTGACCCTCTATGCCCTTATCTTGATAGTATAGAATAGTATTCATAGACCAAGAGTGGGATCTAGCAACCCATCATGGCCCTTGTAGAGATAAGGCTTGTCACATTAGCGAAAACCAACCGACGAACACTTACCATGTGCTATAATCTCTTTTTCATTAATATTTCATAAAGTAGGACACCCTCGGGTGTCATCCCCCTTTTTTTGCTTTATTATTTGTTGATCTAACTGGACAGACATACCCTCGACTGCCATGTCCATGGTCTAATGAAGGTACTACCATCTATATCAACATAGTCTTAGATATATTACTTCCGTAATCTGGAAGCGACAAATTATTTCTTGACCATTCAACCAATGTCATTCCATCAATGATGCACTCCACACAAACTACCTTGCCACAATTTTAACATCATGGTTTTCATCTTGCATCAAAGTACATGATCAAATGATATACACTAGAAATGATCTCATGTCGGGAGACCATAACACATGATTGTAGATAAGAACATAAAATGACACCCAGAACATATGGTGTTCCTATTGGCGGGTCTGTCCTCATGATCTCACTACTAGAGATCACCAAGTGAAAACTTCATGAGAAGAAATCTCAATGCTTATGAACCTCTAACACCTGATAGTCAAATATCTACTGTGTCCGATCAGTAAGATGTATCTAGACCATAGAACATATATTTAATATTAATGTCATAGTATCTCAAGGTTCTCATTATAGCCTGGGATCTACTATACCATTTGGATATGACAATTAATATTTAGACATTACCATTTCAATAGTGGATGCAAAAAAGTCCACACTATAATGGTAAGATTACATAATTTATAGCTAACTATATACATGATATGGTAATCAAAAGCATCGTATAGTTGGGTCTAGAGAACCAACTATTTCAACACTCCCACTTGCACTATACCCAACTTACTAACCATACTTGTTAGCTAATCACATGATAAAGAACATGTTTCTTCTGAGTAACATCTTTATCTACTAGGCCAGCCACAGTTCCGCATCGAGACTATTCTGCTATAGAGACCTCATATACTTGATTAAAACTTCTCAAGAGATGATATCCCCAAGTATATCCCTTTTTTCCACTATCATAACTTGAAATCTTGGCTAGTAAGAATATCATAATTGACATTATGATAATCTTTTCCTTACTAGGTTCGATTCCAAGAACTAGAAAAAATCGTTGCTTTTAACTGCTTATTAACTGCCTAAGAAGCTACAACGTACTCAGTCATTGTAGTTATGGATACCACTATATTATATGAGCTTGTATCATTCATCACCATAGCCTAACTATGATATTAGATCAAATTGATCTAAAGAAGACTAGTTTGTGTCCCACAATAACTGGTATCCTTATTCTCTACTTACCAAGTACATATCATTTTTTACTTATCAAAGTATAAATGAATAGTTCTAACTATGACACTTGTAGTTCTTCCGGATATAACTGATATTTTTCTACTATAAAATATACCTTGGAAATATAAGTTCTTATACATATCATGGAATACATGATTGATCCATCGCTTCGACATATGGATTTAACTCATCACGTTTATCTCCTATGTCTCAAACATGTGAACCTGGAGAGATTATTCTTTGTGACACTAGAAAAAATTCACCTCTTGAATTGTTCCAACTTGTATTTTTCAATACCATGTCACTATATGTACGATTAACTAGATCCAAGAAACCTATAGATCCAACATAGTAGATATTGTTACCTAGAACTTAGGTTGCTACTTCAAGTCAATCACTGTAGAATCAATTTCATCTTGGTCTTAACTAACTGTAAGACCAATGTATTTTTTCCATATGTTGCTGAACACACTTTGCTTGGAAAACCTTGGATCTCCCACTAACCTCTGGTAGACACATGGAAATCATTCATTCCAAATGAACACTCTATGATCATTTCACTTACTTCAATCCTAAATTGTATTTCAGTAACTTGAAACCTTTATTAGCATTATGTGACATGACCATACCTTTATAGTTGTTTCATATAGACACCATCCATGATTGGTGTTCATGACATCAAATGATTAATATAATGATCATAATAATTATCTATGACAAGTAAAATTCTAATGGATTTACGCATACCGACTTGGTATTACCAATAAATCCTATTCAGTACCCCACTTGTAACATCCATGTATCAATTCATTTGAATTACCACCATAATATTCAAAATTATATCCCCCTTTTCTCTTTGATTGTTGGAATCCATTTATGAAATTTTAATTGATCTTTTCAATATTAACTAATTTCTATATACTTCTCACTTTTAGGAAATATTATTCACAATGAATAATCAGTCACCGACCAAGATGAATACAAAAACCATCACCATGGTTTTATCATCCATACGCAGTATGTGTCTCTGGAACATACAATGTTCCACATGCGTTTGTGGAACTAGTTACTATGTCAACTATTTGTGTATCTCAAGCATTGACTAAACTCAAGACAATCTTGCTCCCACTATATCTAATAGAGAAGTTCACCCTTTTATAAAACCATAGTCTATCACTTGACTATATCTTTTCTATCTTAAGAATTTGTGTAATATCCTAAGAAACTGTTAGGATAATTATATTAGATGCACATTGTGTTTTTTCCGGATGCAAGTTTGTTTATGTCCTAACAAACTCTTTACATCCAAACACATGTCTGTATGACATAATGGATTTATAACCACACTATGACTCGTATGATATCCATTTTCCATTTTAGTTGGCATATGATTATGGGATTATGCTTTTATTTTCGAAGCACGTCATGAAATATAATGCAAGTTTTTTCAAGTTGCAACATTGATACTACTTACATCAATACTCTGATGTATAAAATGTGAATTTAGGAAATACTCCACACTACATTTTGTTGATAAATGTTAACATGTAAGACTTCATCATCAATCATCCTCACTAACATCTATGTCAGGATGTATATAAAGTAAAGCACATTTAGGAATTACTCCACACTACATTATCAAAATTGTTGATTGAATAGTCAAGATATACTTTAACATGCTGGCTGGAAGAAAATCATATATTTTGACCATGAACTTACTTCACTTTACCATTCCTTAATTACTTAATGGAATCTTATGATTTAAATATATACCTCTAGATTTTCCTTGAAACAGTTCATACTCACTTGTTGAACTAATTTCGAAATCCTTGTGACACACCTATATTTCTAAGGGTTTCTTTGTCCAAACTAAAGATGTCAATCATACCATATGTGTTTAGATGTACTGAGACTAAATACCAGACATGGTATATTCTTGATGTCTACTTTTAGGCCCTTGATGAAGAATTATCTTTCCAAAAATGGGTATTAGTCTTACATTTTTATATTCATCACATATTGCATATGATTCAAGTATTACTAAACTATTGGTTGAGTATAAAACATCAAAGATAGCATAAATTTCTTGAACCTAGAATAATGTATCATTGTGTCCAAGGACATATGAGATTAATGTATTGGTTATACTCAATAATATTTCTATATGATTCCTACACTTGTTAATAAAGAAGTCATGTACTTCTCATCACTAGCCTAGGTATCACCCTTTCTCATCCACTTGGAGAACACACCCGAATTCCTAGTAATATTTCTATACTTACTTGGTTATTGTATATCAACACACATATGTGATCTTATTGTACTGAATACCCAACAAGTAAAATGAAAACATTACAATGAAAAATATACATGAATAAGAAGTGGTAACTTTCTTCTTTAATTCAGTTTATTACAGTTTAACTTCCATTGTTTTATTTTATGATATGAAAAACAAATAGCCTCCTATTAACACCTCTAACATTAAAGGACGTTGTGAATGTGCTCATGGTATTACTTGCATTTGGCCTTTTCCCCTTGTCTTTAAATTTATTCTCCTTAAGAATTAAAGATGAAACTTTCTTTAATATTCTTATTCACTTGGCGAACCTTACCTAAATAGGAAATGATGCGTTTACTCAATACTTGTTCATTTTATAATTTAAAATGAAACTTGAGTAAAGGGGTGAAAATGATATGAGAAAGTGATACATTTAAATATTATGATCCATATTTCAATTTACACATGTGAGTGTAACAATCACCTAACTCATATTATTTCTTCTCTTTCTCCTTGAAAACCTCTCGGAGATGAGACTTCTTGTTTTCATCATACAAGTCCTGATGTAACGACCACAACTAACATCAGACGTTGATGAAAGCATAATGACATAACCATAATATCCTTTGTACATCAGTCTCCTATAAGTAATTTCACCATCAATTCTTGAGGTATTTTAACAAGTGTTGGGGACACTGACATCTTGAGTTTCCAATATCATAGTATAATGTGCAAGCACTCATACTATTCTTGGATACTTGTACTGGTGTGGATATTTACATTGTCCAATATTTATCATATTTTTAAACTTGTGGTATAACTTTCCATTTTTATAAAAAAAATTAGAAAATTAGTACCTTTTATCAAGATTACCAGTTTAGACATTTTGATTAAATAAATAAAGCGTTAATTGTCTCCCACAATTTTTATCGAATTCTAGGAACCATCTGTGCTAGATTCAAAATACTATGTTGCTAGAGTATTCTAGTGGAAAGGATCTCAGAACCATACCTCATAGTCTAAAATCTATGGTTACACCACTACATGGATGGTTCAAGGTAGGATTTTGGATATCCAACTGCATGAACATGTCGTTCCTTGATCTATTGAGTGAAGCCCAAACTTATGATATCAGAACTTGATTTAGAAAACACTTGCCTCTAAAATGATATCAAGTTAGCTATGGCTAATCCTTATTAAAACTTTAGTTAATTCAGACCATTATTCTTATAATGACTCCCCGTTAGTAAGAGACACCCTCATCTATGGCATGACCGACACCTCAAACAACCAGTTTTGTCCAAATTTGACTGATGGAAGGTGGCAATGACTTAATATATCTTTTAGGGTTTTATTATTATTAATGTGATGAAAGAAATAATTTTCTATTTTTATAAGAACATACTATGTGATCACACTCACAACTGGCTATGAAAGATATAGAAAACATCACCGCATCACATATTCATTTTATCTTGAATGATTGTTTATTATTATTATTTGTGATCACAATAATAAACCATGCCTAAATAAAATGACGACTTGATCATGATCTAGTACTAATGGTTGATTTGTTGAGTGAATAACGTACCAACATTGACCCTAGGGGTAATACCTTCAGTCGCATCACCTACAACTTGAAATGCAGCGTATGGACCTCCAATGCATCATATCTCATGTCTGGTGTGTCGCCATGACTCGTCATGATGTGCGTTACTCATCTTGTCATTATACAACATTACTCACATGCAGGTGAAGGGTTCTTGGGGTATAAAATACAACTCTGAAAATGGAAACACAAGCCCTTTTACATATAAAATCTATGAGATGACACACACATCACCATTAAATTAATTAAACTAATTATTACAGAATCATGCAATAATTTAATAAATAAATTAAATAATTAATCAAGCACCAGACATGCATTGGTCAGTCTCTAGCTCATTATCAACATACAAATTAACCTGTGTATATAATCTAAATGCAGAATAAAAAATTAAACATTCATTAAAATAATATCGAGGGAATTTAATTGAATTAAAATTTTCACTATAATTTTTAATCTAATATTTACACCGTTTGGTGTCGTTTAATTAATTTAATTTTAAAAATAAAATAAAATTAATTAAATTAATTTATGCCGCATTAATTATTAAAACAAAAATTAATAATTATTTAATTTAATTATCAACTTAAATTAAATAAATTATTTTAATTAATTTATGATGAAAATAAAATACTGGAGTCTCGAAAACCACGGGAAGGACTTGTGCGGGTCGGGTCGAACTCGTTCATGCCCATTCCGAGCTATACTGACCCTGTACAGGGGTGTTCTGGGATGGTCTGGTCCATCCACAACCATTTATAGGTTGATTGACCCTCCCGTACCCATTTTTGGATCGGGATGGACTGGTGATACCGATTTCGAACTAGATCTGTCCATTAGTTGTACCTCAGGGTGCTTACAAGGGCTGGAAGGATTGAATCTGGGCCTACTATGACTATAGACAACCGACGGTGACCAGCGAGGTGGGGCGGCAAGGAGGTCTAGTGGGCTGGGTACACCCGATGTCTACCGGCTGAGCTCGGAAGGAAAACAACCACGAGCACACGGTGGTGCTAGCCGGCGGGCTAGGATCGACGGGAAAGAGGCATGACGGAGGGAGTCTGTGGGTAGTGCTTTGCCATGGGAGCGAGGTAGTGGAGGGAAAGAACTTCGAGGTGACACAAATAGCTGGTAAGGGCAACCAAGGGCGGTGAACTAGGCCACGACTGGTGCATAGGTCACCTGGGTAATGCGGCCAGGAGAGAGAAGTCGTGGGGCAGTGTTAGTAGGAGGGAGGCACCCGAGGCAGTCCAACATTTTCTCGTCGGTGTGGGGAACTCACTGAATGGAGAAACACAAACAGGAGGGGCGGCAGGGGATTAGTGCAGGCAACACATTAGGGTGGAGGCGGCCTGTGGGGTGAAAGGGTGGTCCAGTGGTGCAGGGCATGACTACTGATTGAGGCGTTGGAGGCGAGGTGACAGGGGCCTGTAGGGGTGGCACAGTGAGGGCTAGCTGGGAGTAGCCAGGGGGGAGGGGGCATCACCTATTCTTGTAGCACAGTGGAGGAAACATGGGGGCGGGGCTCATCCCCCCATTCTTAACCCCCTGTTTAGTAGGTCTCCCCCACTTCCCCCTTTTTTCTATCGAGACCTGTAAAGAAGGTCTCCCATTTTTTCCTTTTTTTGTTCTCCTGTGACCCCCTTCAACCCCTCCGTTTATTTATTTAAAATAATACCACCCTTATTAACATTTTCCTAAAGCCCAAATAGGCTTAGAAAAATAATAATAATATTATATGATGAAAAATTATTAAAATAAAATTATTATAATAAGTTTTATTATTATAATCTAATTATTATAATAGTAATAACTATTAACATCACCAGAAAATACTATTCTGGTGACTGTCTACCCACACAATGAAGGATTGAAGAAATCTCATAAAAATAGCTGGTTTTAATCCAAACATAAAAATTAGGATGACCGCAGAATGGTCATCCAATATTAGATTAAGGCGAGATATGTGGCATTGGTACCGTAACGATACCCTCTTCATAGCTTAATGAAAATTTAATTCTTTTCCATTATTCTAAAATTAACACGCATTGCTTCGATACCACTTGAAGGAACCAGACATGCAGCAGAATCCCCAAACAGGTGAGATTTTATAAAATTCCACTAACGTTTAACATGAAATTATCGACGTTGATGAATGGCTACCCGGTTTAAGCCAAGGATCACTCTTGAAGAATTTTAAGCACAAAATAAAACCTTAAAATACATGGTCTGATCTGTAGACATGCACAATGTATTCTCATCATTGGTGATCACTACTCAAAGATTAAAAAGCTCAATTCCTTTAGATCATCCACACCTACTTCAAGAAATCCACGAGAGCACTGACTGTTGAATTTTGGGTTCTAGCGTAGAGATATGACGATGCCTTCGATGCATCGACGATCATCACTTCGCTTTGCTTGTGATGCCTGAGAGGGAGCTCAATCTGATATCCTTGGATTCAGATCCCATATCTCTAGATCATGGGATACATGAGCATAGAGAGAAATCCCATGAATAATATTTGGTGAATACCCCTCCTCCTCTATTTATAGTGTGTAATTAAAATACCTAGTATTGCCTCTCCGACTCCGAATACTTAACACACTATAAATGACATGTTATGAATACTAATCCGAGTCATAAATATTATTATCATTCTCTTGTATAATATTAAATTATTACATGATAATAAATGAGTCCATAACATGACTCGTTATTCCCAAGAATATTAATTTAACCTTGAATAGTTTAATATTTGTTCAAATAATATTTTTTCATGTATTTACCTAAAATTGGTAAATACATTTAATAAATAAATTCAATACCCATTATTCATAACTTGAATAATATGAATTTATCTATTGTATTGGTGATCATTTAACCTTGGAAAAATCTCGGACCCCCGTGGTGGGGCCCACCATGTCCATAAACTCCAATTCAATTGAATAGGGAAGATTCTTGAATATACTATTGTTTGTGACCCTCTAGGCCCTTATCTTGACAATATTGAATAGTATTCACAATCCAAGAGCGAGATCTAGCAACCCATCATGGACCTTGTAGAGATAATGCTTGTCACATCAGCAACAACCAACCTACGAACACTTACCATGTACTATAATCTCTTTTTCATTAACATCTCATAAAGGAGGACACCCTCAGGTGTCATCACCCTTTTTTTGCTTTATTATTTCTTGATCTAACTAGATGGACTTACCCTCGACTGCCATGGCCATGGTCTTATGAAGGTACTACCATCTATATCAACATGGTCTGAGATATATTACTTCTATAATCTGAATGCGACAAATCATTTCTTTACCATTCAACCAATGTCATGCCATCAATGATGCACTCCACAGAAACTACCTTTCCACGATTTTAACATCATGGTTTTCATCTTGCATCAAAGTATGTGATCAAATGATATACACTGTAAATGATCTCAAGTCAGGAGACGACTGAACATGATAATATATAGGAAAATAAAATGTCACCCAAAACATATGGTGTTACTATTGGCGTGTCTGTCCTCATGATCTCACTACTAGAGATCACCAAGTGCGAACTTACTAAGAAGAAGTCTCAATGCTTATGATCCCCCAACACCTGATAGTCAAATATCTACTGTGTCCGATCAGTAAGATGTATCTAGACCATAGAACATAAATTTAATATTAATGTCATGGTATCTTGAGGTTCTCATTATATCCTAGAATCTTCTATACCCTTTCAATACGACAATTAATCTTTAGACGTTACCATTTCAACAGTGGACACAGAAAAGTACACACTATAATGGTATGACGAAAACATGTATAGCTAACTGTGTACACTATATGGTAATAAAAAGAATCATATATTTGGGTCTAGGGAACCCTCTATTTCAACATGAATCTCATTCCTGATTCCATCACCTTGTGGCCAATGGTTGATTACATAATTTGTAGTGTTACCAAGGAGAAAACCTTAAGGTTAGCGCTAATAACCATGTGAGGCATATTGAGAATCTAGATGTTTCTTCATTTATCTTCCCCAGGTCATTCAATGAGGACATCTTTTGATCATCACACATGAAAAAAGGATGGGTTTTTAGTTTGGAGACAAAAATTAATTCTATTTTATCATCCTCATATATATCCATGAGGGAATATTATGCTCCTCACATAATGCATCTCATACTCAACATAAAAGGTATCTAATTCTCATCACATAAGTCATCTTAGGCTCATCACCTATGGAATCCTAGTCTTTTCACACAAGTGAATCCTAATATATTCATGTATGTAATCCTAGGCTTGTCACCTAAGTCGTCTTATTCTCATCATAGGATGTATGATGGGTTTCAGACGCATTAAAAAGGTGGGTCATCCTATGCTTATCACATGATTCATTTAATACAAATTATATAGGGAAATAATGGGGTCTTCTTATGATCATAATTAAGGCTTCATATGAATATAATAACACTTATTTGACATGATAGAAGTAATTTGAAACCAAATCCCAGGATATCCCATGTAAGATAAATGAAACATGAGATAAAACTGAAATGAAGAATTGTTGTAAATGTGTGTGCCTTACACTGAAGATCCACTTAAAACTTTTTGATCTTCATCTAATGATTTTGATAAATATAACCAAAGTGGAAAACAAAATAATCCCACATCTTTAGTTATCCAATATTTGATCTGAGCCATCTAACATTCAGATGTGATTTTTCTTTCATTCATGATATTCTAGAATCTAATATAAAAACAAGGGAGATGAATGAGGGATTCTGACTCTTAGGAGTCATTGGATAAATATCCACTCACCCTACCATCATATGATTGTAGGGTTTATATATAACTCAAAGTCTCTCCTAGGTGGTGTCCTCATTATCTCATGCATTATAACACATGTATAAATTACATGGATAGTTCATACATATTATTCATTTACTCCCTATATGTTTCATATAAATATTAAATGATTTCATTTAATGATATCTTACATGGGTGAATTCTTTGGGTGTCCAACATACCTAAAATAATATACCCAATGCATGAAAATCATAATTTTCATGTAGGCTGATATACATCCCATAAATATATCTTATATAAATATGACTTTAGGGCATATCTCTTTCAATATCCCACTTATAATAATGCCTAATAGACTTTATTTCATTTAAATTTATATTGTATCATATGAAATAAATTGTGAATCCATATCCAAATATCCTTCTGGATATCTGACAAGACACTTTTGGAAATCTATAATTAACTTCACCTTGTATCATATCAAATGAAATACCTTGTGAACACCCATCCAAAAAACTTTTGGATTAAATCTAAAATACTTTTAGAGTATATCTCTCATTCATACTCAATCCCTATTCAGTAAACCACAATGTGTGACCCCAAATACCTTTATATAGCATTGAAAACAAATATAAATCTATGGATCCCTATGTGTGAGAAAAGAGAAGCCTTTAGCAAAGAACCTCTAAAGACCAGAATTTTCCATGTAATTTTTTTAAATTGTATGGAATTATTACATGTTTGTGAAAATTGAAGGAGTGTGATTCCGAGGCCCGGAGTGCCGAGATTGAATTTTTGAACTTTTTTTAAGGTATGTTTAGTAAAACTGTGAGTGACATTTTCTAAATTTTGAACTGGTGCTTGGATTAAAAATATGAGGACACCATTGAATCCACAACATCGAGCTTCTCTTAAGGGATACTTCACTTTGACCATAGTAGGTCTAGAGAAATGGCTTGAACCTTCAATCTTGAGTAATGACATCGTTGGGGAATTAAGAAGGTTCCTAATTAATGAGCCCCCATTAATTTTCAACGTTGTTACTTACCCTCTCCCTATCTTATTTATATGGAGTGAGGGGAGAGGTGTTGGCACAGCTTCACCAAGAAGAGAAGTGCTAACAAAGTGAAAGGATGCCAACCTTGGAGGATGGATCCAGTTCTAGTGGGCAGTGACAAGCACCACAAAATGACCAACACTAACCCTTACTCAAGCAAAAAAGTCTCTCCAACAATATCAAGGTAGGGATTTATATTGATTTTAATTCTGTGAGATTTTTGATTTCTTTATCTACCTCATGTTACCAAGATAATGCTGAGGGCATGGTCCAAATGAACAAGACTTGCACCCTCCGCCTTTTAGTTGGAATTGAAGTGTTCTTCACGGGCTTTTATTTTTAGGTTGGACGGAATCTGGAACACTGGATAACGGAAGCGGCCAAAAATGGCCAGCCGTGAAGAAAGTAGAAGCTCACCATCACTCACCACCAGAGAATGGAAGAGGTGGCGCACCCGCTCCGCTGGAGGAATCGACCACGACTCATCAACTGTGGCAGTAGGAGGAGGCAGCCGGCACATTGGCTGACCGCAGAAGGGGAGGCGGTGCGACCAGTGCACCATTGGAGAATGGGGAGGTGGCATGACCAGTGTGCCGCCGCCGAGTAGAGGGTCGTGGCCAAAGCTGTGGCGGAGGTGGAACCTGTGCCTCTGGCGGGTTCCATGGTGACCGGGCGACACCCACATGGTGTCGCCATTTCACAAAGTTGAACGACCTCTGGGCCATTCAGAATACCGAGGGACCCCCCCTTGTCATCTCGGACGGACCATGGGTCATGCCCCTTGTGGGATGTGCCTCACGCGGCTGGGCCACCCCTTGCGGGTCGTGCCTCATGCGTCCGGGCCGCCTGCCCAGCGGTCCGTCACCCAGCGGGTTGCCCCCTTGCATGCCGTCTTTTTACGGGCCGCCTTTTTGTAGGTCGGGCTAGACCTCGGCCTAGTGGGATGAGTCTGACATGGCCCAACCTAGACTGAGTCAAGCCGGGTCGGTCCAACCAGTTTAGACCGGACCTGGGCCCCACCGGACCTAGAAATACATAAAGGGCCACCACTTGAGAACCAAGCATCCGTTTGACGATCCATCTATGGTACTGGGATCTTTGGACCGAGATGATACTTTTGGTATACTCCACTTGTATTTTAGAGATAGTCAGAGTATGGCCAGGTTGGATCGAACCTGAATCTAACTGGGCCCCCGGAACTAGAATGCTTATAACTTACAGACCGGGCATCTGATTGATGCACCGTCTATCGTGTTGGAACCATTACGACATGGTGGTCCATGGGTTACTCCTTTTTAGAGCTTAGTGGAAGTCGAGGTATGACTAGTATCTCGAGTGTCAGATTCTACGGAACTTGTGTGCGCCGGGTGCGAGGAATCCTGTGGAAGGCTATAACGTTAAGAAAGAACATTGATCCTGTGTGGGTCATATTTTCTTAGATCCTATGTGGGAAAACACTCAGTGATCTTTTGTGGGTCAACACATACCAATACTATGTGGTTCAGATCCTGTGTGGGTTAGTGGGGGTTATTACCTATCGATCTTATGTGGTCCAGAAGTAGTGCCTCTTTACAGAATAAGATGATCAACCTTACGACTAATCATTTGTACTTCTGTACTTAAGTTATACATGTTTTTGAGTCAATTATAATACACCTTCGTGGTGTTATCTTTGTGGTGTTACCTATGTGGTACTTCTATCTCTATAGTGTTACCTGTGTGGTACTTCTACCTTCATGGTGTTTTCTTAGTGGCGATACCTATGTGATACTTCTATATTTGTGGTGTTTTATTCGTGGTGTTACCTGTGTGGTACTTGTATCTCTGTGGTGTTACTTGTACGATACTTCTATCTCAGTGGTGTTACCTATGTGGTATTTCTACCTTTGTGGTGTTACCTTTGTGGTATTCTTCCCTCATGTATGAGATGAGTATATCTTGATAACTTAGGTATATGTATGGGCATATACCTAAGTAGAGTTGATGTCTTTCTTTTTGGTTTTTCCATTGTGTAACTCTTAAAGACCTATGGGTTCTCACTACTGGAAATTAAGCCCTTACCAACCATTTTAAACCGTTGGTAAAGGCTACCAAACCATTTGTATATAGTATACCAACGGTTTGGAAAACCATTGGCAAGTAAGCCATGGTAGTATCCCATTACCAATATTTTTTGTATAACTTTTGGGAAAGGCAGTGTAATTGGAGTATTTCCAGCAGTTTTACAAACCGTTGGCAATACTGGAAGTCTAAATGTTTTTACCAATGGTTTCTAGAAACCGTTGGTATATATTGTATACTAAACACTATACCAACTGTTTAGAACCGTTGGTATTGTTTTCAAATTTCTATTTCCCAAACTATAATTCCAACTGTTTAAAACCATTGGTAATGTGTTTTTCCAGAACTATTATACCAACGGTTTAAAACCATTGGTAATGTGTTTTTCTAGAACTGTTATACCAACGGTTTAAAACTATTGGTAATGTGTTTTTCCAGAACTGTTTCACAACCGCCCTCCAGTATCCCCTCTAGTATACACCTGCATAAAAAATATCACAAAAACCACATACAGACTTAAAACAGCATAAAACACCTAAAATAGCACACACAAAAACACATAAAACCATCAAACTCTTCCAACCATGTCATGTACTACAATTCTCAATTTCAATATTTATATGACAACAATCATCCAGTATAGTTAATAATAGTTTCAATAACTCAAACATTATTTACACCCATTTCTATCTTCAAATGACAACCACTCTTCCAGTAGTAATTCACCTCACCCCTGCACAATCCCCAAACATCCCCATAAAATTCTAATAGGCAGAATAGTCTGAGAAATACTTATTAGAGTTGAATAAGAGTTTGAAATTGGCTCAAATCCCATTTTTTTTCTGATCCTAGATTTGTGAATGTAATGATTTGTGATGAATTTTTCATTGAACTTGTATTTTTTATAATATATGGTGAAAAGGTATTTTCATAGGAGTCTCTTCACTTATGACCCCATGAGTGAAACTACCCAACTCATGAAAAAGAGTTTGCGACTATCATTGATGAGTGTAAATTTCATTTGTTGTATTCGCTTAAAGTGATGTCCTTTTGAAACAAAAGAGAGACACTTTGAGTGGTGTTGGCCACACCACGCCTCTTATTGAGGATGGGTTGACTCATACACATCACAAATGACCCATGGATCGTTTTACTAAAGTATCAGCACAATCCGAATGCGTTTGGTCAGTTTTCCGTATGCCGATTGTTTTTACTTAAAAGCATATTCATTTTAAACAAAAGAAAGACACTTTGAATGGTACCGGCCACACTGTGCCTCGGATTGAGGTGGGGTTGACTTGTACACGTCACAAATGACCCATGGATCGTTTTCCTAAAGTATCAACAAAATATGAATGTGTTTGGTCTGTTTTCCGTATGTTAGTTATTTTTTTCACTTAAAATGTTGTCCATTTCAAAGAAATGTGAGAAACTTTGAGTGGTTCCGGCCACACCGTGCCTCAGATTGAGACAGAGTTTACTCGTACGCATCAAAAATGACCCATGGATTTTTTTCCTAAAGTTTCAATAGAATCCGAATGCATTTGGTCAGTTTTCCGTATGTCAGTTGTTGTTTTCACATAAAATCATGTCCATTATAAACAAAAGAGAGACATTTTGAGTGGTGGCGGCCACACCGCGCCTCAGATTGAGGCAGGGTTGACTCGTACACGTCAAAAATGACCCATGGATCGTTTTCCTAAAATATCAACATAATATTAATGTGTTTGGTCCATTTTAAGTATGCCAATTGTTGTTTTCACTTAAAATCTTGTCCATTTAAAACAAAAGAGAAACACTTTGAGTGGTGTCGGCCACACTAGCCCTCAGATTGAGATAGGGTTGACTCATACACGTCACATATGACCTATGGATCATTTTCCTAATGTTTCAACAGAATAAGAATGCATTTGGTCAGTTTTCTGTATGTCAGTTGTTGTATTAACTTAAAATGATGTCCTTTTGAAACAAAAGAGAGACACTTTGAGTGGTGTCGGCCACACAACACATCGGATTGAGGCGGGGTTGACTCGTAAACATCACAAATGACCCATGGATATTTTTCCTAAAGTATCACACAATCTGAATGCGTTCGGCTAGTTTCGACCACACCACACATGCTTTTCAAGCGTGCCAAACACCTAAAAAATACGTATTCAGCCGTGCCACACAAACCGCATGTCCGAATGACATGTCGTCTCCTCTTAAACCTAATGAATAATAATTAGGGTGTTTTTGTGTGATTTCAAGTCATTATGAAGTCGTTAGACATGTATTTGACCGTTAAATGCATGTTTTGGCCATTTACGATAAGTGAAGTGCGTTTTTGGACAGCGCGGTCACACGACACCTCCGATGGACATGCCGTCTGGCTGAACATTTCACAATTCACCTATCCTTTGTTGTCGTCCGATTTCATGGCATTTCAAGGTCATTCGACCAGTTTCGACCACCCAATGCGCGCTTTTTGAGCGCGCTAAACACCTAAAAAACACATATTCAGCCGTGCCGTGCAATCAACACATCCGAATGACATGTCGTCTCTTCGTACACCTCACGAATATAAATAGGGTGTTTTTCATGTGATTTCAAGTCATTCTGATGTCGTTCGGCATGAATTTGACCGTTAAACGCATGTTTTGTCCATTTACGACAGGCGGAGTGCATTTTCGGCCAGCGCGGTCACACGACACCTCCGATTGACATGTCGTCTGGCCGAACATTTCACAACTCACCCACCCTTTGTTGTCGTTCAATTTTATGGAATTCTGAGGTCGTTCGGCCGGTTTTGATCACCCCACACAAGCTTTTCAAGCGTGCCGAACACCTAAAAAACACATACTCAGCCGTGCCATGAAAACAACATGTCCGAATGACATGTCGTCTCCTCGTACACCTCAATAATAATAATTAGGGGGTTTTCGTGTGATTTCAAGTCATTCTGATGTCGTTCGGCATGCATTTGACCGTTAAACGCATGTTTTGGCCATTTACGATACGCGGAGTGCGTTTTCGTCCAGCGCGGTCACGCGAAACCTCCGATTGACATACCGTCTGGATGAACATTTCACAATTCACCCACCCTTTGTTGGCGTCCGATTTTGTGGCATTTCGAGGTCATTCGGCCGGTTTCGACCACCCCACACATGCTTTTCAAGCATGTCGAACACCAAAAAAACACATATTCAGTCGTGCCGCACAAACCACACATCCGAATGATGTGCCATATCCTCATAAACTTCAATAATAATAATTAGGGTGTTTTCTTGTGATTTCAATTCATTACGATGTCGTTCGGCATGCATTTGACTGTTAAACGCATGTTTTAGCCATTTACGACATGCATAGTGCGTTTTCGGCCAACACGGTCACATGAAACCTCAGATTGACCTGTCGTCTAGTAGACCATTTCAAAATCCACCCACCCTTTTTTGTTTTCCGATTTCATGGTATTCCGAGGCCATTCGGCTGGTTTCAACCAAGCCACGCGCGATTTTCAAGCGCGCTAAACACCTAAAAAACACATATTCAGCTGTGCTATGCAAACCACGCATCCGAATGACGTTCTGTCTCCTAGTACACCTCAAGAATAATAATTAGGGTGTTTTTGTGTGATTTCAAGTCATTCTGGTGTCGTTCGGCATGCATTTGACCGTTAAATGCATGTTTTGACGATTTACGACAGGTGGAGTGCGTTTTCGGCTAGCGCGGTCACACGACACCTTCGATTGACGTGCCGTCTAGCCAACCATTTCACAATTCACCCACCCTTTGTTTTCGTCCGATTTCATGGCATTTCGAGGTCTTTAGGATGGTTTTGACCACCCCCACACACTTTTCAAGTGCGCCGAACACCTAAAAAACACATATGCAGTTGTTCCGTGCAAACCGCGCGTCTGAATGATATGATGTCTCCTTGCACACCTCAAGAATAATAATTAGGGTGTTTTCGTGTGATTTAAAGTCATTCCAATGTCGTTCGGCATGCATTTGATCATTAAACGCATGTTTTGGCCATTTACGACACGCGAAGTGCATTTTCAGCCATCACGGTCACACGACACCTCCGATTGACATGCCGTCTAGACAACCATTTCACAATTCACCCACCCTTTGTTTTCGTCTAAATTCATGACATTCTGAGGTCGTTCGGCCGGTTTTGACCACCCCACGTGCGTTTTTCAAGCGCGCTGAACACCTAGAAAACACATATTCAGTCGTGCCGCGCACCCCGTGCATCCGAATGACATGATGTATCCTCTTACAAATCACTAATAATAATTAGGGTGTTTTCGTGTGATTTCAAGTCATTATGATGTCATTCGGCATGCATTTGACTGTTAAATGCATGTTTTGGCCATTTACGATAGGCAGAGTGCCTCTCAGCCAGCACGGTCACATGACACCTCCGATTGATGTTCCGTCTAGTCAACCGCTTCACAATTCACCCACCCTTTGTTGTCGGCCAATTTTATGGCATTCTGAGGTCGTTCGGCCAGTTTTGACCACCCCACGGGTGCTTTTCCGGCGCGCCAAACTCCTAAAAAACACATATTCAGCCGTGCCACACAAACCGCACGTCCAAATGATGTTTCGTCTCCTCGTACACCACAAGAATAATAATTAGGGTGTTTTTGTGTGATTTCAAGTCATTCAGATGTCGTTCGGCATGCATTTGACTGTTAAATGCATGTTTTGCCCATTTACGACAGGTAGAGTGCGTTTTCGGCCAGCGCGGTCACACAACACCTCCGATTGACGTGCCGTCTGGATGAACATTTCAAAATTTACCCACCCTTTGTTGTCGTCCGATGTCCTGGAATTCCAAGGTCGTTAGGTCAGTTTCGACCACCCCACGCTCGCTTTTCAAGCGCATCGAACACCTAAAAAACCCATATTCAGCCGTCTCACGCAATCCGTGCATCCGAATGATGTTCCGTCTCCTCATACACCTCAAGAATAATAATTAGGGTGTTTTCGTGTGATTTCAAGTCATTCCAATTTCGTTCGGCATGCATTTGACCGTTAAATGCATGTTTTGGCGATTTACGAAAGGCGGAGTGCGTTTTTGGCTAGCGCTGTCACACGACACCTCTGATTGACGTGCTGTCTGCCCGACCATTCCACAATTCACCCACTCTTTATTTTCGTCCTATTTCATGGCATTCTGAGGTCATTCGGACGGTTTCGACCACCCCACGCGAGCTTTTTAAGCGCACCGAACACCTAAAAACAAATATTCAGCTGTGTCGTGCAAACCCTGTGCCCGAATGACGTGCCATCACCTCATACGCCTTAGGAATAATAATTAGGGTGTTTTCATGTGATTTCTTGTCATTCCGATGTCGTTCATCATGCATTTGACAGTTAAACGCATGGTTTGGATATTTACGACACGCAGAGTGCATTTTCGACCAGCGCGGTCACACGACACCTCCGATTGACGTGCCGTCTAGCCGACCATTTCACAATTCACCCACTCTTTTTTTTCGTCTGATTTCATGGCATTGCAAGGTTGTTCGGCCGGTTTCAACCACCCCATGCGCACTTTTTGAGCGCATCGAACCCCTAAAAACACATATTCAGCCATGTCGTGCAATCCGCATGTCCGAATGACACGTCGTCTCCTCGTACACCTCATGAATAATAATTAGGGTGTTTTCGTGTGATTTCAAGTCATTCTGATGTCGTTTGGCATGCATTTGACCGTTAAACACATGTTTTGGCCATTTACAACAGACAGAGTGCGTTTTCGGCCAGTGCGGTAGCACGACACATCCGATTGATGTGCCTTATTGCCAACCATTTCAAAATTCACCCACCCTTTGTTTTTGTCTTATTTCATGGAATTCCAAGGTCGTTCGGCCAGTTTCGACCACCCCACGCACAATTTTCAAGCACGCTGAACACCTAAAAAACACATATTCAGCCGTGTGGCACAAACCGCAAGTCCAAATGACGTGTCATCTCCTCTTACACCTGAAGAATAATAAATACAGTGTTTTCATGTGATTTCTAGTCATTCTGATGTCGTTCGGCATGCATTTGACCGTTAAACACATGTTTTGGCCATTTACAACACACGGAGTGTGTTTTCAGCCAACACGGTCACACGACACCTCCGATTGATGTGCCGTCTGGCCGACTATTTTACAATTTACCCACCCTTTGTTGTCATTCGATTTCATGGCATTCCGAGGTAGTTCGTTCGGTTTCGACCACCCCACGCACACTTTTCAAGCGTGCCGAAAACCTAAAAAACAGATATTCAGTCGTTCCACGCAAACCGCACATCCGGATGACATTTTGTCTCCTTGTACACCTTACGAATAATAATTAGGGTGTTTTTTGTGGGATTTCAAGTCATTCTGATGCTGTTCGGCATGCATTTGACCGTTAAACGCATGTTTTGGCCATTTACGGTAGGCGGAGTGCGTTTTCGGCCAGCGCGGTCACATGACACCTCCGATTGATGTGCCGTCTGGCTGACCATTTCAAAATTCACCCACGCTTTATTGTAGTCCGATTTCATGGCATTAAGAGGTCATTCGACTAGTTTCGACCACCCCACGCGCGTTTTTCGATCGCGCCGAACACCTAAAAAACACATATTTAGCCGTGCCGTGAAAATCTATGCGTCTAAATGACGTGCCATCTCCTCTTACACCTCACGAATAATAATTAGGGTATTTTTGTGTGATTTCAAGTAATTCTGATGTCGTTCGGCATGCATTTGACCGTTAAACGCATGTTTTGGCCATTTACGACAGGTGGAGTGCATTTTCAGCCAGCACGGTCACACGACACCTCCGATTGACATGCCATCTGGCCAACCATTTAACAATTCACCCACCCATTTTTTTAGTCCAATTTCATGGCATTATGAGGTCATTCGGCCTGTTTCGACCACCACACGCGCGCTTGAAAAGCGCGCCAAACACCTAAAAAACACACATTCAGTCGCGCAGCACAAACCGCGCGTCCGAATGATGTTCCGTCTCCTCGTACACCTCATGAATAATAAATACGGTGTTCTTGTGCGATTAAAAGTTTTTACGATGTCGTTCGGCATGCATTTGACCATTAAACGCATGTTTTGGCCATTTACGACAGGCGGAGTGCGTGTTCGGCCAGCGTGGTCACACGACACCTCTGATTGACGTTCCGTCTAGCCGACCATTTCACAATTCACCCACCCATTGTTATTGTCCGATTTCATGGCATTCTAAGGTCGTTCGGCCCATTTCGACCACCCCATGCGCACTTTTTGAGTGTGCCAAACACCAAAAAAACACATATTCAGTCGTGCCATAAAAACCATGTGTCCGAATGACATGTCGTCTACTCTTAGACCTCAATAATAATAATTAGGGTGTTTTCGTGTGATTTAAAGTCATTCCGATGTCGTTTGTCATGAATTTGACCGTTAAACGCATGTTTTGGCCATTTACGACACGCGAAGTGTGTTTTCGGCCAACACGGTCACACGACACCTCCAATTTACATGCCGTCTAGCCAACCATTTCACAATTCACTCCCCCTTTGTTTTTGTCTGATTTCATGGCATTCTGACGTCATTCGGCCGGTTTTGACCACCCCACGCGCGCTTTTCAAGCGCGCTAACACCTAAAAAACACATATTCAGTCATGCCATGCAAACCGCGCGTCCAAATGACATGTTATCTCCTCGTACACCTCAATAATAATAATTAGGGTGTTTTGGTGTGATTTAAAGTCATTATTATGTCGTTTGGCATGAATTTGACCGTTAAACGCATGTTTTGGCCATTTAAGATAAGCGGAGTGTGTTTTCGGCCACTGCAGTCACACGACACATCTGATTAACGTGTCGTCTCCTCGTACACCTCACATATGACACATGTGTTATTTTCCTAAAGTTTCAACAGAATCCTAATGCCTTTGGTCAGTTTTCCATATGTCAGTTGTTGAATTCACTTAAAATGATGTTATTTTGAAACAAAAGAGAGACACTTTGAGTGGTGCCGGACACACCGCGTTTCAGATTGAGGCGGGGTTAACTCGTACACGTCACAAATGACCCATGGATTGTTTTCCTAAAGTATCAATAGAATCCAAATGCGTTTGGTCAGTTTTCCATATGCAAATGGTTTTTACTTAAAAGCGTATCCATTTAAAAAAAAGACACTTTGAGTGGTTCCGGCCACACCCTGCCTCAGATTGAGGCGGGTTAGAGGGCTATCTGGCGAGCTGTCTAGGGGCCTGTCTAAGGGGCTGTCAAGGGGGATGTCTGAGGTCTAGGGAGGATGGGGGTGTTGTCCGAGGTCCAGGGAGGAGGGTGGGGGGGGGGGCTATCTGGGGTCTAGGGAGGAGGTTGGGTAATGTATCTAAAACTCTATCTAGGTATCATACATCGAATTCTGGCAGGACTGTGAACCGCCGCGGAGTGTCATCCTGGAGAAGGGCCAAATCACGGCGTGACCACGACGTGACCGCGGCATGACCGTGACGTGACTGTGGCGTGACCATGGCATGACCGCGGCGTGACCGTGACGTGTTGTCCTGGTCCAGCGACTTCCACGAGGCATCATCTTTCGACCAGGATTCCAAACAAATCCTATGTAGTTGTCATTCACATTATAGAAACTGATTTTATGTTATAAAAAACAGACTCTTGATTCGGGATTGTGGTATGATAAATATATATATTTTATATTCGTTGTTTTTAAAAGTGGTACTAGGTAGTTGAAACTACTGATTGAGAGTCAAATTATCACACCCTAAACTATCACTGTGAGTTTTCGTAGATAGCGCACCTCCATTGGAGGGGCTTTATTATAAAAACATGACTTTATTTATCAAATGAAACAATTATATTAAAGAAAACTTATTCAACTTATGCTATTAAATATAATTAAGAAGAATTAATAAAGAAGCTAAATTAAATTTTAATCATTATTAAATTAAAGAGGCTACGAGAGGGACTCTACCTCATGGGGTGTATCCCATGGGTGTCTTGTGGTGTGTAGTGTCTATCTATGATTTTTGTGGTGCTTCTGTATTGTGGGAAATGTGTATTGCATGGTCAGTTTAATAAGTACATTGGTCAATTAGAAAATACACCAATAGTTAATAGAGATATACCCAATTTTGATAGAGAATACCATCTAAATAACCAACTCGAAAATCCGAGACCAGCATTTTACTTTACCAATTCCAATTACATAATATATTCAGCACCATCTTATGTTTTATGAACCAATAAATTAAAGAGAAAGAAACTCCTCACAATAACCCATAAAATCTCATATAGCATCACTCACATCCAAACCATTATAACATCATTAGGATTCCATATTTGGTTGAAAATAAAGAGTTATACTGAATTCAAAAATATCTATACTAGAGTGGAAAACCAGGTTCAAAAATGAAGATTTATACAGAATTCAAAAATGTAATGGATCAATCTGCACCTGATCACCATCACCATCACCATTATCATCATTGTCCTCATCCTTGCCACCATCTCTGTCCTCATAATCGTCCTCATCATCGTCCCCATGCTCATCATCGGCCCCATCCTCGCCCTCGGCCGCATCCTCTCCCTCGGCCCCATCCTCGCCCTCTTCCTCATCCTCATCCTCTCCCTCGTCCTCTTCAGCATCCTCGTCATCACCAGGAACATCATCATATCAACTTCCACTAGAAATTACACCTGGTGCATTGGATAATTCACCCATCGATGACATAAATGTCTCACAAGCCGCGCTGGACTCTGGTGGAAGTGATAAAGATAAAGTTTTCATCAGTTTCATAAATTCTTTGTCCCTTGTTTGAACTTGTACTTCCAACTATGTGACACTTTTATCAGACTATCTTGCATGCTCCTTGACCTATTCCAACTCGGTGGTACTAGAATGGATACCTGGAGAGGACCAATACCTTGTTGGGACTATATTCTTACCAGGCTGGCAGTGTACTCGACCAGAGTGCTCCTCTCCCAAAACCTGATATAAATGATTTTGTGGCCCAAAATTGTCAGGATCCTGGGCATCAAGATCCCTTAAAGCATCCTATTAAAAACATTAATAGATTATTAAATTTCGAAATAGATATTAAACTTTGAAATAAACAAATTAAAACTTACAATCTTTTCTTGGGTCGGTTCATTAACCACAGTTCCATCTTTTTTTCTTCTACTCGATCAAATCAATTTTTCTCGAGGGATACGTCCTTCAATATTCAATTTGTTCTTCAATAATGACATTGAAACAATATAAAGTTAAAGTATAATCATATATTTAATATTCAATAAATCACATTATTTAAGTAGGAAACAATAAAAAGGGAAAATCCTAAAGAAAATTTATAAACAACTATATCGTACCAGCAGCCTCTCATGATCTGACATAGTTGTGCGCCCCAAAGTGTGGATGTATTTCTTTGAATAAATGTTTTTTTGTTATTTTTAAGAAGATTCCTAAATAATGTTTAATAATAAATAAGATAATATTAATGCAAAATATGAATACTGTCATTTAATTACCTCAAATGGGATTAATACCTTAAATTTGGCGGTCTCCCAATGGGTAATCATTTTGCGATATTTCTCTATCGGGAAGTCATCCACGATACGTAATTTCTCCAACTCCATTCCCACTCTATCAAACCAGTCAACATTCAACTCATGCTTATAAGCTCTCTAAAGCTCTCATAGCTCTTTTAAACACGCTGTTCATGCACCTTCGCTATCAGGGAGGTTAAACCGATGTTGACACCCAATAGATTAGTTCATATAAAAACAAAATCTACTACATTAAATCCAATATATTTTTTACCCATATTTATGCCCACGCGTTATCCTTGACTTCGTGTGGCAGATGTCTCCAAGAGAGAAGGCTGACCGGAATGATGTCGGAGTCTTTGGCTAGCGTGGCCAAAAAAACACAACATTCCTACCCAGATTTCTCAATCATCTGTCCATAATCATTGTATTCAACCATCAATTGTTTCTGGCGGTTTCATACCCCACACAAGAATGTAAGCCCCCTCCCCCACCTCCTATCAGTAGATGAATCTGTTATTAATGAAAAAAAATATCAGTACAAGTTATAAGAAAAATAAATTTTGGTATAAAAATTTGATAGAGATATAAATATACTTGTGGTAGTCAGATCAATGGGAGTCACTGGATGTGCATAAGATGAAATAATATCTTGTACAGGTGGAGTGTCCCTCAGTGTACACTCCTCATCCACATACTATGTCGGAGTAGGAGTCGAAGAAGATGGAATATAATAACTCATAGATAATGAACTAGAAGAAAAAGATGATGGAACAGACGTCTGGCCAACTGGTCGTGTAAACATTGGAGGCCTAAATATCCCGTGTGTACATAAAGACACACCAGCCCTCATACTACCATCCCTCATACCACCGAACCTAGTACCGGGACCACGAGATGATCGTCCAACTCTGACACCACCCCCCTCTTACCACCAGCCTCTTTACTGGGAGAAATATCAGGCTCCTCATGAGATATCTCTCGTCTAGGGGGTGGATCCTGAAAAAAGTATTAACACAAAAGTAAACACATGATATTATAAGTTATTGAAAAATTTATATTTGAAATAAAATACTCACAACAGGGGTGAGTGGAGAAACGCCCATCTGTATCATGCGACGATTATTTTCCGTCATCTTTTTCCGCCGCTTCTCTTCAAGGGGTGTCATTTCCTGCAATGAAAACATATATGGAAGTAATTAGAAACTAATAACTAATGTGTAAACAAAAAAAAATATAGAAAAACCATTCTGATAAAAAAACATATATAAATAGAAGATTTATGGTGGTTTGATGGTAAGTACTAGGATACACACTCTGAATGATGTAGGTGAAACATGTAGGTGAGAACACGACTGTATGATTCTATATATTTCCCACCACAACTTAGGGTTCACAATCAACTCCGATAATTGAGATATTAGAGTCATCATATGTAATAAACGGATTGCTTCCAATTGTAGTGGGGATAGTGTCAACTTCATCATCACCATCATTAAAAACATATCTGGTATTTAATTCAATAATTACACCGAATTTAAGATGATGATGATATTTTACATAAAAAACTTGTTTCACCATTGATGTCAATACATATGGTTCATCGGTGGCAAGAGTGAGAGTCATGTCAATAAATCAAAATCCACAATCATCAATAAAGGTTCCTTGCCTCATCATTGAATCACACCATTGACATTTCATCATCGTGACTCGACCATGCGAGTAATAATCCAAAATTATTATTTTCTCCATGACTCCATAATAAGCTACATTTTCAGAAGGAGGTCTACTATCCGATGAACTGGCATAAAAATCTGTTGTGGCAGTTATCATAACACCATTATGTTGTGTTCTCATGTTTCTTTCTCATTCAGTGATAATAAAATTGTATCCATTGATCACAAGTGATTTACAAGCATGAACCATGGTATTAGGACCAAAAGCCAAAGCTCTTATTTCCTCAGAAACAGAGTCTGCAGGAAAACTCGATACCTGAAATATAAAAAAATAGTAAGATTAATTAAATATTATTTTTATTTAGTTATTACAGAAATATTTTTACCTTCAATTTCAACCATGTAGAAAACCCTTTTCTATGCAAAGTCTCTTTCCTTATCAAATATAAAGAACGATTCTTTCTATATATCAATTCTTTATATACCCTGTAGATAAAAATAATAATAGTTTAACAAATATTTAAAATTACAAGAGATAAGATAAGAGATACATGTACAATTTACTTACTTGATATACTCACCGAAAAAATCACAATTGAACAACACTGTGCGATGTGCCATCTCTCGCTCTTCAAGGATTAATGTCTTCAATGTATATGATCCCAGAATTCCTTCTGTCTGAGGAAGTGATGGAAAACTAGGTTCAATTTTCCCATACTGTTCTTCTTCATTTCTCATTGGTCTGTTTATTCTCATAGTAAGATCAAACAAATACATTGAGAATAAATCCATACATTCTTGAGCCAAGTAACCATTCACAATAGAACCTTTGGGATAATTCATGTTCCGAACATATGATTTCAATGTGCACATTTTTCTTTTAGTTGGATACATCCAACGGAAAGCAACAGGTCCTACAAGAAGTATTTCTGTCGAAAGATGGACTATCAGATTCACCATGCATGTAAAAAATGATGGAGTGAATATTTTCTCTAAATCACACTAAATTAATAGTGTCTCTTCCAACAATTTTTGCAAGAAGGACTTGGAAAACCTCTTAGCAAAAAAATCTATAAACAAATAACACAACCGAATAATTGAGACTCTAACATTATTGGACAAGAGATGATGGATTTCTATTGGAATCAACTCATGCAAAAGTACGTGATAATCATGAGTCTTCAAAGATTTCATCTTCAACTCTTTTCTATTGACCCGTTTTGATATATTTCTTGAATAGCCATCATGAACTTTAATAGTCACTATCACTTCCAGAAATTGATTTTTTTCAGCAGGTGTCATCACATAAGAAGCACATAGAACTTTCTATTTATTTTCACTGATACGGACAAGATGCAATTCTGGTCTGATCCCCCAATCTACCAAGTCACACCGAGATCATAAATCATCTTTTGTATTCCCCTTGACATTTAGAATAATCAAAAGAAAAATTTCACATATATTCTTTTCAATGTGCATTACATCTAAGCAATGACATAACAAGTTGGTTGACCAATAGGACAACTCAAAGAATATACTCTTCTTATTCCAATTATAATAGGTATCATTGGAAACATTTTTCCTCTTTCTATATTGCATTACACCCTTCCAAAATGAATAACAAAAATCTTTCAATTCATTAAGCACATCAGTTCCAGACATATGCTGAGGTGGATTGTCAGTCTCCATGGTATTGTCAAATCTTCAACGATTGTTTCAATATGGATGGTTCATTGGAAAGAATCGTCTATGTCCCATAAAACTAAAACTACGAAGATATTTCAGTCTTCTCGATCGAGTATTCTTCATACAAATAGGACATAAAAATTTTCCTTTTGTGCTCCATCCAGACATCATTGCATAAGCATGAAAATCATTGATCGTCTACATAAGCGCAACATGCATCTGAAATATGTCTTTCGAACATGCATCGTATGTGGGCACACCCACATCCCAAAGAAGTTTCAACTCTTTTATTAAAGATTTCATGTATACATCTATATCATTGTCAGGATCAGAAGGGCCATATATCAGTAAACTCATGAAAGTTTAAGGATTTTTCATACACAACTATGGGGGAAGGTTATAAATGTGTATGAAAACCGGCCATGTGCTGTGAAAAGTAAGCATCTTCCCAAATGGATTAAAACTATCACATGAAAGACCCAGTCTCACATTATGCACTTTGGCTGAAAATTCAGGATATCGAGCATCAAATCTCTGCCATGCAAATCCATCTGTCGGGTGAACCAACTCTTCATTATTCTTTTTTCTCTCGGTATCATGCCATCGTATTTTTACTGATATTTCTTCAGACATGAAAAGTTTCTGTAATCTAGGGATCAATGGAAAGTGCCACATTACTTTTTGTGGAACACGAGATGGGGTTCCATCATCTTTTGGCTTCCATCGGGAGGTTCCACATTTGATACAATCATTTATTTCAGCAGTTTCCTCCCAAAACAATCTTCAATCATTCAGGCAAGCATGAATTTTTTTTGAGAATCCAAGTTCATCAACTAACTTCCATGACATATAGTGTTTTGAGGTAATATCTACATCATCTGGAAGTAATTCCTTAAAGAAGGTAAGAATGTAATCAATTGTAGTATTTGAAATCACATACGTAGTTTTCCCATGAAACAATCAGATTAAAAATCCCAGCCTTTTCATTTTACCACATTATCAATATAATGGAGTCGTCGCAACAACATTCAATTTTTTCACCCTATCAACATCATCATTTTCATTGGACGCATAATGTGTGATTGTATCGAAATCTTGTTGGATGGACATCCTTTCCTTCTCATGATGCCGAATAAATGGAAACCGATCATATATCAAAATCTAGAATTCAGTCCTATCATTTGGATCATCAACATTTTGAGATTCCATTTTCTCTCTATTATGATACCACACATAATAGTTTGTTTGGAAACCATATTTGGTTATATGATAGATAACTGCTTCACGACTCAACCAAGGTCTTCCGACACAATTAGAACATGGGCAGTGTATGCGACCACTATCTGAAGCCTTTTCAAACGCAAAATCTAGAAAGCTGTTCAAATTATTTTGAAAATCAGTTGAAATCTGATCAGTTTCGTATATCCAACTTCTATACATTCTATAAAAAAATTCAATAAGTCATTTCAAAGCAATTCAATACTATTGAAGTTAAATCAAAAAAATATTTAGGTAAATGACAATTGTTTAATTTATATAAAATCATAACTGACACATTACTTTATATGAGAATCATATTAAGAAATACAACAAAATAAAGTGTATATAAGAAAATAAGATACATAATTTCTAATGCCTATATTAAATGATTTCATAGTATGATATTGGAAGTAGATCAAGGAATACATAATCCTTAAGTGTCTTATTGGGAGTACATGAGTTTTATACTTTAACTTCTTTAGGGAGATCAGGATGAGGAGTAGGATGAGGATCACATCAAAAGTAGTTATGGCCTTATCAAGTTTCACCTTAACCATGGATTAAAGGATCCTAGGTTTGGGGATATAGATCATAGTTTGGTAGGGTGTATTCATTGAATCATGTCCCAATTGATTTTAGAGAGGGACCTTCAATAGTTATAGGTATGGATTTGATTAGAAACACTTATAAAAAAGATATCCAGGAATTGTGATGTCCAAAACCAGGATGCCACTCATTAGTGACCTGAAACCAGATGGCCACATGGCCTAAATCCCATCTATCAACTAGCGGTGAATAATTATGTGCACATGACCATGCTATTTTGTTTCATGAGATATATATCAAAAAGTAAATAATTTGTAGGCATGAACAACATTGGTGAGTTCTATGATGGTTATAATCCTTTATTATGGGTGCCCTCCTAGGATAGAAAATGATATAAATACCTTAATAATGCTTTATAACTACCTATGAAAATTCTGACATGAATTCCTAACACTCATTTTGAATTTCAAAAAATATTACAACTGTATGACCGAACCGCTTGATGGAGTAGGAATAAATGATCATGTAATAGAGTAAATTTTGGTTTTATCACCATTCACACATGAAAATGACCCCAAACTCACTCTAGTGGTTCAGGTGGAAGTGTCACTTCATTTAATGACTTACAGTGTAGGTATCATCATCTTAAAGTTAAGGTGTGATATTTCAAAGACAACATTTAGGGGTACATTCATAATGAATGAGTATCTTACCGTTCCTCTTAGGATAAAAAATTATATAATTGTATTTATGGATAACCAACGAAGTCAAGTCAATAGAACTTAAATTTAAAATAAACCAAGGATAAAATAACTCAGGATCATATTGACCTCTTCAATATCAACCAAAATTATTCTATACAGATAAATCACAAGAAAACCGCAACCTAAAATGATATATTGATTTTGTTCATAAGGGGATCATAATACACAATAAATTGCATAAAAATGGAATGAAAAAAATCTAAAATAAATGAAGGGACACCTACCGATTTATAATGGAAGAACAAAAAATACTTGAATCAAAGATAGATGCCCCATTGGAAATTAGAGTTAGCACCCTCTAGAGCAGGCTGGGAAGTAGGGTTCGAACCATAACCTAAAATTATATATGCCTTATTTTTCTAAGGGGATCATAATACACACTAGATTTCACCAAAACAGAATGAAAAAATCTAAAATAAATTAACAAACACATACTGATTTAAACGGGAAGAACAAATCTAAAATAAATGAACTCACACATACTGATTTAAACGGGAAGAACTAATCGTTGAAAACTAGACCTACTGTGTTGAGAAGTAGTGTTTGCGTCGAGATTTAGAGGCAAACCTTCCAGATGGTTGAGGTTTAGGGAAAAAATTTTGATAGGGTGTGTCCATCTCTCGGTTAGGGAAATTTTTTTGAGAGCTCTGGAGTTGCATATCGATGATATTTGGGGATTTTCTTTCCGAACGGTTCTTTAAAACAATTGGGAAAGTTATTTTATCCCAATGTTTATAAAACATTGGGTGAAAAATCTCCAAAACTATACCCAATTGTTTAAAAAACCGTTGGAAAAAACCTATTAATTCCTACTATACCCAATCATTTCATTGAAACCGTTGGAAAAACAAAACTAGTGTATGAATATACCAACGGTTCTAGAGAACTGTTGGTATATGAGCCTTTTCCCAATTGTTTTTAAACTGTTGGGAATATTGCGTTGGTATAGCTTTCATTTCCAGTAGTGTCTCAAGGTCCCTACTGAGTATCGTTATACTCACCCATACATGGGCTATGCCCACACCTTGTTGTGTCTTTTTTAGATGACAGACAACATTGATTGAGGCTGAGGGAGCCAGTACTAGATGATAATCGGAGGTGGACTATTTGGCGTGACATGACGTAGTGACTAATGATCGTGAGTTATACCTACCCTTCATGTAGGATCCTCGGTGGACAATCCATGAGCTGTTTTCCCCATTTCTGTTGTATTATACTTTTCAGTTGTACTTGTACTTTTACATTTGGGATTATATTCCGACCCCTTTTACTTTTAGTATTCTTTTTACTACAACAATTTACTTAGTGGTTGCTTCTTTTTGTGTTCTTGGACTATGTGTCTGTACAGGTTAAAAGACAATGCCTTTCTGTTTAAGGGATAAACCTTTTTGGTGCTAATCTCCAGCCCCTAGCCTATAGAAGGTAGGCTTGGGGTAGTCATGGCATGGGCCCTGAGCGACGGGTCCTGACAAATTGGTATAGGAGGAGTCAGTTCTACCAAATAACCAGGACTCTAATCTTTTCTATGTGGTAATAATTTTAAGTGTTATGAGTATGGTTTTCAGTTTGGGGAATCTAGTGTTGGTGCGGTGGCCAACATATCCATACACTAGTACCCTGACTTCTGATTTCCGACTCAGTGCACAAAAACACTGATTGCGTGTGTTTTAAAAAGTTTTTTCTTATAATCTCTTTGAGTTAGCTCACCAAGTATAACTTATTCACCGTGCAACACCTGTTTTCTTTCAGGATGCCACCACATAGATATCTAGCTAGGATTCCTGAGAGAGTACGTGATGATGGCCCACCGAGTGATGAGGCCTCAGTGTAGGGCCCTCTTACGACATTAGCACCTTTGGGTGGTGTACCAGAAGCACCACTACCCGTTGGGAAGATGTTGCCACCAACCCCACCAGTAGAGGATGTACGCCAACTGAGCATGTTTCATGAGTTCTAGTGGAATAGGCCTCAGAGGTTACGAGTCGAGACAGATTTGAAGGCAGCTGAGGAATATATGGAGGCTGTAGTTAGAGTTTTCCACCTGGTTGGGACACTAGGTGACCTTATGGTGATCCTAGCTGCCAGTCTTTTTCAGGGAGCAGCATGGAGATGGTGTAGTTTGATGTTCCGGATACAAGATGAGGTAACCCCCATCTGGGTGAACTTAGAGAGTCTTTTTAGCGTATATTTTGTCCCAACCACTGTACGCTCAGTGTGTATATATACATGAGATGCTGCACTTACAGTAGGGAAGCATGACTATGGCCCAGTACTCGGCGAGGTTCACTGATCTCTCCCACTACTCCCCCAACATGGTACGATAACCTTTCTTCAGGGACCAAACCATTAAGAAGGGTATCCGATAGGAGATCAGAGCATCGATGATATCGCTCAGCATTCCAATGCAGGCTGGGGTGCTAGAGCAAGCGATTTTGGTGGAGAGACTCTTACCTGAGCAGACACTGAAAGTGAGAGCCACCGCCAGACATCAGGTAGTAGAGTCATCTGCAGCAAGTAGTAGGTGGATGACACAAGGGACCAAGCGGGACAAGTGATTAGTCACTGAAAGTGGATAATATTAATTGTTAATATCTTTATATAAATAGTTCCAAATTCCATAAACATTGTTTTTAGTGCATTACATAAATAGAACTTCATTTCTCATCTCAAATGTAATTCATGTTTAAAATAAAAATTTGGGCCCAATCATTCATTTGTTTGTGGACAACATTATATTCATTTTATGAATTTTAAATTTTGGGATATGATTTATAACTTTGTTTGGAACATTTTATCTTTTATATCCGATGGATGAATCCCATGGTAAGATGGAGAATTTTTTGCCTGAATGCAGAAATTTTCTAGAGAAAGCATAATGGGACTAAGACCCATCAAACAAATGTGGGGACCCAAAACCAAGCCCAATGAAGCTCAAATTTATATAGTAGAAAGATAAAAATATTAGGATCATTTTATTCAACTTTTTCCGGAGCTAATTCTGAAGCTTTCATGATAATAATGGGATATGAAATTGAGATCTAAATGGTGGACCCGGCATTAATGCACATAAATCCGTCCCACCATTTCAAACATAAATTCCAAACGGCTAATCCAAATTTCCTGAAATATTTACATTTTATATAGGACACATTTTCAAAGATATTTTTCTTCTATGACCACTGATGATTTGGCCTCCTTCAATTCTAAATTCACATGTAAAAATGGTGGATGAATCTGGACGAAATTTCCTAGTCAACTTCGAAACGTCAAAATCCCTTAATTTTCTGACCTTCCTTTTGACTCTCTAAATTAATGGGGATGGAATTTATTGTGGTGGGGTGTCTCTAAGGTTCCTAATATTCCTATATAAGGAGTTGGTGGTGAATGAATTATAATCTAACATTTTTCTTTGAATCCATGTTTTTCTTTAAATTGTAATTTCCCGCCTTTGTTTTGTAATGGCATCGTCAATTTCTCTAATGTAAGTTTTTCATTCATGTTTATTATTTTAATAAAATTTATTCTTCTTAACTTTATCCTTTCCTTTTCTTCACATGTTTATACTGTTGAATCAAGGTGTGGATTTACTCACACCAACACTCATGAATTCAATCACTCAACGATGGAGTGTTCATTTTTATTAATGTTTTTCTTCTTAAATCCCGCTTCATTAAGTCGACTACCCGCTTCCATTGATAGAATATCATCAATGGAGGGATAAACATTTATGGGTTGATCCTAGGGAGTCGCATGAGGCAGATTTAATTCTATTTTATGTTCTTAAATTCTTAAATCTATTCTTCATTTTAATAGTTCATTTCTTTGATTTATCTTCTTCTTTGTCTTCACCGACTTTAACGATGACACATTTTGAGTGCTAGTACGATCCAATTCCTTGGAGTGCTAATTTAATTAATCCTCTAAGCGAATTTGTGTTTAGACTTGAAATTGTGTATGGATTAAATCGGAGAATGATATTGAGGGATTATTTCATTTAATGTATACCTCTTGAACCGATGAACAGAAAATCAAATGAAAAACAAATAGATCTAATCAAGCCCAAGAGACAAACTAGGATCAACTCACCTTAATTAGTTGTTTTAATTCAAGTAATTTTATTTGTTTTGTTCTTTAAATTAAATCAATATTTCTTCAAATCAATCAACACCATATTTGGCCACTTCATAGCCAATCCCACATCTAATCAAAGTGTCTCAAGGTTTCTTCTTCGGTCCCTATAAATTTGAACCCTACCAGTACTACAACGACTGCATACCTGTAGGGTAAATTTGGGCGCAACCAAATTTTGGCGCCGTTTCTGGGGACCAAGTAAGTCACCTTATAACATATTTCTATTCTCCCTCATTTCTCTTTTCTCATCCCCATTCCTATTCTCTTTTCCCCTTTCTATTTTTTTTGACTCCCAAAAATCACGATTCCAAATTTATAAATGAATCCAATGGAGTATAATAAAAACTATCCCTTCACAAACACAGGATAAAATCAATTAGAAAATTCACATTGGGAATCACAAACCTTTTTTAATTACTTGGATCAACCTTTGAATGAATACCCCACACCTGATAACATGAACGATATATGTAATGATGAATGTTTAAAAGATCAATTTCCATACCTATCAAGAATGATTGAAAAGATAAATAATGAGGAAGTCCAAGATGTTCAAACTATTTTCCAACCTAATCCTCAAAAAATCATTGAAAAATTGTGTCAACAAATGGAGAGAATGACTTATGAGGTTTCATCCTTAAGAGTAGAACTTAAAAGCATTGAAATGGTTGTGGAACCCATTCCCACTGAGGTTGTCTCTTCCTCATCACTAATATAAGAATATTTTCTTACAAAAACCTCACATGAATTTATTGAAGAAACAACCATTGGATTTGGGATAGTTGAAGATAATAAAGGAATTGTTGATGGGTTCTTAAATCAAGAGGAAATTAATTTTATGCATTCACAAGTGGAAAATTTGTCTTCATGGATTGAGTGTTCGGAATATTGCTCCAATAACAATTTTTTAGAATCACTGATCATTGAACCATTGGGAGATATAAAGAATATTTTTTCTATACCCACTCATGAAATTCAAATGGAAAATTTTGGGGATGAATCATCTTTTCAAAAGGAACCAATTCTATCAAATGTTTTTAAAGAAGAAACAATTTTTTATTCAAATTATCATTCTTATTTAGGAAAATTCAATCAAACTGAACTCGATGTTTTAATACTTCCTTACCTACTCAATAATACCTCTATTTATGATAACCAAGACCATTCTATTATCATAAATTTTCATCAAGAATCTCACCAAGTAGGAATGAACCTTGGAATCTTAGGAAATACTCCAGATAAAACACGATCAACCATTTTAGATATTCCTTGGATTTTACCAATCATTGTAGAAAATAGGATTTCATACAAAACAAATTTCAAAAAAACAATAAATATCAATCTTGTTGAAGTGGAGAAAGATGGGTTAATTAAAATTTTGAAAGTTGGAATTGGATAAGTTGGGGGGGTTCAAGTCGAGCTAACGACGTTAAACAAAACCGCTGCATGGGAGGAAACCCATGGTTTTCATGTTTTCTAATTATTTTGAATCATTTTCTTTTTCATATAACAAATTACCATAGACTGTTGACATGTTCTTCGTTTATGAGTAAGGATGGGTATGAAAGGGGAGTTCCATATTCATCCGTGTCACGTGGCGTGATCTCTGAGTAATACCTTACCCATAAATCTAAAAAGAAGACAATGTATCATTAGTTTATTTTGTTTTGTTTTATTTTTATGTTTTTATAGGTTAAAAAAAATAAAAGGACATGTCATATTTCATAAGGAAAATCCATTCACAACCATCCAAGCCGCTGAGACTCAAATCTAGGATTGAAGGGAGACTATGGCATGGGATTTCATCATCAACCACCAGGTGACTTCATTCCATGATTATCGATTTAAATTTCCTCTTTGAACAACTCTCCCATACCCCCTTCTATGTTTTCTTTAAACACTGGGGACAATGTTATTCTATGTTGGGGGGAGATGAAACAAAAAATGATTTTTTTTTATAAGCACATGCCTGGAAAAAAATTCCATTAACCTTGAACATGATAACACACATTTCAAACTCTGAAATTGGATATCAAATAATTTTGTATGCCTTGATTCTGATTTTAATGCATGGTTATGTTCATGAGCATAGATTTTGGAAAGTGCAGTTTTCCGATGTGATTTTTCAAAGTTTACATTTTAATCATCTTAATAAAAATGCCATAAAGCACGTCTACTGGATTTTGGGTGTAAATTTGAGTTCTTGGGTCCCATTCATTATATCATAGGGTTATGGGGTCACTTTTAGTTTAATTTGAGTATTCAAAAACAAAAAAAAAATAATTGGAAAAAAAATAATGAACACATAGAGCAATGTTTTTTCCAAATACGTGGCATCCGACACTTGGGAATCATGACTCCATAGTTGTCTTTCCAAGAGTTAGGCTTTATATATCTATTGTAGAGAATGGAATTGACAATATATGTGGCGTCTGGCCCTTGGGGATCACGACTCCATAATTGTCTTGCCGAGAGTTAGTCTTTTCATATCTATTGTGGTTCAAAATAAAAAATAAAAAAAATGGATACTCATCATAAGGTTTAATGTGATTCCCACCTAGGACTTCCATTTTTTCCCCTTGAACAATAAAATGGCCCCCATATCTTTTGTGATGCACAACACTTTATCATGCTTAATTGGAATTGGATGAAATGTGGCGATGAATTTGAACAAATGAATGAGCTTGGTATTGGGATATGCTTATGGAACTATCTTGTTTTAAATGATTTTTATGGGTTTCATAATTTTTTTTGGTATGCAGTCTTTGGGTGAGCAATGTGTATTAAAATGTTTTTGGAAAAGGGGATTTGAATTTCATATTTGTAATTTATTTTGATCGGGACAAGCAAAACTCAAGTTGGGGGGTGTTATTAGTCACTTAACGTGGATAATATTAATTGTTAATATCATTATATACATTGTTCCAAAGTCCATAAACATTTTTTTTAATGCACTACATAAGTAGAACTTCACTTCTCATCCTTAATGTAATTCATGTTTAAAATGAAAATTTGGGCCCAATCATTCATTTGTTTCTGGACAAAATTTTATTAATTTTATGAATTTGAAATTTCGGGATATTATTGATCAATTTGTTTGGAACATTTTATCTATTAGGTCTGATGGATGAATCCCAAGGGAAGATGGAGAATTTTGTGCCCGAATGCAGAAATTTGCTGGAGAAAGCATAATGGGCCTAAGGCCCATCAAACAAATGTGGGGCCCAAAAACAAAGCCCAATGAAGCTCAAAGTTATAAAGTAGAAAGATAAAAATATTAGGATCATTTTATTCAAATGTGGATGGAGCTAATTCTAAATTTTTCATGATGATAATGGGATCTGAAGTTGAGATTTAAATGGTGGACCCGACATTAATGCACATAAATCCATCCCACCATTTCGAACATAAATTCCAAACGGCTGAGCCAAATTTCCTGAACTTTTTACATCTGATAGAGGAGACATGATAAAATATATTTGTCCTCCACTACCTCTGATGATTAGGCCTCCTTCAATTCTAAATTCACATGTACAAATGGTTGACGAATCTGGATGAAATTTCCGGGTCAACTTCGAAACGGCAAAATCCCTTAATTTTCTCACCTTCCTTTTGACTCTCTAAATTAATGGGGATGGAATTTATTGTGGTGGGGTGTCTCTAAGGCTCTTAATATGCCTATATAAGGATTTGGTGGTGAATGAATTATAATCTAACATTTTTATTTGAATCAATGTTTTTCTTTCAATTGTAATTTCCCACTTTTTTTTTGTAATGACATCGTCAATTTCTCTAATGTAAGTTTTTCATTCACATTTAGTATTTTAATAAAATTTATTCTTCTTCACTTTTTCTTTTAATTTTCTTCACATGTTGATACTATTGAATCAAGGTGTGAATTTACTCACACCAACACTCATGAATTAAATCACACAACGGTGGAGTGTTCATTTTGATTAATGTTTTTCTTCTTCAATCCCGCTTCTTTAAGTCGACTACCCGCTTCCATTGATAGAATATCATCAATGGAGGGATAAAATTTTATGGGTTGATCCTAGGGATTCACATGGGGAGGATTGAATGCTATTTTATGTTCTTAAATTCTTAAATCTGTTCTTCATTTTAATAGTTCCTTTCTTTGATTTATCTTTTTCTTTGTCTTCACCGACTTTAACAACAACACATTTTGAGTGCTATTACGATCCAATTCCTTGGAGTGCTAATTTAATTGATCCTCTAATTGAATTGGTGATTAGACTTGAAATTGTGTATGTATTAAATTGGATAATGATATTGAGGGATTATTTCATTTAATGTATACCTCTTGAACCGATGAACAGAAAATCAAATGAAAGACAAATACATCCAATCAAGCCCAAGAGACAAACTAGGAACAACGCACCTTAATTAGTTGTTTTAATTCAAGTAAATTTATTGGTTTTTTTCTTTAAATTAAATCAATATTTTTTTAAATCAATCAACACCATAGTTGGCCACTTCATAACCAATCCCGCATCTAATCAAAGTGTCTCAAGGTTTCTTCTTTGGTCCCTGTGGATTCGACCCCTACCTGTACTACAACGACTGCATACCTGTAGGGTAAATTTGGGCGCAACCAAATTTTGGCACCATTGTTGGGGACAAAGTAAGTCACCTTATAACATCTTTCTATTCTCCCTCATTTCTCTTTTCTCATCCCCATTTCTCTTCTCTTTTCCCCTATCTATTTTTTTGAATCCCGAAAATCACGATTCCAAATTTATAAATGAATCAAATGGAGTATAATCAACAATATCCCTTCACAAACTTAGGATGGAATCAATTAGAAAATTCACATTGGGAATCACCAACCTTTTTTAATTACTTGGATCAACCTTTGAATGAATACCCCACACCCGGTAACATGAACAATATTTGTAATGATGAATGTTTAAAAGATCAATTTACATACCTATCAAGAATGATTGAAAAGATAAATAATGAGGAAGTCCAAGATGTTCAAACTACTCTCCAACCTAATCCTCAAAAAATCATTGAGAAATTGTGTCCCCAAATGGAGAGAATGAATTTTGAGGTTTCATCCTTAAGATTAGAACTTAAAAGCATTGAAATGGTTGTGGAACCCATTCCCACTGAGGTTGTCTCTTCCTCATCACTAATACAAGAATATTGTTTTCCAAAAACCTGACATGAATTTATTTAAGAAACAACCATTGGATTTGGGATAGTTGAAGATAATAAAGGAATTGTTGACGGGTTCTTAAATCAAGAGGAAATTAATTCTATGGATTCATAAGGGAAAAATTTGTCTTCATGGATTGAGTGTTCAGAATATTGCTCCAATAAAAACTTTTTAGAATCACCGATCATTGAACCATTGGGAGATATAAAGAATATTTTGTCTATACCCACTCATGAAATTCAAATGGAAAATTTTGGGGATGAATCATCTTTTCAAAAGGAACCAATTCTTTCAAATGTTTTTAAAGAAGAAACAATTTTTGATTCAAATTATCATTCTTCTTTAGGAAAATTCAACAAAACTGAACTCTATGTTTTAATAATTCCTTTGATACTCAATAATCCCTCTATTTATGATAACCAAGACCATTCAATTGTCATCAATTTTCATCAAGAATCTCACCAAGAAAGAATAACCTTTATAATCTTAGGAAATACTCCAGATAAAACATGATCAACCATTTTAGATATTCCATGGATTTTACCAATCATTGTAGAAAATAGGATTTCATACGAAACAAATTTCAAAAAAACAATCAATCTCAATCTTGTTGAAGTGGAGAAAGATGGGTTAATTAAAATTTTTAAAGTTGGAATTGGATAAGTTGGGGGGTTCAAGTCGATCTAACGACGTTAAACAAAAGCACTGCATGGGAGGAAACCCATGGTTTTCATGTTTTCTAATTATTTTGAATCATTTTCTTTTTCATATAATAAATTACCATAGACTGTTAACCTGTTCTTATTTTATGAGTAAGGATGGGTATGAAAGGGGAGATCCATATTCATCCGTGCCACGTGGCGTGATCTCTGAGTAATACCTTACCCAGAAATCTAAAAATAAGACAATGTATCATCAATTTATTTTTTCTTGTTTTATTTTTATATTTTTATAGGTTAAAAAAAATAAAAGTACATGTCGTATGTCATAAGGAAAATCCATTTACAACCGTCCAAGCTGCTGAGACTCAAATCCAAGATTGAAGGGAGACTGTGGCATGAGCTTTCATCATCAACCACCAGGTGACTTCATTCCATGATTATCGTTTTAAATTTCCTCTTTGAACAACTCTCCCATACCCCCTTTTATGTTTTATTTAAACACTGGGGATAGTGTTATTCTATGTTTGGGGGAGATGAAACAAAAAATGATTTTTTTTATAAGAACATGCCTGAAAAAAAAATTCCATTAACCTTGAACATGATAACACACATTGCAAACTCTGAAATTGGATATCAAATAATTTTGTATTCCCTGATTCTGATTTTAATGCAAATTTAAGTTCATGAGCATAGATTTTGGAAAGTGCAGTTGTCCGATGTGATTTTTCAAAGTTTACATTTTCAGCCTCTTATTAAAAATGCCACAAAGCACGTCTACTGGATTTTGGGTGTAAATTTGAGTTCTTAGGTCCCATTCATTATAGCATAGGTTTTTGGGGTCACATTTAGTTTAATTTTAGTATCCAAAAACAAAAAAAAACAAAAAAAAAACGGAAAAAAATGACCACATAGAGCAATGTTTTTTCCAAATACATGGCATCCGACACTTGGGGATCGTGACTCCATAGTTGTCTTTCCCAGAGTTAGGATTTATATCTCTATTGTAGAGAATGGAATTGACAATATGTGTGGTGTCCGACACTTGGGGATCGCGACTCCATAGTTGTCTTGCCCAGAGTTAGTCTTTTCATATCTATTGTGGTTCAAAAAAAATAAAAAAAATGGATATTCATCTTAAGGTTTAATGTGATTCCCACCTAGCGCTTCCATTTTTCCCCTTGAATAATAAAATTGCCCCTATATCTTTTGTGATGCATAACACTTTATCATGATTAATTGGAATTGGATGAAATGTGGTGATGAATTTGAACAAAGGAATGGGCTTGGGCTTGAGATATTCTTATGAACCTAGCTTGTTTTAAATGATCTTTATGGGTTTCATAATTTTTTTTGGTATGAGGTCTTTGGGTGAGCAATGTGTATTAAAATATTTTTGGAAAAGGGGATTTGAATTTCATATTTGTAATTTATTTTTCTCGGGACTAGCAAAACTCAAGTTGGGGGGTGTGATTAGTCACTGAAAGTGGATAATATTAATTGTTAATATCTTTATATACATTGTTCCAAAGTCCATAAATATTTTTTTTAGTGCATTACATAAATAGAACTTCATTTCTCATCTTAAATGTAATTCATGTTTAAAATGAAAATTTGGGCCCAATCATTCATTTGTTTGTGGACAAAAATATATTAATTTTATGAATTTTAAATTTTGGGATATGATTGATCACTTTGTTTGTAACATTTTATCTTTTAGGTCCGATGGATGAATCCCAAGGGAAGATGGAGAATTTTGTGCCCGAATGTAGAAATTTGCTGGAGAAAGCATAATGGACCTAAGGCCCATAAAACAAATGTGGGGCCCACAAACAAAGCCTAATGAAGCACAAATTTATACAGTAGAAATATAAAAATATGATTATCATTTTATTTAACTGTGTCCAGAGCTAATTATGAAATTTTCATGATGATAATGGGATCTGAAGTTGAGATTTAAATGGTGGACTTGGCATTAAATCACATAAATCCGTCCCACCATTTCAAACAGAATTTCCAAACGGATGAGCGAAATTTCCTGAAATGTTTACATCTGATAAGGGACACATGGTCAAAGATATTTGTCTTCTATAACCGCTGATGATTAGGCCTCCTTCAATTCTAAATGCACATGTAAAAATGGTGGACGAATCTGGACGAAATTTCCGAGTCAACTTCGAAACGTCAAAATCCCTTAATTTTCTCACCTTCCTTTTGAATCTCTAAATAAATGGGGATATAATTTATTGTGGTGGGGTGTCTCTAAGGCTCATAATATGCCTATATAAGGAGCTGTTGGTGAATGAATTATAATCTAACATTTTTCTTTGAATCCATATTTTTCTTTCAATTGTAATTTCCCGCTTTTGTTTTGTAATGGCATCATCAATTTCTATAATGTAAGTTTTTCATTCATGTTTAGTATTTTAATAAAATTTATTATTCTTCACTTTTTCTTTTCCTTTTCTTCACATGTTGATACCGTTGAATCAAGGTGTGAATTTACTCACACCAACACTCGTGAATTCAATCACACAACGGTGGAGTGTTCATTTTGATTAAGGTTTTTCTTCTTCAATCCCACTTCTTTAAGTCGACTACACGCTTCCATTGATAGAATAGCATAAATGTAGGACTAACCTTTTATGTGTTTATCCTAGGGAGTTGCATGGGGAGGATTGAATACTATTTTATGTTCTTAAATTATTAAATCTGTTTTTCATTTTAATAGTTCCTTTCTTTGATTTATCTTCTTCTTTGTCTTCACCGACTTTAATGAAGACACATTTTGAGTGCTAGTAGGATCCAATTCCTTGGAGTGCTAATTTAATTGATCCTCTAAGTGAATTTGTGATTAGCCTTGAAATTGTGTATGGATTAAATCGGAGAATGATATTGAGGGATTATTTCATTTAATGGATATCTCTTGAACCGATGAACAAAAAATCAAATGAAAAACAAAGACATCCAATCAAGCCCAAGAGACAAACTAGGATCAACTCACCTTAATTAGTTTTTTTAATTAAAGTAATTTTATTGGTTTTGTTCTTTAAATTAAATCCATATTTCTTCAAATCAATCAACACCATAGTTGGCCACTTCATAGCCAATCCCGCATCTAATCAAAGTGTCTCAAGGTTTCTTCTTCGATCCCTGTGGATTAGACCCCTACCTGTACTACAACGACTACATACCTGTAGGGTAAATTTGGGTGCAACCAACAAGACTTTTGATAAACGATCTCAGGATATATGGTCGATGGTGAGGGGCTCACAGGATAGAGGAGGACAGCTGAGGAGTAGGCAGTGCTACTCATGTGGCGGGTAGGGTTACATGGGTCACGACTGCCCGTACCACCATATAGATGACCTGTAGACGATCGAGGGACCACCAAGGTAGAGGCATAGATTCGACCGGGGAGGTATGCAGGCAACATGAAGATATGGTAGAGGAGCTAGCCGCGTAGCAAGCGGTTGGTGGTGATTTGAGGTTCTACTACCACCACCTCCAGGTGGTCCACCCCAACCACAGGGAGCATATGGACAAGCATGAGATCAGCTTCAGGCAGCTGAGGCCTATGACCACGGTTCTCCAGAGTTTATTAGAGGTATGATATTTGTCTACTCTACCTTAGCTGCAGTACTTATAGACACATGTTCTAGTCACTCTTTTATTTCCACAACCCTCGTTCGGAGATCAGAGATTCTGGTGGATCCATTGGCTCAATCCTTACTGCTAGAGACTTTTATAGGAGTGGATTCAATGATTACACATTGGTGCCAAAAGTATGATTTTACTCTAGGAGGTGAGAGATTCAGCTGTGATCTTCTAGTAGAAGCATTGAGGCCTTACGATGTCATCTTGGGTATGGACTAGTTATCCACAGTCCATGACCATATTGACTGTATTAGGCGTAATGTGTGGTGTGTCCATGAATATGGGACAAGTTTTTCCTTCACTGGTGAGAAGGGAAAATTTATAGCACATGATGGACTTACCCAGAGGTGGTTGCAACCGATCACACATCAATTAGCTATCCTTAACCTTGGAGTAGTTGATGTTGAGAGTCTGAGCTATCCTGTAGTGGTGGAACAATATGTCAATGTATTTTCTGATGATGTTCTGGGACTACCCCCACGTAGAGAGGTAGATTTTCACATCGACATGTACCCCAAGATGGAACTGATATCTACACCAGCATATCGTATGGCTCCCATGGAGATTCATGAGTTATGGGTACAACTGGAGGACTTGCAAAGAAAAGGGTTTATAAGGCCTAGTGTTTCTCTATGGGAAGCCCCAATTTTTTTCTCCAAGAAGGAAAATGGGAGTTTGAGACTCTGTGTGGAATAACAATGCCTGAACCGGGTGATCATGAATAAAAAGTATCCACTTCCGAGTATTAATGATATTTTCGATCAGCAGAAGGGATCTTATTGTTTTTCAAAGATAGACCTCAGATCAGGCTATCATTAGCCCAAAGTATGAGAAGAGGATGTGTAGAAGATAGCCTTAAAATTTCAGCATGGCCACTATGAGTTCTTAGTTATGCCATTCGGTGTGACAAATTCCCTATTAGTGTCCATGGGACTCATGAACAAGATATTTTAGCCATACCTCGATTGCTTTGTGGTGGTATTCATTAGTGACATCTTGATTTACTTAGTGAAGGAGGAGGATCATGCCTATCATCTGTAGATAGTTCTAGATACACATTGAGAGAACTAGCTTTATGGTAAGCTCTCTAAGTGCCAGTTCTGGATATGGGAGGTCCACTTTCTGGGACACGTTATCTCAAAGGTTAGAGTTGCAGTGGATCCGGATAGGATAGAGGCTGTGCTTTCTTGGGAGCCTCCCAGGAGTGTGACCGAGGTGCAGAGTTTCATGGGGTTGGCTGGATACTAACAGAGATTCGGGCCCGACTTTTCTAGAGTCACGTCACCCTTTTCAGTGTTGACAAAGAAGGGACAACCCTTCATGTGGAAGGAGATATTCCAATAGATTTTTCTTGAGCTGAGGCAGATACTGAAAAGTAACCCCATCTTGAGGAAACTAGAAGAGGGCATTGGGTATGTAGTCTACTGTGACGCATCAGAAACCAGACTTGGATGTGTCCTGATGTAGGAGTGAGCAATGATTGCTTATGGTTCACGACAGCTGAGACAACATGAGAAGAACTACACTACCCATGATCTGGAGTTAGAAGCAGTGGTCTTCACCCTGAATATGTGGTGACATTACTTGATGGGAAAACATTTTACAGTCTACTCTGATCACATGAGTCTCAGGTATATCTTCTCTCAGAAGGACCTAAACCTGAGATAACGGTGATGGCTTGAGTTTCTCTAGGACTATGACTTTGAGATAGTCTATACTCCTAGGAAGGCGAACATGGTAGAAGATGCACTCAATAGGAGGTCTGGTCTGTAGTTGCTGAGTGAGGTGATAGAGCAGCTAGCCGTGTTGCGGATATTATTCATGGATAGATATAGAGAAGCATACCTCTAGTATATGATAGTAACTCCCCCTCTTGTTTATTGAGTTAGGGAGGCGCATCTTGGGGACATTGACTGCGAGGCTCTACGTGCTCAGATATCCTCAGGGCAGACACCTAATGGATTTTTTGAAGGTGGGGACAATGTTGTCCTCTTATGAGGACGTACCATGGTACCAGTGGCACTATGGGAGGAGGTTTTGATGGAGTTACATATGTACCCTTTTTCGGTACATCCTAGTGTAGCGAAGATATACCAGAACCTCCAATGTCAGCACTGGTGGCCATGGATGAAGAAAGCAGTGACATAGTTTGTTTCACAATGCCTCACTTGTCAGAAAGTGAAGGTCGAGCATCAGGTTACAAAAGGATTAGCACAACCACTATAGGTGATGGAGTGGAAGTGGGATGAGATCTCTATGAACTTTGTGACAGGTCTTCCATGTATGTCTAGGGGACATGATTCCATCTAGGTGATCATTGACCGACTCACCAAATCGGCCCACTTACTATCTATCTGAGAGAAGGGATCGGTAGAGGGATTGGGATGCCTCTATGTACAGAAGATTTTGCGACTTCATGGGGTTCCATTGAAGATTTTCTCTGACTGTAATTCATGTTTTACCTCCCGGTTGTGGAAGGGATTACAAGATACGTTTAGGAATCTGCTAAGTTTGAGCACTGCCTTTCATCCTCAGACAGATGGTTAGATAGAGTGGACCATTCAAATGCTAGAGGACATGATTCGTGCTTGCATCCTAGATTTTGGACACAGTTGGGAGGATCAATTTCCATTTGTGGAGTTCTCATACAATAATAGTTATCACTCTACAATCGGTAAGGCAACATTCGAGGCCCTATACGGTCGACCTTACCAATCACCTCTATGCTGGACAGAACCATGTTAGTCAGCCCTTATGGGTCCAGAGTTAGTATGGGCTAACACCGAGAAGGTGCAGATCATCAAAGAGAGGATGAAGACTTTACAGAGCAGACAGAAGTCTTATGATGACAGGAGACAGAGACCTTTGGAGTTCCAGTAGGGAGACCACGTATTCTTGAGAGTCTCTCCTCGATGAGGTTTACAGAGATTTGGCCGAGGTGACAAGTTATCACTGAGGTTTATCATACCTTTTTTGATACTTCAGAGGATTGGAGAGGTGGAATACCACTTGGAAGTTCCACCGTAATTAGAGAAGGTGCACAACGTCTTCTACATAACCCATCTAAGGAGATATGTGCATGACCAATCGAATGTCATTGACCACAATGAGTTGGACTTTGATGATGGGGAGATGTTTACTGAGGTTCCTGTAGAGATTGAGGATTGATAGAAGTGAGTCCTTTGGGGGCGGTTGATACCTCTCATGTGCATTCGTTGGCAGCACGAGAACCTCCAGGAGAGAACATGTGAGTGAGAGGCTTAGATTCATGCTCAGTACCCCACTTTTTTTTCTTAGTCTATGTTTTGGATTTCGGGGTCGAAAAGACCTAAGGTGGGGAGAATATAAAGACCCAGATTTTCCATGTAATTTTTTATTAAATTATATGGAGTTGATACGAGTCTGAAAAAATTGACGGTGCATGATTCTGTGGCCCGGAGTGACCAGAATGAATTCATGAACATTTTCTGAGGCATGTTCATTAAATGCATGAGCAATATTTTATAACTTTGGAACCACTGCTTGGATTAAAAATCCTAGGACACCGTTGAATCTGAAGCATCAGGATTCACTTAAGGGATACTTCACTTTGACCATAGTAGGTTTGGAGAAAAAATTATGTTTTGGGGCTTTTTAAAAGAAATAAATAAAATAACTTTTTCAATTTATTTTCCTTGTTTTCCTCCAACGGACAAACAACAATGTGGGACCAGCGATGTGTTAGTCCAATAAATGGCTTGACCCATCAATATTAAGTAACAACATCGTTGGGGAATTAGGAAGGTTCCTAATTAATGATCTCCCATTAATTTCCAACGTCGTTACTTACCCTCTCTCTCTTCTATTTATTTTGAGTGAGGGGAGAGGTGTCGACACGACTTCACCAAGCAGCGAAGTGCTGACAAAGTTTCAAGATGCCAACCTTGGAGGATGGAGCCTGTTCTAGTGGGTGGTGACAAGAGCCACCAAATGATGAACACCAAACCTTCTTCAAATAGTGAAGGCTCTCAAACAGTCTCAATGTAGGGATTTATCTTGATTTAAATTCCATGAGACTGTTGATTTATTTATCACCCTCATGTTACCAAGCTAACGCGGAGGGCGTAGGTCAAACGAACAAGACTCGCACCCTCGGCCTTTTAGTTGGAATTGAAGTTTTCTTCATGGGATTTTATTTTAAGGTTGGACGGAAGCTGGAATGTCGGATAATGGCGGTGGCCAACAATGGCCGATTGCTAAGGAAGTGGCAGTGCATCGTCATGCGCCGCTGGAGAAGGGAGGAGGTAGCGCACCCACACCGCTAGAGGAACCAGCCACACATTTTCATCCACGGGGGTCAGAGGAGTCATCCAACACATAGGAAAACCGCAGAAGGGGTGGCAGTGCGACCAGAACGCCACCGGCGAGCAAGGAGGCAGCATGACAGTGCGCCACCGACGAGCAGAGGGCCATGGCCGAAAACGCAATGGTGGTGGAACCTGCGCCTTTTGTGGGTTCCATGGGGACTGAGCGACTCCCATGTGGCACCACCATTTCAGAAATATGAATGGACTCTGTGTCATTTGGGATAACCGTGGAAATGCCCCCCACCCTTGCCAGCTCGGGCGAACCACGAGCCACACCCCTTGCGGGCTCCGCCTCATGCTGCTGGTCCGCCTGCCCAGCGGGCCGAGATGGATCTCGGCCCAGCAGGCCAAGTCGTCCATGGCCCAACCCATACCGTGTTGGGCCGAGTAGGCCCGACCGGGTCGGACCGGACCTTGGCCCAACCGGACCCAGAAATACTTAAAGGTCCATAACATGAGAATTAGGCGTCTGTTTGATGAACTGTCTATGGAGATGGGATCCTTGGACCTATATGTTCCTTTTGGTATACTCCAATTGTGTTTTAAATACATTTGGAGTACCGCTGGGTTGGATCGAACCCAAATCCAACCAGGCCTCCGGAACTAAAATGCTTATAACTCACAGATCGGGTGTCTGATTGATGCACCGTCTGTTGCGTTGGAACCCTTATGACATGGTGGTCCTTGGGTTACTTCTTGTCAGAGATTAGTGGTGGTAGAGGTACGACTGATATCTTGATGGTCAGATTCTACGGAACTCGTGTGCACCGGGTGAGGGGAATTCTGTGGCAGGCTGTAACGTGAAGAAAGAACATAGATCCTCTATGGGTCAGATCCTATGTGGGTCAGCTTCTATCAGACCTTGTGTGGGTCATCGCTCAACAATCCTTTGTGGGTTAGTGGATACCAATCCTATGTGGGTCAGATTCTATGTGGGTCAGTAGGGGTTATTAGCTATCGATCCTTTGTGGGTCAGAAGAAGTTCCTATTTACAGAATAAGATGATCTAGCTTATGAATAATCATCTGTACTTATATACTTAAGTTATACCTATTTTTGACCTGAGTATAATAGATCTTCGCGGTGTTATCTTCGTGGTGTAACCTGTGTGGTACTTCTAACTTCGTGGTGTTACCTATATGGTACTTCTACCTTCGTGGTGTTGCCTTAGTGGTGATACCAATGTTGTACTTCTATCTTTGTGGTGATGTATTTGTGGTGATGTCTTCATGGTGTTACTTGTGTGGTACTTCTATCTTAGTGGTGTTACCTGTGTGGCACTTCTATCTCAGTGGTGTTACCTGTGTGGTATTTCTACCTTTGTGGTGTTACCTTTGTGATATTCTTCCCTCGTGTATGAGATGAGTATATCTTAATAACTTAGGTATATGTATGGGCATATACCTTGGTAGAGTTGATGTCTTGATTTTTTGTTTTCCCTTTGTGAAACTATATGAGACCTATAGGGTATCGAGGTCCCTACTGAGTATTGTTATACTCACCCCTGCACGGGCTATGCCTACACCTTGTTGTGTCTTGTGAAGATGACAAAAAACATTGATTGAGGCTGAGGGAGCCAGGACTGGACGGTACTTAGAGGTGGACTATTTGGTGTGACATGACGCAGGGACTACTGATCGTGAGATATACATACCCTTTAGGTAGGATCCTCGGTGGACGATCCATGAGCTATTTCCCCCTTTTCAGTTGTATTTTACTTTTCAGTTGTACTTGTACTTTTATATTTGGGCTTTTATTCTAGCCCCTTTTACTTTTATCATTCTTTTTACTATAGAAGTTTACTTAGTGGTTTCTTCTTGTTGTGTTCTTGGACTACGTGTATGTATATGTTAAAAATCAATGCCTTACTGTTTTGGGGATACGCCTTTTAGGTACTAGTCGCCAGCCCCTAGCCTATGGAAGGTGGGCTTGGGGTAGTCATGACATGGGCCCCGAGGGACGGGTTGTGACAGAGCCAATGCTATTCAGGATATAAAATGATTTCGAATTATCTCCATCAAACACACACACATATATACTTGTGTCCAGCATTCTGTATCATATAAAAATGTGCATTCTCATATTTTCCCTTTTCCCAAGACATCAAGTGACCATGGGACACAGATTATGTTAATACCATATACCCAACTCATATTTTCTCGATTCTCCAAGTGTAGACTAATCTGATCATTGAATACATCACATGTCATTCATTCTTATGGATAAGAATGAAACAATTTCCTTATCCATATAGTTATATAATATATAGGTGCGGTCGCACACTCCAACTGTCTATCTCGATCAAGGACCCAAATTTCATACTCATCACACGAGAGTACAAATCCCATTTTGGTTAAGCTCCAACCAAAAACATGATTAGTAACATACCCAACCACCCTTTTATTATTTAAGTCAATATATAGACTTGTGTAAATATGGTAACAATATATAAAGGTTTCCATTCTAGGTATCTCACTAACATCAAGTAATAGGGACTCAAATATGATCCATGCAGCCCTAGTATTCTAATGACATCTATATGACACTACATATGATATAATTAGTGGATAATCCAAAACACATAAAGAATCATATTCTTTTTTCATGTGCCACACGATCATATTATATATCTCTATACAAGAATCCTACTCACACTAACCTTAACATTTCAACATAACCTCTAATACTTCATGATACACAATAGTTAGGTATAAACTCAATATCATAAGATGAGAGGCAAATTATCACTACACTTCACAAAATATAAATCTATATATAAATTTATGTATCCAACATAATAAAATTATAATATGGAGGTTACTTTAAATTTGATATATTTTAATATTAATAAAATATTTAAAATGGTTTAATAGACCCAAAATAAGAATCGGTTTAACATATCATATATGAAAAACTGTCAGATTATCCTTATGTTTTCTACACATTTTATCATTTGTAATCTCTATCACATTTCTATGTGACCATATACTAAAACACTCCCACAATGTCTTTAGCGAGAAACATCTACAATGAAAGACAATTTAAATAATGGTGAGATTTAGGAATCATATTCCTAACTATTCAACTTCTTGAACATATTCAATCATCTTAACTTCATAGTGATGTCAACATCCATTTTATACTTAGAACTCATTATAAGTGCATAATTATCATCCTTGTAACCCTATTCCATTATACTTTTTCCATGAAATAATTTAACTACTTACATTATTGTTTACTAATAAATCCTAACACTCTTAGGATATTTAGTAAAATTCACTTTAAACATATATTGGTGTAACTATTTTTTTGTTAACATTGAACATATTTAAGTACAAACATACTCTCACTAGATTTCTAGACATTATATTATATTAAAAATATATTGATAAGATACAAAAACACTTTTATTTTAAGAAATAAAATTTATTTACTTTTATTAGGAATATTTAACAAATAAACTATATTTATATACAATATGTGGTATTATACATGTTTGGAACATTTTTTATTTTTAAAATAAGACTTTATTAAAATATACCATAGACGGATGGTGGGAACACATTCCCAAATATTTTAACAAATTATTGGATAAACCTTTAAGACTGGTTACATTTTTTTTATCCATATCTTATTCTCAATTTTTTTTATTAAAATGGTTGAATCATAAAACATGTGTATAAGTTTAATCATATCATACTTGTTCACAAAATCTTATTATAATTGAAAAACTTATATAATAAGATAAGGGAAATGAGATGATGGTACACAAATTTTTATTAGATTAATTTGATCTTGATAAATTCTTTTACATTTAAATCCTCAGTATGGTAACTATTTAATTAATCTCATGAATATAAACTCCATGATCATTCAATTCTTCCTCTGATTTTGAACTCATGTATATTTACAACACTTTTTAAAATATACATTTAGTATCATGTTACTTTCAAAATTTAATAATTAATTTCTGTAAAATCCATACACGATATAGAAATTCCATGGAGTTTTATAAACCCCTTGAAGTATTCCAAATTATCCCATAATATAGAATTATTATTACTCCTTCCTAAAAACCCTTAATTTCAACAACCTTGATTGGGTTCTTGAAAATAAATTTTTTAACATTTCAACTTACTTTTATTCGTCCTGTTTGAACTTTTACCCATTTGTACTGTCTATACAGTACCAGAATTCAAACATCATATTCCTAGTTATTTCATTTACAACACTTTAAGAACATCAAGTAAACATATCTTAATTTCAATAAAATTGCTAGATCATTTAAATATATGAAAATAAGATAAATTCCCAAACCATAAAAACCAATTTTTCATCTAATGCCTTTGAAACCTTTAATGAATCACTCTATGCTTCTATAGGAATTTACATTAACTTTTTGAACAACTTCAGCACTTGGTTACAAATTAAGTGACTATTACGAAACATAGAATTTTCTTTAATAACATTTCTTAAATCACCAGTCATTCATAATAACATTTATTATGTTACCAAAATTAGGATTGGCCTACCTTATGATTCTACTTTCAAGGATTAATCAGAAAGTTTATCTTAATGGTGATGATGATATTTATCTATAACATATGCTTTTATTTTATGAGTATCATATATTATTAACCTTTTAATAAATAATTTTATTAAATAGGATCCAACTAAAATGATGACCCCTTCTAAATTCATCATATCCATTAATGATCCAAGATGCACATTTCACTATGAAATGAGTCTGCCCGAGTGTTCCTCTCATCACATAATTATATAAGTAGAGAATCATACCTACAATATCATATATAATTCTTGGATAGTTAAGAATACAACCTTGTTTCCAATCCGTTATATGGTAAAGTCAACTATATTCCTTCAACATCCTCCACAAGTATTTCTCAACTATATGAAACCCAGAACAAGCATAAAAATAGATTAAAAAAAGACAACCTAGGAGCACCATGTTATGGAAGTACCCACCCAAGGATGATCCAGTGTCACCCATTACTTACTTTCCTTACACAAGATAATTCATGGGTACCATGCTGTGGAAAAACCTACCCAATTGAATAATCAAGGTCGTGAAATGTGCCACATGGGAAGGAATCTCATGCTTGGTATTTGAAGGGGATTTAATCTCAACATCTTATCTCATGTTATTTCCTTTTATGTATGTATGTATCTAGTAATTTAGTTTTGGAATCTTATTCCCTCCACCAAATAAATATGTTCAAACCATATTTTTGTGTAAATCTTTACATAACCCCTAAGTTATTTTTACTCACCCAAAATTAGAAGTCAAGTATATTCATACATATTAGAATGCATCATATTCATAAGGTACATGAACACTTCATGTAAAGTTATAAAGTTATATGATATTGACAATATCAATATGAGTAAGAACATAGTGATAGATATCCAATCCCATTCACCAACCGTGAGAGAGAACAAGCCTCCATGTATGTAGGTAGTCTGACCCTACGTCCCTCAAACTAGGGATAATTTACTCAATATAGAATCAAATTCATCATAAATCTATTACCTAATATTGACAAACTATATTCAACAACTAAATTCAAGTTCATAACTTCAATAATAAAATGAGGTCAATGTTGATGAAAAACTAAATTCATTATCATACCTAGCATACAATGCAAGGAAATATTTAGTATAAGTTCAAAAATTAAATTAAATCATACACTATTAATCATATAAGAATTTATAACTATGAATAAAACTAGGAATAACCATTTAAATAAATTAATAATTAAGATATTTAAACGTGGGATAAACCTTTATAAACAATACATAAATAAAATTTAATTATAAACAATTTATAATTTTTGTATTAACCTTATATATATTCCATAATTATGAATATTAAAATTTTATATTCAATCCAATATAAACTCTTTCATATTTATCATTATATGGAATTTTGATTTTAATTATATGATATTATATGAATTATAAAAAATTTATAATTCGATTTCAATTATGTATAAATTTTACATAATCGAAATATCATTTACTTAATTATTATTTAAACCTTGATCATATCAATCATCAAACAAATTAATTTATATTAAAATATATCTAAATAACTACCACATTTATTTTGAATAATTCAAAATAATTAATTATTAAAAAATAATAATTTAAATATAATTATTTTATATTATATCCTTATATTTAAAATTATAACCCATTATAAATTATCAATTATTATTTATAAATAAAAACTTTTGTTTCTAGATCATATTTTATTCCATATAATTAGGTTAAAAGGTATTTCAAATATTGACATTTAATAATTGGAAAAAAATGTTTCATAAAAATTTATTTATATATAAAAAATTTATAAATAATTAATCTATAAACCTTTTATAAATTAAAATATCCAAAATTATTATTCATAATGATTTATAAAATTTTTATAAGTCATTAAAACTATTTTAAATGTTAATATTTATTAACAATTTTAAAACAATTCCGATTACCCTTATGCATATGGGTATTCCAACATAAGGTTAAAGACTTCTACCATTATGTAAGACGTCTAGAAGCCCTTACATAAAGTTATGTTACTAATTTACTTTACACTATATAAATATAATTTTACGTGTAAAGGTAATTCAAATATTACCTTTACAAGGATTATTTAGCGTAAGGGTATAAATGATATTACCTTTACGTGAACACTTCACCTAAGGGAATGTCTCATTTACCTTTAAATTTTCTTCTGGTATCACTTTTTAATGGTACTACCTTCACACAAACCATTAGTATAAATTTAACAAAGAGGTTTCCCTTACATAGATCTGTTACATAAGGATTTCACATAAGGTTAAGCAGTTGGTTACCTTTATGTAACCCTTTTAAAAATTCAACTACATTTAGATGACCCTTATTTCACTTAAGGGAATGTTATGATGAGCCTTAAGTAGAACACTCTATATAAGGGTAATTCTTTTGTTACCCTTATGAATATTATCTACATAAGGGTAAGGTTTCAGTTTCGTATATGTAGCACAACTATGTCAGGGTAAACCCTTTTATAAAATTAAATTTTGAGAAACACGAAACTACTCATTTTTTTTATTCTTATTTATTTCATAACGAGTATTATAAAAACTAATAATAGACCCCATTGATACAACTAAAGGAATAATACAAATCTAATAACACTTATTAAAAAAAGTAGAAGAAAATAGAAAGAAAATATGAGGATCTCCCATGCAAGATAAATGAAATATGTGGAAAAAATAAAATAAATACCTACTATAAACGTGTTTAACTTACATATAATATCCACTACATCCATTTTTATCAATATATGATGAGTTTGATAAAGATTTACAAAGTGGAAAATAAAAACACACCAACTTTGTGGGTGTTTATAGCCCGATCTAAATTATACAATGTTAGGATGGGATTTATCTTCCATTCATTATGTCCTAGAATCTCATATATAAATAAGGAAGATTAAGGACAGATTCATGTTCTATGGAGTCATTGTCTAAATATCCACTCACCCTACCATCATATGGTTGTAGGGTTTATATAGAACCTAGTAAAACCCCTGGGTGGTTTCTGTGTTACATCATGTGTTAAAATACATGTATAAATTCCATGGTAAATTCATACATAATATTAATTTACTCATCGTATGTCTCATATAAATATGAAATGATTCCATTTAATGATAGCTTACGTGTGTGAGTGGTTTGGGTGTCTAAAACACATGAAATAATATACCCAATTCATGAAAATCATAATTTTCATACAAGATGATATACAACCCATAAATATATCTTATATTATTATATATTATATGGCATATCTTCTTCACATCACATGAGGGTAGTAATGTTTTAGAGTCCCATGGGGATTCTCTCAGTTTAAATTCTTATGGATAACACCCATGAATTAGAGTTTTTTCGATGATGATTATGTTTTAGAGTCCAATGGAGGATGATTATAGTTTAAATTTTAGTAGATATTGTTCATGGTTTATAGTCCTATAAAGTATGGTCAAATTTTAAAGTCTAGTAGAGGATACACATAGTTTAGAATTTGGCGGAGGAAGCTCAATAGAATAAATCCACATAGGTATGCACCATGGGAGGCTTGGTGCTTCCAAGGAAGTGGTTGGGTTTGGGGGATTATATCATCTCAGAGGGGAGATGGGTTAGTAATGATGTTTGGATATTATGACTGAACTTGAAAGACAGTCCCTTCATATTCTATTCGAGTGAGAATAAAATCCTATGTATTTTTAGTTTCAAAATTTTAGGTTATTTGATAGAACCATAACATGCACCTTAATGTCACATGGTAAGTATTATTGTGTTAAAAAATAGGTGAAAACAATATATTGAGTGGGTATTATGCATTAGTGTTTCATGGACATTGTTTGGGATCAATATGCTTGGATGTTTCTCAATGAATGCATAGTATAAATGTATTTGAGGTGAAAGTTCATGATATTGATTATGTATATAGAGTTTTTATGAATCAATCTAGATCCAGTTCACATGGGTCCCATAATCCATCATTTCTTGTATAAATTGGTCTCTTGTAAGAGGAATAAAATGGGAATATTATTGTTTCACACAACTACGGGGTTACAAAAAACTTTGACTTGTGTGGGGTACTAAACCTTTCAATTATGGGTTTCATTCATAGAAATACATTGTGTGAAATAGTCTTATACACAATCCAATTAATTTCAACTTTTATATGATCTAATTATCATATGTTCACAGATGAAAGATACCTAAGTGGTTGTTTGGATTGCACAAATCATGATATTTGAGGTTATATGAGTTGGGAACTTTTGATTCTATGAAATATGAAATCCAAATCTTAAACCTTTCAAATGGTGTTCAGGGAGGTATTTAAAGGCCATTGGATCATATAGCTAGCTAAATTAAAAAAGATTTTTGTTCCCTTAAAAATTTATCCCTATGAGAACCCTTATTATTTGTTTTAAAAAAACTTACACATGCATGAAACTTTGTATTTTCATGGAATGTTTTGTTCTGAGAATATGCAACTCGAGTTGTGCAAGAATCTATCCATTTCCATAAACTTTTATTCTTTTAAACTTTTCCCTTATCGAATCCTTCTGGAACACATTTTTAGAACCAAATAATTCCCACCCCCTTAGAATTAGGTTGAATGGATAAAATAAGGATCAAAATTTGAGGAAATTGATCAAATTCAGAAATATTCTTCTATGGGGTTGCATAACTCAGATCACCCATTTTTCTATAAATAAGGGGTGAGAACCTTAGATGTGTCCATGATCATTCATGGAATTTCAGCTCTTTCTCTATTTTCATAGAACATAAACCTATGTGGATTTCTTATGATATAAATCCTTAGATTTCGTGCCACTAAAAACTTATGTGAAGATTATTTAGAATATATAACTTATACAAAGAATAATTCACAAATTCCTAAAGATTCCAATTTAATGAAGATGATTTTCATGAGAGGACTTGCACAAAAAATACCTTATATGTTTTCTGATAATTGATCAAATGGAAACTCAGAACATTAAATCATATTGTTATTAAAAAAAGGATATGATTGTGAACCCCAAGATCAAATTAAGAAAAAAGTATAGACTCTGCATCAATCACTTAAAAACATATTTACTAAAGAATAAAAGGGACACCATTCATTCAGTATATTTTATTTTTATGGGTTCGGCCTATAGGGGGACATCACAATCCTTGAGGACAACATTGACGTCCCATCCATTAGTTTATGTGTGTGAGTGAACTCATTTGGTAAAAAATTTCTACTATCTTCCACCATATAAGGGACCATAACATAATTCTAGACTACACACTCTATAATCCAAAATAGACGACCAATGGTGAGGGTCTAGATATTGAAGTGTATCCCCCACAAGATTCCACTATCTTCTAGAAGAACATAGTAGATAGTCACCAATTCTATATATATGAGTGGGATCTATGCCTGATGGAAATTTCACTAATGAGAGGGTGTGTTCATACTAGGTTTTCCACACATTGAAGTATTTTAGAGATCTATTTCACTTTTTCTAGGTTGTATGAGGTAGTCTGTACCATATAGTTTCATTTCTACCAACACCCAAACCTCATGTAAAAAATGATGGGAATGTGTTTAACTGATATGAACAACTTACACCTCTATCATAGTGGGATTGAAATTAGTTTTTGGTAACTCAAAAAAATCAGAGGGAACCCCATATTTGACAGGATGTATGGTAAATTCCTAATATCCAAGAACACTTCGAATAACATAGGGTAGATGTTGATCCTAGTTAAAGAATTGTTGGGGATGCCATGGGATTCTCTACAAAAATAATCCCTCCCCCATTAAGTCTTCCCTTTTAGTACATGGTTCAATATTCTCCTCAATATTCCTTGTCATTTGATATCAGGGAGGTTAAAGTGATGTCTAGGATCACAAACACACAGAAAACTTAAGTTGTTAATTTTTTTTGAATGGGTTTAATACACTGAATAGGGATTCAATATGAAGGATCGAGCCCCTCCAAAGATATGACTGGTGGTATTTATAGAATCCTTTATTATTAGATTGATATTTATAATCAGATATTCCAACATGGGTGTGAGGTAAGAGACCTTCATCATGGCAACATTGTTGATGAATAAATACCCGACCAACCTCTCCATGTTTGTGTTCTAAAGTTTAGTACACTTCTTAATCACATTAGCCATAGGGATTCACCACTGTATATTTGGGATATACTTTTATTCACATATGGGTGGGTTTCTAAACAATTTGGGGGGAATTAGTACAAAAAATTGATCTCCCCTGGATACTGAATTCAAGTCATCACTACTCAACATCATAGGGATCCACCCTCTAAAAAATGAGGGAATTGGGGTGACTGCTCGAATTGGATTTCACAAGTGTTTAATCTTCAACCCATTCAACATGAAAACTTGATAAATAATTAATTATAGGCATGGAAGCATAAAATATAGGTTATACATGACATCCTTTAAAGGTGGGGAATTAGTAATATTCATTGATAGAAACATCATGTGTGAACCATACACCCCATACTGGTTCACAGTTTAGATTCACTACCATCATAGAATGATGTCAAGGGTATACACTAGAGTTTATCATGAAAAACATATAATAGTTTTTTTGGAAAATTTGGTTTATGTTCTCTTATGAAGAAACTAGTGAAATGGGTCATTCTACTAGAGGTTGATACCCCAATTAGGCTACTCAAGGATTATGTAAAAATATGGAAAATAGCGTATCATTGGGAAATAATGATGTAGCCTGTGTTTTGGGTAAGTCCACTATAAAGAGACTAGGGGATCCAAGGCAAAGAACATTCCATATCTAGAGAATATCATTAGATAAATAGGGGATCTCATATGAAAGTATATACAACTAATGATGGGATATGATCCCTCCTTCACATTACCAAGGTGATGTCTCTCGAGATGGCACACCTACCAATCTAGGGTTCATGAGGAAGAAAATATGGGATAATAGTGAATCTTCTAAGACTAGTAAAGATTTATCTAGAATGTATTTAGGGAATAACCTATAATTTATTAGAGATATATTTAAAAATGTGTTCTTCCCAAGATCTTGGATTGACTGGGGCCACTTCTGATGAAACCACTATTGGAAATTTAAGCTACAACCACACCCTACAACCACAGTTGTCCAAAACCATGGTTGTTGGTTTTCCTATAACCATGGTCAAACTAATAATGGGGCCATATTACATCTAATTCCATGATATAATAATTACTATGGTGGAAGGATTTCATGTTAACAGGATAAGTAAATGGGAATTATGTGTGAGGGGCACGTGAAACACCTATAACCACAGTCAATGTGGAACATGGTCATATGTTTTAGTAACCACTACCTTTTTTTTATTTTTAACACTATAATATTTATAATTATATAAAATTATATATATACAAAAAGTTATATGTATATTTTTACATATAATACACAACATCATATTGGTAAAGTATTAGAGGAGATATATGATAAGTCTTAGGATAAAATATTTCCACTATAGGTTATTTTAACTACTACAGCCATGGTCATGGACATGGCCATAGATAATCTATGGTCATAGTTTGAACATGGAATTTTAGTCCTACAACAACATTTTCAGACTGTGTTTAAAGGTATTACCCTAATATAAATATTATTAGGACCCACAACCACATCGATCTTGGTCATAGGCTATGACCACAATCATATGGCCTACTTCCATGGTTTTGGCCCATGGTAGTAGGATACTTTTCCAATATTTATCTTCAATTAGTAATAGATATGGGGGTGATTTAAATAACTAGGATTATCCTTCTTGACATTGGCTATTATAAGGACTCACTCATAGATTCCCATATATAAATAATTTTATACATTACTAAGTTGGAGGTGTTGTTTTACTCATGAGGCCAGGTTAGAAGCATGCATGACTGGGTCATGGTATTGATGGACTTGTAGCTTAATGATGGATTAATAAGGATCAAGCAACTATGAGAGGTAGAGTAGGGAGATTATAGGGATGATGACTCATAGGGAAGTGACATAGGCTTACTGGAGGCTTCTGATATGGGAGATTATACTTCACATATTGATGTTTTTTAAATATTCATCATCATATCAAGGAATTTACCCAAACCTATAACTGAGACAGCTTCATTGGTCACATCTTAATGGAAATGGATTCTAATTAATGGATTGTTTAAGAATAAATGGTTGAGGAGTAATGGTAGGATTTAAAAGTGGATTTGGAGAATACACTGAGGAGTAAGGAGTAGACCCTAGGTGATAAAGAAGTGCGAGCAGTACTACCTAACTCCATGACCTCTCTAGTGGTCTAAAGAGTATTACCTCCCAACATATGGGAGGATATGTCAGTATCATATAAGTGATTGAAAGTGAAATGGGGTCTACATAAGATGAATAAGTGGCCTAAAAACCAAGACTAAATTTTATTGGAATTTTTGGATTATCCCAGGATAAGGTATCTGGGTTTTAATATTTATCCCATTAAATGAGAATAAATACAAATTTAGTTCTTGGAGGTGATGAAGTAGGTGAACACTAGTAAATGAAAGGCCTATAAGGAGACCAAAACCAGAAAAGGGTGTCCTCTCTATTAAGGACCAAGGAATTATATAGTATTAAGTCATGTGATAGGTACAATACCAAGTAGTTTAATATTATGTGTTGAGGATATTGGCCACATAGTTTAATAACATATAATGAAGATGATATCCATGCATTTTAACATCATACATAAAGGATAAAGATAAAATATTCTAATTTCATATGTTGAGGATTATGTGCTATGAATTTTAATTTAATTTCATTAGTACTATATAGGGGGAATCCAATTTTACATCATAATGCTTGGATAAAAGGGGCTCCCTGATTCTGAGTACAACACATCTCAATCATGCTTACATAGAAACCGACCAAAAATCTTGAGATCACATGAGTCATTATTGATGTGATAAACAAGGGGTAATGAAATATTACTCATGTAAAATGAGAGTGTCAGATATGGATTTTTGGGTTGAGATTGAAATGTTTCATCAACCACCATGGAAACTATTAAAGATTAGGAAACTAGTTGGGTATAATTCCACTAGACTGATTCTATCATCCAACAGGAATAGATGGAAAAGGTGGTAACACCAAGTTTGTTAGATATTTTATTAATCAAATAAAGGTGAGAGTAGGGTAAATTATAACCTCTAAGTTTCAATTCATGAAGGGAGTGATAGATACATTAAGTATGACTGTCATAAATATCTGAAGAGTGGTATATATCATAGAAATTCCATGAAAATTTCCTCTAATACATGCACATTAGGTAGGTGGTGGAACAATATTGGGGCATTGTTTCATCACCGCATGGTAGTCCATTCAAAAATGGATGTTTTATGTGTATTCAAACATATAAATAACAACACCAAAAGGAAAAAATAAATAAGATGGTCAAGCATAGATTAGATACTATGGGGGATATGTCACTATACATAATGTATATCAATAGACCATACCAATGTAAGTGTATTAGAATGTAGGAAAGTGTGATTTTCAGATGAATGTGTGTGCCTGACATATGAATGTGCATGAAAAAGTAATTTTATTGCAAATTGGGGGGACTGGAATAATCCCAAATATATAGATTGTTTAAGGGATTATATCTTGGAGTATGGGATTATTCTTAGTTTAAGTCCATATAACTTGGACAATATAGGTGAACTAAAGTTTAAGATTATATATCTAAGACCATGGTCACCTAAGGTATTCATTATTGCACCCAATAAAGGTGAAACCCATCATGAATTACAAGCCTAGTGTTAACACATACAACCTCTAAAAGGAGATCACATATTTTAAGGATATGGTGTATGTAACATGTGAAAATATTGAGACTTTTCACTTATAGTGATGGGGTATGGAAAGACCGATATGAATCGTGATCCTAATTCCAATATAGACAGCCTCAAATGTGCATGAATATAGTTTAAGAACTTGATTCTTATATTGGACTTGGTTCCCTAAAATCAACTTCCATTGTATTTTTATTACTTTTATATACACAATAATGAATATTAATAAATTTATGATCACATATTGATTATTATTTTGCATGAATGTAATTTGATATTGTCCGAGAGTATCTATCACATTGATATGTTGATGGTTGTTCTTCACTATGATGTGATCCTTGAGATTCTATGATGATATACTTAAATTATATGTGCTATGTTCATATGATGTAATCTGATTGAACATAGATGATATGGAATATTAGGTGTTAGACACTTGTAAGAGGGTAATACTTCATCACTTTAAGTTCACACATAATAAACTCCAAGTTGGGAAAGTTTTAGGATAATACTTCCAGTTGGAATTTCACACACTTATGTGTCATTGGATACTCATGTTAATGAGTGTGTGTAACTACCATTAGACATTAAGATTATTATTATTGTCTTCCATGAAAAAGTCACCTATAAGTATTATTATAAACCATAACAACATATGTTCATAATGAAGTTGGGTATATTGGGTGTTTCATGAATGAATTGTCATTAATGAGTAATCAAGGAAGGATTTATCCATTATATATTTATAGAAGTTGATATATTTACCCTTTAATTGGAATGAAACCATAAAAATAAATTCCATGGTCATGGTGTATTAACAGGTTTATTTCTAATATTCAAAGAAATATGTATCAAACATATAGTTTGATTGAATGAGAGTGAAATATTCTTGATGAGATATTATGACAACATGATTATATTACATAGTGAGTAATTGTATGTGGTTTTTGACATTGAAACATTAAATTCTTCCTCACAGGTTCCTTGGCATGTTTCTAGATATTGATATTGGGATTTTTGTGAACTCACTTAACTCCACTAAGGAAGAATTTATTGGGCCATGCAGATAATGTTTCTACTTATCTAAATTAAATTCTATCTTAATTTAATTATTAGAATAATTATTTCTTTCCAAACCAAGGAATAAATTTTATTTATAATTTATTGATAAAAAAATATTAAAATAAATATCTATTAATAGAACTATTAATATTATAAATATTTATTTTTCTATTGAATGAATAATAATTATTTCAAATTTTTATTAAATAATTCAATAAATGTTTTGGAGGACAATCATACCATATTTTGGGTCTCGTGATAAATATTTATGTACCAAATTGTAAAATAACATTTATCATTGCATGAGTTATCCCAAGACATGAGATAAAATAATAATAATATAATTTTACATTAAATGGGGTATATTATGTGATTAATATATGACTAAGGGCCTCTATGAAATTAATTAATATTAAACCTGAGAATTTACTCTCTATATAACTTGTTATGTAATTTTTATAGGGTTTTAATTTTTTTGTGAATAACACCTCTACTCTCCACCCTAGAGGCTTCTCTCCACCATGAAAATATCTAGGGTTTCTCTCAAAAATGAGAGAAGTTACCTTCTTTATTTTTCCTCTAAAGGTGAAGAGACTAAGAGAAAATACTTCCAAATCAAATGGATCATGTATGTAATCAAAGGAAGAAATGTAAGATGATCGACACCACTATGCTAGGAATTGGAGAAACATAAAAAATGCTTCAAGATTGAAAGAATCATGTATCGTTTACTTCTAGAGGGATTCTACCCTTGGATGCTCATAATGAAATGACTATGAAACTGAACAACATTCATATGATCAACCTATTTTATGAATATTGAGGTAATTAGTATTGATTAAATTAATTATAAATTTGATGTGATTTTTTTCCTCTTATATGTTCTAATGTTCATGAAAATAAATCATTTAATTAATTCATTGGTCCTGCCAATTCTTTGTCATGCACATCACAAATTATTCATTGATTTTGAAAAAACATGAGTTGGTTATTTCCCAATTAGTTCTTCTGCTATGACTAAAACCATCAAGTTGTATCATAGTGGTCACATTTAAATTTATATTTATTTATTAATTTTTTATTGTTATATGCATTTATCGTTTGTTTTTCATTTTGAGAAAATCATTATTTAAATCTGAATATCGAGATCTCTTCTTATTCTCCTTTTCTTTCCACTCATATAATAAATAAAATGTTAAATTAACTTGAATAACATCTGAATAACCCATCCAAAGGTGCCAAGGATTGTATGCATATAGTATGAGAATATATAAAGTGTACCTTGAAGGTACATGTCATGTACTCATGCACAATTCAATATGATGAACCTTGAATTTAAATTGGATCATCATGCACTGAATATCACACGGTGTAATGTTTTTTGTAAAATGGATCCCACTTGGATATCTAGTGAGAACACGACCCACACACCGTTGGGATTTTCAATTTTTCAGACCATTGGGCTCTCTTCCACCCACTCACTAGAGGCATCCCCCAGCAGTTCTGATATAGCTTCTGGCTTTGTAGTTACCGCCCCTCTAGTTCAGGTGTCCCCCAAGCCCCCTAGCGCCTACCCAGTGGTAGTTCCAGGAACATCTTCTCCTACCCAGCTACCTACCATGATTCCAAAGGCCCTGTTGGATCCTAAGACCATCAGATACCCCTCTCTAGCACCCCTTGGCTCAGTTCGTTCATGAATTCCCTTTATGGCTCACTATACACCTCTCACCATTCGTGCTTCCAAGAGGTAAGTGTCTCAGCTCTAAATGTTTCCTGAGAGGGTAGCTGCCTCTCCTTGGACATCCCGATGTCTTCCTTTTTCGAGGTGGATGAGTGCCTAAAGTGAACTCTGGTAGCTCCATTTGGGTCTGCGAAACCTCATCTTGTGGTGTTTCAGCGCTTTGTCCTCTCCTAGGGTCTGGCGTCCTCAATTCAGATCTCGTCAGCTCACCAGAGCTTCTTCTGTCTTATCATAGATTAGAAAGAAAAATTTCCTTCATGTGTGGTGTAGTGATCCTCATTCCTTCGACTGAAAAAGTTTTAGTCTCTCCCACTAGTCCATGGATGTTTACAGGGGAAAGGAAAACCCTCTCGTAGCGGTCTGGATTCATCTCCCGAGGCTTCCATTTCCTTGTTAGAACAATGGTTTTCTAAAGGTTATCAGAGATTACCTTGGGGTTTTTCAATTTTATAATGTCAAAACGTCCATATTTGTAGACATTTGGGTGGATTTAATTTGTGTAGAGTTGTATACTTCTCTTCCCCCTAGAAATGCTCGTGCTCTGGGTTCAGAAGGAATTCTGCTAGAATTAAGAGATTTTCTATCCAGTTTTCCCCAGGTTTTTCTCCCACTGTATTCTTGTGAAGAATTCCCTCCAGGTTTGAAGAAGATGTCAACAGGGGGAAGGGGGTAAACCCCACAAACAAATGATGCACATGGATCGGGCATCAAGCTCGTCAATCCTTCTCTCTCCCAAAAACACTCAGAAGGAAGTTCCGGATCATGGAAACGTTTCAGTAAAGTTTCCTTATTTTTTCACTGACTTGGAACTTGAGCTACCTCCCCCCTCGTTAGATGAAGCCACGAACCTCAGTTAGTCTATTGTTACCTTTTCTATAATAGGTGTGTAGACCCCGCAAGATGGCCTCGCTGTCACTCCCCTAGTTTTCTCATTTCTTTCTAAAGGGTTGAGTATAGAGATGGGACTGAATGGATTTCTTCCTAGGCCATTCCTCTTATCCCTACAGCCCCGATACTCTATTCAGTTCTACCCCCTCTGTAACATCCCAGTTCCGGAATCCACCCATAGGTTCCCCTTACTCAGTTGGTCACATGGCCTCAAACGCATTTCCCCTAATTCCAGAGGCTGTCGAATAGCAGTGAGGGCCTTGGGTGTGATAGTGGGGAAACTATGACCTCATTGGAAGAGAAACACAGTGGAAGAGAAACAGATAACAATAGTGGAAGTGGTAATATTATCAAACAATAAGAAACATCGAAAATCTGAAGAAATAAATAATTGAAGCATATATATAAAAATGATGCATGGTACATATGTCTAGGAAATCATCCAAACACATCACAATGCTGGAATACAGTACTAAACCAAAGTAAAAAAAAACAAGTAAACTCCTCATCTTGGTACCATGATCTCCAGATCCTCAGCAATAAAATACTTGAAGTGGAAGGGCGCTTTACCATATCTATAACTGCAACAATATAATCTATTTTGTTCCAAAAGCATGTCCCAAACAGAGTGTTAGACTAAATCCAAGTAGGCAACCACCAAAAGATCTGTGCCTAACAGTTAGTGAATATATAGAAGTTAATAAATAACAGGAAGCAGTAAACAAAGAAGTACTCATTAGTAACCAATCCACAGTTTCAAATCATTTAGTTTCATAAATCAAGCAACAACTAACCAAAGAAGGTAAACACAAAAAGGTAACCCTCTAGGAAGTACTCACAACCTATCCCTTCTGGTCCAACCTATCAACTCAAGCAAGCAGATAACACAACAGGTAACCCTCTGGGAAGTACTCATAGCCTTTCCCATTGGGTCCTACCTAGAAACTCAAGAAAGCGGATAAAACAACAGGTAACCCTATGGGAAGTACTCACAGCCTATCCCCTCTGGTTCAGCTTTAGAATAGACTCTCTGAGGAATCACTCGCCATCAATTCCTCCTATAGTCTCATATTAGTAACTAAAAGAACTCTGGGGAATCACTTACGTCACATTCCCCCTGTGGCCCGCATCGAGGAGCTATAGACACTCTGAGGAAGCACTTACGTCAATTCCCCCCGTGGTATCGCATCGTAAGAAAAAACAGACACTCTGGAGAAGCCCTTCTATCCATTCTCTCTATGGTCTACTACACCAGGTTCTCACAGATCTGGGTAAGTCAAGCAAGAATAGCCGCACGTATCAGACAAAGTAAACTACAAGAACTACTTGGCTAAAAAGCCTACAACATAACAACATGTTAGAACAACAGTCACACCATCCTACGATACTAGGCATGGAAAGCAAACAACAGCCTAACAGGAAAACTAGACCAAACGGTCAAAACAAGCAACATGCATGGAAAACACTTCCACAACATAGAAATTCACCCTATTAAAATTTAATTATCCTCTATTCAATCATAAAAGCATAGAAAGAAATTATAAAGGCTAAAACGGTAAACACAAAATACCCCTTTCAAGGGTATTGGACATATTTTCACATATAACTCAAATAATTTCACCAGAAAGGCACAAAAAACCAACCTCAGTGTTGGGAAATTGCTATATGTGAACCTCGAGCCTTGAATATACCAAGAACACTGTAGATCTACAAAAATGACTAAAATGTTCAACTGAGGATAACTTGAGAAAGAGGAGGAATCATGAAACAAATCTCTTGAATAAGGAAGAGTTTACCGAGGCAATTCCAACTCAATCAATGACGATCTAATCAGAGATCATATGCTCGGTCGAGGGCTCAGAGGAAGATCGCGGCTGTATGAGAGCTCTCGGACGAACTAGGTTGAGAGGAAGGCCTTTTTGGTGATAGACCCAACCTCGGTATGTTTAATGAAAAAAATAAAATATACAACGTTTACTTTGGAAGCACACAACATGTACTTTCCATTTCCATACCCCACATTAGGCGACCTCCAGGTCACCCCCACATGGCCATGTGTGTGGCCATTACATGGCCAACACATGACTTCATGCGAAAACTGAGTACATGATGCGTACTCATAAATTACAAGGTGTGTACTTTAAAATTTTCCAAATTTTCCTCTTTTTTTTTCAAAAATGACCAAAAAAAGAAAGCATACATGAAAAGAAGATCCGGGTTCTTACAAACTTCCCCCCTTAAATAAATTCATCCTCGAATTTCCCTAGCAAGGTGGTGTAGAATAAGAAACCCCAAACAGCTCCGGCCACTACGATGACAAGTCTGCCTCTCTCTCCCAAGTCTCATCCTGTACTCGCTTGTGCTGCCATAACACTCATACTAGAGGAACAAACCGACCACAGATAACCTTAATACTTCGATCAACAATCCGGATTGTAGAGACCCAAAGCTTGACATACATGGACATTACATTACTTTTGCGGAATACTTAGTACATAACAAAAATAGACACACGAGGACTATAATAGTTTAGTGTCTTTGGAAACCCGGAATGTAATATTCTAATCGTGGTGAAATATCTTCAACATCTCTCATAAAGATCTTCCCCTTTTGGTTTTATTACCTAAAAACTTTCTTTAAATCCAGTGGAAATGAAAACATATAAAGGGTGAGATCAAATGCTCAGTAAGGGTAAGCATGGATAAAATAAAACAAATCATATACATTTGAACTAAAAAACATGAACATAATGTTTAAACATCAAAATCTTGGGAAATGACATAAAACATGGCCGTACATAAGGAATAGATCATAAAGAAACATTAATCATGATAAAATAGCATGCGAATAAAACATGTGATTGTGAAAACCATTAAGCACATGATATGATTTCCATAATAGCCAAGACATTTCTGCCAAGACCATCTTAGTGGACAAAGTCTCTTTCTGAATCGAGTTCACTCCTCATTCTAGTCCTGTATTACTGAACCAGATTAACTTACCATTCCAGACATGTCTATCTCATGAGATATAAATCTTTACCCAATTCATTGGAGGGAGATATAGGTCCCACCCATCTCATAATAAAATCATTCTTACGTGTGCCACAACATAAACATAAATCATTCATCATAACCCAAAGAATAAAATGGGTTTCATAAAAATCATCCCATCATAACATAATCCATATAAAACAAATGGATATCATTTCATCATAAGAAAATTGAAACCATATAAATCATAGAGACATTATACTTGAATCATACACAAATGAAATAATGTCATCTTATATGGAAAATGGTTTTGATAAAACATTTGAAATAAATTCTTGAGGAAAATATCCTTTCTTCTTCAAAATCATTTTCTTTTCACAAAATTCCATGCACTTTTAAAATAAAAGTATTTTGTTGAAAATAGTTATAAAATATTGTAGAGTAAGCTTCATGACAATGAGGCGTTATGAAACCGTAAAAATCCATTCACGCCGTATAAGTTAAAAATAACATTCTTCTCGTACTTTTGTCAGAAAAGTCAAAAAGTACCACATATAGTAAACAAAATAAAAATTCCTTACATACCATGTAGTAAAATTAAAAAATGGGTAAAAATGACTTTAAACATACATGAAACATTTTTATAAAACTTGTACATGGATGATAAATATAACCCCAGTAAATACTTACGTATAAGCAATCTCGGAGAGAAAACAATTGAGATGGAAACATTATCCCTAACCTTACATCCAATATGCTTTGTACGTATCCGAACCTCCTGTATAATGATTTAAATAATGTCATTGAATTATTACAGAATCATATTCATTGTTATGATATCATATATGGTTCACTTATGACTTTATATTACCCGTTCTTTTGTAAATTCCATGTTAAAGCTGCATTTTGGGTAAAATCGTTTCATTTATCATACGTGTTTCGACTTTTTGTTCTTGATATTATTACTTATATACTGATTTACATAATTCCTGAAGGTAAAACATGATTCATATATAATATATATTCAGAATATACATATATATATGATAGATTGATAAATGGAATGAAATACACCGTTCATGGAGACGGTAGACCGTACGTACGCATGAACGCTGATTTCGTTTCCTTATTGAATTGAATGGAATTAAGTAGATGACATAAATATATATATACATAAATCCAGTATCATTATTATGTCATATATTTAATTATTATTCATTATATATACTTTATAATCATTCATGAATGGTTAACATGGAGAATGAATCTCATCGCGTCGTGGAGATGATAGTCCGTACGTACGCACGAGCGATGATATCATTCCCATGATCGTGGAATTGTATTGAAGTGTATGTATAATATTTCAGAATCAATATCACTTTAAAATAATCGTATATAGTTATTTATTTACACCATTATACCCATCCATGTAAGGTGGTGGTCGAAAACAGATTACAACACGGCGTGGAGACGGTATTCCGTACGTACGCACGCGCGGTGATTTCATTTTCCGTAGGATGGATAGAAGGTGAAATAAGGCTATTTCATATTTATAATAACATATAAGTATATAATTAATACTTATGTTATTAATTTATAATTATAAAACTAAATAATAAGAAGTAGAAGAAGGAAGAATCTTGAGAGAGTCGGAAGAAGAGATTACCTCTTCTTCGACGCACCTCCATTAAGCCTTCTCTTAAGGAAGTAGAGTTGGTCTTTTGGGAAAACCAGAACCTTCAGAATGTTTCTAGGATAGTTTATAAGAGTAATGGTTAGGGTTTGGCAAAGATTAAAGGCTCAAAAGGGTGTGAAGATAAGTGAGAAGGGGTTCCCTTTTTATAAGGGAGGAGAGGGGCACCTTTGGAAATCTTAAAAATATTAAATTATAATAAATATAACCCCACTTAAAAACCTCAAAAAATGACTCATATTAAAATATTAGATGATATAGGGTTGTAATCTAATCAACCAATAAAATTTAAACATGTAGGGAATTTTTTTTAAACATTATCAACTTGATTTATCCTTATTTAATCTATTAAATTTTATTTCTGGTAATAAGATTATAAATTTTAAATTGTTATAAATAATTACTTGTGCTATGAATTATCCATAATTAGATAATATATGACATATTATACTATATAAATTTCAATTTATAATTTTTAAATATTTTTTTGATTTTTAAACAATTTAATAATATGTTATTTTTATAAAATAACAATAGTGTCAATTTTGACACTATTCATTTATTTGAATTTAAATTAAATCCACACAGATGATATATTCAAACTAAAATATTTAATAGGTTCTTAACATGTAATATTAATCTAGAAAATTAGTGGAGAATATTAAATAGTTCATATATTATTTATTTTACTATGTGTAAAACCATTTATTTGATATTTCTCTTAATAAAATAATTACTACAACATTTTTGTATAATTATTAAATATAATTATTTGTTTCATAAAAATTAAAACTAAAATACTAGGATTAAGATAAATATTATATATTTCATAATAATACATTTAGTGGGATTTATCTTCTAAAACACCCAAAATTTAAAATGTTATATTTATTAAATTATGAATGTGACAACTTTGACATCATATAAAATAAAATAATATAAGTGTCATAATCACTTTTATAAGACTACAAACAGTCATATATTCGGTAATTGGATGATTATGGTGTATATATACACTACCAATAAGTTTTGGTCCGGTTTTTGAGCCCTTTAATATGTATTAATATTTCAATAAAAACAATATTATTGATTTTTTTACTAAATAAATAATATATGCATCATTAATGTATAAGCCAATAAGGTAATAAAATAACTCTTAAAAATTACAAATAAATTTCCATGATAAAGAAAAACATTTTATCTTTCAAATGATTATTTATAACCTAATTTATATTCTGTATAACCTTATATTAAAATTACTTTAATTATTAAATTTTGAGTGAGACATATTTCACTTTCCTTTAAATAAAATAAACTAAAGGTCTTAATCACCTCCATGTAGGTTATAATGGATTCCATTTCGACCCAAATATGAATTATGACAAAATATAATCATAAAATTGTATTAAGACAAGTTTTAGGGTAATTTTATAATATTATATTTACCCTTAATTACCCGATTTACCTTTTACTATGGTAAATAAAATTTACCGTAGTTACTATTCATAACGCCCAAAAATAAAAAGTAGTCTATTTATATAATTTGGACCCACTGATTCCAAATATGGAATCCATTTTTCCAAATTCAATACATAGAAGTTGCAGAAATTAAATTAAAATTAATCCCGTTGTCGAAAGAAAACGGGTTTTTGTTTAAAACATTGCAAAAGATTGAATTGATTTAACCTATGAATTCAATGTAAAATCAATGATAATGACATAAATTATATTAAATGGTAAAAATATATTCTATTTATACTTTAAAACCATTAAATATTATAATTTAACCACATAAATTATTACGATGAAAAAAGTTGTTTTTAATTAAAATATAGCGTGTTTTTACTATTCATTAAAATATGAAAGTTATCAGAATAATATGAAAATTTTATCCAAGGTAAAATTTTATATCCTGATTCAAAAGAATAATTTTATTTTATAAAATTGAACTTATAAACATGTCAAAAACTATATTTAATATGGGTGCGCCATCAAAAGGCGGCAAAACAATATTGTTTTAAAAAATACTTATTTTACCTGAAAAAATTTATTTTATTCTCATACCATGTTATAGAAAATGAGTAAGATGAATAATAATGTTATAAAATTCAAAATGTAGTTAATACTATTCATAACGGCTAGTTCGTGATAATATTATAACCATATATCGTTGTTTAGTGAAACCCGGTATTGCGTAAAACACACGCTATCGAGGAAGGTCATGATTGCGTGTAATGAAAGCCTGGTTAGGGTTGTCTATAGTGAAATCTCCCTTTGGTGTTGCGTATAAAACAATTCAAAACTCATATCATCTATACATTAAACAAAATATATACTTAATGTTGCATAGAATAATTTCCACAAAACTAACTTGAAATTGTGTGTAACACGAGCCAAGAATAGTGTTGCGTATACCGCAAGGTAATACGGTGTTGCGTATAGTACAAGCTAATCTTGGTGTAGTGTATAATAGAAGACATACAAATAATATATCTTATAAAATCTCTGGGTGTTACACGGATAGGATGCTCTTAAAAATTTGCATCTACTTCTAACTCAACATTCTCGGGTTGGAAGACATGACACAGGTCTGTGAAGTAACGTCGAAGCTGAGAAACATGGAAGACGTTGTGCAAAGCCCGGTACCAATGAGGTAACTACAGCCGATAGGATACCAGCCCAACTCTATCCAATACCTCAAATGGACCTACATACCTTGGTGAAAGCTTACCCTATCCTCTAATCCTTTTGGTTCCCAACCTTGGTGTGACACGTTGGAAAACCTGATCCCCGACCTCGAACTCGAGAGGTCGTCTCCAATGATTAGCATAAGTCTTATATCGAGAGTGTTCAGTATCCATCCTCTTCCGAATCAACTCTATCTACTCTATGGTCTCCTGGACAAGACGAGGTCCTAGCATAGCTACCTCTCCTGCCTCCAGCCAACATAATGGTGATCGGCATGGCCTACCGTACAAAGCCTCATAAGGTGCCATCTGAATAGTTTCTTAAAAACTATTATTATAGGAAAACACCACAAGAGGTATATGCTTCTCCCAAGAACCTCCAAACCCCAGGATGAATGCATGAAGCATGTCCTCAAGCATCTGAATCGTACGCTCAGACTGGCCATCTATTTGGGGATGGTAAGCTGTACTCAAAAGAACCTATGTACCCAAAGTCTTTTGAAGCCCTGCCAGATCCCAGAAGTAAAATGAGCATCTATGTCTGAAATGATGGAGTGTGGAACCCCATGTAGATGTAAAATCTCTCGAATTTACAACCGTCCCAAATCATCAACACTAAAGGTCTCCTTGATCGACAAGAAGTGAGCAGCCTTCGTGAGTCTGTAAATGACAACCCAAACTGCATCATTCCCTCAAGGTGACCTCGGTAAACCTGTCACGAAATACATCACGACATCATTCCATTTACACTCATAAATGGGTAACTACTGCAAAGGCTTTTCTGGTCGCTGATGCTCTACCTTCACCTGCTAACAGGTGGAACACTTCGTGACCAAACCAACAAAATCTTTCTTCATAGCTGGCCACCAATACTGGAGGTGTAGATCACAATACATCTTGGTGACACCTAGATGAACTATCCAAATGAGGAATGAAAGTCCCTCATCAGCTCCTCATGTATGTATTCTGGCATCCATACGCGCCCATGGAAATGCAAGATCTCATTCTCACCTATGGTCCATCCAGGAATTGGGTCCTCTCCTGACATGCTTTCCCGTAGGACTAGGCCTTCAGAATATGATAGCTACCTCATTCTCACTCAATCAAGAAGAGTAGAGGTAACATCTACAAAAGAAAGAAAATTATTCCCTTGTCTGTTGTGCACCTCCAAATGCATCTCAGAGAATAGATCCATAAGCTTCCACTCACTGCTGGCCTCCTAGACTGCCTGTATCTGAGTCTTCCTGCTCATTGCATTAGCCACTACATTGCCCTTCCTAGCCAAATATTCAAGATCAAAGTCAAAGAACTAAAGGTATTCAACCCACCTCCACTGTCTCAAATTCAAGTCACGATGAGTGAATAAATACTTGAGACTCTAATGGTCCATGAAAACCACAAAATGATCTCCTAGAAGATAATGTCTCAAACAGAGTAAGAAATGAACAACAACAGCCAACTCGAGATCATGTGTCGGGTAATTCCTCTCATGTGGAGTTAATTTTGGAGACCCATACATGATGACTCCATCTCCCTGCATAATCATGGCTCCTATCCCGATACTAGAAGAATCACAGTAAATGTTATAGATCTTTCCTAACTCAGGAAAAACTAGTATCGGTGATGAAGTCAACCTCCCCTTTAGCTTCTAAAAGGCTGACTCACAAGAATCTGACCACAAGAACATCGCACCCTTCTTAGTTAGGCCCGTTAGTGGCACTGCTAAGCATGAAAATTCTTGTATGAAATGTATGTAGTATCCAACCAGCCATAGAAAACTCTGTACCTCAAATAAGTTCTTTGGATGATACCATGAAACTACTGCTCTCACTCTCTCTAGGTCTACTGATACTCCGGTCTCTAAGATAACATGAACTAATAAGTGAATCTGGTCCATCCAAAAGTGTAATTTTTAGAGATTAACATATAAATGATGATCACTAAGTGTACTCAAAATTATTTCAAGATGAGTATCATGGTAGTTTCGAGTGTGAGAGTACACCAAGATATCGTCCACAAAGACCATCATGAATGAATCCAAGTATGGATAGAACACTCAGTTCTTCAGTGCCATGAAAACTACAAGCGTTTTTGTGAGACCGAACGATATAACCATATACCTGTATAGACCATACCTATTTCAAAAGTCTGTAAGAGGTATATCAGATGGTCTAATGCTCAGCTGATGATAACCAGATATCAAGTCAATCATCGAGAACAACTGGGCTCCTCAAAGTTGATCAAAGAGATCATCGATCCTCGACAGGGGATATCGGTTCTTGACCTTCAACTGGTTCAGATTCCGATAATCCAGACAAATCCTGAGGGTACCATCTACCTTCTCCACAAATAAGATAGATGAACCCCAAGGAGAAGTATTAGGTCAGATGAAACCCTTTGCCTGTAACTCCTCCAACTGCTTCTTGAGCTCCTGTAACTCTGGTGTAGCCATCCTATAAGGAGGAATGGACACCGGTTCCACTCCCGGCACGAGCTCAATAGAAAAGTCTACCTCTCTTTCCGAAGGAAAACATGATAAGTCCTCTAGAAAGACGTCCCTAAAATGATCCACCACTGGAGGAAAGTCCATCTGAGAAGTCCCCTGGTCATCCAAATATAGAATAGCAATATGAGCCGTAACTCCTCCCAACCCATGATGATCGGGTCCCTCTCTAATCTCTTGGACATTCCACTCACCATTATGAAGAAACAAACCACCTTCTGGTGATGTGAAGATCACCCTACTGCGGTAGAAATCGAAGAATGCCTTGAAGGGAACCAACCAGTCCATTCTGAGAATGACCTCATATCCTATCATCTCTAGGACATAGAGGTACCAAAAGAAGTGACACCCACCAAACTCTAGAGGGAAATCCTTACACTAACACACACTAGCCGTTATAGTCCCCGACAGAGTGTCCAGTGTCAATATATCAACAGAAGAAAAGATACAGAGCCCAAGGCTCTCCATAATAGCAACAGATATAAAGCTATTGGAAGCCCTATATTGAAAAGATCATAAGATAAAACTAAAGAAACTAAGATCATACCTTGAACTGTAGAAGGTCTGGGATACTGCTCCTACTGGGTTTTCACCACTACAAAAGTCTGGCATATACCATAGCCCTATAACCCTGCCTGACCACTCTGAGATGATCCGCCCTGATGTTGCTGAAAACTGGGCGACTGGCTACAACGGGCATGACCTCCACCTCAGCCTGAACGGCTGGAAGAACTCCAGTTCCTAGACTAGTGAGAAACTGGTGGTGCTTCCCTAGAATGAGGAGTCATAGAAAACCCCCTTTCACCAGATGCTGGTGATAAGATCTGACAGGAGCGCTGAAGATAACCCATCTTGCCAGAAGATCAGCACTCCATTGGGTCTCACGAGCAATGTGGCCTCGTATACCCACTCTTCCCACACTGGTAGCATGCCACCTGGATACCAAAAGATATCTCTTGCCTCATCAGATCTCTGCGCGTAAACTCCCTACAGCACTTCCTGCTGTCAGTAGGAGGGATACTAAATCTGTATGAAAAGCCTCACTGGCTCAAAAATCCATAATCTCTTAGATTGCGCTCCGTGATTAGTGCTTGGTTGATGATAAAAGTTATAGAAGTCCACCTGAAGATGTTCACCTATGATCGGATTTTGTGCCTCAGACCATCCTTGAACTTCCTTTCTAGGAATAACTCATCACCTCCTAGAATATGCATGAAGTACTACAACTCGGTGAAACAAGAGGAATACTCCGTAACTAAAAGAGTACCCTACTCCAGAATCATAAACTCTCGAGATCGATTGGACCTCGAAGTAACTAGATAGAAGTAGTCATAGAAGGCACACTGGAACTCATCCCAAGTAATGACCTACTGGCGTCCAGCCTATGAGATCACATCCCACAATCTCTTGGAATAATTTTGAAGCATGTACGTAGCGAGCTTGACCCTCCTCTATGGAGGCATCTCTAGATGCTTAAATATAGAAATCATGGCTTCTAGCCATGACTCCACGACCTGGGTTCCTCCTTCCCCTATCAAAGTGTAAGGATGATGCTGTTGAAAGACCCGCATCAAATCTTCCATAGATGGGGTCGGATGGAATACCCCACAAAAGGTCTGCATGAACCTCATAAAACCCTCTCAGAACTGTGCATCGACACATGTGTCTGGAATGATGGCTGGTGCCAAGACTAGCAACACTGGAGGATCTGGTGGAAGTCCTTGATCAATCATGCCCGATGTCTGATCATCACCTTGCAACTAGCGTCCAACTGGAGGACGTCTCAGTGGCATGACTCTGCAAGGTCAAGTGCACACCTTAGATCAAGATCATCAAGGACAAAAAACTGGTAGTGTAGGAAGGGAACAAGAGAAAATAAACATTCAGGTTTTAAAAATCAATACTACATAGTTAGTACAATTACTACATGATGCGTTCCTTTAAGCTTTTCACATGGGCGTGTACTTATACCAGAACTGGTCATGTAACACCCCAAACACATGGCATGTTATCCTTAGACATGGCGTGTACTTGAATTATCTTCCCCTTCCTGAGTCCTTATACACGTCTAAGCCACATGATTCTTCTTAGAACAACATTACACGGAGTTTTTGTGCCAGACACGGCGTGTACTAGACGTGCTTCACCGACTCGTGTTGTTTGTGACATGACTGGATACTCGGATGACACTATATGGCATGTTCCATATGGACACGACGTGTACTAGGAAAGATAACACCAACCTGTGTTGTTATTTACAGGGTCGAATTCTAATATTACACTACATGGTGTGCTTAGAACTGAGATGACGTGTATAACCTAATATTTCTCCATCCATGTTACTAGTCACACTGGCAGACACAGGGTCAACACGACATGGCCTGTACACCTGGTACACGGCGTGTTCCCACAAGAATTTCCCTATCCCATGAATCTGCCCACACAACATATGACACAGTTAGAGACTACACGTCATGTACATAAGGTACACGGTGTGTACTTAAGAAAAATAGTTTCTTCCTGAATAGAAGAACACATGGCGTGTAGTCAAAACAACACAACATGTATTCTGAGTTTTTCCAAATAGTAAGCCTTAAAAACTATTCCGGAACCCATAAAAACACCGAAACAGTCCCTTAAGTTCCAAATTCCGATTCGTGAAGGCCCATAATCCCCAAGAATCAAATCTTGGAATCGTATACATGTTATAACAAGCAAAAAAGGCAATGGTCCACAAAATTCCGGTCCATGAGGGCCCATAACAACTCAAGAACCAAATTTTGGCATTCATTCAAACAAAACCATACACAACAATACCCTATCAAACAAAATGTATTTTTATCAAGGCATCTATCACAACAACATGCATATCTAGCACAACATCTATCACAACAACATGCAATCACCAATTCACCCTTAATGGCATGGTAATAATGCATGACATGCGATCCCTAGAAAGTGCCTATATGATGCATGAGATTCTATACCCTCATCTCATCAGGTTGAAACAGAAAAAGAACCTCAATAACATCAATAATAACAGCACAATACATGTGAGTCAACCAACGGTGAAAATCAGATCAACTATAAAATCGCAAAACCAGAAAAATTGCATTACGAGGTAAATTGGATTTTCCCTGTACACAGGTTAGCTACTCCCAGGAACATATTATTAACAAGTACCTATTCCATCCTATCCATGACTATAGGCTCCAGAAAACAAGTCAAAGAAAAAAAACTCCTCTGATACCACTTTGTAACGTCCCGGTTCCAGAAGCCACCTAGAGGCGCCCTGTACCCAGTTGGTTGCATGGCCTCAAGTGCATTTACCCTAACGCCAGAGGCTGCCGACTAGCAGCAAGGGCCTTAGGTGTGATAGTGGGGAAACTATTCCCTCATTGGCAAAGTAGCACAATAGAAGAGAAACAGATAACAATAGCAGAATCAGTAATAATATCAAGCAATAAGAAACAACAAAAGTCTGAAGAAATAAATAGCTGGAGAATATATATAAAAATGATGCATGGTACATATGTATAGGAATGTATCCAAACACATCACAATGCTGGAATACAGTACTAAACCAAAGTACAAAAGAAAACAAGTAAAATCCTTATCATCGCAAGCCTCATCTTGGTCCCATGCTCTCTATCTCCTCAGCAATCAAGAACCTGAAGTAGAAGGGAGCTTGCCCTTATCTATACCTGCAACAATATAATCTATTTGGGCCCATAAGCATGGACCAAACAAAGTGTGAGACTAAATACCAGTAGGAAACCACCAAAAGATCTGTGCCTAATAGTCAGTGAATATATGGAAGGTAATAAATAACAGGAAGCAGTAAACAAAGAAGTACTCAACAGTAACCAATCCATAATTTCAAAGCATTCAGTTTCATAAATCAAACAACATTTAACCAAAGCAGGTAAACACAAACAGGTAACCCTCTGGGAAGTAATCATAGCCCATCCACTCTGGCCTTACCTAGAAACACAACCAAGCAGCTAAACATATAAGGTAACCCTATGGGAAGTACTCACAACACATCTCCTATGGTCCTACCTAGCAACGCAAGAAAGTAGATAAAACAACAGGTAACCCTCTGGGAAGTACTCACAGAATATCCCCTCTAGTGTTACCTAAAAACACAAGCAAATAGATAACACAATAGGTAACCCTCTAAGAAATACTCACAGCCTATCCCCTTTGGTTCATCTTTAGAATAGACTCTCTGAGGAAGCACTCGACGTCATTTCTTCCTATAGTCTTGTATCGATAACTAAAGGCACTCTGGGGAAGTACTTACGCCATATTAACACTATGTCCCATGTTGAGGAACTATATACACTTTGAGGAAGAACTTACATCAATTCCCCCTGTGGTCTCGCATCGTAAGAAAAATAAACTCTCTGGAGATGCCCTTACATCCATTATCCCTATGGTCTACTACACCAGGTTCTCATGACCCTGTGTAAGTCAATAAAGCATAGTAGTGCGTATTGACTAAATTAAACCTCAATAACTAATTGGATAAATAGTCTAAAACATAACATCATGTCATAACAACAGTCACACCATCCTACAATACTATGCATGGAATGTAAACACCAGCCTAACAAACAAACTAGACCAAACAGTCAAAACAAGAAACATGCATGGAAAACACTTCCATAACATATAAATTCACCCTATTCACATTCAATTAGCCTCTATTCAAGAATACAATCATAGAAGACAATTATCAGGGCTAAAATGGTAACCACGCAATACCCTGTTCATGGGTATTGGACAAATTTGCACATATAACTCAAAGACATTCAACAGAAAGGCACAAACCACCTACCTCGGTGTTGGGAGATCTCTATACATGAAACTCGAGTCTTGAATCTCCAAAGAACACCGTATATCTACAAAAATGTCTACAACATTCAACTGAGGATAATTTGAGAAAGAGGAGGTATCATGAAATGAAGATCTAGAAGAAGTAAGAGCTTACTGAGGTGATTCCAACGCAATCAAAGGTGGTCGAATCTGAGATAGTATGCTCAGTCAGGGGCTCGGAGGAAGATCATGGCCGTATGGGAGCTCTCAGACAAACTAGGTTGAGAAGAAGGCCTTTCTGGTGACTAGACGTGACCCCGGTATGTTTAATGAAAAAAATACACGATATGTACTTTGGAAGTACACAACGTGTACTTTCCATTTCTGTACCCCACATTAGGTGGCCTCCAAGTCACCCCCACATGGCCATGTGTGTGAACATTACACGACCATCAAACGACTTCATGCGGAAATTGCGTACACGATGTGTACTCATAAAGTACACGACGTGTACTTCAAAAATTTCCATGAATTCCTCTTTTTCACAAAAAAAGACCAGAAAATGAAAACATACCTGAAAAGAAGATCCAGGTTCTTAAACCTTATTTTATATCTATAAATTTGCCATTGAAGATGACTGATCCTCCGCGTAGGCTTTCCCTCCGCCTAGAGTCCATGGGTCTTGTTTGATACCAAAGGTAATTACCCAATTCCCTAGAAAACCAGAGAGCCCTTCTTCACCTGTCCTCTTAGTTCGGTGAATTCCCTCCTACTATACCACCAAATTTGCATCTCTCTCTCAGTCACAAAGGCCCCCTATCCCGAGGGGGTATGTATGTTCTCAAAATCAAGAATCATAAAGAAGAGTCCATCCTCCCATTTTGAGAAGTCTACAAACTCTAGAGACAATGCCAAAGACTAGTCATTTCAATGATTCCTGTTCTCATATGGAATGCATGTGGACTTGGTGCCCGGTTTAAGTTATATTTTATCACCTCTGAAACTAGAGAACACAAGGCCATTTTGGTAGTTATTCTTGAACATAAGCAAAATATTCTTAGAATTAGGGATTTTTTGTGGAGGTTCAAGTTGCATGGTTTCTTGCATACTGACCCTTCCAGTAGGCACATTTGGTTCTTCTGGTATTAAAACTACTCTAGGGATATTTTTCAATCTAGAAATCAATTCATCACCACCAAGGTGAAAAAAGGGGACATTTTTTTTCTTCTTAACTGTCATATGTGGAAGGTGCATCCCTCATTAAAGGGAATCCTTATGGGGCATCTTAAATTACTTTGATCCTAGTAACCTCCCTTGGTTTTTCAAAGGGAACTTTAATGTTGTGGATAATCCTGAGAAAAGGTAAGGCATAGACCCTTTTTAGAGGAAGTCCTGCAAGGATTTTTATCAGTTCAAGGCTGAGAAAGGATTATACGATCTTAGATTCTTAGGGGACTGTTACACCTGGTGTAACAATAGGAGGGGTACTCATTGTTCATGGATTCGGATGTATAGGTTCATGGAAAGCATGCAAGCCACAACTGTGTTCTCAAACAGTATGGTGTTTCATTAGGTGCGTGGGATATCTGATCACTCTTTCATTTTATTTACAATTTTAGTAGAGCAAGACTATCATGAGCAGTTTCACTTCTAACAATAGTGGGCACACACCTCGGGGTTCCAGGGCGTGGTTCATGAAATATAGAAGAAACTAGTGTAGGTTCACACATGTGTTGTTGTGCATGAAAAGTTGAGGAGTCTCAAGAACTGCCTCCAGGCATAGATGAAAGAAGTTCCCTCCAAAGACAGTGAAATTAACAACTCCATACAAGAGGTGGATACGCTTGAGCTGTGGTTGGAACAAGCATGGGATTATCACACCTTTGAAAATATCTCATTTAGTAAGGAAGAGGTCGCAGAGCTACTCCTGTCCCAAGAATGAAATGCAAGGGAAAACTTGAGGATTAAATGGCTTAAAGAGGGGGATAGGAACAAGGAGTTTTTCCAAGCTTGCATTAGTAAGATAAGGAGGACTATCAAACCTAACATCCTCCTGGAAGACAGATCTTATACAGATGATAGAGAAGTTATGGGAAACTTGGATTACACATACTTCAAAGACATTCTAGCTGGACCTTATTCTCGGATCCCAAATGGGTATATTAGAGAGGGAAATGGGATCTTCGAGGTCATTCCTAAATGTGTTTCTAACCAAAATAATGAGAAGATGAGCCCCATAAATGACGAGAAATAGTTCTATATTGCCATCATAAACCTTCACCTAGATAGTGCTATGGGTCCAGACGGCTTCCTGGGATCCTTCTATAGGGCCTACTGAGATGTGGTGAAAGTGGATATTGTTTCATCCATCCAAGATTTCTTTAGGGGAGGTAGTTTTATATGGGTCGCATGCGCTAAATCCATGGTGATCTTTCCTAAGACAAGAAACCCTTATTCTATAGATCATCATAGAATAGAGAGTCTCTGTAAATTTCCTTATAAAATCCTGGAATATATCCTCTATGTGAGATTGTTTTCCCATCTACCACAGTGGATTTCCATGGACCAATATGGGTTTGTAAAGGGATTATCCATACATGGTTTCATTGCACTTTCCCAAGAAATGATAGGAGATACTAATTACAATACCTATGGCTCTAACATTGTCATCAAGCTAGAAATGAATAAATCTTACAATCGTATGGAGTGGGGTTTCATTATCATGGTGATGGAAGGGATGAGTTTTTATCCTTGGAATATTGATCTTGTCTTTAGATGTTTTAGCTCCACGTGGATGTCCATTTCGTTCATGGGAAAGTCCTTCAGGTTCTTCCAGGCCACCCGAGGGCTAAGACAAGGTGAATTGATCTCCCCAAGTATTTTCACCTTGTCCCAAGATGTTATTAGCCACCTCATTCATAGGATTATTAGAAGAGGAGAGATCCTGACATACCAGAGGAGTATGAGAGCCCAATCTATTTCTCACCTCATGTATACCGACAACACCATTATTTTTACTAATGCTAGTAGATCCTCGATTAGAAGCCTGATCACAACTCTGGAGAAGTACTGCTACTAGATTGGCCAAGTGATTAATAGGGAAAAAAAGACTTTGATACATCTCAAAAGATGCACATCCCACCAGAACATAGATGTCAAGCACACCCTCTACATGAATAAGGATATTTCCCCATGGAATACCTCAGGGATCCAATATCTCTTGGTATACTTCTGATCTGGGACTTTGATTTTCTTATCAATAAGATTACAGATCGAATTCTTAACAGGTAAAATAGGTATTTATGCTTTAGTGTCTGCATTTAACTTATTAATAGTGTCCTTTTGGCTACTCCGGTCCATTTACACTTGGTTGTTAGATACCCAAAGGGTGTTATTACCAACATCGATAAATTACTATCTAGTTTCATCTGGGACCCCCTCGTGGAAGGAAAACGCCACTGGGATTCATGGAGGAAGGTGGATAAGCCTGATAGGAAAGGTTGTATCAATGTGATATTCATTGAAGACACCCTCAAATTCATGCACAAAAAGCTGGTTTGGGAAGTTGTGGATCAGAGTACGCTCTGGGGTAAAACCATGCACACACAGTATGGGCTTCAACCCCCAATGGAAGGTCGTGGGTCTCTGTTCTGGTCTGATATCTCTTAACTAACCTCTTAACTGCACCAACATTCTTAGTGGATTATTAGGAGAGGTGATATCTTCTTCTGGCATCACAAAATGGGAAGGGAAGGTGATAGGTTTCCCGAGATGCCTTGGCCCTACTATCACTTTTAGGGAATCTAGCCAACACCCTACCCTCATCATATAGGTGCTAGACATGGAATAGTAGGACATATTCAACCTCTTTGACCTGTCTTCAGATCCTGATCGGTGTGTGTTCACTCCTTCCTCTTCTCAGGTTTTAATGCTCTGGACTACTACCACACATGGGTTATTCCCGCTACTGAATATTGTTGGAATGAAAATTTATGATCCAAAGACATCCCCCCTAATACAATTTTCTGTTGTGGAGGATTAGAAATAGGTCCATCCCTATGGATGAGAATATCAAACATTGTGGAATTCTGACAGTGTCATGTTTCCCCTGTTACATCAAATGCACAAGGAGTACTGATCACCTTTTCTTTACGAGAGAATTGGAAAGTTCTGTGTTGACCAATTTTGTGGAGTTTATGGGCCTTTACGATTGTAACTTTGTTGGCTCACTATTTATGGAATGGTGGTTCCATGGAATGGGGGACAAAGGGATGGAGAAGATGGCCCGTATTTTGATCCTACATGCAGGGTGTTGGTGTATTTGGAAGGCCAGTAAAAAGATGAGTCACGACGGGGTTAAGCCAACCAATCATGATATCACATCTAATACGAAAAATCTCCTCCTTTTCCTAGCTCGTCTCTTCAGCAACAGGATGGAGGCTCCCTCCCTCCGATGGATGAACGTGCGGTCTCAAGGTGTCCAACCTATAAACAAAATTTATGGAGGCCACTGAATTCATTGGAAACCACCATCCAGGTACCTTAATCTGAATACCAATGGGTATTGAAACCGAGGGATCTTGCACGGTGGTGGAGCAATTTGGGACTCGCAAGGATCAGTTGTTTTGGCCTCCTCCGCTCGCCTCGGCCATGGTTCCGCACTCCAGGACAAATCCAAGGCAGTTTTACTGGGCTTGAGACTTTTCCAGTAGAAGGGAATTGTTATCTCAGAGGTGAAAAAAGACTTGAAAATCCTTCATGGAATTTTTCACAGCCTTTTCCCAACTCTGTGGTTGATTTCTTATATCATAAGACAAGGTGTGAGGATGATCAACAACCGAATCAAGGTGAGACGCTCCTCGAGGGAGGGGAATAATTTTTTGGATCACCTTGCTTCTCTGAAGGTCACTGGATCTGATTCAGTCTTCCCCCACAATGTGAACAATTTGAAACCCAAAGTGGTTAACCTGATTATTGGGGGTTTCCTCAGCCTTCATTATTTTAGACCTCCTTAGGCGCTCCCCCTTCCTGGGGGGGAGGGTTATTTCTTGTATTTTCCTTTTTCTCAATAAAAATTGAATGATGATGATGAATATAACATAGTGTCATTAAACACCGCATGTTTACTAGGATAGGATGGCCCATGGTTTTCCAAAATACATGCCGTGTAACTTGATTACACATCATATAGTCCATGGGATTTCACAATGGAAAACATAGAGTTAAAAATTTGTCATGTATTAACTCATGACAAATGTGTCTGAAAGACATGAATCTCTGAGTATACACATTTTGTATATGGCCTTATAGACAATTTTGATTATAAATTTCTATGGGTGACTTACATGACCATTCCCTAGTAATGTGTCACAATTATAGGGTGAAGTGAAATACACAATGTTTTTTTGGCTTGTACATACTTTGTAACCTTCCCATTTTCATGGAAAAATTATAATTAATCAATTACTCAATTAAATATAATCAAAACATATATATGTTTCAATTATTTATAGTTTATGTTTTTTGATGGGTTATATATATATATATTAAAATTTTAATTAATTTCATATAAAATTTGGAACAATGCGTTCAGTATGGGCCTTAATTAATGTATACTTCACATGCATAAAAATCATTACACACCATGTAATATAAATCTATTTCTGTTTAAATTATTTATAGGATATGATATGTAGTTATGTAACATGTTGTAGATTCTATATGTCATGTGGGTACCCAATATTAACCAAGTACTATGCCAGGTAGTTTATATTGGTATTCACCATGTTTCCTCCTCGTACACACTTATGTACATTATTAAATTTATATAAAATTAGTTTTTAAATTATTTATAAATTATAGTGGATGGGATTCTCTAGAACTACTTGGATGGAAATTCGGTTAAATTAATTAATGAATTAATGAATTAAGATATAATTTGATATCATATTATCTTAATTAGGAATGATTAAAATTAATTCAAACTTATTAAACGCGTATTCATCTCATGCATAAATGATCATGAGCTTGATTTACCTATGAATAGATTTGATTTAGTTTGTTTAATTATTGTGGGGGTGTTTTCAATTATTATTATTAAATAAAAATGATGGCCTGTGTGCCATCCCCTCCCCTTATTATATAGGGACTTATGTTTCCATAGTTTATTTTATATAAACCCTTTTAAACCATTCCACTAGTTCCCCTAACCATCATGTGAGTAAATCATATGTAATAATGGAGATCCTATGAGATTGGATGTAGTTCAATATGGTACTAAGGTGAACTCTATTAATGTGATACACAAGATAGATTTAGAATACTACAACTCAAGAAAAGAATGATTCATTGAGTTTTTTCCCTAGGGTAATTGGTTTGTTTATATTCATCTTGATAAAAAAACCATTAGATAAATATCATGATCATGCCCCAAATTTATTCTGTATTATGCATGGTCATTTATTTTATTTATTCGATTCCTTATCACAATAACATAAATAAATTAATTAAATAACAAGCATGCTCTTGTGGAATAAATAATAAAGGGGTTGTACATAAATATTTTATCGACACATGGTTAATAACTTATATAAATCCAATTAATACTTACAATACATATAAGTGGATAATATTATAAATGTATCCATAATGAATAAAATACCTCAATTAAATATTAATCCAACAAGCCTTCCATTTTTCGAGTTAAGATGGATACATAGTCAAAGTATTGGTTAGGTCCTTTGTCGACGGGACTTTTAATTGTCAATAAGTATAACCCAAGATGGTGTGTAGATTTAACCAAACATGTATTGGATTTAATAGCCTTTATCTTTAAAATTCATGTTTATAAGAAAATGTTAAGGAAATCCAAGTAAAGAATTAAGGATTGGGGAATCAACTCAATGAATCAATAATATGTAAGCCCATAGTTAGCAAGAAAACCTACCCAAATACCATATTATACTTTACATAAAATTTTTTTAGATTATAATAAGAGAAATATAAATCCTTGACAGTAGAATTTTCTCATGTTAGGAAATTCAGAGTCAAATAGCGAGGGATATAGTTAGAGACTAATGATAAAATTAAAATAATTACATCTCAAATAAATAGTAATCAAGTAAAGAAATTATAATCTATTTTTATATTGTTGTAGTAAAATGGAAAGTTAATAAAACACATTATCCCTATGATAAATTATAGAGAAAGGACATCTTTTAACTAGATGTAACTTATAGGAATGGTACAAGTGTTTGCGCTTTGCATTACACTATGAAGAGATGATCTGCATTCTAGAGACTCAAGTTTCTAATCCCCCTACTAAATAGGTGAGTGAAAAAATAGTTTTTCTATGAAAACACCAAAATGATGTGATAGTTATTTGGTTTTTGATGTTATCATCTCTGTCTAGATAAATCATAATGTTTCCTAAGAACATTGATGCCTATAGCATGATCATGAATCTCTATGATCTTTATTAGGAGAGGTCAAGGAAGTAAAGTTTTGAGATATCCAAAGTGTAATTCATGAGATAATATGGATAGGGTGCACCATATGAGCCTCATAAAGTCAAAATCATAAGCTATATTGAGAATATAAATGTTCTAGGGTTTATGTTGGCCAAAGAACTATGAATGGATATTATTATTTCATCACCCCCTCAGTCATTATTTTGTTTTTTTATATATTTTAATATGAAAAACATTGAGAATAATCTTCTATATTTCCTCACATTGATTTAACAATTTGAAAAGTATATGAAATAGAAAAAGACTTCTATTCATATGGTGAATACGAGGAAAGTCCAGACGAAGAGCTCTTAGAATTACTCTAATTATAAAGCTTGTTCACACATCCTTTCATAAATAGGAGAATCATGGGGAAAGAAAGGGAGTAAGACATAATCTATTTCACATGTGGAATTAATGGCCACTTTAAGAAAAACTACACCACATCAAAGAATAATGTGGATGCTTTAGGTTTATTCATTACCATGTTCAATCAATATATTTCTATAAACTGGGTATTAGATACATCTTGTGGTGCTCACATTTTATTCAATTATAGAAATAGATTAGATTTAGAATAGTTTCAAATGTTAATGTGGATCTACAAGTCAGTAATGGAGAAAAGATCATTGTATTAGCTATTGGAGACTACCACATCACATTGTAGACTGGAATGTTATTGGTTTTAAATGATTTTTATTATGTGTCAGGAGTTACTAAAAACATTATTTATTTTTATATAATTGATACATATGATTTTTCTTTCAAATTTGGAAATAATAGTTACTTATTTTAAAAATAAATGAATTTTTATGGAAAGTAACATTTAAATAACAGTATTTATATTTTGGATTACATTAACCATGTAATGGAAATCAATAATAAATATAGTTCACATGACTCAGATCACACCCAATTATTCCATCATCACTCAGGTCATGTAAATGAAAAATTCTTAACTAAATTAAAAGAAGATGGATATTTAGATTACTTTGAAATAAAACCACTAGGAACATGTCATGCTTATTTATAATAAAAAATAACCAAATATTTATTTAGTGGGTGAAAGGTCCATGGATCTTTAAAATTTTCATACCAATGATTGTGAACCATTTTTATTTGAGGTAAGGGGTAGATAATCATACCTCATAACTTTTACAAATTACTTTATTAGATATAGATATGTATATTTAATAAGGTATAAGTGGGATTACTTTGATAAATTCAAGTAATATAAGAATAACGATGACAATAAACTTGGTAATAAAATAACGAATCTCCACTCAGATCATGGCAGAGAATATCTTATCAAATAATTCATTGATTATTTGTAAGAGTTTGGGATATTATACAAACTCACTTCTCATTAAAAAAATGGAATGGTTTAAGTGAAAGGAGGAACCTTACCTTACTATATATGGTAATATCAATGAAAATTCATGCAATTATTTTATTATCCCTTTAGGGATATGAATTGCAGACATCCTCACATATACAAAACAAAGTGCCAACTAAACCAATAAACAATATTCCATATAAAATTTGTGGTGGAAGGAAATATTTATTGTCAAACTTACAAGTGTAGGGTTACAAAAAGTTAGGGAATCCATAGATAATAAACTACACCTTGAAGAATTGAGATTATATTTATATGATATCCTATAGAAACTATAGAATATAACCTATACAAACCTTCATATTAGAATGTTTTGGTTAACATATATCCCATAATTATTGAGAGGGATTATATCTATAAAAGAGATATTGGGAGAAATATTGACTTCAATTAAGTTATAGATCAAGATACACAATAGTTAGCACATGAATAGATTCCACAAATCCCCATGGAATAGGAAGTTTAAAAGACACAAATATAGTGTAGAATTATAAGAGAGGTTAGAGAATTTGAAATATATGTTTTTCTATTCATAGTGGATAATGACTCATTATTAGTTAATAATAATGATCCCATAACCTAAAAGTAATTATTAAGTAGTACAAAATATTCTAAGTTTATAGAAACCAAAAATTATTAAATATATTATATATATCAAAAAAAATATATATTTTGGAAGATCCTATAGTTGATGATAAAATAATTGTATTTAAATGGGTATTCAAGAAGAAACTATACATAGATGGACAATAAAATACATATAAGTCATGATAGTATGTAAAAGGGTTTAAAAAATATTAATTCATAAATTAAAATGAAACCTTTTCATCAATTTATGTACTGAAATCAATCAAAAAATTCTTATCATAGAAGCTTATCATGACCATGAGATTTAGTAGATGGATGTCAAAATAGTCTTCCTTAATTAGAACCATTATGAAGATGTCTATATGACACAACTCTAAGGTTTTTTTAATCTAAATAATTCCAACAAGGTTTGTAAGTTATAAAGACCCATTTATGGATTAAAGAAAGAATCTAGGTCATAGAAAATCTAATTTGATGTATCCATAATGGAATTTCGTTTTATAAATAATGAATGTGAGTCTTGTGTCTATAAGAAGTTTAGTGGGAGTGCAATAATATTCATGATAGTATATTTTGATGACATATTACTAATTGGAATTGAGATACAAGTCTTATGGCCTGTAAATACATGGTTAAATACATGCTTTTCTATGAAAGACTTGGGTGAATTAGCTTATATAATTGGGATCAAGATCCATAATGATATATCCAAGATGATACTTAGACTTAGTCAAAGTATATACTTTTAAAAGATACTAAATAGATCGAATATAGAATAATATAAGGGAGGTTATTTCTAATATCACATGGAATTCATCTTTCTAATAAAATGTGTCTTTAAATACATGATGATAAAAATAGGGTGGAAAGGACCCCATACATATTTGTGATAGGGTTTGTGATTTATGTTACACTATGTATTGGGAATAATTTTTCCAATGACTTAATATTAGTAGGAAGATATCAAGGTAACCCATGAGACCACCAATAGATAGAAGTCAATACTATCATTAAGTATATGATGTGTACTAAGGATATTTTTCTAGTTTATGGAAGAGATGAGGAACTAGTCATCATGAGATATAGCGGTGATATTTTCTAAATAGATAAATAGGATAATAAATTATGGTCCTGATACACCTTCACCCTCAATGGAAGCATTGTTCACTATAATAGTTAAAATAAAATTTTGGCTGTTTTTATAGAGGATTCAGAGCATATCACAAATTCAAATATAGATAATTAATCCTTTAGAATATGAAACTTTTTCCAAGAGCGTAATGTGGTGCCTAGTAATAAAGACCCTATTACACTATTATGTGAAAATACTATATTGGTGGACCTTGTAAATGATTTAAGTCCACACTAATGATTGAAACACATACTTTGGAAATATGATCTATTAAGGGATTTTTCTAAGAGAGGTGGAATTAGAATAATAAGAGTATCAATAGAATACATTATTGAAGACTTGTTGATTAAAGGCTTACCTCAATAGTTAAAAAACATCATATGAGATCTAGTGGATTAAAAGTTTTTATCAATTGGATCTAGTCCAAGTGGGAGCCTATTGGATTTTTTTCCCTGGAATCCACTTCTATTTTACTTCAGAATACTTTTATATTCACATACTTTAATATTAATAAATTTATTACTATATATTGATTTTTCATCTGCATGAATTTATTGTGATATTTTCCTAGAGTATCTATCACATTGATGAGTTTATAACATTTATACATTATGATGAGAACCTTGAGATATCATGATGATGTTCTTAAATTATATATCCAAAATTCATATGATGTCATCTGGTGGGGGTATTGATGATGAAAAATTTTAGGTGTTGGATACTCATAAGAGGAAGAGACTTCATCTTATTAAATTTTCACTTGGTAATCTCTAATTCTTGAGATTATGGGGAATACCCTATATGAGGAACTACACATGCTTATATGACATTGGAAATTCCTGTTTGAAATCTTGTGTAATGATACATAGACTTTAAGACTATTATTAATACATGTCATGACTTTTTCACTTATATGTATTAGTATAAATTATGATGACATATGTTCACAGTGAATTTAGTTATATTGAGTGTATCTCAAATGACATGTAATTAATGAAAAAGTTAGGGAATGATTTGTCTCTTTTATATTTATAGAATTTAATATCTTATCCCTTTAATTTGAATGAAACCATTGAACTAAATTCAATATCAATGGTTTATTGAAAGTTTCATTTCAAATGGTCGAAGAATTATGTGTCAAGAATATAGGTTGATGATATAATAATACAACCTTCTTGGTGAGATATTGAGAAAAATTTATTATATTATATAATGAGCTTTCATATGTGGTTATTGATATTTCAGCACTAACTTCTTCCTCTTGGGTGACTTTATGTGTTATTAGATGTTAATATTGGACTTTGGTTGAACTCACTTAATTCCAATAAGGAATAATCCTATAGGGTAACACACTTATTGTTTCTATTAATCTTAATTATTATTACATTTTAATTTTATTATTATAATAAATATTACATTACGGACTGAGGAATAAAATTTATTCAAAATATATTGTTTTCAAAATAATAAAATAAATATTTATTCACATAACCATGAATATTGTAAATATTTATTTATTTAATTAATTAATAATATTTATTTAAAAATTTTATTCAACAATTCAATAAATGTTTTAGAGGATAAGCATACTAGGTTTTGGGTTTGGTGATAAATATTTATGTATCAAGCTGTAAAATAAAATTTATCATAACATGAGTTAGTGCACACCATATGATAAAATGAATATATATTTTTTAAAAGGAATATGGTATATTATGGTATTAATATATGATCAAATAACTTTATTAAATTAATTAATATTAAAACCTATTATTGGCTCTATATATTCCTTATTATGTCATTTTTGATAGGGTTCTAATTGTTTTGCGCACAACACCTCTCCTATTCTCCTTAGAGATGTTAATCCAATAATAAAATCTCTAGGATTAATCCTAAGAATGAGACAAGTGAAATTATTCTTCCTTTATCTATATTCCAAGAGACCAAGAGATAATCCTTATAATTTTAATTTATCATGGTTTTAATCAAAGGAGGTGACATAAGATGACCGGTACCACTGCACTCTCTCCAGGAGTACTATCAACGATGCTTCAAGAAAAAAAGAAGCATGTGTGGATCACCACTAGTGGGATTATACCCTTGGATACTCATATCAAAATGACTTTGAAACTGAATGGAATTATGAAAATCAACCTCTTTTATATAGAAATAATTCCAAAGGATGATGTAATTCTTAATGATAAAATTAATAATATATTTAATGATGAAAACATCATATCTTCTTGGTTCTAATGTTGTTTTCAATTAATATTAAAAAATAATTTGTTGGTCATAATTATTATTTGTCATGTAAATCTTGAATTATTCATATATCATGAGAAACATTGAGTTAGATATTAACTAATATGAACCTAATCTATGTATAGAATCTTCACCTTGGATCTGGTGAGGTTCCTTTTAAATTTATACATATAAGAATAAGGCAATGCAGATTAACATCATACATTGATCATAAAGTTATATTATTTTTAAATTCATACATTTAGGACTATAACAAAATATTTTAGTGTCATAAATAATGGAATGATCATATAGTTCAATGTATTGTGGTGGAGATGGTATTTTATGTAGTTTAAATTCATCTAGAAAAAACTATTTGGGGGATTGAGGTGTTCTATATAGAAATAGGGTAAAAGGTAAAAAATAAACATATATTGAGAAAAAAATTATAATAAAATCAACCTTAAAGATGAGTGCAAGCAGTTTATGTTCATGATGATTATAATATGGTTCCTAGATTGAATTTATGGAACTTATACCTTCCACTTAAAGAGAAGTTCTTTATTGGTTCAAGATGAGAAAAAGGTATCCCAATGGGGGAAAAACACCAATATGATATGGGGATACCTAGGAATTTATGACTGGGACTAGTATAGAAGATTTTGGAATCACTATATATCCTTTGAAATTTCAATCCACCAAGACATAGTTATTATGGCGGAACTTCTGTGTAGATCTAGTTCACATGCAATGAAAGAGGAGATATGGAATGTGAATATGAGAGAGAGAGAGAGATAGGAAACTAAAACCTAACATGAATTGTTATAAGTCTCATCACTAGGATAAAACCATGAAAAATCATCAGTGAAGATCTGTCTTATGCATGGGAGATTATTTAATTGGGACATTTTCCTATAGGTGGAAAAGAAAATGGGGCTTAATCCGAGTTAAAGGAATATCACGAGTGATAGGATAGAATTATATTGTAACTTGTGTATAGGATTAGGAGAAGGTATCCAGGTATCACTATAATCCCATGGGACATGAATCAATCCACATATAATTCATAGAAGGTGGTGTGATAAGTGACTGACACCAAAATAAAAGGGGAAGCCTCTCAAGAGTAGAATAAAATCCAATTTTGTAGGTAAAGAATCATATATAAAGGTGCATACCATAAAATTTAAGTTCATATAGTGAAGAACAAGATCACAATGATTGACATCATACAGTGATGATGATATCAAGAATTTTAACATTATGTGATGTGTACTGGGGTCCCATATAGTTTAACAAAACACAATTAGGATGGCATGCTCCACAGTTTAAATTCATGTAGCTGGGACTCTATATTCCATACAGTTTAGAGTTATATAATGAGGAAATATTATTATCTGATTACATTCGGGTGGAATGGACTATGTACTATTTATTTGAAGTTATTATAACTAATACTAAGGGACCAGAAAGAGATACACATTATACTTCTTGAGAAAACTTGAGTTTGTGGGAGGTTTAATTCACTACCCATCCTTGGTGATCAATATGTACACACGATTAGAGAAAAAATTATGAATGATGAATGGTCCCTCCCATATAGTATTTAGCTTCAAAAGTTTTCTTCTAGGTATCATTAGAGTCCTAAATACCAATACCGAGTCACTGTGGAGAAATGAGTAAAGGAAGAACTTATTATTGAATGCTTGAGACACTTAATTATGATAAAACCCAAGAATATATAGTGACTAGATCCTGTTTTCATCATGTACTTGTAGCCTATATATATATACTTGGTTCCTTTTATCCTTTATCAACCGGTCATATATGAATCTCTAGAGTAATGGTTGCTAAAACCAAATGAGAAACACTGCCACTGTTCCGTACACCAAGGAGTAAAAGGTAACTTGGTTGGAAGTTTGAATCACGATATGATATTCCCACCACACATTATATATCTTATCAAGTAACACCCTAACATTTTAAGATAATTCTATGATCGATATCATAAGTCATTTAACACAGAGCTTAACAAAACCATGAAATATTATTATTTAAATATGGATGTCATAACTTAGCTGTTAAATTGGTGAGTACGAATCTTATTAATAAATTTATGATATATATATATAGGTGCTACTCAAAAATAAATTTATTGATAAATTATTAAAAGTGAAGCACTCAAATTTTAATATACATTTTTTTTCTACAGAAAAATATGTTTCCTTAAAAATGTTTTTATTAACTTTTGAAGGAAATTATTATAATTAATTTATAGAGAATTTAGAAATAATATTTTAGAAAATGAACTTAATTTCTGAAATCTTCATATTAAAATTAACTTAGGGTAAATTTTTTGGTTTCTTTGAAATGGTTTATTTTTCAGTATAGAGTTAAAATCATATATTCTTCAAACACTGACATTTCTTTTCATTAAATCAATTAATTTAAAAGTTATATTATATTTTTTAAATATTATTAATGTAAAATATGAGTCATTTTATTTATAATAATACAATTAATTTAATTTTAATCACCAATATCCATTATTGTTGAATAAGTTTATTTTTAGGCCTAAAACATGTATTTCTACAAACTATTTTTAAATGCATAGAGTTTATAAATTTTATTTAATTAAAATAACACCTATTAAGGGAATATTTAAATTAAATTCATATATTATACATATATTTATAATAATTTGAATTCATATAATTATTATTAATATTTATAGAGTTAATATAAGGTCATCTATTTCTTGAAAAATGCATTTCTTGAAAAACCATTTTTCAAAAAAATTTGTGGGTTTAATTTTAAAATAAATTCTGAAAATTATGTGATTTTAATTTGATAAAATGAATTCCATATTTTTAATCAGTATAACTAATTTTAGGAAATAATATCAACTTTATGTTGGTCATAATGAATAATAAAATCAGTGAAAAAATAGTTAGTGTGGTGAAAAACTAAAATGGTAAAGTGAGTAAGATTAGAGATAAAAGTAATAAAATGATTAGAAATGTTTATTTTGAATTTTTGAGGTTTTTAAAGATGATATTACTCATAAAATTAAATATTTTTTAATTTTTTAGGCACATGTATTGATAGTTATTTCCCATTATTGAATAGTTTTGGGTATTTTAAAAAATTCCACTCTTCCTTAATTATAAAAGGGTACATAGTCCCCTCACTTATTCATACATATAAATCCATTTGAATCAACCAAAAACTAAAATTTTTTCTTACCAACATACTTATAAAAATCCTATATCTTATTTTAATGCCAAAATACCATCCTTAGGGCCCTTAATAAGGGAACCAAAGGTGGTTTTTCTAAGTGAAGATAATTGTCTTCATTGCAGTCACTCTTTTTTAATTCTTCAATTTAAACTATAATTATGTACTATAAATTGAAATATAATAAAAAAATTATATCCTATATAATTATATGTTATTATGTTGATGTATTAATATTTATCAATCTACTCTTCCATCAAATGGGAAATATAACCATCGTTTGTGTGAAAAAACGAACCACTGCTTTGAGAACCGATGTAAGTAATTTTCCATCTTTTCATATCACAGATATTAATGATGATGGATTTAATGTTTGTATATGATATTAATAACATATTAATAATTATAATAATTTAATATATCATATAACTTCTTACATTATCATCCAGTAAAAAATGATAATGTCGTTCGTGTGTAGGGAAGACTGCCACCTTTCAAAGCGATGTGATTTTTTATTTATTACCATGTCAAACAAATGGTATATGTATGTGTATTAATATATATATATATATATATATATTATTATTATATTTATGATATATTTAAAATTCCTTAAATAGAAAATATCACATACAATCTTTTCCCCATGACCATTGAAAAATTGAAATGTTACTCATGCGTACATACAACCCACCGTCTCCATGATTGTAACATAATTCATTTTACATAACTATATTTCATGGTTGGGTTTATATGTATAATTTATGTATAAAAATGATAATTATTTCAGGATTATTATTTTATATAATATTAAACAATTAACCATTTTACCATGGTCAACACACTGATGTCATTTTCAAATTATGAACTGAGAATCCTCAAAACACCAAACGTGGATATAATTGAACGTGTAACTAAATATGCAATTAAAATAAATGATGTAAATTATTTAATTATAAGGTATTAAACTTGTAATTTTTTTTTTAAAAACCGATTGATATAATTTTATTATGAAATATATAAAGGATAAAAAAATATAAGTATGCGGTTGAGGTAAAAGATGTTATAATTAAATTTCTTTCATTAGGTTAAATTAATTATTATTTGTATTTGATATGATAAGATTATGTGTGTAATGACCATTGATTATTTTATATTTTATTTTAACCTGTTTTATGTGTAATTAAATATTCAACACATAAAATATTCATTTAATAATTATCACTTCAATGAAACATTCATTTTAAGGGATTTTTCATCTCACTTTTACTTCCTTGAGTCATATGTCATATTCAAAACTTACTTTTTTGGTGGTCTTATACAACCCCATTAAATTTTATATAATTTAAATTTAAATTTTATATCATTTATCTCATTATATTAATGGTATTTAATGTTTCATTTTAAGTTATATACTTCACAAGGTTTATTATTCAAAAGTTATCTAAGTGGTAAGGGTTTATATTCGAGATTGTTTGTGTTTAAGTATCCCTAGGAGGAATTGTTTGATATTTATATATTAAACACAATATATTTTATTCTAAGATAGTTATTCATTAAATTTTCATGCAATAGTTTCTCTTTCCTTTCTTTGGTACTTAAAATTATTGATGAAATATTTTTAATAAAACTCGACATTATTTCTCTCTTTAGTCAAAAATTCTTATTCATCCATATTAATGTCTTCTAAAAATATTTATGTAAATGTATTTAAAATTCTAAAAATGATAGATTAAATAAAATTTTACCCATGTTTTACTTTAATTTTTTTTCTAAATTTGATTTTTCTTATCATTTTTTAAATGAGGTAATTTTTAATCTTTTTACAATAGTGTAAAAGGAATATTTTTCATATGGCATGTACATAATTAACCGACATCATGAACACTCAATTATTTGAAGTTTTCTTTGTAATACTCTATGGTTATTTTTATGTAAAATGTATTATATAATATTTTATAAATTTTAATATTTTTTAGAATTTATTTAAAAGTGAAAATGGTATTTTACTCAAGAAATATTCCATGTAATCATTTGAAGATATTTTCATCAGTATTGAAAACCTTTTATGTTATGGACTGCTTCTAAATTATGAATATAAGAATCCCACATATATAACTAGATTATCATCCATTAATAATATGTGGTAATACATTCCTTATTTTCATATCTCAAATAAATTTATTACAAAATTTATTTTGATTATGATATGAGAAAACATTATGCAACCCATTTATTTCAATGGGTAATTATAATGTTTATTAATTATGAATAATTTTTTATGGTACTCATAAGCATGAATATGTTATTATGGGTGTTCCTAGATAGTGATTAAATTCATTGGGTAAAGCTTTAGTCTCATGAGGCATCATGCATGGTATTAGGGAGTAAGCCTAATCTATTATGGGACTTTGAACATCATGTGATAATGCTTATGAAGTTAGCCTTGACTCATGTTTATGTCATGTTATATATTTATTACACATTTACTATAATTCCATGATCTTATGATATGATGTTATTTATGTTATTATCCCATTTGATTACTCTTGACACTTATATTTTATGATATCATGTTATACTTTTGGCTCAGAAGTATGCTTCCTTATCATGTTTATTACCTTACTGGGAATTTTAGCTCATGTATTTTTTCTATGTATTCCCTAAATTATCCCATGTATATTTAGGAACTAAAAATTATTTAGGATCTCATTATGTAGAGTAAAATAAAGAATTTTTATTTTAGACTCACTTTGATGTATTATAAACCTATTATTCCAATGACAGTAGGCCTCATGATCTTCAGGATGTAATTATTGGATGCTTGTGTGAGAAATCATAGAATAATATGTATATAAGGTTTGGGTCACTATAGTTAGTATCATAGGAAGGTTTAGTTATTTTTGGTTATTTGGACTAGAATAATTTAGTGATAAACATATAGACCAATATAAGGAAAAGAATAAATATAGAAAAGTATCCCAGAAATTTTGTGAAGTATAGAGCAAGTGGGTTACAAGAAATTATATTCATGTTTGGCTACAAAAAGTGGATATAGATCTATAATAGTTATACCTAGGGGTAATAACTCTAAAAAGGGAATATTGGTCTTGAATCGATCATCATGTGGTGTATGAAAATGACCCTTTCTTCATAATTGTTTTGAAACTTCCATGGGATATGATTTGGAAATTCATAAACTCATTACAACCCATTATGAAGGACTTGAAAAATTATTAGGTTAGAAAAACTAATAAGAAACATTACAATAGAAAACCTATATTTAAACCTATAGACTAATAAGTTTTGGTATATTTATAATTTATATGTTATTACTTATAGGTTTTTATGTTTACACTTTTTCATGTTAATAAATTCTCATATTGTTTATATTATTATTTTTATTTAATGATGCAAAATAAGAGAAATAATTCCAACAACCAATGTAATGTGAAATGTTATTATTTCTCTACTGAGATACCTAAACTAATAGTAAAATAATTTAGACATCTTGTGATCATTACAAATGATATATCTCCAATTTTGATTAACAACTAGAACATGGTTAAATTTACAAACACATCAATAAAGAGAAGGGTATTTTCTAATGGAAGTTCAAGTGTTAAAGATGATAATGAGAATAAGATTCAATTTAATACATATTAGAAATGTGGGAAAATGAACCATATAAAATACCTTAAAAGAACATAAATATTCTTTATTTGTGGAAAATGATGGGACAAATAAGCTAAATTATGGAGAAAAATGAAGAGTTTGGTTAACAAGATGCAGGAAAATAATGTTCAGTCCAAGGAACCACTAACGGTTCAATGCCGTAGATGTGGGGAACGTAGTAATTATCTAAGTTAATTCCCTAATCCAGGGATTAATTCCTAAGGTACTATGTTATAATAGTCATTTTAGTGAAATTCTTGATTTTTAGGTGATAGATCTATATAATCATGTTTTTGAAGTATTTTTTATTAATGGGTTGCGGGTTATATGAATCTTGAAACATCTAAGGATTATTCTAAATTAGTTTTTCTTTAAGGATTGGAAATAATATTTTGAATTATAATAATGAACATTAAAGATGATTTAATATTAATGTTGTATTTTATAAAAAAACCTAATTTATTAGAAGATAATATTTTATATGTGAATGATGTTGAGGTAATTATAATCAATTAATATTATTTGATTTTGTGAAAAAACTAAGCTGTATATAAGAATTTAGTTTTTAAAAACCGATTTGATGATTAATGTTATTTTGAGGATGTTCATCATATTTTTTGGGACATTATAAGAATTATATTAATATAGTTTTAAAAAAATTAAACCTGAATGTCGGGTGATAACTCATCATATCCAGAAAATCTATAGGGATTGAACCCACAACTAAAGTGAGATAAGGGTGTAATTCATACCATTGGTCTATGTGATGTACTTTTTAGTATTAAATTATTTTTACGGAAAAAATTTCATAGATAAACATTAATTTTATTTTGGGAAACATGTTATATGATCAAATACATATGAATTTTTAGGATTTTCAGGTGATTAATGATATTTTGGGAAATTTTTCATTGGGTTGAGGTATATGTAACTCTGAGGTTAAACATGTATTTTAACATAAAATATTTTTTTGGAAGAAAAAAATCAATGTTTTGAATATTGAGGTTATTTAGGATATGTGATTATTTATTTGTTGAATATTCTATGTTTAACCTTTGGTGGAATTTTGACATAAAAAATTTTATTTGTTAATTTGATTGTTTATACATTTTTAACTTATGGTAATCATTTCATCTTTGGATAATATTTAATGATATGAATAATATATTTTTATAATTTTATGGATCTTATGATTTGTTAAAAGTTAATTTTTGTGCTTCAGACATAAAAAATTCATATTGGATATTCATACATTAGAGTAAGATGTGAAGTGGAAGTTGATTTAAGAACAACTAAAGGATGAAATTGTGATAATGAAATAGAAAGATATCAAGTATATTTCATTATGTACTTAATATAGAAGGTTAAATAGTTACTAAACTCTAAGAAAATGATATTTAAATAAAAGTTTTATCCTATTAAATCATTTTCAATGAATTGATGGTCTTTTCACCCATTATAAATTTAGGGTTTTGTGGTTGTTAACTTTATCATGATTATTCAATTTTTTGTGATCAATGATCTATGTCACTCTCCGTCATCATTTAGGAATTATTCTTTTCTTCCATGTCTATATCTTCATATACTACTAATGTTTTCTTTCTTGGAGTCCTTGTTCTATTTTATTTTAGACTACCTTTGTAATTCATTTTACCTCTTATCAAGAGAATGTTTTATTAACCCTTTATATGATGTGGGATTTCAATAAAAGGTATTTTCAAATGAAAAACTTTTTTTTTGGTAAAAATTTCAAATTTTGAGGGTACAATTTATTAAAGGGGGAATAATTCAACTCCTTGATATTTTAAAGGAATTCTATGTTTGATATCACATACAACACACAACATCAAGATTAAATGAATACAGAAATATTATTACTTGAATATCACCATTATAACCTCACCATTAAATAGGTGGATTTTAATATTATTAACGAATATATGAAATATATATAAATTCACTACTGAATATAATTTTTTTTATAAATTATTAATAAATAAGAACTCAAATTTTAATAAAGTTATTCTATTCTATAAAAAATACATTTCGTTCAAAAATGAGTATTTATTTATTTTTTGAGAAAATATTATATTTTAATTTATGAATATTTTAAGAATTTTAATTAATAAAAATTAACAAAATTTTTTAAATCATTTTATCAAAATTAACTCATGGTGAATTTTTTGGGATTTTCTAAAAGGATTCATTTTTTAGTGACTAAAAATGATTTTTTTATTATATAACAAAGGAAAACACCTTACACGGAACCAAATGGTCACAATGGTCTAATGTGATGAAGACCTAAGGCATCTCCTTGAACAAACAAATTAGATTCCCGGGGTAATGAGCCAAAATAAGAATAGATCAACAAAGGTTCCTCTGGTCTACCACCTCTAAAAAGATAATCCGCAGCAAAGTTGGCTTCCCTTGGGACGTGCCGAACCACACAGCCTCTGGGTATCATTAAAATGTAGCTACGAATTAGATAAATCAAAGACCATGGTACCTCACCCTAAGCCGTGATCGCCCGAACCGGCACCTTCGAATCAGATTCAAGCTCAGCATAATCCAGAAAAAATCTGCTACACTGCGTTATCCCTGTAAGTAGAGCACAAATCTCTACTTCGAATGAGGATCCCAGCCCATGGTAGCTACTGAAGGCTAGCACAACAGATCCTTTCCCATCTCAGACTAGCCATCCTACACACATAACTCCATGTAGAAGAGACTTGTTAACGTTGAGTTTAAGTTCGTTCGCTGGAGGTTTCCAGCTGATCCAGGATCCTTTAGATCTTGGAGGCACAACCAGCCTATTGAGGAAGTTGCAGAGGGAGTGGGAGTACTGACCTTTCTTTAACAAGGATCCAAGATTATAGACTAGACTTCTCAATATCAGCTGAAGCAGGAAAATCGAACGGTGGTTCTTTGTACGATCCATGTTCTTAGCTTCCCAAATAGTCCAAAAAACTGCCATAGAAGAGATGCACCAAATATTTGATTTCATCTATTCAGACTCTGTACCTGAGAACCAGACTGAGAAGAGCTCCTGAAAAGAATTTCTTGTCCCGACCAAGACTCCCACTCTAACCATTCCAGAATAGAGCTCATTAACCCATTCACTCTGAAAAAAAAACAGGTGTGAAACTAACTCCACATGAGGAGAGACACATCAGTAACATATCAAGGCCATCTAAACCCCCTTCTTCTAGACATTATCATTAGTAGGGAGAACAAAATTTCTGGCACACCAAACAAGAAAACCAAACTTATTTGGAATCTCTTTTCACCACAAATGCACCCCCAGCTCATCCCGGACACTATCCTGGTGGATTAGGAGGCGAAAATCTCTCCCATTGAAACACCCCGACTTTTCCTCTATAAAACAAAGTCTACCCTCCTCATCTGAGAGGATAATTTCCTTGAAAGACTGTAACTGGTCCCTGTTCAGAATGGTTTCCATGATCCTCGGCTATGTAGATGCCTCCTTCAAAGAGAAATATGGAACTAGATAGTATGGAAAATAGAGTCTCTCTCCAATCCAATTGTGCCTTCATAAGTTGACATTCCCTTGTCCCAGAACCCACCAGCCAGAATCCTGTAGAATCTCTAGCTGGGACCTGATTGATTTCCCCAACCTGGACAGCTTTCTGACCTCCCACTCCTCCCAATTATTTCCATATTTCTTGCTAATGACATGTTCCCACATAGATCTCCCCTCCAAAAAATCCCAAGCATGCCTAGATTTCATAGATTTCATGGCATCAGATATGTCCCTCAGGCCTACACCACCCTCCTCCAATGGTTTAGCCATCCGAGACCAAGCATCCCAATGCGACCTTCCCACAAAATTATCATCCCAAATAAAATGGTTCATCACCTTCTCCATCGCCGAAATAGTTCCCTTGGGAGGAGCAATAATATATAACACATACATAAGAATAAAAGAGACCACACTATTGATCAAAGTCACCCTTCACCCTAAATAAAGAAACCTATTTTTCTAATTCAGGATTCTCCCAGTCATTTTTCTATGAAGATCCTCAAAAAATACCTTCTTCACCCGACCCTTCAAAACAGGTTCCCCAAGATATGTCATAGGAAACTGCTTCTGGTTTATTCCCAAAATGACTTGAATTTCCTGAGCTCTTCTCCTTGAATAATAATTGGAAATAAACACATTACTTTTACCAGAGTTCACCTACTAACCACTTAGGAATCGGTAAATAAACAATAGGTGCATGAAATTATTCAAGGAAGATCTCCTGCCATTCAAAAATATTAGAATATCATCAGCAAACATAATATGAGAGAAAATATTCGAAACTTTAGACCGATAAGGCCTAATCTTCATGTCCCTGAAACAATTTTGGAAATTTTGAGATAGATATTCTTGAGAAAGAATGAATATGGAAGGGGACAGCAGATCTCCTTGTCTAAAACCTCTCACACTTTTGAAGAAACCAAATATCTTCCCCAATAGGGATATGGACAGCCTAGGGGAAGAAAAACATCGAAAGCACAAATAACAAACCCCTTCCTGAAAACCCATCTTTCTCATCACCCGAAGAATGAAGCTCTATTCGAACTTGTCATAAGCTTTATCCATGTCCACCTTAATAATAACATTAGAACCAACCACCTTTCTATCAATATCAGTTAATAACTCCTAAGAAACTCCCACTACCCCTGGTATCCATCTTCCTTGGATAAATCCATGTTGTTCTTGGGAAATGACCCTCGGGAGCAGATTACTTATTCTCTTGGTGATAATAGACGCCAAGATTTTATAGGAGACATTGCAAAGGCATATGGGTCTATACTAGATGATAGAACAAGGGTATTTCACCTTAGGAATCATTACCACTCTAGATGCACATGAGCCTCTGTTGATGGTACCTCCCTTAAAGAAATCAATCACAGCCTCAATTAGAAAAGGACCCACAAACTCCCAATTTTTCACATAAAAAATAGTAGGGAATCCATTTGGGCCCGAAGCACTATCCAAGGGAAAATTACGAACCACCTCCCATATCTCACTCTCAGATGGTATTGATGTGAAACCTTAATTATCCCCAGAGTCAACCCTCCTTGCAATGTTTTCAATAAAAGCTTCTTGATCAAGAAATAAATCCTAGTCTCAAAAATTTTGCTGATTCTCACATTTCAATAGTCATTCTGAGGGGTCTAAATCCATATTTCTAGCAACATTGATGTTATAGGAGAAGGACCCATCCTCCAACCTGATGTTGATTTTAGCATTCTGCCTTTCTTTCAAACAAGAATGGAAGAATCCGGTATTTCTATCCCCTTATTTGAGCCACCTGATTCTAGAACTTTGCTTATATCCCCTCTCAACTAACAACAATCTTTGAGTTAAGTTCGCCTTTTTATCGCATAATAATATGAAGGATGTATCCTCCCACATTTGTAGCAGTGAGTCTTCCAAACCTTCAATAGCTCTTTGAAGATCCTCGATAGGGTCATTCGATGTTGGATGATCCATAAACCATTTGAAAATATCAGCTTTCAATCTTTTAAGATGTCTGAACAATCCAACCAAATCCCTTCCATCCGTTTCCTGAACCCAAGACTCACATCATTGGAAGGAAACCTTCCCTGCTATGCCAATCCACCGAATATAAAAACCCTCTGTACTCCTGGTTCTCCAGTACGAGCTTCACAAGAATTGGAGAATGGTCTTAAAGGCCCTGGTAAAGGTGAACAACTGAGTCCCCTGAGAAAGAATCCATCCCCTAAATATTATAGAAGCATCTATCTAGTCTACACAATATCTGGTTTCCTCCTTTATGATTGTTGCACTAGGTAAATTTACTCCCACTAAAGCCCAAATCTAACAAACCCTTGCTAGAAATAAAGTAGTTAAAATAAAGCATATTGTTGTTAAAAAACTACGACCCTCCCCTCTTCTCTGAAATGTCAGATAAAGCATTGAATTCCCCGCCCAGAAACCATGGTAAATCCGGCGCAACAAAGGATCCAATATAATCCCATAGCACCGTTCTGATTAAAATATCACGGCTAACAAAGGAAAAGGAAAATAAAACAGAAGAACCACTAAATCCTAGCTTCACCGTGATACATTGCTCATTCACCTGCATCAAATCCCCTAAAGTGATTTCTTCTGAAAAATCCAGATATTATTGTTACTTGGATGGCCATGCATAATGTGACCAAAATCCATCTTTCTAGCGAAAAAACCCATCCTATAAGTGTTCAGCTTTGGTTCTAAAATAACCACCATAGGGACCCTATTTCTATGACACTCAGGGGAAACAAAGGCACATTTAGCTTCCCCCCTAAGCCACGAGAATTCTAGAAAAACACCAAACTCATTAACTCAAGAAACTCTTGGCCTTCTAAATGGGGATACCTACATGAGGTCTGAATAGAATCTTACCACACTCCTCTCTGACCGTTGACCGAGTCATTGGCCTAGAAGAGATATCTGAAGAACACCCTTTCTTCGGTGTGTGAATTTTCTTTTTCATAGGACTGTTGGTTTCCTCCAAGAGTGAAAATATGTTCCCCTTATCCTCTATAGTTGGCGTTGGAATCAATTATTCATGCAGAAATGAGACCATAAGTAGCTGATCACTGGAATGCCAAGAAACAAAAACCTCCTTGGACGTCCCCTCTGAGAAACCCCTAGATGAAGTTCTCTGAATCAAATGTGAAAGACCAGACTCTGACGTCAACAAAAACTGCTTTTCCATCTCTACAAATGAAGCATTAGGATCCCATAATTCACCCACCAAAGAGGAAGAACTAGGAGGGAATGACACTGTTTTATAGACCATTTTACCTTTCCCTTTAGAGGTATGAGGAGAAGGAACCACTTTCATATTCTCCAACAATGAATTATCCAAGATGAGACAGCCAAGAGTCCTCAGCTTCAACGGGAATAGCACAGGAGGCACAAGACCCATAAGTGAGAACAAATATGCCAGAAACTTGCCAGAAAACGCTGAGCAACATTGAGACCCGGATCCAGCACCAGATGGGAAATCAAAAAATTTTCCGAGTCATTGGAGGTCACCACCACCTTTGAGGATGATTAAGCAAGGAGTTACTTAATTGGCACTGAACCAGAAACCTCAGTCCCTTTCAAAGAACCAAGAGCAATCTCCTTCAAATCAGAAGACAAGGATTTCACCGGATTAACCAGAGGTTTTGAGGACCCCTGATGGAGAAGGCCTTTCCTACCCTTCCTACATAAATCCACAACATGACTTGAATAGCGCATGAAGTGAAAAACCTAGGAGGATCCCGATGCACCAAATGTTTCCACCAGTTCAGCCCCTCAGGGGATCAAATCAGAATTCGAGATGGAAACCTCACCGCTAAGTTCATCTCAACACAGATTCAAGGATTAGCTATATCCAAAAAAATCCCAGTACTCTCGTCCACACAAAGAAAATTACCCAAATAACCCCCCACCGCTTCCAAGATCGAGGGGTTCTGAATAGGAAGGGGAATACCCAGTAATTTGATACATACCACACCGGTATTAGATTCTCTACCAAGTGACAAGCCCACGCCCACCGAGCCAGAGAAAAACGGAAGTTTCCACACCGTCTATCCATCCTTGACCAAGAACGAATGAAATCATCCCTTGAATGGAAGTGAATTAAGAAGGTGACCTTTGATTGTTCCAACACAGCTGACAGACCTTGAAGGCCCCAAGAGCCTACAAACCTACAAAATACCTCCATGGATGGTTTCACCGGGCCAAACCTGGCCACCAGAGTAAGGTTATGCACCTCCGCAGCATGCTCCAAATCTATGTCAGCTACCACCACCACTAGATTGCCTTATGAGACCTCCGGCGGTCTAGGTTCAATTTGAATCGGCAGAATAAACAAACTATCTCCCTTCTAACTATTCCCACAGACCGCATCCTTGAAGGAAAGAGACGAGGAGCCCTTGACAAAACCAGCCTTCAACTTCACCCAACTAGCGGACCCGAAATCAGAAAACGAAGCACTGGAATCAAGAACCACTCCTGACGAAGCACGCACCCCTCCAGTCAACTCTCCATCTCCCAATTGAATTATTTTTTAGTGAATAGTGAAAATTACCGTTTTTTTAAATAATGTCACCTCATTTCATTAAATCTAATAATTTAAACGTGATATTATAGTTTATATTTGGTAATAAAGTTAAATATGAATTATTTTATTTTTAATAATAAAATTAATTTTATTTTCTCAATAAAATTTCATGATTTGGATATTAGTTTATTTTTACGTGTAAAAACGCGGTTTCCTACAAATTGTTTTTAAATGGATAAATTATATCTATTTTAATTGTTTAAAATAACCCCTAGAAAAGAACGATTTAAATGAAATTAATAGATTATATATATTTTTATATGAATTTAAATTCATATAATGATTATTTATAGTCACAGATTTAATATAATACCATATATTTCTTGAAAAATGATTTTCATGAAAAACTATTTTTATCATGTATTTTAGGATTAATTTAAAATTTAATTCCCCCAATTATATGATTTGAATTTTATAAAATTTATACCATAATTTAAATTAGGATAATTAATATTTGTTAACATGGTTACCTTAATTTTGTTCATAATGAATAATAGAAATAGTAAAAAAACTAGTTACTGTGGTGATAAACTAAAATGGTAAAAGTGAGTACCCTTAGAGGTAAATTGAATAAAATGTTTAAAAAGGATTATTTATAAATAGTGGGGATTTTTATCAACCATATCAGAAATTAACTCTATTATTTATCAATTTTCTAGGCACTTCCATTGAGAGTGACTTCCTATTATTGAATAGTTTTGGATATTTACAAAAATGACACTCCTTCCCAATTATAAAAAGGTACCCACTACCCTCACCTATTCATACATATCAAGAAATTATTATCAAAAAACCGTAAAAATATATCTCCCAAAAATCCTTATACAAATTCTTCTATTCTTCCCAAAAGATTAACTTTAGGGTCCTTACTAAGAGATCCAATGGTGGTTCTTCTAAGGGAAGGTAATCGTCTTCACTGAGCTCCTTCTTTTTTACATCTTATTTTTAAAAATTCAGTTATGTATTAATAATTACAATATTATTACACCAAAACATACTTCATATTTAGAGTTTATTATGTTTATGGAATAATATTTATCCTTCCCCTCTTCAATCAAATTGGAAAATGAAACCATCATTTGTGTGTATGTAAGATTACCGCCTCACGAACCAATGTAATTTGTTTTCCATCGTCCACTCTAAAAAATGTTCATGATGATTGACTTAAATTTTATTTATGATATTAAAAACATATCAATAATTTTTTAAAATTAATATATCACGCACCTTCTTAGTTTACCATCCATTAAATAATGATAAAATTGTTTGTATGTACAATAGACTACCTCATCATGAAGTGGTGTAATTTGTTTTTTATTAATATGTCACATGGAGGGTAAGAATAAGTTAATTTAAAATAATATTATTATTATTATTATATAATTATAGTTATTTAAAGATAAAAAAAACATACCTTCTTTCCATCCCGATCGTTGAAAAATAGACACATTACATATGCGTACGTACAACATATTGTCTCCATGATCATGAAGTAGTCCATATTTCATAAATGTATTACATTGTTAGTTTTAAAATTATAATTAATGTGTAAAAATTATAATTATTTCATGATTATTATTATATATATTATTTAATAATTACACCTTTGACAATGATCAACACAATAATGTCATTTCGAAATTATGAACTTATCGCCCTCAGGACACTCGACTTGGAAAAAATTGAATATAAAATTAAATATAAAATTAAAATAAATGAATTCAATGGTTTAAGTATAAGGTATTAAACCAAAAAATGTTCTTAATAAAAAAACAATTGATATATGTTTATTATGTAGTTGATAAAATACATACACAGTAAGTCTGGAGACAAGGTAAGGGATTTTATAACTCAAATTGTTTCATTGGGTTAAATTACCTCTTCTTTGTCACTGATATGATAATATTATGTGTGTAATTACAATTTATTATTTTTTTTCTTTTTCCAATTTTTTATTTATATTTACATATTACATTCATAATAAATTCATTTATTAATTCTCACTTCAATGAAACAATCCTTGTAAAGGATTTCTCATCTCACTTTTACATCCGCGAGACATATGTCATATTCACCACTTATTTATTTTGTGTGGTATATATACTTCCCCTTTAAATTTTTTATCAGAATATATATATCTTTTTTATAATAAAATATTGATTTTAATTTACTTATTTCATGTGTTTTATGATTCAAAAGATACCAAAGTAGCAAGGGTTTATTTCATAATCTCATCATTATTTGGGATTGTTTATGTTAAGTCTCCCCTAGAGGAATAATTTGATATTTCCTTCTTAAACCCAATGTATTTTGTTCTTATCTAGTTATTCATGATTTTGGGGGTAAAAAGTAAGAATTTATTTTTCTTTGTTACTTAAAGTGATTGATAAAATGTTTTTATGTAAAGATGACTTTATTTCTCTCTTTAGTCAAAAATAAATTTTCTTACATATCAATGTTTTCTAAAAATATTTTCAATAATGTTTTTAACATTATAAAAATGATTAATTAAATAATTTTTAACCAGTGTTTTACTTTTTTCAAAATGGTTTTAATGGAATATTCTTTTAATTTTCCAAATGAGGTGCTTTTTAGCCTTTTAACAAAAAGCGTGAAAGGAAATTTTTTATATGACATGTAAGGAATTACCCATCACCTTGACCAACCAATTATTTGAATATTAAATTATAATTCTCCATGGTTATTTTGAAATAAACTTTTTCTATAATATTTTTGAAAGTATTATATTTTGAAAAAGTGATTTCAACGTAAAACAAGTATTCTCCTCAAGAAATATTACATATAATATTTTAAATATATTTTCATCAATGATGATAATCTTTGATGTCCTAGATTTCTTCTAAATTATGAATATATTTCTCACACATATATACCTTCACTATTATCCCTTAATTTTATGGTGTAATACATTCCTTATGTTCATCTCTGAAATTCCTTCATTATAAAATTCCTTTTGATTATGATATGAAACAATATTATGAAACTCATTTCTTTCCATGCGTAATTTTTATGTTTATGCCTTATGATTGATTTTTTTGTAGCCAAAATAATCATGAACATGTTATGATGGATGCACCTAGATATCACTCCAATTCATTGGGTAAAGATTTAGTCTTTTGAGGCATCATTTATGGGATTAGGGGGCAAACCTAATACATTATGGGAATTTATCCCCCATGTGATATTATCTATGAAGTTAGAATTAACTCATGTTTATGTCAGGTTATATATTTCTTCCACATTTCCTATGATGTTATGATATTATGATACCATGTTATTTATGTTATTCTTCCAGGTTTTATGATATGATGTTATAATTTTGAATCAAAATTTATGACTCCTTGTCATTTTTATTCCCTTACTATGATTTTTAGCTAACCCCTTCTGTCTATGTATTCACCAGGTTATCCAATGATCATTGAGGATCTTGAAATTATTTATGATCTCATTATGAAGAATAAAATAAATAATTATTATTTTAGTCTCACTTAGATTTATCATGAGACTTTTTCTCCAAAGACACCAGGCCTTACAATATTTTGGTTTTAATTATTAGATGCTTATGTTAAAAATCATAGAATAATATGTGTAAAAAGATTGAACTGCTATATATCAAGCTATCTATTGTTGTTATAATCCACTATCTTCTGGATAATTTTATATATGACTTAATTGAATGCCTCAATTTTTCTATTATCCATCACATGATAATAGGGATTATTATTTGACCAAATTCTATATTTCGTATAGACCTTCCTTAGCTTTCAGGATTGTAAGTTAGTACCATTTTTTTGTGTGAATAGTTTAATGGATCTTGAATTGTTGAATGATGTTGGATTTTACAAACTCGATCATAAACATGTTCCTTTTCTTCTTAAGGGGAAATACTTCAACCCATTTCAATATAAAATCAGTGGTAATAAGGATAAACTTAAAATGTATCATTATTACCATTGGTTTGGGGACCATTGTTTTAATCCCCATATAGCATAGGTCTCATATTATGTTCTAATGTAGAGAATATTTGGAGGTCAATTCCTGATGTTGGAGTCAAACTGTCTTGCATGACACTTCTGGGAAAATTTCATATAATCTAGGACCATGTTTAGATATAAATTTCCCAATATTTAGATATGGGGAGATAAATATAGTCATATTTTGTAATATATACATGTCCTAGTGTAAACCTCATTAAATACCTTGGGGAATATTTTCCTTGAATGAACTAAATAAGTTTTTAAAAGTTTCATTTGTAGAAAACATTCTCTATATTGGTGTCAACACATGGGGTGAAATATGTTTCCCATATATGTATTTTTTTCCACTAGGACTGAATTCATGGAAATATTCCATGTTAAAGTTACTCAATCAATTAATTCATCCAATTAGATACCTATTTTTTCAAAAAATGATTTAAGGTTACTTTTTGAGAAGAAAAAATTTCATTCTGATTCACCACCTTACATATCTCATCAGGAGAGGTAGGAGAGATGACTTTTTGATGTACCGCAAAGATGATCATGTCATCCTAATATGGATTCCCAAGGGATTCATCCTTGTTTTCTAAAGAATATGCTCGACTATTATATGATTGTTGGATATATGATACCTTTGTCTCGAAGGGAAATATAGCCATTATCTCATAGATGTACTTGAGTAAAGGGATGAGATACTAATTATTTATAGCATGTTCACCGTTGATTTTATTTATGAATATCTCAAATTCACCTTCATATAAAACTGAGGACCATAATCTCAAGGGTCAGATCCATACAGGTGATGAGGGTTTGGTATTCCACATCATTATTAGTACACCCCTATAAAAGGAGGAATGCGTAAATCATGTGGGATTTTAGGGAGTGATAAACACAAATCCAAGGATGAACCTATTAAACTTAGGGTTTTTCATTATCCTCCAAACTAGGATTTAAATTGTCCTATCAAAGTGAATTTGTTGATGTGGATTTTCTTCATTGATGGAGAGAATTTCCTTGTTTGAATATTTTATGTCTAGGAGAAGCTCAACTAGAGTTGGCTGTGTTACAAGGAAATCTACCAATGATTTTCCATCAAATATTATATAAGGGGTGAACCTAATTAAAAACTTATAAAGGATAACTTCTCATCCTTGAAATAATTAGTTAGTATGGTATGACTAAGGATTTACTTCAATGGTTCAATGAAAGTGATCAATTAGACCTTGTGATGATACATATAATGAAACATCTTATAGTCCATGAATAAAAAGTCAATGTAATTATTCTTAATGAGATAATATATTACCTCAGTGTGTAGAATCATTTGATTGAGGTTCTATAGAATATTCTCTTTTACCTCATTATTTTTATGTTCTAAAATGGTATTTATGGATTTCCCCAAGATTATCACAGATAGGACCAAAGGTTTCCCCTGTATAGGTGGTATCAAAACTGGTGGTAGTAAGAACTACTTAAGATCATTTAATTCACTTTATAATTAATTATTCCATTGGTAGATAGTGGATTTATTCATTTACTTGGATAATAAATATCTTTTTTTATTTAAGTTTCCAAAAAAATGTTGGATATAGGACATACACCCTTAATAACCTAAAATGTATTTCAATAATATCCTTGATCTTCTCTAGGTTGATCTAAATGCCTCTATACTGGGGAAAAAGTAGAGTAATTTTCTAGAGGTAAAACTGAATGCACAGTTCAAGGGGTTCACATTCAAATTATGGGTAAAGTGCATGCTAAAATTTTCTCAAGATCATTGAGATGGTTCTAGAACTAGCAGTATTTGATCACAAACCTTTTAATATAATACCCCATCAATTTTCCCAATGGGGGATTGAATAAGTGATGCATAGACCCTAGCAGGTTTCTCCAATTTTATCTATGCTAAATGGAATTAACTGGTAGTATTATATTCCATGGGGTTACCTAAATGAAGTAGAATATTTATCTATATGGGTCATGTAGATTTAATTATATATGGAGTATATATCTAAGAAGGAAAGGGACTGTAAGAAAATAGTTGCATTAATAAGAAACTTCATAATTGGGATAGGGAAGTCCTGCATCAAAAAGTAGCATTTGAGGTCTGAGAAATGCATTCATACTTTAATATGATCATTCTTCTTCCTTGATGGGACAATTTAAGATAGTTAATTAGGATACTAGGCTTCCTTAATGAAGAATGATTTGATTAATTTATCAACTTCATCCTTGTACATGTAACACTAGGGTGGGTTCATTGTAACACCCCGAGCTTCCACGATACTCTTCTTTTTCAATAATTCAATAGCTTGCATTATACGCAATTTTGAGATTCTAACACACCGCGACCAATAAAAATAGCCATTATGAATAGTAATACCCACTTTTTGAAATTATATATATTTTATATTTCAAAATTGACTTCATTTGTGGATTCGGAATATCGAAATTAGCCTATGTTGAATTTTTGGTATTTTTCTGAGAACTTCCAATTTTTTATGAATAGTGAAAAATACTTAAAAATAAATTTTTTAATCAAAATAATTTATAGAGATAAATTATACTATTGAGTGGTTTTAAAGTATATTTAGAACATATTTTTACCATTTTATCCAATGGTGGTAATTATAATTAATTTCACTTTGAAATTGGACATAAACAATTGTCAATCTTTTGATATATATTGTTTCTTAAAAACACGCTATTTGTTGTGACAGCGAGAATTAATTATAAAATTAATTAATGCAACTTATATGTTTGTAATTTCGTAAAATAGACATCATTTTTGAATTTGGAATATCAATTATAGCTTAGGGTGAAATTTTGGCATTGTTCTGAAAAACTTCAATTTTTGATGAATAGTGAAACCACTAAGTGGTAGTTAAGAAACTGATTTTTCGTTTAAATGAAACATTACCACTTCTGTGTTTTTAATTTTAAAAATCCAACATACATGGATATCATTAGAAAGTAAAATGTGGTTCAATGGGATTAAAATAATTTTTTGGTGAATAGTAACTTTTAAGTTTAATTAATCGCGATTAAAGGTAATTAATGAAATTTAAGGTAAAAATGATATTATAAAAATATGAAAATACCTTTACACTTGTCCTACACCTATTTTATGAGTCATGGCCAACCAAGAAAATACATGGGTCAACCTGGGGACCCTATGGGGCCACATTGGTAGGAAAATGACATTAAAATTTTTTTATTTAATGTTAAAATAAAAATGTCACAAACAAGAGTTGTTTTACTAAAACAATTTTTAAATTGGGTTATAAAAGTCATATTTTTGAATATAAATATTAATTATAAAGCTAAAAATATTTCCTACATCATGATATTTGTTTTATAATTTTTAGACATTAAATAAATTAAATTATTTATGTCACCATGATGATGCAGCAATTACCTCATTAATTAACGATTTAAATAAAATGAAAAGATAATGTAAAATCTAAGACTTACACTTGTCAAAAACATATTGAATGAGTATATTTAGAACCATTATCACCTTATTCTTGAAATATATAAGTGTGGGACATTTAGAATCCAGAAAATCATTTCATAATAAAGTAACATTTCAATCTTTCCAAGAGTGCCCTTTCTCTCCTCTTATATAAGGCCCCCACCACTACCAGCTTACTCACACATTCAAAGCCTTTTGGATCGGCCAACCTCTGACCAAATACTCTCTAAACTTCCCTCCCTTACTCCTAGAAGCCTAAATTTTGGCAGAAGTCTTCCCAAGGAAGCCTTTTCCTCAAATCAAAAAGAGTTACCCGATTTTAAGGTAATGTCTTCTCTAATGTTGTTTTGTTTTATTTTGCTTCTCCAACCACTTAAACTTTTTTTATTACTTTATTTTGTAACAAAAATAGTATCTAAAATATACTAGGATGTTTTTATGATAAGGATTTGGTTTAAACTTACACACACCTTCGTCTAATGGTTAAAGAACATACTGTTTCTGTGGGTGGTGAAATACTACCTCACGAAACGATGATTGTTCAATATTCTTTTAACATCTCTAATGGTGGCCATTTTGATGACACTATTGTCATATATGATATATATATTATGTTTATGTTTTCCTTATGCTTATTTATTTCTCATTTGTGGCATAATTTATGATTTCCATTATGGGTAAACGCGATAATTTCATTTTAGGAAGTGCGGACTACCGCCCCCTCAAAATGATATGAATCGTTAATGCCATATGTGGTATGTATAAAGGATGGAGTAAATGGTATTATACATTATATTATACTGGAATTATATTATACCTTCATATAATTATAACTTCATTCCATTAAATATGAAATAGAAATGAAAGTAGCGTTCATGCGTACGTACGGCTTACCGTCTCCATGAACGGTGCATTTCATTTCTTACCTCTAAATGTTATGTAATATTATAAATGAATGTATATACTGGATATATATGATGTATATGATATATAAATCATGAATATAATTATGGATATAATGGATATATTACCACATGAACAAAGTGTAATTATAAGAAGTTTATTTTTGACTCAAGTACCTAAGATCGTCAAAATGACCGTTATTAACATAAATAATTACATAATGTTAATAACATGGTAATAAGTGATATAAAATGAATAATAAACATGAAAAAGGTTCTTAAGCAAATAGAAATTAACTCTAGTTTATTATTCAGGAGGTTAAAGAATGATCGAGTCAAGTCGGACACGAGGTAAGGGAACTTCTTAACCCAATTTCTATTCTTTGGGTTAATCTCTTACTTTCAAATTATTTCATGATATTATTATGTCCTATCTTGTATTTGTACTTTATTTATGTGTACTTATAGTGAATACACATAATAGATCTACATTATTTAAAAAAATGATCTTTGTAAGGGTCTTTGTCTCAATCTCCTTTCATTGAGGCATATTTTGTTTTATACACAACTTTCTTTTATACGGTGTATAAACCCCTTTGACTTTGACTTTTATTCAAAAAGGAATCTTTTTTTACAAAGCGTTTTACTAAATGACAAAAGGAATGTTTTTATCTTATGTATGCGGCGACAAAGACTTCTCCGCTACCGTGACCATTATTTGTGTTTCGGCTTCCTCTACAAGCCATAACTTTTTTTTAAAATGAAAAATAAATACAAGTTTTAATTTTCTTTTATTTTGGTATTGAAAATGGTTTTGAAAGTGTTTTTATTATATCAATGTGTTGTATTGATATCTTGTGACTGAAATGTGGAAATGTTATGTTTCCTTTATGCACGTTTTATGTGATACGATTATGTTATGGTTTATGATATGTTTAAACCTGTTCATATGAGGAATGCATTGGACTTAATAAGTGACGGGTGGAGCCCTCTATAGCTCCTAGATGCATCAGTAGGTCTCATGAGACAAACTAGTGTCTTGGCACGAGGCCTTGACAAAATCTTATTTGTGGTCTTGGCACGAGGCCTTGGCTACGTGGTTATGATAGTCTGGAATTATGCATTCCATCATTATGAAAGTGGTTATTGATATTTCATGAGATTATTCGACTAGTAGAATATCCATGTGAGTAAGTAAATGGCATTATTTAATTTTATTTTTGCCATATTATGCTAAAGTTCAAGTTTAAAAAGTCTTTTGTTTTAGTTATATATTTCCTTAAATGTTAATGTTCATTTATGAAAGCTTCCACAATATTGCTATCATTACTGAGCATCTGAGCTCACCCCTTTCAATGTTTTAATATTTTCCAGGATGTGAAGAAGTATTTTATGAATGACCTGCAGGGATAGTCAGAAGAGGATATGAGTGTGGATTATGGAGACTTTGTTATTGTAGTTTTTCACTTTATGATGTAATGTAACATTTATTAATGTATCTAGTGTTTCCAAGGCTACTAAACTAATCGGTTTTTCGAGACTTGATCTTTTGTGATCATTCCAATGTTACGAAGTAATGCACCGACTCTGGGTAACTAGGGTTGGGGCGTTACATTCGTCCTTCTAGGTTCCTAATAATATCCCTGTGGCCCATATAAAGGATGAGATGGTGGTTTGTGGAATAATTTTCATGCCCATATATCTCTATGTAGTTCCACAAACATACATTACAGTTCCACTAAAAGAACACTATATATTGACACCGGATAGCTATTAGGCCATATAGAGTTATATAGGTTCTGCCTCATGCCACCGACTAGTTAGTAGAACAACACTAGATATCCAGTGCTACCTATAACACATTAATTTGTTAAAATCACATAGAACTGAATTTGAAGTTTTCTTTAGGCCAGATTCATTCATGAAACTACGATTCAATAAAAACATAAGAAATTCAATTTAAAAAAAGTTGAAATAATTTAGAAATAAATTAGACTATTTTTAATAATTATAATAATTAAACTATAAGGTATAAAAATATCCCCATTTTTTATGATAACAAAAACATCATATAAAAATCATGAAAATGAATTGTGATCATAAAAAAGGAAGGATTTACCAAATAAACATGAAATTATGTCTCCCCCTTTGTGATACCTTGAAACAAAGTTATCCCCTTTGATGAAACATCATTTTAAATGATAATTTTGTTATCTTTTTTCCATCATAAAAAACATCTCCCCATTTGAGAATATTAAAAAAGAAATCTCAAAGAAAGAGGGTTGGAGAAGTGATAATATGAATATTTAAGTGAATTATAAAATAAAATTTATACAAAATTTAACTTCCCTTTAAGAAAAGTAAGAAAAAATAAAGTCAGAGGATTTTTAAACTAACATGAATCATAATATAAAGAGATAAAATAATTAAACTCAAGAATACATATAGATATTAAAAATTAGGCTCATTATCATGATAAGATAAGAAAAATACATGAAAAAAAACTCATTTTAAAAATATAATTTTTTTAAAACAAGTATTTTGGAAACATGTATTAAGATATTCAATGAATTTTAAAATATTTCCAATGAACTTAAAAATATCATGATAGGAGATAAACATATTAAACACGATTTTAAGAAGGTATTTTCATGATATAATGAGAAAAATTATTCAAAGAATGCTTATATAATATAGAGGTGAGAATTAAACGATCCATAAAACAAATCTCCTTAATAAATAAATAAATAAATAAAAATATTTATAGGATTAGAAAACACTACCTACTCAATGGATTTTTTAGACAATAAAATTATTTGAGTTGGATCATATTTTATTGTATAACTCTCATATGATAGATCAATTAAGGTCCAGTGTAAAATATCTAGATGATATAGAATATTAATTCCTTTTGGAACCATTGAGGTTCATACAATGTTATCACAATTTTATTTGGACATGAAAAAAAAATTTATACCCATAAAAATTGTTTAGTAAAGATTTTGGGAACCAAAATTTCTTAGATTTTTAAATAATATTTAAATAAATATAGAGAGACTTTTTCCTTCCATATCTATAATTTTAAAATGACATTCATATATAAGTTTCTATAATTTAGGAAAATATTTTCAAAATTTATTTTGAGAAACACATTTAACAAAAAAAGGTTTATTTTGAAGAACTTAAATTATTATTTGAAAACACAAAACTATGATTATTTATATTAACATATTGATAAAAAAGGATCATGTTTATAATTTAATTTCGAAAGATAACTTTTCTGATTTTTTATTTTAGATTTGGAAAATTCAACATCTAGTTAATTTTTTAATTTTTTAAAAAATCATCATCTTCTTCAACCAATTTCTTATATTTATTTTCAAGATTTTAATATAAAAAGGAATTTTGATGAAATAAATTATAGATATTATCATAAGAATATTCCATTTCTTTATATGTTGGTGGAATAAAAGAAGTGTTTTAAGATGAAGAATGAGAATTTGAATGAGTTTGGGACAATGGAGTTTTAACCCTATTAACTTACCAGAGATGTGAAATGAGGTATTTTGGACTTGAGATGCTTGAAGAGGTTGAGTTATTACCATCACTCACTGTAAAAACATTTATATATATCTTATATTTACTCTCTTCTTTTAGCATTGTTTTAGATTATAATAATTTTTTTATATATATCCTTTTCTTGCATTTGTAACATGTTACTTCCATAACTTTAATTAGATATTTATTTTTTGGAACCTAAGGATAATTTATTCTTATTAAAAGTTTTTACACCATTTTATCAATTTTTTATTATTATACTTCATCATCATTATCACTTTTTGAAGAATCATAATCTTGGATTTCTTTGAAATATATTTTTTTTATGATTTAATTGACCTCCATTTATTATTTTACCTCATGGAGTTTGAATATTATCACATATGGAATTAAGGATCCTATGAGTTATTTAAGCGACATATTTTTTATTTCCTTGCCTTCTTGGACTGTTTTCACTTTTGGATCCCACAAGCATGGTAAATCCTAGAGGATTTTATTTATAATTGTTTCTGTGGACAATTCATCATTTAGAGATTATATTTCATTTAAAATGTCAGTGAAATAAGTAAACATGCAAGTAAAAGATTCATTTTCATGCATAGATAAACTGTTGAATTATTTATAGTACATATCCAATCTAGTTCCATTCACTTTATTCATGACTTCATTTATGTATTATAATAAATTCCATACTTCATTATCTAATTTCAAGTAGAAATTTTATTAAAATAATTTTCATCTAAACTGTAATGCTAGAAAATCATAGTTGTAACGAAGTTACTTTGATACCCACACAAACCAGTACCCAACCCAACCTGTTACTTGCTTGAAGGGTGTTCCTGATCTCTATAGGTCTATGACTATCACCTGAGAATAAAAAATAACCAGAGTGAACAATTTCACCCAACCTAAATAATAATGAATGGAAATTATATACATAAAAAGTGGAAGATAAAGAAAAGAGAAAAAAAGAAATATATTAAAAAAAAGAATTTGATGAAGTGATAAAACCCAAAAGAAACTTGAAAAAATCCAAGGTACGAGTCCAAAAACAAAGGAAACAACCCAAAATGAGAAAAAAAAATACTCCAAGTGATATACAGATTCAATACTACTATCTCTCCACCATTTACCCAACATAGATGAAAGAAACATCACTACCTCACTACGGTGCTTTGCCTTTCCCTACATTGAAAGAAATAAAAAGTTATACCCACCACTGAAGTGGTTCGCAAGGTGTGATATAATAGGATCAATGGGATCCCACCTAAGCATTCCATAACAAGTATATATACAAAAATCAAAACATTCTCATCTTTAAAGAAAATGAGGCTTGATAATTAGTTAAATAAATTAGATCAAAATTATGGTAAAATATTCTCTACTTTTCCATAGTTATAAATAATACTGGTAAAATAGTTTCAAATCATATCACATATATCAAAGTAGTTGAAAGAATGTATCACATAACATATAAAATTCCAAATATGGAAAACTAAAAGCCCAGGTAACATCATTCAACAGATCACTATAGGTTAGGCTATCTATAACACCCATACCCAGACATTGAAAATAAATATCATAATGTCTATAGACACATGAATCAAATATATATAGTAGAGGGATATCCCAAAAAAATTTAACCTCTAACAGTTCTAACAAGTCCCAAAAACAACAGGCCTAGGGAGAAGAGGAACACCCCATAAGTGAACCCCCCAACAATATCAACAGATGAGGCTAATTACTAAATCTTCCACCTAAGTACCCAAGTCTTACAATGTGAAATATTTTATAGATAATTTCAACAAACCATGATATTGAAACCCATTTAACAATTCTTTGAAATGCAATTTTCTTTTACCAAAATAAGGGGATGACCATCTTTTCTGAAATTTTTTTTCAAAACACACACAAAAATTAATCAATCAATCATGAAATTTTATTTATAAAATAATTTATAAAACCAGAGTAAATCAAGGTTCATCCAACATATATTGGTTTTGGAACCAACTACCTAAAACTTTGGTTTTACACTACGAAAACTAGATCTACAACCACTAGAAGAAATGAATTACAATAAATAGATGGCCTACCTATGATTCCATTACTTCAGAATCATATTCCATAACAACCAAGCTTGGAATATAGGTTAGGTTACACATAACTCAGAGAAAATACACATTTTGGATCACAACCAATAAAGAACCATCCCCTGAAACAAGATCAAATAGTTGATCTATAAAGGATTAATAAGAACATCACTTTAAGATAAACGGATCTGAAAACATATCATAACAACACTGATGTGACCAATGATAATAATTAAGTAGAAACATAACTCACGTAGAGAGATGAAACGAATCTACCATAAAGATCAATCACCAAATGAAATGATATGAAAGGAGCATAGATCACCAAAGTCACCTGTGATAGATCCTAGGTTTTGAGAATTGAATCCTACATGTTGAATGAAAAGGAAATCATATTTTTATCATGGTTAAAACCACTGGCCCCAACCATTCAGGATGTTAACCACTTTCATGATTATAATTTCACGATTTAAAATATATTCCAAAAAATGAATCACCTTGGACTAAAATAGCACCAATAAACCTTTTCACAATAATAATTAGTTTCATGACTTGTAAAATTTTCATGCTCTAAACCACTTCATGGTATCTACCTAGTAACATATTCATATTGTGTAATTAGTTTTTTATGTTAAATCATCTATAAAGAAGTTTACATTCCATATTCTGTAGAAAAAACATGAGAAAACACAAGATGTTTAAAAACCCAAAGAGAGCGTTCAAATCCATTTAAACATTTATACTTGGACTCCATTAATTCAAACAAAAATACATCCTTTAAATTTAGGTAATTTTCCCCAACAAATGCTCTTTATACTCAAATTTTTTGAAACAAACCCAAATATATTTTAATGTTAAAATTGAGATGAGAAAATCCTAAAAGAAGGTAACATTATGTGAAAAAATCCCCACCATAAGACTTTCACTCCTCAGGAAGTCATGTGGAAGATTGGAGCTCCCAAAAGTCATGAAGCCACTACTCACTCACCAATATTTCATGATACCAAGTCTCTTGAGGATCTTATCCATTTCACCATAATAAAATTACTAATTTCATATACTTCCCATGAAATACTTTCACCCAAGATTCTACAATATTCATAAGATTCACTACAACATAAATTTCTATCTATAACTCAATCTCTTCCTAACTCAGAGCATGGGAGGGATTATGATGATTGTTTATGAGATGAGTTATATAGAAGACATCATGTATACCTATTAATTTAACTATAAACAACAATTTATAAGAAAACTACCCAATATTATCAGGTACCTCAAATAGTCTAACATATCTCAAAGCCAACTTACCCTATTTTCCAAACTGATGGTGAACCAACCATGGAGATACACTCAAGAAAACTCGGACACCAATAAAAAACTCTAGAGGATGAAGTAAATGATACAAATAATTTTTTTCCAACTTTGAGATGTATCCAAAAATGAACATATATCCCAAATCCTCATCGATGTATCCTGAACAATAATTGGTCCCACAAGAGAGGAATCACCCACCTATTCCAAATAATGAGGTGATATACATGGGTGACCATACAAATCCTATAAGGGAGAAATTATGATTGATGATTGAAAACTGTTATTATTATAAAACTCAATAGGTTCATGTTGCCTATCCCATGACCCACAAAACTCCAAGACCCATGCAAGAAGCATATCCTCTTGGATCTTAATATAATACTCCATCTGACCGTTTGTATATGGGTGGAAAGATACACTCATCTTGACCTGATTACCCATCGCATCTCAGAGAATTTTCCAAAAACATGAGATAAACCAAGGATACCTATTTGAAACAACAACAGAGGGAACCCTATGTAACATTACAACCTCATGCACATACAACTTACCTAGATCTTAAACTTTAGTGGTGTCCCTGGTTAGAATTAAATGAGTCCTCTTTGTTAACCTATTGATAACCAACCAGATATTGCTCTTACCCTAGGGGGTTTGTGGTAATCCAATAATGAGTTCCATTGAAACCTCATCCCATTTTCAATCATAAAATTGAAGGGGATAAAAGAAACAATAAGTTTTCAGATACTCTTCCTTTATCTGTTGGCAGGTGTAATAATGCGACACATAATCAGCAATGTTACACTTCATACCCAACCACTAGAATAATTTTCTATTACCATAATACATCTTATTAGTTCCCAGATGAATGGATCAAAAATAAACATGATAGTAAAATAAAAATAATATCTTCATAGATACTAGGATGAAAAACTATTCCCAAAGTAGAGAAAACCATATAATGGGGCAGACCAACCGGAAAAGGTATCCCTATGATAAAGTGTTACTTGAATTTCTCTAAACTCATTATCCTACTGTTAAACCTATAAAATTAACTAAAGAAGAGATGATGATAACTGAACACTGGTCAGAACTATACCTATAACATTCTCTTAATCATCTAGATGTAACTGAGCAAAGTGGCCCATAATTTTCAACTCTTCATTTGATTCTAAAACATCATGAAATAATAATTTCTAATAGAGAGCATATGAAACGACATTCCCCTTCCCTGGTGGTGTAGGTGTTATTGAATTCAACCATATAAATTCATTCCACCCACCATTATTGTATGAGATTTATGTATTTTTGAGAAAAGATATATCTCAAACTCTTAAGATCCTAAAATACTCTGAATATTTCTCCAAAACTTTTTCCACCAACACTTAAGAGGATTAATAACCATGTCATACTCTAATTAATTATTTGGGTAATTCCTTTCATGTGGTTGAAGTTGACGATACCCATAATCCACAACAAGATCATCCTGTATAATAATTCAACTTAGACTAATACTTGAAGCATCATAGAAAACCACATACCCCTTACCAAGCTATAGTAATATTAGAATAGTTGTTGATTTCAGAAGAAATTTTAACTCATCGAAAGAAGATTGATGTTTCTAATCCCATAATAATTACACCCCTTTATTGGTAATATCAACCAAAGGTGAAGCAAGATTTGAGAAATCCTTGATGAACCTTCGATAGTATCCAACATGACCTTGGATTATACGATTCGTAAATAAATTACCTAGATCCTCCCACTACAAGATAGCCTACCCCTTATTAGGACCCACTAATAGTATATTCTTAGAAATCACGTGACCTAAGAACACCACTTATTGGATATTGAAACTACATTTCAAAATCATTCCATACAAATAGTGACTGTTTATAATTTCTAAAACCAAAATCAAATGGTGATCATGCTCATGCTCAAATATTGGAATAAAGCAAACTATAATCCATGAAAACTACCAAAAAAGTTTCAATATAATAATGGAATATATAGTTCTTCCAAGCTATTAAAACTTCAGTATATTTAGTCCAACCGAAAGGAATCACTAGATATTTTTAATGTTCAAATTTTAACCTCAAATATATCATTATTATATGATACTCCCAAACTATAAGTTGAGGATAATATAACTAAAGATCGATAATTGGAAACCATTTTCAACCTTTAATAAGTCAAACGAATCATCTATGCAAGGAAAATGATACATATTATTAACCATCACCCGATTCAACTTCTGATAGTCCACACACAATTTAATTAAACCACCTTACTTATTTGAAAATAGCACAAGGGTTTCCTGAGGTGAAACAATAGGGTGAATGAAACTTATCACTATCATTTCATCAAAATAAATCTTGATAACTTTAAGCTCTATAGGTTACATATGATAAGATGGTATCAAAAGTGGATATGTACTTAGAACAAGATGAATCATAATCTATATCTCCCTTTTTGTAGGAAGACCAAATACTTCATCTAGGAAAGATTATGAAAGTACTGAATGACAACATGAGGATTGAAAACCAATGAAACGTCATCGCATTCAACTAAAATAGTAGACAACAACTCCAGAGCTCTAGGGGGAAGGTCCTGCATAACCAAACCTTAGATCCTACTATCCCAAAAACACTTTAAAGAACTAGATACGCCGATGATAAAAAATAAATCTCAGCATAGTGAGAAACAATCCAATCCATCCAAATGATTATGTCAAATAATCCACAATAGGAATGAGGAAACCCCATAATAAATCTGTATCAGTTATCAATAACGAATACAAAGGAAACTAAAAACTCTATTATATCCTATTTTAAATAGGTATCTATAAATCCATAATAAAGGATACGAGATCCATTTGATGTTTAACCATATAAAAAAATGGGCAGAAATAAATGGGTGTGAGGCACTAATATAAAATAAAGCATCCACTATAGAAGATGTAACAAAGATGGCGCCTTGCACTATCACTAGGCCCGTGTAAACCTCCACCAGAATCTTATATACTATGTTAAGGTGCTTCAATCCCACGTTCTATAGATGGATCCCTTTATTCCTTGATGAATCTTACTACGCCATAATATCCTTTGGATTCAATGATTGCTGACCATAACAATACATAGATATAGCCTGATAGAATATCTATATTTGGCCATAGAATCCACAATCGTTACACATTTTTTTAAGTGCAGGACAAGAATTCCCAATTTTTCTAACCATTCCACATTCATAAAAATTTAGGGTCACACTACAGAATATAACTATTGGTGTAGAGGATTCCTCTTGCAAATAACTACTTCCACCACCCCTGTACCACTTCTTATTCCATCCCTGTGTTCCAATAAAGCTTCCACTAAGAGTAATGGAAGGGAAAGGATGACTTGAATTTCCTTCCATATCCTTAGTTTCTATTATTGACCTATCAACTATCTCCACATAGGTAGAAATATTCATAATCAACACCTATGATCTGATATCTGATCGCAAACCTTGTAGGTACTTCTGAACCTTTAGTTACTTATTCTTTACTACCTATAGAGAAAAACAAACAATCTTTGGGAACTGAATGGTGTATTCTGACACTAAATGATATCCCTACTACATAGAGATGAACTACAGTGACTTTTTATAGCATCCCTATTTTTTCTTACATAGGAATTACATCATTCTAATGATAAAAAACATAATATAATTACAAAAATAGGATCCAAAGGTCTTATTTCATGGGAAAATTAAGACCATACATGAAATTTAAAAAATAAAACATAAAAATTTATTTAATTCCTTCCTCTCTAGATTCTTATTTTCCCTTGAGTTCCCCTTAGTACAAGTAGTCAACTGAGGATATATCAAAGAAATGGGTTAGCTAAAAGCCCAATAAGAGGATAGATAAGAACATGAAACAACATAACATGGGTGAGAATAATCATCATACTCATAACATAATCATAGTATCATCATCCTAATCAATAGGGGAAGCATTAGAAAAAGTTATGGAATGTGGAAATGCATAAAAATGAAACATCATGTCTTAGTGGTAAAATACCACACATAGTTGTGAAAACATCTAGCATCATGTTCAAACATATTTCACTTTTTATCATGAGACAAATCACATTACCCAATGAATTGGAGAGAGATATAATTCCAGTTTCACCCATCACATCACAACATTTACATTGTGCTATATAATTCTGGGCACACCGGTCACATCATAACATTTACATTATCATGCATGTCACATAGAACGTATATCAATAATGAAAAAATAACCCATGTTAGGGAAACAAGTTTCATAAAGACTAATTTCATGGAAAAAAATTAATGTTCCCAAAATAAAAAGGTAATACCATATTTGGTATAAGAATCATCCATCTTGACTGAAGAAGATGTAAAATCAAGAGAATTAAAACATGTGTTTTTAAAAGGAAGAGTTCTTTTGGAAAATATTTTATTTTATCATAAAATTAGATTGTAAGCATGTATATATAGAAAATAATAGTTAAGGATAAATAAATTATATTTAGAGAACATTAATGGTTCATCCACACTAAAAATGGAGTGAAATAGGGGAATCCCAAATGAAGAGAGTTGGGTTCAATAATTCATATTACCTTTTTCCTGAATGCTTTCTTCTATTTAATTTAACATATAATCAAATTGAATTAATTTATTAAAAAAAACATTTTATACATTCATTTAATTAATTATAGTTTTATTAAATTCATTTATGGACTTTTTAATGAGTTATAGAGTTCAATTTTATCATTTGAGATGTTCAATTTCTATGTTTTCATGAATTGTTTGCTTGTATATGAGTATAGAAGTTTATATAAATGGGGATAATTTTCTATAATTTAAATTATACATTTTTAATTAAAATTTATAAGATTAAATGATCTTATAGATAATTTTTTATATGGAATTAGGATTAATCATTATATAAATTGTTAATGATAATCATTTAGGATAATTTGGGCAGTCTTCTATCCCAACGAACTTGTTTTATTTTATTATTTAGTATTATGTTTATATGTTAGTTACAGAACATAAAAAGGGTCAAAAAATAAAATTTATAATATGTTTTAAAAAATTTAATGGATTTATGTCTAGCATTGAATGAGTTAAGGAAAATATCAAATCGCATCGTCAATGATGTCGGTAAATTGACACATCATGGGTGATGATTTAATTTTTAGAATAAAATAGAGAGAGGAAAATGTTTAATTATAAATATTACATTAACATTATATAACTAAAATATATTTATGGTAATTTATTTATCATTCCATTTGAATGAGGTAGGGGGGTTAGAGAGAATAAGAATTGAAAATAACTTGAAGATAAATTAAAAGAAAAATGAATTTACCTCTTGAATTGTTCTTCCTTGAGAACCTATTTATGGAAAATATATTGGTCTTTTTATGAGACCAAGGGATCTTGGATGTAGAGGAGTTCCTTGGGAAGATGATTGGGAATTTTTTTTACAAGTATCAAATCTTGGAAGGCATGCAGAGAAGAGGTGGTATTTATAATGGATGAGAGGGGTGTTTTCTCATTATTTTAGTCATTAGTTTATTATTTTGGATAAAAACTATGAATAGATAGATAATTATCACTAAATATAATAAAATAATTATGGTTTTTATGATATTAAGGTTCTTACATCATCCTAACATCAACAATGAATAAAAAATTCATTTATTTAACAATTATAAAAAATTATCGTATTTTACTATTCATAAAAAATTCAAGTATTTTAGAAAAAACAAAATAATTAACCCAAATAATTTTTCAATGTGTAGAATTAAAAAATGGACTCAATTTTATAAAAATAATTTTCTAAATATGATAAATTTAATTCTTAATCAAAACCATCTTTTACTAGAAAAATACAAATTTTAAAATTATAACTGATTTTATAACACTATGAAAAATTACTTAAGGTATCATAAAATTATCTTATAATAATTTGAAAAAAATATATTTATGAATACATTTTATGAAAATAAATTTTATTTTAAATTTTTAAATTAATCATAAAATTATAATTAAATACTTATGACTTACAAAAATACCAACACTTAATTATTAATTAGTAAAAAATTTACTTACTTTCCCTATTTTATAATAATTTCATACTTTAATTTATAAGATGAATAAATTTTATTTATAATTTTATGGGTGTGGATACTATTCATTTGGCTGGTTTACTTTTCATAATGGTCATATTACTATTCCTAAGGTAAAGTTATTATTTCATCGGTATAGGTTCATTAACTTCAAGAAATACTTATTATTTCATTAATTATTCATTTATATTGTTTTTATTGTGGTATCTATGTGATGTATACTATATAAAATTACTATTATAAGGGAAAAATTTCATTGATAAAAGTTCGGGTCGTTACATTCTTCCCCCCTTTTGAAATTTCTCCCTCAAAATCTAATTTTACTTAAACAGGTGAGGGTAATTTTCCTTCATCACCTCCTCTGGTTACCACATTTATTCTTTATACTTATGGTTCCTCAACAACACTTTGACAAGGTGCTTTTTCTTATTGTGTTGAACCTTATCTCTCTAATTCATAATCTTTATCAGTTACTCTTCATAAGAGAGGTCATCTTCTAACTGTTCCACCTTTGAGTTTAGTACATGTGAGGGATCTGGTATGTACTTTCTCAAAAGAGATACATGGAACAAGTCATGAATTTTATCCATACTTTGTGGAAGTGAAATTAAGTAGGACATTTCACCTATGTTATCAAGAATCTCAAAGGGGATAATGTACCTTGGGATAAGTTTTCCTTTCTTTCCAAACCGCATGACTCTCTTCCATGGTGATATTTGGATGAAGACTTTATCTCCAATATTGAACTCCAAGTCCATTAAATGGTTGTTATCATAGCTCTTTTTATAACTCTGAGAAGCTTTGATATGTTGTTGGATGGATTGAACCATTTCTATCATCTATTACACAAGATCAGGTCCAAGTAGATTTATTTCGCCAACTTCATCTCAACAAGTTGGATTATACATCACTTTCTATATAGAGCTTCATATGGAGCCATCTAAATACTCAAGTGGAAGATATTTTTGGATGCGAACTCAACCAATGGGATATGTTGTTCCCATCTACCAGTAAATTTAATTGATCATGCTCTTAACATGTCCTAGAGTGTCTAAATAGTACTTTTAGATTTTCCATCAGTTTGGGGGTGATAATTCGGGATAAAATTTAATTTAGTGCTCAAAGAATGATGAATAATCCTCCATATTTTAAATGTTAACCTAGGATCTTGATAATATAAAATCTAGATTGGAACTCCATGTAATCTCACTACTTCTTTCACATATATCATGGAATTTTTTTTAAGCGGGAGATCTTCCCAAATAATGATAAAGTGGGTAGTCTTCATGAGTCAGTCCACCAAAACCCATATCACATTGTTTCCTTTAGATGTATTCGAGAGAATGGTGACAAAGTACATAGTGACATTATCCCATTTCCACATGGGTATAATAAATGGTTACATAAACCCTTTGTAATTTTTTTAGTCTACTTTAACTTGTTGACATATTAATCACCTTGAGATATAATATGCAATCTCCTTCTTCATGTGGTCCCACCAGAAGTGTTCTCAAAGATTATGATACAACTCGGTGCTACCAGGATGAATGGATAAAATTGAACTATGTGAATTATCAAATAGATCCCTCTTTATCTTAGGTGATCAAGGGACACAAATCCCTATTCCAAACCAAATAAAACAATCATCATCTATATGGAACTCTTGAAACTCCCCTTTGTTTACTGAATTCACATTCTTTGGTAACTCCAGATCATTCCTTTATGTATCCTTAATCTTCTATTGGATAGATGGTTGGGAAATAATTTGGGAAATGTAGGATGTATTCCTTACCATTATAATTTACAAATCCATCCTTTTCATGTCTAGGAAGGTAGGATCTTTCTCAAATTGCAACATGGATAGTGTAGCGGGTTGTTTTCTTCTAAGAGAATAAACTACCTTGTTTTACTTTCCAGGATGACAATGAATATAGAAATCATAGTCCCTGATTATCTTTAATCATATCCTTTGATGCATGTTCAGATAATTTTATGTGAATATATAATTTAGGCTCCTTTGATTGGTATATATTTCATAGTTATCACCATAGAGGTAGTGCCACCAGATTTTCAAGGGAAAAAATCATAGCTTCTTGCTCTAGATCATGTTTCAGGTATTTTTTCTCATGGATATTCAACTACCATGAGGAACATTCTATCACATTATCATTTTTCATGAGTACACAACACAAAAACTTCTTAAAAGCATAATTGTATATCAAAAAAAATTCCCCCATTTTCGATAGTCTGAGTTAATCTTCATTAATCATCCTTCTCTTTAGCTCCATGAATCATTCCTCACATTCATCCATCCAGACATACTTTATCACTTTCCTTGTTAACTTAGTCAGTGGGCTAGAAATTCATGGGAAATATCTCACAAAACATCAGTAGTACCTGGATAATCCATGAAAACTATAGATTTTTGTAAACCTAGAGGGTATTGGTCATTTTTTAATTGTCTTTGTTTTTAGGGGTCCATAGAAATTTCTTCACTTCTGATCACATGTCCCAAGAATGTGACTTGATATATCCAAAATCCACATTTACTAAAGTTGAAATACAATTTATCCTTCCTCAACATGAACAACACAATCATTAGATATTATTCATGTTCCTCCTTGATCTTAGAGTAGATGAGAATATAGTTGATAAACACTAATATAAATTTTATAAGAAAATGACTAAAAACCGTATTCATCAAATCCATGAAGATTTCAATGGTATTAGTAAGTCTAAATGGAATCACTAGAAATCATAGTGCCTATACCTTGTACAGAATTTAGTCTTATGAATATATTTCTCCTTCACCTTTAGTTGATGATATATAGAATTAAGAACCACCTTTGAGAATTACTGAGCTTCTCATAACTATTTTAAAAATTCATCAATACTTGGAAGAGGATACATGTTATTTATGGTTATTTTTTTTGAGTTTCTGATAATAGATGCACAACCACATTGATGCATGATTCTTCTTGACAAAGATCATGGATGTACCACCAAGTTGATGCACTAGTCCATACGAAACATTTGTCAAAATGATCTTTTAGATGCTTATTTAACTCCTCTAGTTCAATAAGAGACATCATATATGGAAAATTTTATATAGGAGTAGCTCCAGGCATGAGTTCTATTGATAACTCAACCCCATGATCTGGGGGAATTCTGAGTAACTCTTTAAGAAATACATCAGTGTATTCCCTCATAATGGGAATTTATGATAGGTTGACACTTTCCATTTACTCAACTATTTTAGAGAGGTATTCCTATTCATAGGTAATAAACACCCACACCATTGAAGGATTTTATAAAGGATATTCTTGATCTTCCTTAAATTTACAGAGGATCATGGGATGGTATAGAATATAGAAATATATATCCTTTTCTTAACAGTTGACATGTGCTCTGTATAACAAAAGCCAATCCATTACCATTATAGAATCAAATTTCACTAAGGTAAGTATCATGATATTTTTTGGAAGAATATTCCCATACACGCCAACAGAAGAAGAATCTAGCACTTGGGTTGTAATAATTTTACCACTAGGTGTTTTTACAGATATCTCTACTTCAAGGTTTTCAGACATTTATTTAGTGGTTCTAGATAAATTGTAAGATATAATGGAATGCATAGAACCAAAATAAAGTAATACCTTTCCATTCTTTAATGAACATAAAGTATACCATATATGACTTCATTTTATTGATCCACTTTAGTATCGGTGATGGAATAAACCTTCCCTTGTTCCATTGGATTTGGTGGCCGATGACACTAATTACCCTCATGGACTTGAGGTTTAGTGCACTAGCTTACTAGTACCCTCACTACCTATAGTTTAAGAATTGAACCATGGGTGGTTCTCTCCTTTATGCCACCAAATTTTCCTTCTTCCTAATGTATTTTATATATTCATGATCTTGGTGTTCTTCTCTCCAATACTTATATCATTTCCCCATCCCTTTGAGGAAGTTCCCATGATTATCCTTCCCACATTTTTGACATGTGGACGGTTGATTTTCCTTCCACCTTTATCATTAGATTATCCCTCTTAAAACGCCATATTTTGTTTCTTATCACCATAGCCAAGGTACCATTCTACAAACTCTATCTATACTTTGATATCACATCCAAAAAGTTCTTTATAACTCCCAAAGTCTCAAATTAAAATATCCTTTTGAAGGTGTGCTTTTAAAACACTAAAGAATCTACAAATTTTTCTATAATTTTTGATAACAAAACCCGAAGCATACCTTGAAATCATGTGAAACTTTTCCCCTAGGCTATGACAGATTCTCCTTACTTTTTCTTCATCATTATGAATTATCTCTCCATATTTGTATGAATAGTTCATAGAAAATTATGATTAAAAAAATTTATCTTAAATTATTTCCACTCCATATATTAAATTTCATCTTTTGATTTTGTGTTCTTAATCAATACCCACCATTGATCTACCTATCCATCTAGAATATAAAAAGTTAGAGTCAACTTCTCTATCTTAGAACAATGAAGAATAGAAAATATATTCTTGATCAAATTGAACAAATTTTCTGCAACTAGTGGATCAGAAGATACACTAAAGGTTAGTCTTAGTTAGTATATAAAGGAATTGATTTCCATTTTCACCCTCTTAGGAGAAGTAGGAAGTTCTAAATTATTAATGTTATTTTTATAACTTGAGGTAGGTGGGTAATAATCTCCCTAAAATATTGAACTCCACCTCTTAAAGCATTGGGGATGTCATTTTGGAAATCACTAAATTTTCCCTCGCATAGGTTGTTAGCCTGGCTTCTCCTGGTTCCCAACATATTCTAAAATAGAAAAGTTAGAACAAAACAAAAGTCAATAATTCGTGAATAAATAATTTATTCCTTTATGAAATTAACTCTAAAATAATATCTTGTGGTATCCCAATGTTAAGAATGTTCTAAAACAAATTTTATTGGTTTCTTACATATAATTAGTCTCATAATAAGGATTTTTACTAAGATTCTATAATCCTAATTAAAAAATTAACTAAACCATGATCTAATACAACCTATTGTATACCTCCTTTTTCTTACATAAATATTACATCAATATAATGATAAAAAGCATAACAGCATTACAAAACTTGGATGAAAAGGTCAAGAGTCATGAAAAAATAAGGAAAATCCATAAAATTTAAAAAAATAAAACACAAACCTTTATTTAATTTCTTATTCTCTAGATTAATATTGTTCCTTGGGTTCTCCTTAGTACCAGTAGTCAAATGAGGATATACATCAAAGAAAGGTGTGAGCTAAAATCCCAGTAAAAGGATAAATAAGAACACAATACAATATAACATGGGTGAGCATAATCATCATCATCATAACATAAGCACAAGATTATTATCATAATTAAGAGGGGAATCATTATATAAACACATGTAATGTGGAAATTCATAAAAATGAAATGTCTGGTCTTAGTGGTCAAATACCACACACAGTTGTGAAAAAATCTAGAATCATGTTCACACGTATTTCAAATTTTATCTTGTGATACATAACATTACCTAATGAATTAGAGTTCTATATAATTATGGGAACACTCACCACATCATAACATTTACATTATCATGCATTACACATAGAACATATATCAATCATAGACATAAAATAAAACATATAAGGGAAATAGGTTTCATAATTCATACCTTAATGGAAAAACATTGGGGTTACAAAAATTAAAATGTAATAACATTATTGGTATAAGAATAATCCATCTTTATTGAAGTAGAAACAAAATAATGTGAAGTAAAACAAGTGTTTTTAAAAGGAAGAGTTCTTTTGGAAAAATATTTTTTTTTGTAAAAAAATATTATTGAAAGTATGTATATCTAGAATATAAAAGGTAAGGATAAATAAATTATATTTAGGGAACATTAATGGAACATCCATACAAAAAATGGAGTAAAAGAGGGAAAACCCAAAGAAAGAGAGTAGGGTTTGAGAATTCTTGGACCTTATGTCAGAATGCTTATTATATTTAATTTCATGGATAATAAACTTTAATTCATTAATTAACATATAAATACCCTTCTATACATTCATTTTATTCCTTAAAGTTTTATTAAATTCATTTATAAGATTTTTGTTGAGTTATAGAGTTTAATTTTATCATCCGGTAGTGTTCGTTTTGTCCGTATTCATGATCTATTTGCTTGTATATAAGTATGGATGTTATTATAAAAGGGGGAAATTAAATAGAATTGAAATTATATGTTTATAGTGAACATAAAGAATATTAAATGATCTTATAAATAATTTTTCTATATGTAAATAGGATGAATCATTAGATAAATAGTTAATGATAATCATTTAGGTTAATTTTAGCCAGTTTCGATCACAATGAACTCGTTTTGTTTTATTACTTATTATTATATATATAAGTTAGTTAAAAAATTTAAAAGGGTCATAAAATATAATTTAAAATATAATTTTAAAAATATTATGGTTATATATCCAAAAATTAAAGAGTTAATTGAAAAATTAAAGCACATCATCCATGATGTAAGTAAATTGACACATCACGAGCGATGGTTTCATTTTTAGAATAAAAGAAAGAGAGGGAGGAGTTTAATGATGGATATTATAATACCAAGATAGAATTATATTATATGTAAGGAATTGTAGTTATCAATACATTTGAATGAGGGGGGGGGGGGGTGTTGAGTAGAGAATAAGAATAAAAAATAACTTGAAATGAAATTAAAAGAAATAAAAATTTACTTCTTAAATTGCTCCCCATGAGGACCTCCTTAAGGAAATGTTTTGGTATTTTTATGATACCAAGGGTTCCAAGAAATGGGGGAGGTTATTGGGAAGAGTATTGGGTAGAATTTTTAAAACGCTAAAATCTTGGAAGGTGTGGGGAGAAGAGGTGGTATTTGTGTTTGAGGAGAGGGGTGTTTTCTCATTATTTTAATCATTAGTTTATTATTTTGGCTCCAGACAGTGAATATATTAAGCATTATCACTAAATATATTAAAATAATGAATTATGGTTCAAGATAATGGTTCTTACATCATACTTATATCAATAATTACTAAAAAATTCATGTATTTAGCATTTATAGAAAATTATCATAGTTTACTATTCATAGATAATTAAAGTGTTTTAGAAAAATCACAAAAATTCACCCTAAAATTTTTCTGATTTTTATAATTCAAAAATGGACTCTATTTTATGAAAATAATTTTCTAAATATGATAAATTTAATTTCTAATTAAAATCATCGTTTACTCAAAACTATAAATTTTAAAATTATAACTGATTGATAACACATTGAAAAATTACAAAAGGTCTCATAAAATTATATTATAATCATAAGGAAAAAATATTAATTTATGAATACATTTTATGAAAATACAGTTTCTTTTAAATTATTAAATTAATCATAGAAATTAAATTAAATAATTATGACTTATAAAAATACCAATAATTAATTAATAATTTCTAAAATATTTACTTACTTATACTATGTTATAATTTATCATACTTTCATTTATACTTTCAATTAATTAATACTTTCATTTATACTTTAATGGGCACGATTACTATTCATTTGGCCAGTTTACCATTCCTAAGGGTTATATTACATTTCCTAAGGTAAAGTTACTATTTCATCGGTATAGGTTCCTTAACTTATAGAAATACTTCTTATTTCATCAATTAGTCATTTATAATGTTTTTATTAGGGTCTCTATGAGATTTATACTATATAAAATTACTATAATAAGGGAGAAATTTCATTGATAATGGTTTGGGTCGTTAGAATTTTCCTTCATTAGATACTCTAGAAAAACTTTCTAGAAAGAGAGAGTCTTAAAACCATATAAATACAAGCCCACATGACTATCCCAATATACCATGGAATCAAACTATCTCTTGTGGGGTCCCTCAATTATAAATGATGCACACTTTACCATGAAATTATAAGGTTTACCCAGGAAGTATAAGATCTGATCCGTCTTGTAAAATCATTATTTCTCCTCTTATGGTTTATCTGTACCACTAAATAATTGTGGATTCTCACATAAGAACTTCCAAGATCAATCCCTTTATCCCCCATATCCTAACTGTACCTAAAAACTACATTCTAGGTTTGTGATACATTTTATTCCATGACATGAACTTCTCACATGATATTATCTATAAGATTTTGATTTATTGGAAGATTCCCTTAAAGATCATCCACTACACCCTCATGTAGAACCTTTATAAGATGTATTAGAGGCATATAACTACGCATCAAAAATAAAACAAATCAATTGATTTTAAAATTTTAGTTCAAACTATAAAACCACCTGAAAAACTGAAATTAGGATCAATAACTCAAAATAAGAGATATAAATCCAAACATATTAGGGTAACTTGAGTCTCTTCATGGAAAGAGATGGATAGACACTCAATGCAACATACCTCTCAAGTCCTGAAATTACTATATCAAGACTACCAACTTCCAAAAAATGAGTTGAAAGACCCTATGCTATGTAACTATGAAAAACCAACCTAAATACCCACACAAACTGGTACATGAATTGACCTGTCACATACTTGAAGGGCGCTCCTAATCCCCATGTCCTGACGACTAGCACCCAGGAATTAGCAACAATAAGAGGGAACGATTTTTCCCAACCTAAATAAGAAAACATGACACACACACAGACATCTACAAATAAAAATATACAATATAAGAGTATAATAGGGAATATATTCCATAAAAAAAGAAACAATATAAGCAATACAACCCAAAATAATGTATAAAAACTCCAAGGTATGAGTCCAACAACAATTGAAAAAACCAAAAATAAGAAACAAATAATACACATGAGAAGTGGATGAAATCCCACTATCCCACCACCAGCTACCCAACTAATTTGATAGAAACATCTCCATCTCACTATGGTGCCTTGCCTTTTCTGGCATCGAAATAAAAAACAAGGTATACACACCATTGAAGGTATGCTCAGGGTGTGATTCAATTGGATCATTAGGATAACAACTAGGTGTTCCATAATAAGTCATTGTAAAAAAATCCAAACATGATAAAAATTAAATAAAACAAGGCATTATAATCAGTTAAAGATTATTTATATCAAAATCATGGTAAAATATTTCTCCATATTCCATAGTTCTAAATAATCTAGGTAAAATATTTTCAATGGATAAAACACATATCAAATTAGTTCAAATCATGTATCACATATCATATCAAATCTAAAAAAGGGAAAACCAAATGCATAGGTAACATCATCCCATGTATCACTATAGGTTATACTAGCTAGAACACTCTTATCCAAACATAAACAATCACACACATCAAATCTATAGACGTATGAATAAAATCGATAATGTATAAGAATACCCAATAAATTGAACCTCCCATCAGGTCTAACAAGTCCCTAGAACAATAGGTCTAGGGAGTAGAATAACACCCCATGGGTGCCCGAAGATAGTATCAATATATGAGGTCTATTACTACACCATCCACCTAATAACCCATGTATTCACATGTCCTATATTCTCTAAATCATTTAATCAAACTATTATTTGAAAATAATCCCTAAAACTCGTTTTAAAATGATTTGAAAATACCTCTATCTTTTTCCAAAATTAGTGGAAAACCACCTTTTATCGAAAACCCATTCGCACACACACACACACACACAAATTAGTCAATCAATAATCTGATTTTATCTATAAAATAACTTATAAAACCAAATAAAATCAAGGTTAATATATCATAATCTAGATAAGGAACCACCTACCTCAAACTCAGGTTGCACATGTCCACAACTGGATCAACAACCACTGGATGGAATGAATAACAACAAAAGGCTCAAAATATAATTCTTGGAATTTATTATCGTATTCCATAAACACTAAATTCATAATATAGATTAGTTCATACATAGCTCCAAGAAGATTCACTTTCTGCACCATGACTAATAAAGAACCATCCCTCGGAAGAAGATTGCACTGCGGATCTAGAAAGGATCAAGAATAAAATCACCACAATATCAAATGATCAGTTTACATAGTGAAACGAAAATGTTATGACCAATATAAATGAATAATTAAAGTATTACTTACCCAGAGAGACACGACCATCCACCATTAAGATCAATCACTACAAAAATGATCCTAAAAGGGTGGACATTCCCAAAATAATTCAGGAGACCTCCTAGGTTTTGAGAGGGAAGTATTCATGTTATATAAAATGGAAATAATATGTGTAGGGTAGTTAGAACCAATATACCCAAACCATTAATAATGTAAACCACTTTTCAACATGAATTTCAGGATTTATAAGATATGTTGAAAAAGGCATCACTTCAAATTAAAATAACACCAATCAACCTTTTAATGAAGTGAACTAGTTTCACAGCTTGTAAACTTTTCATGATTTAATCTATTTCATGGATTCTACCTAGAAATAGATTCATGTCTTGTAATTGTTTCAGGATGTGAAAGTTTCTAAAAGGTTGTTCAATGTAAATATTATGTCGAAACAACCTGAACCACCATGAATATTTCCAATCCCATAGAGATCCCTTAGAAGTGTTGTAAAAATTTATATATGGACTTCATTAATTCAAAAAAATAGACATCACCAAACTTTAGGTCATTTTCCCCAAACAATGCTCTCCATCCTAAAAAGGTATGAAACACACCCAAAAAGGGAAAGGAAATTAGAGATAAGGATACCTAAAAGAAGGTAACATGATGTTACAATATCATTTTTATTGAGTTAATAATTATTAATATCATCGTGAATTTATTTTTATTTAGATTATTTAGTTGGAACGTACTCATAAATTACTATTCTAAAAATTTCATAAGTAATACTACCAAGAAAATTAGAAATCTTATTTTTCCAATATGAATAATTTTATCCATCGATGAAAGGACAATGAATATAAAAATTGGATGTAATTCTAAATAAAACATTAATAATCAGTTAAGATTTGAAAATAAACAATAATTTTTTGAAAATAATAATTTTAAATAAAAAAATGGTATCCTATAATACCATTTGATGGTATCGAATGATAAAATGTATTTTAAAAAATATATTTTTAAATAAATTTAAATACACCCTCTGATATAATTTTTTGGGTTAGAGAAATTTCATGAGGGGGTGAATTTATTTTTTTAAAATTGAAGTGATAAATAAATATATATCATAAAATATATGATGATATAATATTATAATATTATAATATGAAAGTAAAGTGAGTGTAAATTAAAATGTGACAAGTAATAGAATGTTTTTTAGAAAATAAAATGTATAAATTAAATAGATAAGTCACAGTTTGATAATGGAGTTTGGAAATAGCACATAATGGTTCCCTTACATATCATCCCATCATAAAGGATCAATGGGGTATATAACCACTTAGTTTTAATAGAAACGAGTTAAAAAGAATTAAATTTATTTATTTTTGGTGAAATAAAGATACAAATAACCCTTGGTTTTAATGAGAACCAATAACCAAATGAATCCCTTTATTTTGAATGGGGAAACAAGAAACCAATGATGAGAACGAGGGAGAAAATAGATTATTTGGTTTTTATCAAACCCATTAAAAATTATTCTTTATTCCAACTTAAAAGATAAGAGGAAGAAATAAAGTAATGAAGATATATTAAAAACGAGGGAGAGATAGGAAAGGGGTTATATGACAAAGTACAAAGGATCACTAAGAGAAATGGAATATGATATAGATACGATTGAAAAGAGATCATATAAAGTTCTTGATGATATTTAATGTATATAATTCTTTTGGATGGTTCCCTATGATTTTTAAAATTCCCATGAAGAATGTTCACTTTGATCTTGTTTGGGAAAGAAAGTGAAATAATGGAAAATTAATGATCTTTTAGGAATGAGAAGCTATTAAATATTTTAGAGAATTTCATTTAATGTATACTCTAATTGGATGATATTCTAAGCCTACCATATCCTCTTTTTACATCCTTCTAGGATTCCTAGGTGGTATAAGGTCGATCCAAGTCATTATGAGATAAGAGGGGCAATTTTTAATATCATTAATTCTTCCCCATATGATCTGCCTCAATGCCACCAGATACCGGGTATCCACCCCTAGGTATCTGGTTGAATACTTGGGGTTGTCTTCACACTGCATACTCTAACCAATTAGCTGGTGAGTTCCTTCAGAAAGCTAGTGGGCCATCTAGAGTTATGGAGATTCTTCATGAGTCCACCAACTAGGTATGCTGCTTGTTGGACATGGATTTGAAAAAATCCCATTGAACCCATTTTGAATATTTCTTTAGATCAGATGGATTACTTCCACTATAAATCAATAGAAACACAATAAATTCACTTAAAAATATGAAATGAAATAGAATGTTTTTGATCATTAAAACAATTAAACTATAAGGTATAAAATGACCATGAAACATAACTCATCCCCCTCATCTATGACCACACTGTATCCTCCACACCACGAAAAGTATTCCTCAAAACTGATAGAACTACATAATGTCCCCCTCTAGGTATCCACACTGCAGGGAATCTATCACACAACATAAAATCCATAAAAGAGTCATTACTGCAAATATGGACTTTATCATCTCTATAAAATGGCATTAACAGCACTAGAAAAGCGCTGTTAATTGAGTCGAATATAGGGGGGTCCCCTTTATCAGCGATCAGAAAAGCACTCATAAAGGTCCCTTTTATCAGCGCTAAAAAATGCGCTAATAAAAGGGGTCTTTTATCATCGCTAAAAAAAGTGCTGATACATGGGTCCTTTATCAGTGCTTTTTGTTAGCACTGAAAAAATTTAAAAAACATTAAAAAAGTAAAAAATTATTTTTTCAATTTGGGAGGGGCTTAAACAGCGCTTGAAGCCCCCCTTAAAAGCTCCCCCACCCCAGCCTGCACGCCCTAGCCCGCCCTTTAACAGCACTACCCTTTATTCCACCCATGTACGCGACCTGCCTCTCCCTGGATTCGAACTCTGGACCTGCTGCCTACGCACCTAAGCCTTTACCACTCCACTATATTACTTTTATCTTCATTTATTAATATATCTATTTATTTGTATATATATTTAGTAATATTAACTCTTATATTAATATATATTTATATCAGCATAAATATATATATTTTTTGTTATATTAATATATATATATATATTTAGTTATATTAATATATATATATTTATTTATATTAATATATATATATATATATTTTGTTATATTAATATATATATATATCTGTATATTAATATATATAGTCATATTTATATAATATTATACTTATTCGTATATTAATATATATTTATAATATTAGTTTTAAATATATTTATAAAATATTCTTTTTTGTGTGTGTTTATAAATAAATAAATACATATATATAACACACACAAACACACACATATTATATGTGTATTTTTATGTATAATGATACATATTTATATATATTTAAAAATATTATATATTAATATGTATAGCCAACGAGCCTGTACCCTAGTGGTTCAGGCTCCTGCTTGGCATCCAAAAGACCCAGGATCAAATCAGGGTAGGGGAGAATTCCCGAGTACTGTAGCAGGACACTATAGCAGCACTATAGCAGCGGCGGACTGCAACAGTGGCAACACTATAGCGGCGGAGGGACTGTTGCAGGGACTGTAGCTACGGTGGTACTATAATAGTACTGTTCACCGAGGGGTCCTTTGGGCCAAAAAATGGACTTTCTATCCCCGTATGCGGGCCACTTGGCATTGGGCCTTCAGGTTATGTAATGGGTCACCCTCTACCCAGTCTAAAGAGGTCTTTGCTTTAATAATAAATTGAGGCTTCGACCCCAACCTTTAAAAAAAATATTAATATGTATATACATATATATGTTTAGAATATATAGATAATGTATATTGGTTTTTCAATACAAACACACACAAATACACACACACATAGATCATATAGGTATATAAATATTAATATATTTTTATTTTTAATAAAATGTATATTAGTATTTTATTTAGATAAGCCTTATATATTGAGAAATATACTTTATATGTGAATATTTTTAATTATTTATTTGTAAAATTTAAATTTTGTGGGTGAATATAAAAAAAATATGTATATATTGTTATATAATTGATTATAAATAAAATTAAATTGTGAAAAATGATAAAATTTTAAAGCCATAATATCAATATAAATGTAACCCCTTAAAATAAATTCAATCCTCAGCAAAAAAAGGTCTAAAATACCCCATGAAACGAGGCTAAAATTCCATCGAATGTTAAAAAATTTGGGTATCCGGACTAAAAACACACTTTTGGAGGCCTTATGAACCTTTTTTGGACTTTAAAAATGTGATACAAGGTTCCCTTGTTTCTCTAGCGCATAGATCTCATTGAAGGCTTCGATTTGATATACTGTAGGGATCAAACAGACACCTAGATCAAAAGTTATGGTCGTTTGAAGTTTGAGTTACGTTTTCAACTTATTTTAGATATTTTATTATTTTTTTTGATTTTTTGTGTCTTGAAATTGTTATTAAATGATTATTAGTCAATTATAATTATAAAATTATTAATTAATAATTTTATATGATATTTTATAATCCATTTTCACTACATATCTTATATATTAGGTGGAATGTTTATTTATACTTATCTAAAACATATTTAAAACATATATATTATATTTATATCAATATAAATATTCTTATATACGTATATATCAATATATTATTTTTTATTAAATATATATTTTTTTGAAATATACCCTTTATCAACGCTAGGGAAAAATGGATTATAAAGCCCCCATTTTATCAGTGCTAATAAAAAAGTGCTCATAAAGGGGGCCCCTTTAACAACGCTAAAAAAGTGCTAATAAAGGCCCCCTTTTATCGGCACTTTTTTACCGTTATTAAAGGGTGGTGCTTTAAAAAACTATTTTTATGGTATATAGTCCTCCATAATACATTTTAAGTGCCACACCGCTGCTACCTCAATATTAATTGAACCACTAGAACTCCAAAATAATATCCTACTCGAATCCATGCCATATGCAAACACACACATTGTGAACAAACAACTTTTGAGAACTATAGAACCCCACTCCTATCCAAATCCTCATGACAAAATTATCTACCTCACATCACAATGACCACCTTCACAATTCTATGAAAATTACCTTGCCACAAAGAACATCTCCATCTAGAACCTCAACACCAAAATCATCCCATCACCCTTGATCCTTCTCCCAAAACCTCTAGTACATAAAAATCACAAGGTGACAGGTACATATGGTCTAGACTATCACATCAAATACCCATAAAATTATTCTCATCCTGGAGAATAAAAAACAACCCCAAGAGAAATAAAACCTCTACCAAAACACTATATTTGAAGATCCCTCTCAAACAGAACTAACCTACAAAAAACAACATCAAAAAGAGACAAACTATGATCCTCCAAGAAAAAATCTCATAATAAAAATAGTGACTATTACTTATACCTCTCAAGTAGAGGTATAATATTGGATGAAGCCAAAGTGACATTATCCTTATCACTCACGACTAACTTTTCCTAGATACTCCTTCCACCTTAAGTAAGTTTCATGATATCCATACCTTGGTAATTAATTTACTTAGATTGATTGAAACATTTCATTTGATTTTAAAAGGATCATTCTAAATATTATCATGCAATAATTTATAATTAAATTTTTCATGTTTTTTAAAAAAGTTTCAAAATAAATTTTAAAACTCATTATAAGGTTTCAGTTGAAGGAGTAGAACTCAACAAAGACATTTTCCCTCTACTAAATCTCCACTGAAGATTGGACATTATTCTGAATTTTGGGATGGTAAAAATGATTGTTCCCTACAAAATTACAATAGAATTATATTATATCCCCATAAATAGAACAACCTTATCCACTCAACCCAATGCACTGTCATGCCCTATCCTTTGTAGACTACCTTACTCTCTTCCTCTATGAATCTCGAGACTCACAACCCAGATAATTCAACTCCTCCTTCCCAAAAACTCAGGAAGGGTATTCACTAGAACCCTTCTTCACTGACAACCCTTTCTCTATGAACTCTTCCTGATCTCTCACTAATTCTCATGATTGAAACTGAGAATTCATTATGGATTTTGGAATATATGGTGACAAAGATGATTGAAAATATTGCACACGCCCTCTCCACTCAAAAAATAAATTACAAAAACCAACTAATCAAGTCAATAAAGTAGATCCCAAATTTGTTCATACTCCCATCCCCTTGTTGAATCCTATAAATATCCTTTAAATGAGAATGCATATTCACTTGTGAAAGGAAACTTTTCTTGAATAATTCAATAAATGTACCCCAAGTAATATAACAAAAATCACCACACTTCATCACCCACAACCTTCGATCCACCTTCTCAACAAATGACTAAAGCAACTTAGAATTAACTTGAGGTCATAAAAAACACAGAAGAAACCTCAAAATCTTCAAACCAAACCCTGGTATCAGGGCTAGAGGACCCAAATAAGAACATCATCACTTCCTACCTATGAAATTCTAACAATGATCTATCCTAATATATCTCTTCCTTTCCATGACCCAAACCTTGATGGTGTTTTGACAGTATATATTTAAAATAGGAAACAAAAAGGTTATCATAAACCACACAAGATCTACAATACACACACAAGGAACATCATCACATCATAATAAGAACAGAAATGTAAGAAAACTCTTCTAAAAACATCCCAAACAACCACATAATCATTCTCCACTGGGCATAATAACGCACCACCTCATATCATCTTGTAGGAGACCTCTATTCTATATTACCATTAGAACCACTATTTCCATCTCTATATATCCCAATCCAATAACTACTAAAATAATCACACAACACTACCCCAAGAACACAAATCAAGGGATCCCACCCACCACATCCAGATATTTTCTTCTTTGGGTGGCCCTAACTCGTCCGCACTATTTTAAAATGTGTTAAAAAAATAATGCATTTTTATATGGAGGGGGTTACCATCTCTTAATATTCTAGAAGCTACAACACAAAAAGAGAGAGAATAATAACAATCACAATAAATCCAATCAACAAGATATAAAAATCAATCAATTATTTATGTAATTTAGGTGTGGAAAGAAATTTCATATTCATAAATTTCAAGATGTTCCAAACAACTTTTTTATTACCAAATTTAACTGGTTAAACATTTATGGGATGTAGGTTATTCCATGAATAAAATCAAATCGCGACTCATAATCACAGTAGGGATACATGTTATAAAAAATAAGAAACATAACCTCCATGATCACATAGTTCCCATGTTAAAGAACATAGAGATTCACAACTTATTATTCATTGTGGGACATATTCTTCATAAACAGTCATTAAAAATTCATTTTTTAATTATGAAAAAGGTTTTCAGTAGGTCATATAAATACTTAAATTAATAATTCAATAGACAATGAAACACCAGACAATAGTTAACATTTACAAGTCATTTTGAAGGGAAACATCATGCCTTTCATTTTAATAACTCTAAAAATGTGGCCATGTTAAAGAAAAAAAATGCACATGATATGGTAATATAAATCAAATTTGGAATAAATAAACTTAATATTTTATTGAAAAAAAATTATTATTACCAAAAAACAATGATATACATGCTAGGTTCTCTTACATCATGTTATGCACTCCCAAAATTAAAATTTCATAAACTTTTTATCACATAGGAAGTATTCTTTGAAATTTAAAAATAAAAAATAATAATAGATCACAAAATAAAATTTAACATGTTGTATCACTACATTTAATGTTTTACATACTCAAACTAAATAGGCATTAAATATTTTGTCACTTAGGAAATAATTCTTATACCAAAATTAAGGTAACATGATTTTACTTACATATTTAAATAAAATATGATTAGTACATAACCTGATTTAATATTATAAATAAAACATAATAAAATTATACATGATCAATAGTTATACTGGTAATTTAATAACAATCCACAAAAATGTTATCAATTTTAGACATGCTGCCAACAATAAACTACTCTTGTCTTAATAGATGAGGCATAGTTATTTTATCACTATATTTTTTGTAAATCTTGAAAAGAATAGGTTTAATCATGTAAAAAAACATCATGTATCAATGGGTTACTAGAAATAAGACTTATCATTTTCCAAGAATTTAATATAATCAAAATCCATCTTTCTAATGAATTACTAACATATGAAAGAAACATATCATGAGTAGAAAGGTAACACATGGAATGTCATTCACATATAGATGTTCATGTATACATATAAACAATCTAGAATGAAAAAAATTAAATATTTCTAGGAAAATGAGTCATATTTTTATTGGAAATATTTTTAATTACTAACAATCACCTCTGAATAAGTTCATAATTTTTCAAAACCCAATAAAAATGTCAAATCAATTATATCCTTGTGATAAAATTTCAATACATGCATACAATATAATACTAAAAAACAGAATCTAGGCAAAAAAGGAAGGAGAAAGTTATTCATATCATTTTTTCAGATTTTAAATGAATTATCATTGATCATGATGGTCATTTTTTAGGAATTTCAGAATTTTAATTTCCAAAACCAGTTTTACAATAATCACACAAAACATTCTTATGTTACATCATGAATGAAAAACAAAACATGAAAAATTAACTTTCATGGGAACCAGAATACTCATAAGCATGGTTTTAAATAAATCATTTCAACATTTAAACATAAAATATACTCATGTTAATATGTTTTATAGAGGTTCTAAAAATCTAGAAACTATTCACAATAAAATACTTTAATCATGCTTTAGTAAAAATTATGTTTTTTTAAAATAGGTTAATATGAAATGTACTTTAAAAATGGAAAAAAATAATTTTATGAAAGAATATGTTATAATAGACAAGGGAATAAAACAATTCAAGTCTCATAAAGTTCTAAAAAAATAAACCATACCAATTAATCATCAATTTAATATTTTATTTAATATTTTATTAATAATTTAGAAAATAATAAAAAGTAATTAGTAAATGTAACATAGAAAAAATTAGTGAAAAAGACATAAAATTTCAAGGTGTAAATGCCAATGAAACCACTGAGCATAAGGCATGTAACATTGATAATTTCTATCCTACAATAGTGCCACTAACACCTAAAAAAGTTCAGTAGGTTGTTAAAGTCCTTGTGTCAAATCACAAGGTTCCCCAGAATATTTATGTCTTAGTTAGTATCCTTAGTCCATGTTACATGTTTGGTTTGATTTTAATCATTTCCTTGTCATTCCAATACAGTCCTTACTTATTTCTGTCATCTATATCTACCATATCTCTCAAAAAAACCTCTGATATCATTTTGTCACAACCTACCCCTACGGGAAACCCATATTAGGATAGTAGTGAAGAAAATAGTGACCCCAAAGAACCTATTCCAATAGTCCCTGGGTTTATGACTAGCATCAAGGGTATAATACAAAAATATGTGAGGCATTTACCTCATAATTCCTAAGAAATAAAAAATAAAAAACCTCCGAGTAAACTCAACACAATAAGATCAAGGTATAAAATTTTCCAACCCAAAATGAAACTATATGAACAAATTAAATACATACTAAATAATGCAAGCTCAAACACTTATGCTCCGCCCCAGAAACCTGAATAGTACCTCCCAACTCCAGTGATCAATCTTGTAAGCATTAACAAACTATTACGGGGTGAGAACTTCTGAGTACTTAGTAGGATCATCCCTATTAATATTTCAACATCCATGTGTAATAAATATGAAAGAATATAAAATACTGAAATTATCTATGTAACAAAAATAGAGAACACATATACATGAAAAAACAAGTATAAAAGACACGAGTAATTCCATTAATAAGTCTCCATGATCACCAAATTGACCATCCCATCATCAATGTTGCAACTACCCTTAATATGACCAATGTACTCAAAGTATCACCATCACCACAATCAACATCAAAACTATCAACATACCATGACAATATTAGTCCTGAAATATATTTCTCTTTGCTCCAACCTATCAACTTAGGGTTTCTCTCACTCAGACTAGTAGCAAGCTAGTAGGATCACCTCCTCTCTAAGAACCATGATGTGAGTATGGAACCACACCATAAATATATCATAAACCATCATGACATAACTCTAAAACCATATCACTATGTATCCATATAACCATATCTAGATCATCACATATCCAAATCCACATCACTACAATCACCCCAATTCCACCACTTCCTAACCATTTTATGGTTATGAAATGTACACATGAATGAAATTATACTCATGATCTCCTCCTTCTATGTACATCCCCTAGAAACACTATCTCATTCTATACACTAAGTAATAATGAACATATAGGGAATAAACATCATTCCCTCCCCCTAACATGTAAAACCCAACCATGAACCATCTTATCCTCTCATAAATCATCACTTATAGTGCACTAATTCAATTCATTATAGCCCATGAATATATTACAACCTCAATACATTAAATTATTTATCTATATTCACACATCCAATCATTATATGATCTTTAATAGCCTTACATTATTCATTTACAACCATCACCATTTTAATTAATAATATATTTTATTTCTAATTCAAACCCATAAACATTATATTCTCAACCCTGACCGCATTGTCTCTTAAAACCATAAAAGGATTCATAAAATAATTAAGAAAACACAATAAACGAAAAATCTACAATATAACAACCTTTAATTAAATAATTCAATATTTATAATCCCACTTTATGATTATGCAATAGATTTTCAATCAAAGTAATAAAAAGTATCAAATTAATCAACATAGATTATATGTTTTGTTTTCTAGAATTTTATTATGTGTTCCCTAATTTATTTAATTAACCATTTTACAAGGGTGTCATGGTTTTCAATGTTAATAATAATAATAATATTAAATAAAAAACATACATAATATAAATAAATGAATCACAATATCAAGGAAATTATAAGGAACACAAAAACTCTCCATACCAAATTGGTCGCCTCTATTAAATTCAAATATTCTTAAATATTAAGTTCTTCATGTGATCTCCCATTTCATATAATCCAAAACACCAAATGAAATAAAAAAATGTAACTGGGAGAAAACAAAACAAGTATATTAATTCAAAAAGATATAAGATAAGTCTCAAGATCCCATACTTCAACCAATGCTTCATAAATCAATGCACAATGATGAGGTGAAGAGAGAACACCCATAAGTCCATAACCACATTAAAGAGGGATAAAAAATAGAACACACCACCAATGATCAACATTTGTCCATGAAATCACCCAATATAGTATTTATCATAACTATAAACCTCGTAAAATGAAGAAAGAGAGGGGATGTAGGAATAAAAATATATAGGGAATGGAGGGAACTCACCTATGATCACTAAAAAAATTATCAAATCAAAGGATAAAATACAATATAATGGGGTTAAAATAAATATAAATAATTCACCTTGGACTCTCGAGATTTGAGGGAAAATATAGAATAATGATAGTGGTAGAATGGGTTCTAGATCTCATGCCTAGATTTGAAATAAGAAGACCACACCACAATCCACCACACCATGCTGCAAAATACTGATGTTAAAATAAGAACCATGATGAAACAAGAATAACAAATACATAGTACTACTTAGTCTCACTTCCTCTCAAAAAATCATGGTTAAAAACTAAAATACATTTCATGATCAAACATCATATCATATAAACTCAAGTAAGGATACAACGCAAGGTGGATCATAACACCGCCAGACTCATTCCCCCTCACCTTAGACTATATAAAAACCACCACACAATAAAACAACATTCTCAAAATTGAAAAAACCACATAAACCCACCTCTATGTCTCCGCACTATAGAGAATATGTAATTCCATAGAACTCCCATGAAATATTCATCTGTGACGTGGCGTATGGGTCACGTTATAGCTACCTCGTGATCAATAAAACCACCATAACTCCCAAAAAAGATCTCATAACATCCACACCATAGCATAATTACTATTTTATAAACCCCCAACTTTCTAGAAACAATGGAACCCCTATAAATATCTATATTGTAACACTCAGTCTCTTGCTATAAAGGCCCCATTCATTGGTTAAATGGGCATTACTATGATATAAGGGACTAAACCATATAGAACCTTAACTCTATGCTCCTCCCTCCACCCTAAAACCTTCTCCAAAAACCTATAGTACCTAAAACCCACAAAGTAATGGTCCCAAAATTTCCATTCCACTACTAATATATATGATAATAATTAGTATACCATTGACATAAGGAAATAGAATAATTAAGTTATTGTTATAAAAAAATCCGGTGAACACATAGTGATTAATAGTTGTTCTCTTATCCTTATTGTTTCCATAATTGAGTCAAAATTATTGTAACATTGCCTCAATATTTGTTTCAGACCCTATAAACTTTTCTTAATTTTATATAACATTTTTTTCCTTTCACAAATAATACCTTGGTCTAATTCATGTATATATCCTCTTCAATATCACCATGTAATAATGTAGTCATTACATCAATTTATTACACTTACAAGTTGATAATTTCTTCCAATTAATGAAAAACATTGATAGAAAACATATTTATAGTAGTAGAAAAAATATGATTAACACTAATACCTTTCTTTTATTTGAATCCCTACAAAACCATCCCGTCTCTATAATGTGGTTGTGAGATTCCATATTTACCTTTAATTCTATATACCCACTTTTTCTTGAGTGAATTATATCTTTTTGGTAATTTTAAAAAATCAAAAGTGTGGTTCTTGTAAAAGGATTGATTATACTCTTACAAGAATATTTTCCATTCCATATTATGTTGACTCCTAATTGTATCATTAAAACTATTTGGATCTACCCCATTAGTGAAAATCAAGTTATATTGTGGTAAGTATCTATGATATAGACTTCATTCTCTAGTGGATATCTTCAAATCTGATTTGGATGGGATTTGGTGAAGAATATCATATGATTGTGACATATCAGTAGATGGATACATATTACCCGGTGGTGATGTATCATCATTTTCATTGATCTTTCTTTCGCTATTTATAAATAATGGTAGTGTGACTCATTTCATATTAACTAGAATTTTCTTCATATTGTAGATTCTATGGATTTTCTATCTTATCAAAATATTCTATCATTGATCATCAATAAATACCAAATATTTTCTTCTAATGATCCTCCCATTTATAGGATCATAGAGTTGATATCCAAAATACTCATGAGAATATCCTTAAAATATACATTACATTGCATTTACAACAAACTTCCTGCTCTCATATTTTAGGATGTAAAAAAATTCCCTATATCCAAATACTCTTATGTTCTTGTATGAAATTTATTTACCAGTCTATACACTCTCTGATACATTTTATTTCAATGGAAATAATGGAGAAAGTTGGTTATTATCAACTATAGTCACCATTTACTCCTATTTAAAGGTCTTTGGAAGCATTTTATTTTAAAGAATACCCATGACTCTCTAATAGATGGTTCTGTTTATCTTCTCAGTAGCACCATTATGTTCGGGTTTCTTCAATACTAATTTTTCCAATATGATGCTAAAACTCATGTAATATTCATCAAACAGACCACAATATTATCATCTATTACACACATGCACACATCAATTGTATAACTACTTATATTTCCACCTTCACATGAAATTTATTTAAAAAATAGTGAAAATTATCTTTATCTTATATAATAATAATACTTAACTTTTTTAGAATGATCATCTATAAAGGTCATGAAATAAATCTTGTCTCCCATCGACTTTGTTCTCATTATCTAGAAATCATTGTGTATCAAATCTAAAAAAATTTATTTCCTGAATGGTAAATAACCATGAAATTATACTCAAGGTTATTTTCCCATTATATAGTCAAAAAAAGTTTCCAAATGCGTACCTTTTATTTTTAAAAAGATATCCTTCTAGGAGAGAATTATGATTCCTCTCTTTCTCAAGTGACCAAGTATTCTGTGCCACACTTCTGTAAGAACCTATTTTCTTCCATCAATGACTTATCCTCAACATGGTCTAGAATTTTTGAGATAAATATAATTATTTTTATTTGATAACACCCCAAGATTCCACGATATGCTTCCCTTTGAATAATACGATTGCTTGCACTGTACACAACTTCGAGTTCTAACACACCACGACCAATAAAACTAGCCATTATGAATAGTAATACCCACTTTTTGAAATATTATAAATTTTATTTTTCAAAATGGAATTCATTTTTGGATTCAAAATATCTAAATTATATTAGGGTTAATTTTTGGTATTTTATTGAAAACATTCAATTTTTGATGAATAGTGAAAAACACTACGTTATTGTTTAAAACCAAATTTTTTATTTAAATAATTAGTTATTATATTTAAATTTAATTTAGTTAAAAATAGATACATAATAACTATATATGTTCAATGTAATTCATTAGAGTCGTTTTATAATAATAGTAGATATATAAAATTTTATTGAACTTTTTACCGTCTTTACCCACCTTCTAGGCGCATTTGAAAATTTGCATAAAACATAATTTTACCACTTCTGTGAATTGAATTTCAAAAATATGAGAGACACAATCTAAATCATTAAGTAAAATTTTGTTCAATATGATGAAAATAATTTTTTTTGAACAGTAACTTTTGACTTTTATTTACCACGGTTAAAAGTAAATAGGGAAATTAAAGGTAAAAATGATATTATAATTACCATAACACATGTCCTAATTCTATTGGATATGTGTATTTAGACCAAAATCAACCTCATTAATAAAATATGTTTCCTTGGGTCCACTTGGATTAGATTAGGACATTTTTTATTATTTTATTTAAAGAAGAGTTAAAAGTGTTAAATTCAAATTTTAATAACAAAACAATTTCTATTATAGGGTTATACATAAAATAAATTAATCTATAAATATTCATTAGAAATATAAAAATATTTCCTATATAATGTAATTTTATTTTAAATTTTTAGAAATTAAATAATTAAATTTATTTATGACACAATGATGATGCAATAATTACCTTATTGTTGAAAGATTAGAATTATTGATAATATAAATATTAAAATAAATGTAAATTGAGACTTATGACGAATTACACTAATTTTATAGGTTAATATGACATGTTAGGGTTGATTAAATAATTTTTTTTCGAAGTGATAATGTTTTTATGACTTTCACGAAAATAAAATACCAAATAGTGTCAAAATTGACAAAAATGAGTTTTTAAAAACAAATACTATATTATTAATTGATATAATATTCATAAAAATCTAAGGTTCAGTGAAAGGTCTTATAAAAGGTTATATAAATCAATAATGAACCACTTGGGGTTATCTTGAATTTTTATAGTAAGTTTATTAACCATTTATTACAATAATACAAGAATACATGGTAAATGTTAAACTATTTAACTAAGAAATAAATCTAAAAGATAAGGTTGATATGGTGGCCTAAACCTATCTAAAACCTATTGGTTGAGAGGTTTTAGACCCATAACATCATTTTCCTAAAAATAATTTTTTTGGATCCATTATAAACCGAATATGATTTCATAATAAAATAATATTTCAAGATTTTTCTAAAGTGACCCTCAACTCTCTGATAAAAGGGTACTTCCCCTTCTCTCAAAATAACACCTCCAAAAACATTTAGGTCGACCAAAAAGTGATTAAATATTCTCCCAAATACCCTTAATTTGAACTATAGGCCTTAATTTGATCATAAAGGCAACCTAAGAATCCATTTTGATCAACTAAAAAGGAAAAACCTGAAGAAGAGGTAACAATTTCACCACCTCTTTCAAAGTTCTTTTATTCCTCCAATTCCTATTTCTTTGTTGTTTGCATACAAAAAAATAACTCCAATACCTTATACATACTGTGATGATATTATAAATATGGTATTACCTTATTCGTTATTCTATCCATCCTATGAATGAAAAGTCACCATATGTGCGTACTTACGACTTACCGTCTCCATGTGATGGTGTAGTTTGTTATTCAGACACTTTATTATCTGGATGGGTATAATAATGAGTAAAATTTATGTAAATAATAAATATAAAATGATAATAACTCTGTATATATGATATAAAATCCAATTACTTATGATTTTACCATCAATAGAATGATGTTTTCGCTCGTGCGTACGTACGGATTACCGTCTCCACGAACGCGATGAGATTCATTCCCCATCATAACCATTCTAAAATAATCTTCATTTTATGATTAAAAATAATGTTTAATAACTTAATATCATTATTTATATGAGTCAAATATATCCTATTCATAACAATCATGACTTATGTAACAAAACTTATAAAGGAAAATGAATCAGTTAACACCTAAAATAATGATACTACTAAAATATTATTAACAATGAAATATAAGAAGATCATATATGATATCATATTTATGTATGCGGTTCTTGTATTATTAAATAACAATTAATTAACTATTATATAGGAGGTTAACGTACCCTCGATCAAGGAAAATTACAAGGTAAGGGTTAATTTTACAATCACCTTATTATCCGAGATTGTTTATATGTAAGTATATACTATGGCCTCTTTATCATCCACATTCGTGTTTCTTAAAAATGTATTTCAAAACATTTTTACTATTTACTAAAATATGGGTTTAGGACATTTATAACCTCGTTTTACTTTTTATAAAATGGTTTTAAAGGAATATTTACATCATTTTCCAAACATGGAACTTTATGACCTTTTCAACAAATTAAGGTAAGAATGTTTTTTTAACTTATACGGCGGGTGAAACTATTTTTTCCATTATAACACCTTTGAAGCATCCTTTAAAAGCTTATAAAAATATTTCCAAAATAAATTTTTTATTTTATAATTATGTTACTTTTAAATGATTTCAAAATAGAAAATGATATTCCTCTATAATAGTTTGATTTCATCTATGTCAACATCCTTTGATGGATTTTACACTTGTTTGCAGTAGATTTATTATGATAAAATCTTCCATATTGTATTGAATGTTTTGTGATATGTTTTAATATATATGGGATATTTTTATACCATTCATGATTTATGGTTAATGTATTAACATTCTATATGCTAGTTTTAATACGAATGTCTATGTTATGTTTCAACCTTTTCATATGAGGAATGCATTGGACTTAGTAAGTGACAGGTGGAGCCCACTATAGCTCCTCGATGCATCAGTTGGTCTCATGAGAAAAAATAGTGTCTTTGCATAAGGCCTTTACAAATTCATATTCTTATTCTTGGCACGAGGCATTGACTATGTGGTTATGATGTCTGATATTATGTATTCCATCATTATGAAATTGGCTATTGATATCAGATGTGATTATTCAACTATTATAATATCCCTGTGAATAAGTAAATGAAATTATTTAATATATCTTTTCCATATTATTATTATTTTTAAGTTTAAAAGGCTTGTGTTTTAGTCTTATACATTGCCTTAAATGTTTATACTTATTAATGATAGTTTCCGTAATATTGTTATCCTTACTGAGCATCTGAGATCACCCATTTTTTATGTTTTATTTTTCCCAGGATGTGAAGAAGTATATTATGACGGACCTATAAGTATAGTCTAAGGGAGATGAATGTGTTAAATAGAGACATAATGTTGTTTTTCATTTCATAATGTAATGAAAAACTAGTGTTTGTATCTAGTACTTTCAAGATTACTAAACTGACTGGTCATTTGGGATTTGATCCCTTGATCATGCCAATGTTATGTAATAGTGCACATACTCTGGGTAACTAGGGTCAGGGAGTTACTTATTTCCTTCATAAATTACCATATTATATTTGTTGAGTTTATATTTTCCTCTACAAAAGGAACTAGCTTACCCATAATCATCAAGAATTTTAGTTGATGTCAAATTGAAGAGAATATTGGGAACATGTTCACATCTTTCAATATTAACTTGACTTGAATATTGTTTCTATTAAAATGTAACCAATTCCAATGATTTATAATGAACCATCATTTCTCATATTTATGTGTCAAAAACTCACTGAAGTGTAAGGTGAGAAAAATATATTTGAGCAGTGACATTATACGAGGCACCTGAATCAATCACCTATATTGAGTCTTAGATTGCAAGGATGATATGCTCTTCTTGTGAAATAAGGGTCTCTTCATTAACAATTGTAAAATAATTTTTTTGGATTTATATTTCTAATTACTCTACTTGGATTTCAAATTTTTATACTCTCAGATGAAGTGGTCATGATTTTCTATAATGGTAACACATCATGTGGTATCTCGATTGGAATTTTGATTGCTTCCTTATTTTTTTTGATTTTCATCATGAGGTTAATTTTATATAATTCTTATCTTTTACATTCTATTCCATTATCTTTTAGTTATAAAAGACTCTCATTCCAAAGTATAACCCTCATAACTCCTTCGAGACCCTTCATTTAGTATTATGTTCTTCTCCATTTTAAAGGTGTCCCTTCCATTAGGTGCTGAATTAATGACTGGGATGACCAATGTGTCCCACATATTTGGTAAGATGTTCAACATAAAGAGGGATTATAACTCACCATCCACCATTTTTTATATAATTTAACTAATCAAAAATACCTTGGAATTTACTTATGTTATCTGATATGTTGTTCCCATCCCTATACTTCAGGTTGGGAAGTGGACATATCAGGTTTTATTTATTCAATTTGGTTGTACTTGGTACATATTTTCAAATTTTCACCATAGGAAAAAAGTATGATGTGTGTTAAAAAAATGTTAAAAGATTCAATTGTTCATTCACTACCTTATTTGAGCATCACACTTCTAGTTGATCACAAACCACATTGCATCAATTGGTAGAGTTTTGGTAGATATTGTTTTTCCACATTAGTCATTTTTGAAGATTCATTTGACTTCAATACAACGATATCAGTGGTCTAAACTATTGGATTCAAAAAATCCTTAATATATAAAAGAGTTTTCATTTTGGGTTTCCAGAAAGTATAATTAAAAGTAGTATGTTTAATCATGTTATCAATATTTTTCTCTATTGATGTAGTCTAAATATTGAAAATCTAACTGTATATATGTGTTTGGAATGATCAATAATGTGGGAATCAACTCTTGGATATCAAAAAATAGACTATAATTCACCAAGATATAATTAAAAAAATATCAATATTTGAGATCCGTTGATGATACAGTGATGACGTGGTGTTTATTTGGATCACTGAAGATGTAACTAGTAAAATCATTATAAAGTAATCATTAGTGTGAACAATATCATTTTCATTAGAAAAGGGTAATATAGCACCTGAGGCTCAACCCAAACATTGACCAAATAATTTTATGTCTGTTTTAATGGGGTTTTCACCATTGGAATCATCTCGATGAGAGATTCATAAACATGTCTTCAAAAATTGATCCTGACCTAAATTAATTTTTTTGTGACTGAAAACTCCTTTACATCATCACTATTTCGACCCTGGCGACACAAATACAATTTTTTAAGAAAATGAAAGTCCAAGACGATGATACTAAGATGAAGAAAAAATAAAAATTAGAATAAAATGAGTGATTTATGTTGTTTAGAGGAGTGAAGATGTATATAATAAGAAGGCATCCAAATCATATATTTGATTCTAGATAAAGCTTCAGTGGATAAAAGTATAGGGAGTACACGGAACATCTGAGCCTGGGTGCCACTAAACTAATTCTTTGAGTCAGTTCACCAAAAAACCTCAAGTGATCCTCCTCATATGGAAGATTATATCTACTAATAGTGGGGGTCTAAGGTGGAACTATGAGAAGACTATATGCTAATATTAGAGTGCACAACCAGAAGTAAATAACCACACATCATACACATTATAATATATTGAAAGAATAAATAAACTGTAATTGAAGCATGTTGTAACAAAATAATATATAGTAAAGTCCCAAAAACCCATATTATACATATAAAACTGATTTTCCACTATGAAAATAACATATATGAAATAAAAAACCTAAAAATAAATACATTAGACTCTACTTTCAATTCCCATACATGACACATATTTTCTCTTAATACCATTCAATCTAATCAGCCTGATCCATAAAAACACAACATGGGACTTATCTCAAACTTATTCCTCTAAGAAATATATAATGGATACTCAGGTACCTAGGTGTAGTGTTAGTTAGAGTAGGGTGTGTTTCCAACTCTGTATATCATAACCAATAGCGTCTATAGAAAATATCATTCATATAAATAGTGTATGATGATAAATAGTGGGGTAAATAAATAGTACAATAAAGTAATACATATCAAAATAACTAGTAGTTTATCTAATGACCCTTTGTCCCTTAGGTTATAAGGATACACCCAACCAACCAATGTGCACTAACTAAAACCAGTCGTTTGAGTCATAAAAAAGGGTTATATATATCCTAAACAAAGGAATGGATTTTTAGTCACCATTAACTCTCGAATGCATCATCTACCATTATCAATTTTCTTGAAGCCTTAGTCCAGAACCTAAATCATATACAAAAACCATCGATACTGGTATGGAGCATCATGTCTATAAATTGACCCATGGGCATATAACATCATGTCCAACTACATCAACCACAGATGTGGAATGTCATGTTAGATATCTATAATAATATATATGGAACCGTCATATCCACTATCTAAAAATCATATTTGAAGCATCATGTTGGGAATCTAGAACCATATATGTGCAACTGTCACATCCACTATCTCATCCTCAGACCAGTTGCCTCATGATTGACATCTGGTACCATACACATGGAACTTTATGTACACTATATCAACCTAAGATGTGAAGCATCATGTCTGACATCTGATGCCATACAAACATATATCAAAAACCAAGGTTTATAATTTAACCTTAAAAAACATTCACAGGTCAAAAAAAACCCCTTTTAAACCATTGTCATTTAATAAGGTCCCAGTAGGCCTTTAACACCCAAAATATGGATTTTAAATTCAATTCATTTGAGTACATCAGAACACAATTCTAATACTCTATAAAAAATGGTGGATCTCACACATCAATTTAAAACATTTCAAATCCACACTCAAAATATGATACTTTACCCTTAACATACCAAACATGGATGATACCTTTATTTCCATTTAAAAATTTAAAAGAACCATAAAGAAATTTTCACCCAAGTGGAATCCACACACCCATTTCATATAAATATTTGAAATTCATATTAAGCCCCCATTATAAATCACTTGGAGGTCAACACAAACTATTAAACAAAATACACTTCCAAAAAATATCTTTCACCCATTTAAACCGAAATTTAAGTCAAAACCCAATACACATGGTTAGAACCATTAAAAAGGTATAATATGAATTTTAAAGGTCTTAAAACATAAAAAAATTTAAATTTAACATTCTAATTTATTATGAAAAATTTATCCACAAGTCCTACTATGTATCTCGAAAACCTTAAACCAAGTTAGACAATGAGACAAACTAGTCTAGGTTCATAACCCATTCACTTTTCCCATTAAAACCCCACTTTACCATTTCTATTAAATTACACACCCCATAGGTGGCCATAAGTTTGGTATAATAGACACCAACAGATCTAGTGGGATCTTTGTAAGGATAAGGTATCAATTTAATACTCAAATCATTTACTTTAACCAAGGGGGAAACCAATCACACAAGTTCATTACTACACATACCACATACACATGTAAATAAATTGATAAGGATATGGGTAATGATCTTAGACCACCTACGTATAGGATAGAAATAGTATATGTAGATTCTCAATTTCAAGAGGGTGTTAATATTAAGTTTAAAAACTTTTGTTTTTAATCGTAAGGAATTCTATGTTTAACAAAGTTAAACAAGGTAAATTCACAAACCCTCTTTTTTTCTTAAAATAAGAAATAAATTTTCATAGGGTATGTAAGTATGAATCCAGAAAAGAAACTTAAGAAAATTTTACTTAGATAATGATTCTACCTTAAAGTGTATAGAATCTTATTTATCAGAGTAATTAAAGTAAACTAATGTATAAAAAAGTTATACTTTATTTATTTATTAAAATATAGTGGAAGTAAAAATTGAAACATGAACATGTAAACAAGTAGGAAATATTTTACCCCATTGAGTAGGGTATCTAACAACCTTGGATAAAGGTCCCCTAATTTATAAATTCAAGAAAGTCTGTCTTACCCACCCCAGGGTAATCCCTCGATAAGAGTATTGGAGTCTGTCTTGTTATCCCAGCAAGCCCTCGATATTTAAGGTATTAGAGACCTCTATCTTCCTATCCTCGGAGGCCCATGATTGTACTCAACAACAATCAGAGTCGCATGAAGCAAGACGAACAAGATTTTCACGACTGAACAAGATGTTCATGAAACGCACAAGGAATGAGAGTGTTTCTCTCTCTAGAAATCACTTCACAACATATAATATGTATTGATTATTAAATCATTTAAATGAGCTCTTATTTATAGGAAAAATTTCAACTTTCACATCTCTCCTCCAATGGTCCTATCTTTAATTGAATTTCAGAGGTACCAATACACGTGTCACTGAACCAAAAGTTTGTTAGAAAAAAAATGTATGACATTGTTTTACAGTTTCAAAATCATGTGTAAGGAAAAAAAAGTAGATTAACTAAATGTTAATACTTATAATATAAGGAAAAATAGAATTCAGAATCTAATTAAAAAAATTAATTCTAGAAGCATGGATATTCAGATTTGGTTTTTCAAGGAATTTGGAGTCTGAATTATGTTGAATTCGGAGTCTGAATTCTGATGAATTTAGATTTTGGATTATGAGGAATTGAGAGTCTGATTTCTGAGTAATTTGTATTATGAATTATGAAGAATTCAGAGTCCCGATTCTGAGTAATTTAGAGTCTTAATTCTAAGGAATTTTGTGTCAGAATTCTAAGGAATTCAGAGTCTGAATTCTAAGGATTTCGGAGTCTGAATTTCAGCGAATTTGGTGTTTTAATTTCAAATAATTATGAGTTTAAATTTAAGAGAATTCGGATTCTAAAAAAATAAGTATTGATATCCAAGGAATTATAATATTTCTAGGTTTTTAAATAAGGATCTTAATTTTTGACTTAGAATAAAATAGAGTAGATTTTGAGAAGACATTGAATAAGACATTGAAAACCAAGGTAAGGATAAAACTTTTCTTAAAGAAGGGAAATTTTACTTATAAAAATAATCCTTAGAGAAATATATTTTTCTTTAAGATAAGGTGTTTTTGATTTTCAAAACATAGAGGAATGAAAAAGTCGTAATGAAACCTTATTGACTCAACAATCTCCCCCCTTTTAAAAATCACAATCATCTTTTCGAAAAAGAATAAAAGGGATAAGGATTTTACTTCTTGAACTTTAGAAGAAAAACTTATATTCATTTACTTATAAACCGTGATGAATATGACTAACTCTCCATTAGGTTTAGAAATCCTAAAGGATCATATTCTTTACTTCCTTAGAAATATTTTACTTTTTCTAGAATAAGAAAGTCTTCTTTAAGTAAACTCCCTCTTACTTAAACTACCCCTTAAATAGGTCTCTCTTATTTTTTACTTAATATTATTTTGATAATTCTTTTCTCCCCCTTTGTGATTTTCAAAAAGGAATAGATAGAATGAAAATATAGTACCTGAAATATTAGTACTATACAAAACAAAAAAATGAAGGATAAATTTTTTTCATTATGATAGGAAAAATTTATATAGGGTAAAAAATACAACAAAATATGGGAATGTCATGTAAATCACTAATAATTACTTTTATTTGGAATGATATTTCTCAAGGTGGCCTTCATGATCTTGAGATCTTTAGGATCATCCTCAAACTGGTTGATAAACTATTCCTGATCCTGATTCTTCTTTTTCAGAGCTTTGATTTTTTCATCGTGAGACTTTGGTATTTTTTCCTGAGATTTCACTAATTCTTATCACTGATAGAAATTTTCTTGAAAATATTCCATGAGTTCCCTTTATCTCTTAAAATTTAACGAAAATAAATTTAACTTTCTATTCAGATCTTCATCCTCTTTCTTTTGGGCTACTTTCTCAAGAACCAGTTTCTCTAAAAGAAATTTGTAAGGTTTTTGATTCTATCATCTAACTTATAAAACTCATCTTTCACTGAATCTTCAAAGTCATCAAAGATTCTCATGTTGTAAACCTTTCTTTTAGACAATTTTTTTATTTCCTTACATGATCTATTATGGGAATCCTAACCAATATGAAAATATTTGAAATCTACTTCAAGATTCATAAAGTTTTCCATCACCATGCTTAATGAATCATACTTCAAATTGAAAGAATGTCAAAGCAACTAGAACCTCGAATCAATACTTGGAAACAGAGGTATTGTGTTCATTAACTTCTTCAAAGACTAAACAACAAAATCCTAACCCAGTGAAGATGAGGATTCAGAATCTGATTCCCTTACAGGAGAGGATTCTTTGTCAATCTCTTCATCTTTCCTCTTGGATGAACCACCAACATCATTCTTCTCTTTTACAACCACAACATTTTTGGGTGTATCATCAACCACTTATTTTACTTTATCAACTTTGGAAATAACCTTTTCATCCCTTGGAGACTCATACTCACTATCAGAGATTTGAACTATCTTATCTTTATTAACCTATTCTTTATCATCATATTCCTTATAATTATTTGGGTGTTTGAAATCATGGTTTCTACTCGCATGATCAGTAGGTTTATCAACCTCTTCATGTTCGTCATCCTCTTTTACTTGAGAAACAATTTTGGTAGAGTTAACCTGAGAGGTTTGGATTGAAATCTTTTCATAAGGACTTTACTTATCATGGTATTCTTATACTTTCGTTATCACATCATCACTCTCATATTCTTCTTCCTCTTGTTCTTATTATACTTCTTCTTATTCTTCTTCTTCTTCTTGAACTATCTCTTATTCCACTACAAGTTATGGAATTTGAATTTCCTTTCCTGAAGTTTCTATTAGTACTTGTTCCTGGAAAAAATATTCCAGTACTTGAATCTGTTCATAGGCTTTCTCAGTATCCTTGAGAAGTGCTTGAACAATATTGGATTCAAACATTTTGTTCTTTGGTTTCTTGTCTTTTTGTTTTACTTCAAGATCATCAGCATCTTGAATTTTCAAGGATTTTTCCTTAGAGGGGTCTAGCACAAAACATGGATCTCCTTATTTATTCTACTTCTTCTGTTCCCTCTTCTTTTCTACCACTTTATCAGGGAATGTTTTTTGAATTTTCGGCTTTGGTGGCGCGAACCGATTTTTCAAAACTGTAGATTTTTCTTTGGTTTCAGGTACCTTATCTTTTTTCTTTTTTTGGGATTTCCTAAAAGTTTCTCCCACTTCCCCTTTCTTGGATAAAGATTCAATATCACTTTTAGAAAGATCAAAAAATTCTCATGATTTGGTGTTGAAACTGACTTTCATCCTCCTCAAGGTGTCATCACTTAGCAACATGATCTGGAAGGTTATGGGTTTAAAACTTTAGGGAATTTTGAAGGATTCTAAAAAATCACAGTGATCTTTGAAAAGGTCACCAGATATATGATGATATGATATTTGATAGTTCAATTCTTTATGTTGTTGATTTTCAGAAGGATATACTTTACTAAATTTATGTTCCTAAGGTACACCAAAAAGTACAATATAAAGATATCACTTTTCTTTAGGGAGTCCTTGTCTCCATTTCACAGAATAAGGAAACCCTATAACCACAATGTTAACATCCGGATATTTGTTTATAGATGGTTTATCATTAGTGATTTTACTCCTCTGATTCTATGGCACTCAATTTCCTTTTCCTTCTCAAAAAGTCCTGACTGATCTAGAAACTTGTTATTACAGAATATTTCCACACGTTCATATGGAATTCCAAGAATATTTGTTGCCATATTGAAATATAGGAATACTTTTTCTCATATATCTTGAAAGAATACTTATCCCTTACACATTCCTCATAAAAAATTACTATATCATAGAACTATATAAGTCCAAATAAATCAGATTCAGACACTTTTCTTTGGATATGAAAAAACACACCCATCCATTCATCTTAATATTTTTTGTAATCAAAGAATTATATTTAGAAAAGAATTTTGGGACAACCAACCTTTCCCTGTAGATTTTCCAATCCTTGATTACCTTATTTGAATACATATGTTTTTGTAGGGATTCTTCCAGTGACATCTGGAGTCAAAGAAAACAAAAAAAAACTAAATTGACTTTTTTAATAGGGGTATAGGTTCAGTGCAAAAAGTATTGAAAAATGATGTGGGAAAAAGAATAGGGAGGAATCTATATAGGCTTTGAGGCGATGGTTCATATTTCCAATTTGATACAACAGTTTAAATAATCATGATCAGATCTGACGGTTGAGATAAATTCCAACGAAAGATTTGGTAGATTAAAATCTTTTTAGGTTTTAAGGAAAAATTAGTTTTAATGAAATATTAAAATACCAACAGGTAAAAAATTCAATTAATAAAATTTATGTAAGAAAACATACCTTCTGAATTACTTAGTAAATGAATTTCATTATAGATAATGTTATTCTTTAATAAAAAATATTTCAGAAAACATTTTAAAGGAAAGAAAATTTTGATTTTGGAAAATTGGGTTCTGAAAAATTTTGATTAAAAAAGTTTTGGTTACAAAAAAATTTGATTAAGGAAAAAAACTTGGGTTCCGTAAAAAGTTTATTAAGAAAAAAAATTTGGGATATAAACAAATGTACCCCCATATAAAAACTATTTTCTCAATATAAGGAGATGGGTTTCAAAAAAAAGTTAATAGGGAATATTACCTTATAATTATCATTACCGACTTTTGTTTAATGTATTCAAATATATTGGAGGGTCAATATTTTGTAAAAATTTCAGCAATTTGATCTTGCATTCCTATAAATTGAAGAATGTTATCTCTGTTAAGTGTGTGATCTCTGAGAAAGTGATGCCTAATGTCTATGTGTTTTTCAAGAGAGTGATGTGTAGGGTTTTTTAGGGAAGCAACACTTGTATTATCAAACACTATCTCTGTTTTGGTAAACCTCATTCCATAACATGTGAGTGTGTGTGGAATCTATAATACTTGAGCATAACAACTTCCAACTACTACATATTTAGCTTCAGCAGGGGAAAGTGCTTCTAAGTGTTGCTTCTTTCATGATCAAGAAACTTATGAATCTCTTATGAAATGAAAAGTTCTGGATGTACTTTTTCCATCCATTCTATACCCACCAAAATTAGCACCCAAAAAACTTTTAAAAAAAATCATTTCTAAAAGTATTGAAAAGTCCTAAATCTATGGTTCATTTAAATAGAAAAATATTATTTTTACTAATTTTAAATTAGATATCTTTGAATTAGATTGATATCTTGCACATAATCATACTAAAAACATTTATTCTAGATGACTGGCTATCAAGTATAGTAAACTTCCAATCATACCTCTAAAAGATGTTTGATCTACCGGTTTCCCAACTTCATCAAGATCAAGAGAATATGAGGTACTGATTAAAGTGATTATATCCATAATTTTTAAGAATATCTTTAATATAATTATGTTGAGATATATAAGTTCCTTCTAGTTTTTGAGAAATTTGAAAACCTAGGAAAAATGGTAACTCACCAATTATACTCATTTCAAACTCATATTTCATAATATTTTCATACAAATCAGTTATAGATTTCTATGTTGATCTGAATATAATGTGAAAAACATAAATTTAAACAATAAAAACATTTTTCTTTTCTTTCATTATAAAAAGAGTTGGATCAATAGTTCCATTAACATAATTGATTTGTAAAAAAAATATTGAAAGTATATCATAATAGGATCTAGGGGCTTGTTTATGTCTATATAAAGCTTTGCTAAGTTTAAAAACATGTTCAATATGTTTTGTGTCTTCAAATCCATGAGGTTTTTCAACATAAACATCCCATTGAACATATCCGTTAAGGAAAGCACACTTCACATCCATTTGAAAATGTTTGAAATTAAAGAATGTTGTAGAGGAAAGTAAAATACAAATTGATTCAAGTATAGATATTGGAGAATAGGTTTCTTCAAAGTCTATTCCTTCTTGTTGACTATATACTTTAATAACTAATCTAGCATTATTTCTTACTATGGTTCAATTTTCCTCTCATTTATTTCTGAATACCGAATTTACTCCAATTATAGAAGTTTCCTTAGGTCTTTCAACCAAGGTCTAGACTTTGTTCCTTTCAAATTCATTTAGCTCATCTTTCATGGATTTAATCCTATCATCATCACCTTAAGCTTCATCAATTCTTTTTGGTTCTAATTGTGAAAGTAATTCTAGATGTTCTACTTCATTTCTTAAGGATCTTCTAGTCCTTACAGGTTTATTTACATCACCAATGATACTATCACTAGGTTGATTATTAAGAAATAACTGATTTGGGTTTTGTAAAACATGTTCATCAACATACGGTAGAAAATATTCTGGGGTAAATACTTCAGAAAAATTTTCTTTATTATTTTTCTTATAAGAAGAATCTTTTATCAGTGGATGATAATATGTTTTTAAAAATTCATCCCGGGATGTATATTGGGGTTGTTTGAAAACAAAAGGATTAGTTTCATAAAATTTAACATGCACAGTTTCTTCAACAATACATGTATTTTTGTTAAAACATTTATAATCCCTCTAAGTGGTAGAGTATCCTAGGAAAATTCCTTCATTGTATTTGGGTGCAAATTTATGTAGATTATCTTTAGTATTCAAAATTAATACTTTATATCCAAATACTTTTTCAGTAAGAAAGTATAGGTTTTCGACCAGTCCACAATTCATAAGGTGTTTTGTAATGAAAAGGTCTGATTAAAACTTGATTTGTTGTATAACAAGAAGTGCTAACAACTTCAGCCCAAATGTTTTTAACTATAGAATATCCACTCAACATGGTTCTTTTTATTTCTTGAATAATTCAATTTATTCTTTCATAAACACAATTATGTTGAGGTGTTATTGGGGCTGATAAGTTTTGAGTAATTCCTTTCTTATTACAAAAAGTTTCAAAATCTGAATTTTGAAATTCTCCTCTATGATCACTATGAATAGTTATCAATGGATGGTTTTCCTCATTTTCAGATTGGGCTCTAAAATTTTTAAAATAAGAAATAACTTCAGATTTATTTTCTAGAAAATAGACCCACGTAAATCTAGTATAATCATTAACTAAAACAAATACGTAGTATTTTACTCCAGTACTTCCAATTTGTGTTGGACCAAAAAGATCCATATACACTAGTTATAATGCATCAGAAGTTGAGACATCACTAATTGATTTAAAACTTGACTTATGTTTCTTTCTATATTGACAAGGATTAAAAACTTTTTAAGAATCAAATCTATGATTTGGTAGATCCTTAACAAGTCTTTTATTTGAGAGTTTTCATAAGTTCCTAAGGTTATAGTGTCCTATTCATTATGCCATAACCTAGATTGATTTCCATTATATTGAGGAATATTAGATCTTGTCTCTTAAGTTATTCTATGTTTAGTGAGTAAACATTCTCAAGCCTATGGGAAGAAAGAATAAACTCTTCCTTGGAATTGTATACAAAGAATTTATCATTCCTTAAATTAATATGGTAACTTTCATCCCATAATTGGATTATGATAATGAGGTTGGGCTTATAACCTTTAAAAAATAAATCATTTGAAATCATGGTTTTTATAATAAGAACAATGTTACGTATGCCAACAAATTTTCCATGAGCATTATCTTCAAAAGTTACTTTTCCTCCTTTCGTCTTGATAATATTTTCAAAGAAGTTTTTGTTACCAGTCAGATGTTAGGAACATCCACTATCCATGTACCGTGTATTGTTGTTGTTACTTTCTTTATTTTCCAGAAAATAAAAGAATTAGACTGTCAAAATCCAAACTGTCTTGGATTCGAAAATTTCAGAATGTAAAATCTTAGGAATCCACATTTTCTTAGAAAAATAAACTTTATGAAAATGTTAAGATTGGGTTTTATTTAAAGAATAATTTATTTCCCAATGTCCACCACATTAACATTTAGTACAAAAGGGAGCACTTTGGGGAACAAAATAATTATTACTAAAAACTAGTTTTGAGTTAGTATAACCAAATCCAGAACTAATCCTAAGAGAATGAAGTTGAGAATAAATTTTTATCAAATTCCTTCCTTCTTGAAGTAAAATTTGATAAAATCTTCTTTAAGGAAAAAATTTAGTACTTTGTTTGGATGACTAAATTATTATTCTCAAAGTTATTAGTTTTATAACATGAGTTATTCTATAAAATATTTTTCTTAGAAATAACATTTTCAAAATACTTAGAATGTTTATCCTTCTTAGAATTAATTTCCTTAAGGTTTTTAGAAACACTTTCAAAATCAAAAGTTTTTTTGATCAAGATCTTTAGAGATATCTGATAATTCTTTTGTTAAAATATAAATTCTAGAATTCACATTCTATAACTTCATTTTTATCTTATAATTTTCATTTTCAAGAAGATTAGAAAATCTATAAACCATTTCAAATGAATGTAAGGAATTATCTTCTGATGATGAAGATTCATCATCTATATATTCATAACATTCTTTAATTCAAAAACTATCATTTAATGAAATATTGGTTAAGTATTCAGTATTGTGTACCTTGTCCATAAGAAAATGATTTTAAATAAGCACTCTGGATATAAGGCAAATATTCTTCTGACCAGAATATTGATAATATGAAGATTCATATGAAGAGTCACCACCATTAGAACTCAAGGTGTCATTTTCTTTTAAGAATTTCATTGCCTTAGACTTGTAATACTCTTTCTATTTCATTCAGAATACTTTTCCTTCTTGTATTTTCTCTTAAGCATAGGACAATCAGGTATGATATGTTCATCCCTTTTACATTCATAATAGGTTACTTCCGAATATTTCTTTTCCTTTTTATCTTTCTTCTTATATCTATACTAAATATCTTTCTTTCCCCCAATCTTGTTCATCCTTCAAGAAATATTGGTTAATTCATTTTATGAATGATCACTTTCACTGTATTATGTTATAACAACAACTTTATTAGATTTATATATAGTTACCCTTTCTAGAGTCCTGTATTTAGATTTATTAGTAAAAGATAAACTTCCATTACCATTATTCCTTTTGTTTAAATCAACATCTCTCTTCATTCTAGTTTCATACTGAAGAAGAGTTTTAAATAACTCATCAAGAGTAATGTTATCTACTGTTCTGTTCTCATCAATAGCTATCTTTTTTGATTCCCACTCACTGAGAATGATGTCAATTATTTTATATACAATAAATTCATCATCAATACCTTTCTATCCCATAGATTTAAGACTGTTTACAATGGTCATAAATCTTTGTTGTACATTGAAAACAAATTCTCTATAAGGAAATAAGAACCCCTTATATTAATCTTTTAACATAGATCTTATAGTTTCTATCACTTTAGAAGTTCCAAAATGTTTAACTTAATATTTATTCAGATACAGTTGGAACCTTCACAAGAAGATATCTAACTAAATATATTTGTGGTCATAGAACACAACAAAGTATTTTGTACCTTTTAATTTAGTCGTTATTATTGTTTTTCCAGTTTGGAGAAGGTTATGGATTCCTTGTCTGGAATTTTGTATTCACCAGTGAGCATAAGAAAATTTCCCAATCCAGTGTTTATAACAAAAGTTTTCATCCTATCTCTCAAGTATTCATAATCATTACCACAAAAAATTAGTGGTCTGGTAGGATTAAGGTTTTCTATAGAACCAATTTTCATACCTTCTATTCTATAGGAAAATATTTTTCCAAAAGACTTGTTAATAGAAAAAGTTTATAAACAAAGATAAAAATATTTAAGCAAAATTTGAACAAGAAAAGTTAAGCTAGAAAAATATAGAACAAAGAAAAAACTTAAGCAAGAAAACTTATATGTGAGGATAAGTATTTTAGAGACCTCCTCTGATACCAATTGTTGGATCGAAATAGTATATGTAGATACTCAATTACAAGAGGGGGTGAATTTTAAGTTTCAAAAATTCTCTTTTAATCTTAAGGAAATCTATGTTTAACAATGTTAAACGAGGTAAATTCACAAACCCAATTTTTTCTTAAACTAAGAAACAAATTTTGTTCGGGTCCAAAAATATGAATCTAGAAAAGAAACTTATGAAAAGTTTACTTAGAGAAACATTCTACCTTAAAGCATATAGAATCTTCTATATCAGAGTATTTAAAGTAAAATAAAGTATAAGAAAGTTATACATTCTTTCTTCATCAAAATACAGTGGGAATAAAACTTGATACAAGAAGAAATAAACAAGTAGGAAATATTTTAACCCATAGAATAGGGTATCCAACAATGTTGGATAAGGGTCCCTTGATTTATACATTCAAGAAATTATATTTTACCCACACCATAGTAATCCTTAGATGAGAATAGCAGAGTCTGTTTTGATATCCCCACAAGATCTCGATATTTAAGGTAGTAGGAACCTCTATCTTCCTATACCCGAAAGCCCTTGATTGTACTCAGCAAGAATCAGAGTCATACGAAGCAAGCTAAACAAGTTTTTCACAGCTGATCAATATGTTCATGAAATGAAAATGGCATGAGAGTATTTCTATCTTTAGAAATCACTTCACAACATGTAATCTAGATTGATTATGAGCTCATTCAAATGAACACCTATTTATAGGAAAAACTTCTATAGTCGGATCCCTCCTCCAATAGTCATATTTTTCCTTGAATTTCGGAGGGACCTGTACACGCGTCACTCAACCAACAGTTATTTAGAAACAAAATGTATGGCATCATTTTATAGTTATAGAAGCATGGGTCACGAAAATGAAGTTACTTAACTAAATCTGAATATCTGGCTTCTAAGGAAAAATAGAATTCAGGATCTAATTAAAAAAAATTGAATTCTCGAATCATTGATATTCAGATTCTGTTTTTCAAAGAATTCGGAGTCTGAATTGTGATGAATTCAGAGTCTAAATTATGATGAATTTAAAGTATGAATTTTGAGTAATTTAGAATCTTAATTATAAAGAATTCAGAGTATGAATTCTTATGAATTCAGAGTTTTGATTATGATGAACTAGAAGTTTGAATTATGAGGAATTCAGAATAATTATGAGTCTGAATTTTATAGAATTCGGATTCTGAATTTCAGAGAATTTAAATTCTAAATTTCAGAGAATTTGGAGTTTGAATTTCAGAGAATTCGAAGTCTGAATTTCAGAGAATTCGGAGTCTAAAAATAGAATACCTGATATCCAAGTAACTATAATATTCCTATGATTTTAAGTAAGGATCCAGATTTTTGACATTTTAAAAAAATATACTTTATTTTGAGAGGATATTGAATAACACATTGAAAACCAAGGTAAGGATAAAAACTTACATAGAGAATGGAAATTTTCCTTAATAAAATAATTCTTAGAGAAAGATAATTTTCCATAAGAAAAGGTGTTTGAGATTTTAAAAACATATAAGAATGGAAAAGTTATAAGGAAATCTTATTGACTCAACACTACCATATCAATTATTTTTTCGATAACATTTCCTACGAAGTGAGAAATTTCCAAGGCTGATCCAAGTCTCTTCCAACTCATCAACATCCAAATGATCTCATATAAACCATTAGAGATCTAACTACATGAAAAAAATATTAATTAATTATAAAAATTATAATTTATCAATCCATTAAACCCCCACTTGGCATGATGTTGGGAAAAATCATCATGCATTCACTAATAATCAAAACTCTATGCAACCGTCAAGGGAGGTCCATAATAGACTCCCAAAAACATTTTCAGGAAACACACAATGAGATGATACCATTAAAATAATTAATTATATTCATTTAAGTGGTAAAAACTAAGAAAATTAACTAATAATACATACATTAATGAAACATCATGAAATTACATGCATAAGTCATCTTGAGATCTCCTCTAAGAAATTTGACCAAAACCCCCAAGAGAAATAGATTATTCCACCATGATCCGGTGGAATAATTTGTGAAAACTAAATTACAGAACTCCAAAATTAAAGATAAATATGGGAAAACGTAAATGAAGTCACTCAAGGAGAATAAGTCACCCAAAATGCCAAGAATCTCCATTAACACACCCTAAATCAAGGGTTTGGAGGAGGAGGAAAGGGGTTGGGATGCCTCTAGTTCATCAACACCAAATGGGAGAGAAATGAGGTTGTCTAGAAAAAAACCGATGGGGAATTTTAGTAAAAACCTTATTTTAATGAATTTATGGGAAGTCACATTGTTTGGAAAAATGATTTTCCAAACTGTTCACCAATCATGCACCCATCACTGGGCATTAGAAAATTCCACACATGGTTAGGTCACATGGTTTTCTAATCATGCACTAATTGTGTATCTTACACTATCCAACACAAAAAACCTATATAGTTTGGATACACAATTAGAAAAACCATGTACCAACCATCTTGTCAGTACTACCTTACCTTTTTAGTAAAGAGAACTATTTTTCTAAAACTATTTGTAGATTGTGTGCGATGTCCCAGACTCTCCCACACCTCACATAAATTACCCATTTCCACACAAGGTTTACCCCAAATCATTTCTTAATAATGAAAATTAACCCTATTCAATTAAAAATGAACTAAAAACCCCATGATAATCAATGGGCATCACAGTTTCTGAAACATCGTGTACACAAAACCATACACCATGTCCAAAAAACTCCAAAACACCAAAATACTAACTCACTTCCTCTGATTCTCATCAAACACCTGATCCACCTACATGTGTCTCATTCCTTATCTATGAAAATAACTTTAATTCACTTTAACTCCTATAATTAGTTTTTGCATTTTGATTAAAAATTTGACATGTCCAATAGTGAAAAAAAATTACCTCCAAAATTTCTATCCTATTTGAATGTAGGATCTTATAACCCCCCCCCCCCACCATGATACTTTTCATCCCAAAGAATCCCCAATGGTCATCCATACACACCAACTGGACTACATTGGTCACTGGTATAACCAAAAACCTCTTTCGTCTTCCGTAATATTAAAATAATACCAAGGTACCACCTCTAATGCAAGGAACTCAATAGAACAAAACACAATCCAATACCTATTTTCAAAATTAAACACCAAGATGGATCTTACCCAAGACCATCCAACCGAAAAATTGGATTTTTTATCACTCAAACACTTATTGGGGCTATGGTGTTTCCCACCATAGTCTTCAGTTTATAACTACCAACATCTAATGATTGGAACCTTCTCCTTTAGAAAATTCAAAAGAACCTCAAACTCACACTCCCACAACTCGCTCAGCCCGAATCCCTACTTACCACACCCCAAAACCCATGATAACTCTGAATTAACATCGAAAGTATTCCAAATCATCAAAAACAAATTGGATTGGATGAATACCCACTGTTTATGCACTATATAAGAAAAAATAGCTTTTCCTCAAAATCCTAGTCCAAAATCTGAAATTCTTGTGTTTCACATATTTACAGAAGTCAGCATATCCCAGTTTAACTCAACCTGAATGTTAATGGCTCCAACTACTAATACATTTCCCCCTCACCTAATAAAAATTCATTTATATTTTGATTCAGTTCATAACCACCCCAAAAAACCCATTGGATTCCATATCCGACTCCCAGTGAGACTCCACTATTAGATCCTTCCCTAACCCAAAACCATCATCATGCCCTACCACACCACTGACACTCCTTTGAAACCATCACCTTAAAATAAATTTAGAACCAACATGAGCATGAATCAAATTATCAACTTGATCATCCACCACAATTGATTTATTGTCAGATTTCTACATAATTCATGCATGCACATCATCAATTCCTTAATAGAATCACAATTCAACCACAACCAATCTACATTTAATTCTACACACCTGTGACCCTTATATCATACGGTCCACACCCCTATGAAAAACACTTTAATCCTCAAAATAAGAGAGTTTTATTCATCACCTAACCCAAGAAACTCCAAACACCACAACCGATGCTCCAACCATTTCTAATCTAAGAATTGGATTTGGATATCTTTATTTCACTATAGTGAAAAACATAATGTCAACCATCACCCATTCCCTACTTATGAGAATGGTAACCATGAAATTAGTTGAAATTTGATCTATCAAGAGGACCTCACCCCAAGATAGTTGATGGTGCAATTCCCAACATACGACATCACTTTCACTTCTCCACAAGAATCACCTCTAAAGTGGACCCTCATAAAACTATAAAAGTAATCTCGATAGCTAGGTATATAGCCGATGATATTCTAGGTACTTAGAATGATGTCATGATATTTTGAATGATCATCTCAAAACTGTTATTACACTAAGATTTCATTGAAGAATACCACCACAACCTCATCCATTCCTAGATCATCTTAGTTCTATCCAAAGGGACTTAAGTCACCATGCCAAAAAGGCTCTCATTACTTCTACATCAGTTCTTATCTTACTCAAAGCTACATTCTTACATAATAACCACACACATATTATATTGTAATGTTCGATCCATAATACAAACAACATAACATGTCACTACAGACTCATTCCTATAAATTCCCATTAACACGTAATCATTACACTCTCCTGTGTAACCCAACCACATAACCTAATTATAATTCAAAAAAGTTACATACCATGAAAAGTTGGCTCACAATCTATATCCACTAGCTATTCCTCTCCTGCATTTATGTCTCACCGAGAAAAAATCTCCCTTGGTTCGTTCTAAAAAATAGATTTAACTCACTGATCCAAAACCACTTGCTTGACCACTCAAAACATAGTTTCATTTGAAATTTACACTAAGATCATCTATGATCTCACCACATTGTTGAAGATGTGTCCAAATATAACTGGTTTTGGAAACTAACTTGTCTCACCCTTATAAACCACATACACTACTGAAGTATCAACACTCCTAGTGATTTTAATCTCAAGGAAACCAAACATCTTCCTGTGCCTGACAATATGTATATACCATGTCTTCCTCACATTTATGATCATTACCCAATGTAAAATTTCACACATTGAACCTCATTCCCTTGAGCACCTCCCATTAACCTAGTCCAACTCATAACCATCAGGCATATACCACTAGAACAATTGTCACCTGGTCTAGGCACCCAAATGAGCATGTTCCTCTAGAGACCAACCATGGCTAAATCACTATAAAAAAGTGATCTTTCTCAAAGAAGAAGAAATAAAACATGCTGAAACCCCATACTAGTATACACACTTCATGCACCCCTATTAAAATCTACAAAACATCTACCAGTGTCTCACTCACCCAAAAGAACACACAACTCGGATTCCCCTTCTCATGGGTCACCCATGAATATCACACAATACTAACTCACTAAATAGAAGTCACATCAATAAGGGAACTAGTCTCTCCCACTTATCCACACCATTCAAGTCTCATGTAAAATTCTATGTCCAAACAACAACGTCTATGAAAACTCTCAGAATCCCATAACTCATGGTGTTTTAAACATGCTCTCGTCCCAACAACACAAGACATAAACATGTAAAAACACCCACCTCTAGGGTCTGACAAACAGAAGAAATTATATTCCCAAATATCCACCCACAACTAGGGAACCCATCCTCACTGAATATCTTTAAATCACCGCTCCCTAGAAGACCATGCGCCACACAAAAAACCTCAAACAAAACCACAGACAACTATACAATGGTTATACACCCATATATTTCTAACACATTATGGTCACTACACCTATTGTGCACAAGGACCACATCAACATCATCATCATCGAGTGTCTCACCATAGATTCACATAACCTTCCATCCAAAATATATCATATACAAGTTATCATAGATAGTAGAATTCTACAAAGTAATTATATGGGAAAGCTCTTTATGAGAATTTAGTGACATATTAAACAATGGTTCCTCCATCATTAGCCAAAATCACACACTAGAAGGCCTTTAACACGTGGATCCTATTTGGCTACATACTTCATGAGAACCCTCTTATGTCTATAGGCCAAGAATCAAAACTGGTTCAATGGACTCTTGTTAATATTTGAAGAGATAGAAATCCATCAAAACTCATAAAATCTAGACGACATGTATATTTCTCAATGTGAAAATAAAACTAAACTATAAAATCTAAAATCAAATCAATAATCCCAACCTTGGTAACATGGACTTCCTACATGAATAGGTTCTCAAAACACAATATCCCAATATCCATCATAAGAATTGATGAATTCCTATTTCTCCAGTATAACAAATATCTAATAGTAAATCAGTAGGAAAGTAAATTGCCTTGATACCACATTATAACATCCCAACCTGATTGATCTGGTTCTCTACAAGACCTCAAGAACTACTCCTCATTTGCGAGAGGCTACTGACTAACAACGAGGGTGTAAGGTGGAATTGTGGGAAGACTATACCCCCATATTAGAGTTCACAACCAAAAGTGAATAACCAAGCATCATTAAAATAAAATTACACAAAAATAATAAATGAACTGAAATAGAATCATGCTTTAATAAATTGAAATAAATTAAGTGCATGAACAACCATGTTATAAATACAAAAATAATTGACCACTAGGATGATCACATATATGAAATAAACAACTGAAAAATATATACATCAGGATCTACTAACAACTCTGAATCATGCCACATAATTTCTCCTGATACCTTATGATCTAACCATCCAAATCATGAAAAAATCAACATGGGACTCAACCTAAATGTGAACTTTCAATAAACATATATGAGATTCTTGGGTACCCATGTGTAGTGGCGGCATGACCAAGGTGTGATTAAAACTAAGTAGGCCACACCACCAGTGGTGTCTAAATAAAATACTAGTTATAATAATAGTGTATGTAAATAAATAGTGGGATAAATAAATTGTGCGTAAAAGGAATACATATTAGAAGAACTCGTAGTTTATCTATAAACCAATTCGACATTGGATTTTTAGGTGATACCCAACCGACCAAAGTGCATCAACAAAAAATGGTCATCCGAGTTATAAAAAATAGGTTGATATATACTATAAACAATGGAAGTGATTTTCATTAATCAAACATTGGGAGAAATCATCCATCAGTATCAATGATGTCGGGAACCTCATTTATTCACTTAAACCATATAAAAAACCATCTACATCATGTCCATGTTTATCATCCTCAAATTTAGAAACCGATGTCAGATAGATGGAACCATTTACATGGAACTCATATGCCCACTATCCCAAAATCTGATGTGAAACATCATGTTTGACATGTAGAACCATATACATGGAACCATAATGTCCTCTATCTCCTCCTTGGATGTGAATTGTCATGTTTTAATTCTGGTACCATTAACATGAAATATCATGTACACTATATCAACATTGGATGTAGAAAATCACGTGAAACATCTGATGTCATGCCAAAAGTTTTCACAAACAAAGGTTCAAATCTTAAAACCTAATGTATCAATGAGGCTTTTGATAACATTTTCAAAGAATGAAAACCTTTCAAAGGACAATTCAAGTCCTCTACAACTACTCATAATCCAAACATGATCATCTCAACCATTCAATATCTAACTTCATGTTAATAAAAATAAATTAATTAGTTAAAAAAATTGTAATTAATCAATTCACTAACCCCCAACTTAGCATAATACATGGATAACTAACTGAGCATTCACCTCTAATCAGAAATCCACTCAAGAGTCATAGGAGTTCCAAAATGAACATCTAAAACCATTTTTGAGGAAATCCATATGAGGTGATACCATTACAATAATTAATTAAAATAATTTAACTAGTAAAATCTATGAAAATTCACCCAAAACACAAACCATAGAGTAATGTCATGAAATGACATAATGAATTTGTTTGAGGGTTTCCTCTACATAAGCCAACCAAAATCCATAAGAGAAACTAATAATTCCACTATGATACTATGGAATCATCAATAGAACATAATTTAGAGAACTCCAAAAATAGATATAATGAAGGGGAAAAGGAAAGGAAGATTTTGAATGAGAATAACTAACCTAAAATGCAATAAATCTCCATGAAAAATCCCTAAATCAGGGTGTTGGAAGATGAGTAAAGAGGTGGGGAGCCCCATGGTTTTTTCACACCAAATTGTGGAGAAAGGGGGAGGATTGGGATAAAAACATGAGGGGTTATTTTAGTAAAATACCCCTTTTAATGAAGTTATGGGAACCTACACGATTTGGCCACACAATTTTTCACACCATGTTCCAACCATGTTCCCTTCATTGAGAAATAAAAAATGCCTTACACTATTAGGCCCCATAATACAACGCCCTATCCAAAACAATTTGGTTTGATATATTGTGTAATGTGAGCTCATGCATGCCTCCCATATACAAGATCCTTTAGCTAACAATGAGGGAATGCATCCTCTAATGGGGATATTTTACCCTCTATACAATGTCATAGGATTGATAATACCAATAAAGAAAATAATAAAACATCATAGTAATCATGTGAAACTAAATGAATGAAATTCATTTCATATAGATAAAATATCCCCCAATGTGTTAAGACTTTCCTGAGTAATGAAAGAAGATAAGTAAACTAAATAATTGGGCGGTCCACCAAATTCCAACCTGGTCACCACTAGCTCAATCATTATCTACCTAGCTATCAACCATAGGTTTTTTGTCCTTCATTAGACGCCTCATGAAGTCATTAATTGAATCAAAATTTCCATCTATAGTGTGATTGAAAGACTCAGTAAGACACCACCAACACATCCTCAACCTAATCTACTGAAGTATAATAAGTTCATTACATTATAATGATAAATTCATAACATGCATAAACATATAATCCAAAACTAAGAGTTAGTGTGCTAACCAATACACCAAGAGAACCCTATTGTCCCTTCTTTGGATCCATGATAAAAAATAATGTAATATGTTGGTAACAACCAAACCAGCCCATGTATGGAGTCCTCACAATATCATGTGAATAAGAAACCTAACTTCATCTATTCATTAAAAAACCATGTCACCTGACATCATCTAGTCGAGAATATGTGGTACTCACATCGACCAAGATACCTCATTGTGTATTGAACTTCGAAAATCAAGGATACCTTGAGTGTATTATCAAAATGAAACAATGGCTACCTCACACTTCTAACCCATTCTTAGGTCCCATGCCACCATAGTCTAAGATCATCGCACCCCCCCTCTATGTGATTAGGATGTCATCACAATCCACCTTTATCACAAACCACTCACAACCACCAAGAATTGATATCACACAAACATGGTGAGCACACAAGTAGGCATAACATATCATCTAAAGTATATAGAAAAATATATAACATAATTCTATCATAATCAATCATGGTAATATGTTACACTAAAATCACACATGGAATCAAAATATCTTATTGGATCTCATAGAAACACACCCACAAGTGATCATAATCAAGGGTAGTATCAAATAACTAAACTCATAAACCAAAGTATTGAGACATATGTAAAAAAGAGACTAATAAGTATGTAAATTTCATCTAGAAGTCATTTACATTCACGTCAAGGCCCATGGAATGTTTGAATATCTGAGTTATGTTTTCACTCTAATCAAAACAAATGATTTCTAAAGATTCATTTAACCAGTCTAATCAAACATGTCAGGGTTACATATTAAGTAAAGGATGAAGATGTCCAAGGGTTAAATCCATAACTTACCCAATATAGGATACTAGAAGATAATAGAGAGGCTCTATGGATCAATGATGAACACTACAATATGGATGTGTATTACGGACAACTGCCATGACAGAGGGAAAAATTATACGGCACAGAAGGTTCCTCTATGGAGAAAAGGGAAAAGCTACAACATAGGACCACTATAAAGATAACCACAATAGTGAAAAAGAGAATACCATGGTGTATAGGTGCATCATAAGATGTTCACTACAATGTAGTGCTTATGATTGTAGCATAGAAATACCCTAAACATAAAGACATTGTGATGTAGGGAGGTGGATTATGGTGTGGATATAACTCTGCAGCCCTTTAGAGCACTAGTTCATTCATAAGGAAGGGGGAGGATCAGTTTTTTAGATATCAACCGAGGATATTTCCATGTGAAAAACCTTCATAAAGCCTCATTGAATCCTCCTCTCCCAATACCAAAATTCCATCCCTGAATCAATTCTATAATAATAACATTAAATATATAACTCCTGAAGACCAAAGAATCATCCATCCATTGGTAACTAATGCTAATTAGAGCTCTACAATGTGATATGATATGATACTCTGCATCCTCAAATGATACACCCCAACAACCTAGGTTATGGAGTAGCTACACCTAAAAAAGACATCATTATGGTGTATTCCCTCTTTCTACAACATGGCCTCAAACCCCCAACACCATTTTTGTGAAACCATATATTCCACAATAGAGGAGGTTAATTTGTGGTGTGGTCTTATGCGTTATGGTACAATAACCCATGTTTTGAAAAAAAGGATTTCTAGAACACCCATTTTTAGCATCCCTTTGGATTCCCTAACCCAATAAGTCGTTTATAAAACATGAAACAACTCCATATCAGTAGAAAAATATTTTAATTTTAAAAAATAATCTCAGGAATTTACAATACTCCCCCCTATAAAGACTTATTATCCCCAAGAAGAATATCTAGGGTTCCTACTCAAGTAACTCAGGCCATTCTGCTTACATGTCAGCCTCTCTCTACTAAGTATCCTCCTAGATCCACCCATGCTACCACCAAATCCAAAAAAGTGGAACAATTTTCTCTCATAGTACTTCCTTACAATAGACTATAAATTGACCAAATACTACTCATATGATGTTTCATTTTCTTTCTCAATTTCCTCAAAATCAATAACATATGTTGGGTCAGGTATGTACCTCCAATGATGTGAAAAATGAAACAAATCATGTAAAACCTGGTAATGATGAGGAAGTTCTAGATGGTATTCTACTGTTCCAATGTGCTCGGTGATCCTAAATGGGTTCCTTAAAAATAGGTGCTAGCTTTTCTTGCTTCATCCATCATTTATGACCTAACTGAGGAGTCACATTCAAGAAATCACTGTCACCCACAACGAACTCTAAAGGCCTCCTCCTATAGTTTAAATAATATATTTATCTACTCTAATTGGCGATCAACCTATTCTAAATCAATTTCACTCTCTCAAAGGTATCGTGGACCATAATGGGGCCTTAAACTACAACCTCACCCACCTCATTCCAATAGAGCGATGAATGATATAACACCCATTAAAGATACATGTAAGGTCCCATATTAATTTAATCATGGTAACATTTATTTCTATTCAAACTCAAATAATTCTTGGTGATCATCCCATGCTCCAAAAAAGTTAAGGAATGATTCCTAAATCATATCCTTCAACATGTATATAGTCTTCTTGGACAATCCATCTATCTGGTGACGGTATGTTGTGCTCATCCTCAGCTGAGTCCATAGAAATTTTCATAAGACCTACCAAACCATGATATTAAATGTGTATATTTATAAATAATAATGATTAAGGTAAATATATAAAATTTTAAAATCTCACGGGCATAGATCTATCCATTCCTTTTTACTGAGTGAGTCTCCTTGATTAGTAATAATGGAAAGATTTATTCAACCGATTAAAAATCACCAAGACTGTGTCATAACTCCTAAGGTTATGGGGTAACAATATCACAATTTCCACCATTACATACTCCCACTTCAACATGGGAACTGAGAGTGGATAGAGAAAACCACCATGACTCTAGTGGTCAACCTTTACCCTCTGACATGTAATATATCAAGAGATGAACCATGTAAAGTCTCTCTTTATCCATAGCCACCAGAAATGTAACTTGAAGTCATGGTACATCTTTGTTTTTAAAGGATGTACTATCTGTATATAGTTATGGTAATCCTTTATCAACTCCTCTCTAAAGTAAGATGGGACTACTACTCTCTAATGTACCATGATATCATCATCTTCACTCAAGTACCTCCCAAGTATCATATCACCTCCATCTAGCTATCCCACTTCACCAAAAACATTGAGTCTAACTCACGTATTGCCTTTACCAAAACTATAAGAGTATATGTGACTACCAAAAGATCATAAGTTATAGAGCACTGTTCCTCTGAGGATACATCCTCCAATCATCCAAAAATATTAACAAGCACCACTGGTCCTCATATGTCTACTCCCCAATCTCCTTCTCAGCTAGTGTATTATGGATAAGATCATCCAGAGTGAAATTACATTTCTATAGCATATAATCCATATCAAAGTAAAACTTATGTAGATACTCAACCCAACACCTTTTCCTTGGGTTTAGGTCCCTCAGTGTGAAGATATATTGAAGGCTCTCGTGATACATATATAAGAAAATTATCTTATTGAAGAAATAATTTCTCCCAAACTTCATATAATGTACCATATCATCCAAATTAGAGTTATTTATAGGGTAATTCCTATCATGGGGTAAATACTGACATTAAAAATAAGAAACTACCACATAACTACTCCTGGGCCAACACCTAATTCATTACATTACACTTCATAACCAATCACAGGCACATGGAGTGTAAGTAGTGGAGCTATCGTCAACCCTCCCTTGAGCTCAAAGAATTCCTCTTCACACTGGTTCAACCACTTGAACATCACTAATTTCATTTTGGGCGCATTAATGGGTACATATAGCCAGGATAAATCATAGATAAAACAATCAGAAATATCCTGCTGCACCTAGAAAACTATTGATCTCAAAAAAATTATAGGGATTTTTCTAGGACATGAATACCTCACTTTATATGTTTCCACATATATAACCAATTCTGTAGACACGTATCCTAGGAAATTAACCTATTGAATATAGAATTTACACCTCAAAAACTTATCATAAAAACTATGTGCTTGAAGCATACTCGTGACTATTTCAAGGAGACTATCATGCTTATCCTATTACGGTGAGTAGATAAGGATTTCATTAATGAATAATATGATATTAATGACTCTAAATATGGATGAAATATCTTATTCATTAAGTCTATGAATAATATCAGTACTTTCATCAACCCAAAAAAATTACTCAGACAACGCATAACTTTTCTAAAAATCCATGTTTAGAATTTCCTCTTCTCTAACTCTCAACTTATTATAGCTTGATCAATGATCTATATTGGAAAAACATTGGGATATCCATATCTTATTTAAAATATCATCAATACTATGAAATTGTTATCAGTTCTTCATAAACACTTTTTTTAGCTTCTCATATTCAACATAGAGTTGAAGACTACCATCCTCATTCTTGATGAATAACATAAGTTCACCCCATGATGATGTAATTTCCCTGATTAATCTCTTAAGCTCGAAGTCTCCCAGCTACACTTTGATATACTTTATCTAGGTTGGTTCCATATGATATGGGGGTATTGAAATGGGACGTACAATGGCTTCAAGATTAATATAAAATTAAATTTCTATATCTATAGTAATTCTTGTGAATTCATTTGGAAATACATCCTCATAGTGGTATACAACTGGTGGAAAAAATTTGGGGGTTTCCACAGATGATGCTGATAGATCCAAGCATTTATTCTATGTTATAATAATCTTCATATAACCCATGTATAGTAAAACTCCACCTACTCTCAATTCCCACTCACTATTCATTATGTATCTCTCATTCATTAGTGAAGTAAGGGAAACCAATTTATGATGGAAATCACTGTGACCTCAAAATCTAGTTAGCTAGTCCATGATGAAAATCTCGTCAAAGGTCATCATCTCCAAAATCATGATCTCCCACAGATGTTGATAGCTAGTGATGAATATAAGAAATTATACACATTTATAGAGATGATCCAATATTGTTTCAAATAGTGTATCACAAGAGAATAACTCTGATGTCAATCTAACTAGTAGGTCAAGTCCATTAACTAATTATGATGAAATGAAATAATGGGAAGCACTATTATTGATCAAGGAAGTTGATAAAGTGAATGTGATCAAAAAAAAACCTCAAACAGTATATGTACCCTCTCCAATATCTTCCGGGGCATGATATACAATATAGAAACAAGAAACATCATTCTTATGACCTTATCCCTGATGATAATGTCTACTCTAGGTCTACTACTAAGAACCATGACAAGATTTATGGATCCTTAGTCATGGTTTTATCCACCGCATGCTTGAAAATCTAACATAAAACTACTAGAGATGTCCTATCCTACCACACTACTAGAACTAACTCTAGGGTTCTGGGTATGCCTAAATGAAGTGTCCATACATCCAAAAATTGAATCACTATGGGTTACCTCTATATGGAATCGAAGAGACTAAAATCTACTACACATGTATGCCATTGATCCACTACATTTCTTTGGCCTTCATCTTACTTCCATCAGAAGAGGCACTCATGGTAGGAGTAGGAGGTCCACCGACCTGATATGTGAAGGGTAGAAAAAGGCTAGCTACTCATCCATCCTCTAGAATCCTCTTAATAGTTAGGTCCTTCCTCAAATCCTCTATGTATTATGCTTTATTAAAGATATATACCTTATATATGATCTTCAGTCATAAGACTATGTCAAACTTCTAAGCCTTCTATTTCTCATTCCTAGATCATAACGAAGAAAATATTACTCTGTAAACTAAGTAGAATATTATGATATTATTAGAAAACCCTAGATAAACTCCATAAACTCCTAGTCATGGTTGTCATCAAAACATCATTGATATATTAGGTTTCCAAAGAATGAAAACCTTTCCAAGGCCAATCTAAGTCCTCTCTATCTCCTCATAATCCAAACATGATCACCTCAACCATTCAAGATCTTAATTCATGTTAATAAAATTAAATTAATTAGTTAAAAAAATTGTAATTAATCAATTCATTAAACCCCAACTTAGCATGATACATGTATAACTCACCGAGCATTCAACTCTAATCAAAAATCCACTCAAGCATCAAAGGAGGTCCACGAAGAACTTCTAACACTATTTTTGGGAAAATACCTATGAGGTGATACCATTAAAATAGTTTAACTAGTAAAATCTATGAAAATTCACCCAGAACACAAACCTTAGAGTAATGTCATGCAATGACATGCTGAATTTGTCTCAGGGTCTCCTCTATGTAAGATGACCAAAATCCATAAGAGAAAATAATAATTCCACTATGATACTATAGAATCATCAATAAAACAAAATTTAGAGAACTCCAAAATTAGATATAATGAAGGGGAAAAGGAAAGGAAGTTTTTGAATGAGAATAACTGACCTAAAAATCAATGAATCTTCATGAAAAATCCCTAAATCGGGGTGTTGGAAGATGATTAAAGAGGTGGGGAGCCCCTTGGTTTGTGTACACCAAATGGAGGATAAAGGGAGTAGAGTGGGATAAAGACTGGAGGGGGTATTTTGGTAAAACACCCCTTTTAATGAAGTTATGGGAAGCTATATGGTTTAGCCGCACAATTTTTCACACCATGTTCCAACCATGTTCCCTTCATTGAGAAATAAAAAATGCCTCACACTATTAGGCCACATAATACAACTCCCTATCCAATTTTTTTTTGTTTGATCTATTGTGAAATGTGACCACATGCATGCCTCCCATATACAAGATCGTACAACTAACAATGAGGGAATGCATCCTTCAATGGGGAGACTGTAGCCTATATACCATGTCATAGGATTGATAATACTAGTAAAAAAATAATAAAACATCAGAGTAATCATGTGAAAATAAATGAATGAAATACATTTCATATAGATAAAATATCCCCCAAATGTGTTAAGACTTTCCTGAGTAATGAAAGCAGCTAAGTAAACTAAATAAATTAGGGGTCCAACAAATTCCAACCTGGTCACTGCTAGCACCATCTTTATCTACGCAGCTATCCGCCATAGGTTTCTTGTCCTTCATCAGACCCCTCATGAAGCCTTTAAGTGAATCAAAATTTCCATCTATGGTGTGATTACATGACTCAGTAAGACACCACCAACACATCCTCAACCTAATCTGCTCAAGTATAACAAGTTCATTGCATTATAAAGATAAATTCATAACATGCATAAACATACAATCCAAAACTAAGAGTTAGTGTGCTAACCAATCCACCATGAGAACCGTATTGTACCTAATTTGGATCCATGCTTAAAAATAATGTAATATGTTGGTAACAACCAAACCAGCCCATGTATGGAATCCTCACAATATCACGTGAACAAGAAACCTGACTTCATCTATCCATTAAAAAAACTATGTCACCCGACATCATATAGTCAAGAATATGTGGTACTCACATCAACCAGTATACCTCATAGTGAATTGAACTTTGAAAATCAATGATACCTTGAGTGTATTCTCAAAAAGAAACAATGGCTACCTCACACTTCTACCCCATTCTTAGGTCCCATGCCACCATTGTCTAAGATCATCGCACTCCCCCTCTATGGGATTATTATGTCATCACAATCCACCTTTATCACGTACCACTCACAACCACCAAGGATTATTATCACACAAACATGGTGAGAACAAAAGTAGTCATAACATATCATCTTAAGTATATAGCAAAATATATAACATAATGCTATCATAATAAATCATGATAATATGTTAAACTAAAATCACGCATGGAATCAAAATATCTTATTGGATCACATAGAAACACACCCACAAGTGATCATAATAAAATGTAGTATCAAATAACTCAACACATAAATCATAGTATTGAAACATATGTAAAAAAGAGCCTAATAAGTAAGTAAATTTAATCCAGAAATTATTTACATTCACGTCAAGGCCCATGGAATGTTTCAATATCTGAGTTATGTTTTCACTCTAATCAAAACAACTGATTTCTAAATATTCATTTAACTGGTCTAATCAATCATGTCATGGTTCCGTATTATGTCAAGGATGAAGAAGTCCAAGGTTCAAATCCATAACTTACCCAATATAGGATACTAGAAGATCATAGGGAGGCTCCATGGAACAAGGATGAACACTACAACAAGGATGTGTATTACGGACAACTACCATGATAGAGGGAAAAATTATATGGCACAGAAGGTTCCTCTATAGAGAAAAGGGAAAAGCTACAACATAGGGCCACCATAAAGAGAACCACTATAGTGAAAATGAGAACACCATGATGTATAGGCACATCATAAGATCTTCCATACAATGTAGTGTTTACGATTGTAGCACAGAACGACCCTAAACATCAAGACATTGTGAAGTAGGGAGGTGGATTATGGTGTGGATGTAACTCTAGAGACCTTTAGAGCACAAGTTCAATCATAAAGAATGGGGAGGATCAATTTTTTAGATATCTACCGTGGATATTTACATGTGTAAAACCTTCATAAAGCCTCATCGAATCCTCCTCTTCCAATACCAAAATCCCATCCCTGAATCAATTCTATAATAATACCATTAAATATATAACTCATGAAGACCAAAGAATCATCCATACAATGGTAAATGATGTTAATTTGAGCTCTAAAATGTGATATGAAGTGCTACTGTGCATCCTCAAATGATACACCCCAATGACCTAGGATATGGTATAACTACACCTAAAAAGACTTAATTATGGTGTATTCCCTCTTGCTACAACATGGCCTCAAACCCCCAACACCATTGTTGTGTAAACATATATACCACAGTTTAGGAGGTTAATTTGTGGTGTGGTCTTATGAGTTATGGTGCAATGACCCTTGTTTTGAAAAAAATATTTCTAGAACACCCTTTTTTGTATCTATTTTGATTCCCTAACCCAATAAGTCCTTTCTAAAACATGAAACAACTCAAAATCAATAGAAAAAATATTTTTATTTAAAAAAACAATCTCAGGACTTTACAATCCTCCCCCTATAAAGACTTATTATCCCCAAGAAGCATATCTAGGGTTCCTACTCAAGTATCTTAGGCCATTGAGCTTATATGTCAGCCTCTCCCTCCCAATTATCCTCCTAGACCCACCCATGCTACCACCAAATCCAAACAAGTGGAACAATTTTATCTCATAGGAATTCCTTACTCTAGCCTATATTTTGACCAAATACTACTCATATAATTTTACATTCTCCTTCTCAATTTCCTCATAATCAATAACATATGTAGGGTCAGGTATGTACCTCCAATGATTTGAAAAATGAAACAAATCATGTGAAGCATGGTAATGTGGAGGAAGTTCTAGATGGTATTCCATTGTCCCAATGTGCTCGGTGATCCTAAATGGGTTCCCAAAAAATAGGTGCTTGATTATCTTTCTTCCTCAGTCATTTATGCCCTAACCGAGGAGTCACATTCAAGAAATCATTGTCACACACAACAGACTATAAAGGCCTCCTCCTAAAGATTAAATAATATCTTTATCAACTCTAATTGGTGATCAACCTATTTTAAATCAATTTCACTCTCTCAAAGGTCTCATGAACCATAATGGGGCCTAAAAGTAATACCTCACCCACCTCATTCCAATAGAGCAGTGAATGATATAACATCCCTTAAAGATACATGTAAGGTCCCATCTTAATTGAATCATGGTAACATTTATTTCTATTCAAACTCAAACAATTCTTGGTTATCATCCCATGATCCAATGAAGTTAAGGAAGGATTCCTAAATCATATCCTTCAACAAGTATATAGTCTTCTAGCACAATCCATCTCTCTGGGGATGGTATGTTGTGCTCAACCTCAACTGAGTCCATAGAAATTTTCATAAGACCTACCAAACCATGATATTGAATGTGTATCATTATAAAAAATAATTATTAAAGTAAATATATACAATTGTAAAATCTCACATACATAGATCTATCCATGCCCTTCTACTGAGTGAGTATCCTTGATAAGTAAAAATGGAAATATTTATTCAACCGAATAAAAATCACCAAGATAGTGTCATAACTCCTCAGGGTATGGGGTAACACTATCACAATTTCCATCATGACATACTCCCACTTCAACATGGAAACTGAATTTGGATAGAGAAAACCACCAAGACTCTAGTGCTCAACCTTTACCCTCTGACATGTAATGCATCAAGAGATGAACCATGAAATGTCTCTCTTCATCCCTAGCCACTAGAAATGTCACTTGAAGTCATGGGAAATATTTGTTTCTAAAGGATGTACTATCTGTATATAGGTATGGTAATCCTTTATCAACTCCTCTATGAAGTAAGATAGGACTACTACTCTCTAATGTACTGTGATCACATCATCTTTACTCATGTACCTCCCAAGTATCATATCACCTCCAGCTAGCTATCTCACTTCACCAAAATCTTTGAGTCTAACTCATGTATATCCTTTACCCAAACCATAAGAGTATATGTTACTACCAAAAGATCATAAGTTATAGAGACCTATTCTTATGAGGATACATCCTCCAATCATCCAAAAATATTAACAAGCACCACTGGTCCTCATATGTCTACTCCCCCAGCTCCTTCTCAGCTAGTGTCTTATGGATAAGATCATCCACAATGAAATTACATTTCTATAGGGTATAATCCATATCAATGTAAAAAGTCTATAGATTCTCAACCAAGAACCTTTTCCTCAGGTTCAGGTCCCTCAGTGTGAAAATATAGTGAAGGCTCTAGTGATCCATATATAAAAAAATTCTCTTATTGAAGAGAAAATTTCTCCCAAACTTAATATAATCTACCATAGCTTCTAAATTTGAGTTATTTATAGGGTAATTTCTATCATGGGGAAAATAATGACATGAACTATAAGAAACTACCTTCTATTCCAACATCAGAACTACTCCTAGGAAACACCTAATGCATTACAATACACTTCTTAACCAATCACAGGCTCTAGGAGTGTAAGTAGTGGAGCTGTGGTCAACCCTCCCTTAAGCTCAAAGAATTCCACTTCAAACTGGTTCAACCACTTGAACATCACTAATTTCAATTGGGGTGCACTCATGGGTACTGATATCCAGGATAAATCATAGATAAAACAATTAGAAATATCCTGCTGCACCTAGAAAACTATTGATCTCAATAAAGTTCTAGGGATTTTTCTAGGACATGACTACCTCACTTTATATGTGTCCACATATATAACCATTTCTGACACCACATGTCCTAGTAAATTAACCTATTGAATACAGAATCAGCACCTCAAAAACATCTCATAAAAACTATGTGCTCTAAGCATACTCATGACTATTTTAAGGAGACTATCATGCTTATCCTGTTCCGGTGAGTAGATAAGGATTTCATCAATGAATAATATGATATTAATGACTCTAAATATGGATTAAATATCTTATTCATTAAGTATATGAATAATATCAGTACTTTCATCAACCCAAAAAAAATACTCATACAACCCATAACTTTTCTAAAACTTCATATTTAGAATTTCCTCCCCTCTAACTAACAACTGATGATAGCTTGATCAATGATCTATATTGGCGAACCATTGGGATCTCCATAGCTTATTGAAAATATCATAAATACTATGAAATGGATATTGGTTCTTCATAAAAACTTTTTTAGCTTCTCATAATCAACATAGAGTTGAATACTACCATCCTCATTTTTGATGAATAACATAAGTTCAGCCCACGATGATGTAATTGTCCTGATTAATCCCTTAAGCTCCAAGTCACCCAACTACTATTTGAGATACATTATCTAGGTTGGTTCCATGTGATATGTGGGTATTTTAATGGGATGTACAATGGATTCAAGATTAATATAAAATTAAATTTCTATATCTATAGTAATTCTTGAGAACTCATTTGGAAATACATATTCAAATAGGTATACTACTGGAGGAAACAATTTGGGGGTTTCCACTAATGATGCAAAGAGATCCAAGCATTTATTCTATGTTATAATAACCTTGAGATAACCAATTTCTAGTACAACCCCACCTACTCTAAATTCTCACTCACTATTCATATTGTATCTCTCATATAATAGTGAAGTAAAGGAAATAATTCTATGATGGAAATCAAAGTCACCTCAAAATATAGTCAGCTAGTCCATGTTGAGAATCTCATCAATGGTCATCATCTCCAAAATCATGAACTCCCACAGATTCCCATAGCTAGTGATGAATATAATAAATTATACACATTTCTAGGGATGAACCAATATTGTTTCAAATAGTGTATCAGAGGAGAATAATTCTGAGATAACGTGACTAGTAGGTCAAGTCCCTTAACTAATTATGATGAAATGAAATAATGGGAAGCACCAGTATTGATCAAGGAAGTAGATAATGTGAATGTGATAAAAACGTACCTCAAATAGTATATGTACCCTCTCCAATATCTTCTGGGGCATGATACACAATATATAAACAAGAAACATCATACTTATTACCTTATCCTTGATGATAATGTCTATTCTTGGTCTACTACTAAGAACCATGAAAAGATTTATGGATCCTTAGTCACGGTTTTCTCCACCTCATGCTAGAAACTCTAACATAAAACTACTAGAGATGTCATATCCTACCACACTACTAGTACTAACTCTAGGGTTCTGGGTATGCCTAAATGAAGTGTCTGTACTTCCCACAGTTGAATCACTATGGGTTACCTCCATATGGAATCGAAGAGACTAAACTCTACTACACATGCATGCCACTGATCCACTACATTTCCATTTCCTTCCTCTTACTGCCATCAGAAGAGGCACTCATGGTAGGAGTAGGAGGTCCACCCACCTGATATGTGAAGGGTATAAAAAGGCTATCTACTCATCCATCCTCTAGAATCCTCTTAATAGTTAGGTCCTTATTCATAACCTCTGAGTATGAGGCTTTATTAAATACCCATACCTTCTATAATATCTTCGATCATAAGACTATATCAAACTTCTAAGCCTTCGGGTTCTCATTACTAGATCACAACAGAGAAAATATAACTCTGTAAACTAAGTAAAATATGATGATATTATCATATAACCCTAGAGAAACTCCATAAACACCTAGTCATGGTTGATATTAAACATGTTAGAAAAAAAATATATGAAAAAAATTCCCTGAAGGTATCCCATGATAGTCCCTATTGATAACATTCTGGACCCATAACTCCCCAATAACTATTACAGAATCCCTACAAAATGAACTTTTTCAACTGAATCTTCATATATCTCTGTGATTTCATAGATTCTCTATATTGTATCCATCCAATAATTAGCATCCATATGTCCTCTAGTGACTTGAATGGTCGGGGAATGATGGAGTGGGAATTCCTTAGCATATTATTCTATGTATTTCAATGGTGGTTGGAACAGAACCACTACTTATACCACCAGGTAAGGTGATGGAATGGGATCTGAAGCTACCTGCTTAGTTAGAGATCCCACCAAATGTCTATAAGCTAACATCATCTATAACAGAATAAAAAAATAAGAATAAAAACATATCCTAACTAGTCTATGGGATCACACAATGTTCTGGTTGGAGTCTACCCTCAACCCAAGGTATAACCCTCATAGCACTTATCCCATATTCATCCATGCATGTTAGTATTTGGAATCACACACACACACACACACACACATATATATATATATATACACACACTGACACAACAACATTCTTAGTTAAACTAATTAATGATAGTAAAGGTATATCACATAGCATGGAAAAGAATATATCAAATAGATAACATAATTCAGGGCATTTAATTAATGAACTACCATGAATCACAATAATGGGTTTATTTTTAGGAATATGAACCAAAGTTCCAAGTCATAATGATTGAACTCCCTCAAAATATCATAAATCACATATCAACTCTATCTATATCACCCAAGGTTAATTTAATCAATGGTAATAATAAAAAAAATTGTAATTTATAGAAACTTGGACGTCCACTACGCAGGGTTGACTCAGAATCGTCATAGTTCTCATACCCAAGTCTCAACCATCCTAACTCCTATCTATCCGATCCTAAATCACAACAAAAAAGAAAATATATGTTATAAAATATGAATACTCTGATACCACTTCGTAACACCCCAAACTGGACCACTAGGTTTGAGATGGGGTGCTATGTGACCTCATGTGTGCCTCCCTATACATAAGAGTCTAGTGAAAGAATGAGTTTGTCAATGTGGAGACTATACCCTATGTATCATGTCAAAGGATCACAAATAAAAGTAAAGAAAATAATAAACATTAGAGTAATCATATAGAACTATATAAATGGAAAACAAATCATATAGATAAATCATCTCCCAATGTGACAATTTTTTCTAGAGTAATGAATGTGGATAGGTCAATGAAATAAATATGGGGTCCATCATAGTTACTCTTAGTCACTAATAACTCTATCTTCATCGACTCATCTATGCACCATAGGGACTATTCACTTCACCAGATCCTTCATGAAATCAACTGACCCAAAAAATCTTCTGGGTAGGGTGTGCATACAAAACTCTTTATGACACCCACAATGCATCCTCAACCTAATGAACTCAAGTATAACAAGTTCATGAAATAATAATGATAAATGTGTAAAATTTATAAACATTAAATTCAAAAACAATAGGTCAGGTGATAACCAAACCCCTAAAACACCTGGATATGCCTGCTATGGATCTATGATGAAAGATAATGGAATTAGATGATAACAACCAAACCATCCCCTCTACGTTATCCTTACAATGTTGTGTGAACATGAAACCCGATGTCATCTATCTATCAAGAGGAATATGTCACCTAACATCCTCTAGTCAAGAATATATATTTCTCATAATGAATGAGCTACCTCATAGTGAATGATACATGGAAAATAAAGGCAACCTTGAGTGCATCCTCAAATGACAACATGGCTACCTCACACCTCCACTATGTGCTTAGGTCCCTTTCCACCATAGTGGAAAATAAGTGAACTCCCACTCGAATGGATAATTATTTCACAATGATCCAAAATGCCTCAAGTACCGCTCAAAATAACCAAGGCATGTTATCAAACATATAGGATGAGAACACAAGAAGGAATAACATATCATCAAGAGTATATAGTAGCATACATGACATCATGCGATCACTATAAAACGTGAAAATAAGCTACACTAAAATCACTAATTGAATCAATATATCCCAATAGGTATCACTATTATAACCACACTGACATGTGACCATAATAAAGAACAATATCAAATATAGAAAAACATAAATCATTGTATCGAAACATGTGTCAATGAGATCCCAAGAGGTATGTAACTTCCTACCACGTATCATTGAAGTTCACATAAAAGTCCATTATAGGTGTCAATATCTGAGTTATGTTTTCATGCCAATTAGAAAAAATTATATCGAAGTATTCCTTTAACCATTCCAATCAGACATATTATAGTTCCATAGTGAGGCAATTCTTAATATGTCAAATGGGTAAAGCCAAAACTTACCAAAATTCAGATGTTGGAAGAGCTTCTGGAAGGGAGGATTCACGATGCAAGGTTGAAGGCTATAATGTAGTTGTGTACTATGAACAACCACCATGACACCTTAAAAAGTGGTACTATCACAACTCATCCTCGGGACCCGTGCCGTGACTACCCCAAGCCCGCCTTCCATAGGCCAGGGGCTGGCGACTAGCACCAAGGCATAAATCCCGATAAAAAGGGAAGGCATTGCCTTTATAAAGTAGACAAACACCAGAGTAAGAAAGATAATGTAAACACAAAGTAAACTGGGTACAACTGTATGTGCGGAAAAAGTAAATGGGCCAGAATACAAACCCAACTGAAGTAAAGTACAACTGAAAGAAAGTACAACAACAGAAAGTAAAGCAGCAAAGTCGAGCTGTCCACTGGAAGTCCCACCTGAAGGGTGGGTACAGATAGCCTCCTCAGCTCCTCGGGTCCAGTCGTCCACTCCGTGTACGTCCTGCCCAGTGGTCCACCTCCAGGTATCAAATTTCTCCACAAGCCTTAATCACGATCAGTGTTGTCCTTCGTCTGCATCCAACACAACATAGTGCGGGCATAGCCCGTGCAGGGGTGAGTATACGCTACTCAGGAGGGACCCCGAGACCCTCAAGGTCTCACTAAATCCAACAAGGATAAACCACAAAGGAAAGATACAATCACGAAGTAACATCCAACACTACTTAGGTATATGCCCATACATATACCTAAGTCATCAATTCCAGTTCGGCTCCAACATCCGAGCCCAAGTTCGATCACGTCCACACATGATAGTACAACCCAATCCACATAGAAAAGCACAACCCAATCCACACAGGAAAGCAAGTCAATCATTTTGAAGATAATTATTGAAAGTCAGGACTCGACTCAAACTATGATTTATTCAAGATGTCAAAAACACAGCTGCTGGAGAACTCCTCCTATGTCGAGTATAGTGGGTTTTCCGCTACAACCAAGCGCTATCCATTAACCTTGGACTGCTAAAGTACTCCCCCTATCGAGTACTGTGGGCCTACTGCTACAACCAAGTGCTTCACACCATGGGTCTGCCGCTACAACCAAGCACTTCCCCTCATAGCCTATAGAGGTACTCCTTCTGTTCAGTACTGCATGTCTGCCGCTACAACCAAGCGTTCCTCCTCCATGGGTCTGTCGCTACAACCAAGCGCTCCCCACTGGGATATTTGAAACACTCCGAGTCGATCAATCAACAGTTTTCAGGTCTCAACCAGATCTAGGGTTTCATAAACAATAAAAGTATAGTAGTCATCCCTGCCGAACCCATGGAGGATTCTTGTAGAGTTTTCATCATCATCGAACCCACAGAGGATTCCAGTATGAAAGTCTACACCATCGAACCCATAGCTACTGGGAAAATCCTTCTTTATAGAGTACAGTGGGCCTGCTGCTACAACCAAGCACTGCCCCTCATAGCCTACAGAGGTACTCCTTCTGTTGAGTACTGTAGGTATGCCACTACAACCAAGTGCTCCTTCGCCGTGGGTCTACCGCTACAACCAAGCGGTCCCCACTGGGATATCGAAACACTCCGAGTCGATCGATCAACAGTCGTCAATTCTCAGCCAGCTCTAGGGTTTCAGCACACAGCACGCTCATTTTCGGGAGGATCCGCTCCACGAGACAAGGGGTCGATACATAAACTGACACATATACCAGCTTTGATGTATTGAAAAGTTTTTTCACGTCAAAAGGAACTCAACATGACAGACGACGCGTCAATCTGATGCCCGGTCTGAGAGTTATTGGTTTTTTCGTTCCAGGGGCCCGGTTGGTTTTTTTTAAGTCAAAACCAACCCGAACGCACTCCAACTACGTCCAAACCTCGAGCAGAGTAATCCAAAACGTCCATCTCACTAAGAGGAATCCAACAAAGTCGACGACACATCAATCGGACGTCCGGAGCTCAAGTTATAAGCGTTTCTGCTCTGAGGGCCCGATTGGTTTCGTGTTCGAACAAACCCGGTCGTACCCCAAGTTCTCCAAAACCATGAGTGTAATATACTGAAACGACCGTCTCTATCCAAGGATCGCATCACAACTGACGGTGCGTCAATCGTAGGTCTGTAGCCCATTTTATGGTCTTTTGAATGGAACCGTACGAAAATAGGGGGTCTGGGCCCGGTCCGACCCAGCCCAGTACCCCCTGGATCGGCCTGAATCGGGTCGACCCGACTCCGGTCCGAATCCGGCCCAAATTGGGCGCAGCCCGGCCCAGGTGGGGCGGTCCGTTCTATCGGGCGTGGCCCGACCGGCGTGGACCGGCCGCGGCTCAACCATCGTGGCCGAGCGGGTGCTGCGGAGTGGGGGGCTCAGCCCTCGCCGCTAATTGACGTCGGCGGCGTATAGAGCCGCCACCGCGCCGTCCCAGATCCTGCAGCCGCACGGGATCTCCGACCTCACTGCCGCGGCACAGCCGCAGCAGATCCTTCTCGGCGGCGTGCTGGGCGCCGCCGTCTCCAGGCAGCCGGCCGCCGCCTCCAGATGCCTGCGCCGCCGTACCGGCAATGCACGCTGGCAGTACCTTCCGCGGACCACCGGACGTGCTCCGGTGGTCCGATTTTCCCATTGTCTTCGTCAACGGTCCTCCTGGGACTCGATCTTCACTACGAAGGGTTTCAAACGCCTTTGCGGCCCGCTTCATCATCACCCGTCGATCCGCACACCAATAAACAAACTGCGGAGGGTTGTCGGGCTGTGTTTGTTCGGCCCGCACCCTCCGTGTTAATTGTTTTTCAAATGGAAATCATTAAAATACATGCTTTAGATGATTGTATAATTTATACAAGGTAAATTATTCAAACACCCTAAAATGAAAATATGCATGCACGAGGGGATAATTCACATATACACTTTATACGAAAACCCCCTACCTGGAAGAAGTCGTCGAACGAGGATCGTCATGGAGAAACAGTGTCGCGGAATATGGTGTCGCGGAAAGAGGCTCCGTACATTTTCAGTGCACGCCCGGTGAAAGACGCAGTGTCTCGATTTCTTCGATGCAGGAAGAAGGTGCAAAGATGGCATGGCGTTCTTCGTCGAAGCTTCAACGTTCTCTGCGAGGAAGATGAAGTTTTTCAAGACCGCGAGAGTTATCCCCTTGATTCCGCACAACGAATCCACCACAATAAAAAAAGACCCTATCTTATTTTTATTCACACACATACGTGTCAACATTAATTTGAAATTCAAAAATAATTCACCAAATTAATTAACGCGCATTGTCAAATTAATGAGTCATTTAATTGACATGTAATTAAAAGTGGAGGTGTTGCAAATTAAATGCTAGAGGGGGGGGGGGGGGGGTTCAAAGGGGTTTTGAGGAAATTGAAGGTGGTGGGGGATCGTGTAGGCCCCACCCCAACTTCCTAGACTCTTCCTTTTCCACACACATAACCCATAGGTAAAGAAATAAAAATAAATTGTAAAACAATTTTATTTTGTATTCCTCACATTTTTTTAACATCTCCTCCTGAGAAAACGCAACTCCAGGAAAGGTCTTCATAAGAAATTACCGGTGATGCGATTCCAACGGTGCCCTCGAATTTCGATTCCGAGATCTGGTTCAAAAGTTAGGAAAACCTGCTCGTTCGTTCACTGAATGTACCCGAGCTAAACTTCAGAAATTGATTTCGGGCACACCGGGCCTCGGAATCAGGTGTCGTCAGAATTTGCACACTCGTAAAATTCCAATGAAAATTATGAAAAAAATTCCCTTTGAAATTTATGGGTCTTTACATTACTCCCACCTCAGGGATTTACGTCCCTGTAAAGCTATAACACAATCTAGGGAAACAAAAGTGGTACTTAGCATGCATCTGAGCCTCCCGCTCTCCAGTGCTCCCCTGAAGGCCCCCGTGCTGCCACCTGATGCACACTAGAGGAATTGAACGCCCACATAGGACCCACTCTTTTCGATCCTCGATCTCCACCGGGACCTCCAAAAAAGTCTCCCCGCTATCGATGTCCTTCTCCCCGTGGTCGATGATATGCGTCAGGTCATGCACATATCTCCTCAGCTGAGATACATGAAAGATTTCGTGCACCTGGTGTAGCTGAGGTGGAAGGGCCATGTGATAAGCCTCCTTGAATATCCTATTGAGGACCTAGAATGGTCTGATGAAGTGTAGAGATAACTTGCCTCCTCGGCCAAATCTCCGTAATCCATGTCGAGGTGAGACCCGTAAGAAAACGTGGTCGCCATCCTAGAACTCTAGTGGTATCCACCTCCTGTAAGCACAAGACTTCTGTCGGCTCTGAGCTGTCCTCATCTTCTATTGGATGACCTAGACCTTCTTTTGTCCTGCAAGAGCTGCTAAGATTTCATCTTTGCTGATAAGAGAAATCTAGTCTCATCCCCAGGATGAACCACGTTCTTCGCATAATACAGTCAATCCTGACATGGATGATACTAATCCATACCAAGGATGACGTCGTAAGGCCTCGAACCTACTACCAAGAGATCCAATCGTTACTCTCGCCTCAAAGGGTTGAGTCACACTATCGACATCAGTGTGTGGTCACTAGGTCTCCTCCAGTAGGTATCTCATAAGTGAGGGTCAAGTCAACGGTTTTTTTAACCAGAACCTCTTAGTAACAACAGAAAGAGAGGACGAGATAGTAAATTCCACAAAGAAAGGTGTCTTTTATTACCGCAGCTCAAAGTACAAAGACACATAAAACCACAACATCAACAAAAAGAAGGCTAGAAGCACCAACAACAAGGCCTCGATGCCTAGAACTAGTTTCTCTCCTATCCGCCAGCTTCCGGAGCTCCATAGTCAAAAGCCTCAGCTACCTAAAGGTGAGATCTCCCATGTCCACCTGTTTCCTACGGTCGGGGTGGACCTCCTGGTGGTGGTAGTGGAAACACCTTGAAGCGTCGTCCATCTCCTGCTGCACGGAGGGCTCCCCTGCCTCGTTCTCCTGCTCCTTGCGATCCACCCCGATCGAACCTCTGCCTCTTCCGGAGAGGTCCTTCGTTTATCCTCTAGTCATATGTATGGCGGGTCGGACAGTAATGTTCCATGTGACCAACCTCACCGTAGGAGTAACATTGTCCGCTCTTGGTAAGTCGTTCTCCACCTCGGGTGCCTCGCACACATGATCCTTTGTCATGCGTTTGATCACCTATAGGTCTGGTCCTCTTGGAACTCTGCGTCATCTGTCTACTGCACGCTGCAAAAGACTCGGCCGCATGCTGGATAGTGGTGGGTCCTGTTGTTGGAGAATACTCAACAAGGAAACTCTCCACTAAGAGGGATCGCTCTAACACCCCTGTCTACGTCGGGATTCTGTGAGAAACAAATAAAGCTCTATCTATCGCCTGAGCCCCTTCTCAAAGGTTCAGGCATTGAAGAACGGGTCCCGTACAATATCTGTAGAGTAACGTGAGAGATCGGTGAACCTCAACGAATACTGGGCGACCGTCATGCTGCCCTGCCGCAGCTGTAGAAGTTCCTGGATGCGCACTGCACAGAGGGTGGCTGAGACGAACTCCGAGTGAAAGAGGCTCTCAAAGTCCATCCAGAGAAGAGACGCCTCGTCGGGCACCTGGACCATCAAGCTCCACCATATGCCTTCTGCCGCATGTAGGAGGCTCGCTGCAAGGATCACCATGAGGTCAGCTGGTGTCCCCACTAACCTGAAAACTCGCAAAACTGCCTCCAGCCAATCCTCGGGTGCCTGGGGGTCCATATCCCTACGGAACCTGGGCGGTCTATGATGATGAAACTCGTGCAGTGCACTAAGGAAACGTGCACTCTCAGCGGCTAGGGATGGTAGCATCGGTGGCTCGGCGGGTAGAGGTACCTCCAGTGCCTCCGCTGAAAAAGGTCCCTGCACTGAGGCCTCATTGCTCGGTGGGCTTTCGTCTCACAAAATGCTCGGAACCCTAGCTGGATGCCATCGTGGGGCCATCCTGAAAAGAAACAGGTGCGCCATGGTCAAAACAGTATACCTGGTGAGCTGACATAAAGTAATAAAAAAATAAAACTTTTGAAACACAAATGCAATCAATGTTTTCATGCATTGAGTCGGAAATCAGAAGACAGGGTCCTGGTGTACGAATACGTCGGCCGTCGCACTAACACTGGAATCCCTGGACTAATAACCACACTCAATACCCTTAACATTGTTGCTTCACATAGGAGGAAGATCAGAGTCCTGAGTTCTGTGGTAGAACAGAAGTCCTCTGATACCATTTTTTCACGACCCATCCTCGGGACCCGTGCCGTGACTACCCCAAGCCCACCTTCCATAGGCCAGGGGTTGGCGACTAGCACCAAGGCGTAAATCCCGATAAAAGGGAAGTCATTGACTTTATAATGTAAACAAACACCAGAGTAAGCATGCTAAAGTAAACACTATGTAAACTGGGTACAACTGTAAGTGCGGAAAAAGAAAATGTGCAAGAATACAAACCCAACTAAAGTAAAGTACAACTGAAAGAAAGTACCACAACAGAAAGTAAAGCAGCAACGTCGAGCCATCCACTGGAAGTCCCACTTGAAGGGTGGGTACAGATAGCCTCCTCAGCTCCTCAGTTCTAGCCGTCCACTCCGTGTACATCCCACCCAGTGGTCCACCTCCAGGTACCGACTTGCTCCACAAGCCTCAACCACGATTAGTGCTATCCGTCGTCTGCATCCAACATAACGTAGTGCGGGCATAGCCCTTGCAGGGGTGAGTATACGCTACTCATTAGGGACCCCGAGACCCTCAATGTCTCAATAAATCCAACAAGGATAAAACAAAAAGGAAAGATACAATCACGAAGTAACATCCAACACTACTTAGGTATATGCCCATACATATACCTAAGTCATCAATTCCAGTTCGGCTCCAACATCTGAGCCCAAGTTCGATCAAGTCCACATAGGATAGTACAACCCAATCCACACAGAAAAGCACAAACCAATCCACACAGGAAAGCAAGTCAATCATATCGAAGCTAATTATTGAAAGTCAAGACTCAGCTCAAACCAGGATTTATTCAAGATGTCGAAAACACAGCTGCTGGAGAACTCCTTTTCTGTCGAGTATAGTGGGTATGCCACTACAACCAGGCGCTATCCACTAACCTTGTACTGCTGAAGTACTCCCCCTGTTGAGTACTGTGGGCATGCTTCTAAAACCAAGTGCTTCCTACCATGGGTCTACCGCTACAACCAAGCACTTCCCCTCATAGCCTACAGAGGTACTCCTTTTATTGAGTACTGTGGGTCTGCCACTACAACCAAGAGCTCCTCCGTCGTGGGTCTACCGCTACAACCAAGCGCTCCCCACTGGTCTATCCGAAACACTCTGAGTCGATCGATCCTCAATCATCAAGTCTCAGCCAGCTCTAGGGATTCATATGGAATGAAAGTACAGTATTCGTCACTGTCGAACCCACGGAGGATTCCCGTATGGTTGTCGTCGTTGTCGAACCCAGAGAGAATTACAGTATGAAAGTCTACACCGTCGAACCCATAGCTACTGGGAAAATCCTCCTCTATCGAGTACAGTGGGCATGCCGCTACAACCAAGAGATTCCCACTAAACATGGACTGCTGTAGTACTCCACCTCTCGAGTACTGTGGGCCTGCTCCTACAACCAAGATCTCCCCCTCATAGCCTATAGAGGTACTCCTTCTATTGAGTACCGTGGGTCTGCCGCTAGAACCAAGAGCTCCTCCTCCATGGGTCTGCCACTACAACCAAGCGCTCCTCCGCCGTGGGTCTGCCGCTACAACCAAGCGCTCCTCCACCGTGGGTCTGCCATTACAACCAAGAGCTCCCCACTGGGCTATCGAAACACTCCGAGTCGATTGATCAGCAGTCGTCAAGTCGCATCCATCTCTAGGGTTTCAACACACAACATGCTCGTTTTTGGGAGGGTCCGCTCCACGAGCCAAGGGGTCGATACATCAACTAACACGTAGAACAACGTTGATGTATCACAAAGTTCCGTCAGGTCAAAAGGAACTCAACGTGATAGACAACAAGTCAATTGGATGCCCGGTCTGAGAGTTATTGGCTTTTTCGTTCGAGGGGCCCGATTGTTTTTTTAAGTCAAAACCAACCCGACCGCACTCCAACTGCGTCCAAACCTTGAGAGGAGTAAGCCAAAAGGTCCGTCTCACTAATATAAATCCAAAAAAGTCGACGACACGTCAATCGGACGTCCGAAGCTCAAGTTATAAGCGTTTCTTCTCTGAGGGCCCGGTTGGTTTCGTGTTCGAACCAACCCGGCCATACCCCATGTTCTCCGAAACCTTGAGTGTAATATACTGAAACGACTGTCTCGATCCAAGGATCACATCACAACTAACGGTGCATTGATCGGAGGTCCCTACCCCATGTTATGGGCTTTTGAACAGAACTGTCTGAAAACAGGGGGGTCTGGGCCCGGTCCGACCCGGCCCGGCACCCCCTGGATCGGCCCGAACCGGGTTGACCCGACTCGGGTCCGGGTCCAGACCAAATTGGGCATGGCCTGGCCCGTCCGGCATGGTCCGGAATGACCGGCGTGGACCGGCCGCGGCTCGGCCAGCGTGGCAGAGCGGGTGTCGTAGAGCGGGGGGCTCGACCCTCACCGCCGCAGCACGACAGATCCTTCTCGGCAGCGCGCCGGCAGTACCTTCCGCATACCACCGGACGCGCTCCTCTAGTCCGATTTGCCCGTTTTCTTCGTCAGCGGTCCTCCCATGACCCGATCTTCACTGCGAAGGGTTTCAAATGCCTTTTCGGCCCGCTTCGTCGTCGCCCGTCGATCCGCACACTAATAAACAAACTGCGGAGGGTTGTCGGGCCGTGTTTGTTCGGCCCACACCCTCCGCGTTAGGTGTTTTTCAAATGGAAATCATTAAAATACATGCTATAGATGATTGTATAATTTATTCAAGGTAAATTATTCAAACAACCTGAAATTAAAATACACATGCACGAGGGGATAATTCACATATACACATTATACAAAAACCCCATAAATGGAAGAAGTCATCGAACAAGGATCGTCGCGGAGAAACGGCTTCGCGGAAGACGGCGTCGCGGAAAGAGGCTCTGTACGTCGTCGTTACACGCCCGGTGAAAGATGCGGCGTCTCTCTTTATTCGACGCGGGAAGAAGGTGCAAAGATTGCACGACATTCTTCGTCGAAGCTTCGATGTTCTTTGCGAGGAAGACACAGTTCTTCAAGACCGCAAGAGTTCTCCCCTTGATTCCACACAACGAATCCACCACAATAAAAAAAGACCTTGTATTATTTTTATTCACACACATACGTGTCAACATTAATTTGAAATTCAAAAAGAATTCACCAAATTAATTAACGCGCATTGTCCAATTAATGAGTCATTTAATTGGCATGTAATTAAAAGTGTAGGAGTTGAAAATTAAATTCTAGAGTGGGGGGGGGGGTTCAAAGGGGTGTTGAGGAAATTGAAGGAGGTGGGGGCTCGTTCGGGCCCCACCCCAAATTCCTAGAATCTTCCTTTTCCACACACTTAACCCACCGGTAAAGAAATAAAAATAAATTGTAATTTTTTTTTTATTCCTGGCATTTTTTTAACATCTCCTCCCAAGAAAACACAACTCCAGGAAAGGTCTTCATAAGTAATTACCAGCGCTGTGATTCCATCGGTGCCCTCGGATTTCGATTCCGAGCTCCGGTTCAAAAGTTAGGAAAACCCGCTCATTCGTTCGCTGAACTTACCCAAGCTAAACTTCAGAAATTGATTCCGGGCACACCGGGCCTCAGAATTAGGTGCCTTCAGAAACTGCGCACTCTTAAAATTCCAAAGAAAATTAAGAAAAAAATTTCCCTTGAAATTTACGGGTCTTTACAGGTACAACATATAAGGGTACTCTATGATACAAGGGTAAAGGCTATGACATAGGATAACCCTGAAGAACACCACCACAATGAAAAGAAGAATACCAATGTGTCGAGGTCACCACTATAGTGCATATGTGCACTAAATGGAATTCTCCATGGAAAAATTCTTCCATATATGGTGCATTATAGACCTAGAAATAAGACCACCATGGTGTAGGGAGGTGGAATACTACATGGAGGTAACTCAATAACCCTTCCAAGAACTAGTGTCATCATAAGGAAGGGGGAGGATCAAATATTTTAGAGATTGATCAAGGATCCTTCCATGTGGAAAACCTTCATAAAGGCTCCTTGAATTTTCCTCTTTTAATACAAAAATTCTAACCCAAAATTAATTCCATAACAACCCCTATAAATTTTAAACTCAAGAAACTCAAATAATCTTACATTTTTCTATAACTAATGTGGAGTAGAGCTCGTGGACATGATATGAGATGATACCATGCATCATCTAATGATCCAAACCTTTATGGACTAAGTTACTATTAATCCTCTTCCAAACTAACATCATCATGTAATAGTCCCTCCTATTGTTGCATGACCTAAAATCCCCAACAACCTTCTGGTGCATCTATATCTACCACGACTTGCAGCAAGGTCTTATTCACTATGGTGTATTGACCCATGTTTTCATAGTAACCTTACAAAAAATAACCTTTCCCCTCTATTTGCATTTTCTAAGCCAAAAATTCATTTATAAAACATGACATAACTCAAAAATAGACTTTTATTTAAGAATAAACATTTTAGATATTTACACATAGTTTTAAAATAGTGTGAAAACCATGAACCTTCTACTTCAGAACAACAACACCCCACATGGTTCGGATGCATGATTATAAAAACAATACAACAACAATGTTGTTAGCATTGTCTCTCCCCTACAACAAGGAGCACAGTTTGTATGAAACTGTGTGAAGGCCATATGACATATTCTAGACTCTCCCACACCTTGCACAATTTCCCCTTTACCTTTCATGATTTTCCCCAAACTACATCCTAACTATAAGAATCATCTATACTCAGTTCAGAATGAACTAAAAAATCAATGAAAATCAAGGGGTCACATAGTTTCTCCTAAACCATGCACAAAAAAATGTATAAGATGGTTAAGAAAATTTAAAACTCCTGAAATTTAATGTGAATCCTCTGAAGATTATCTGAACATATGAGCCACCTCCTGAGTCAAATTCCTTACATCAAAACATCACATTGAGGCATTATAACTCCCAAAATTACACTCTGAGTATTAATTCAATATTTGAAACAATTAGTAAATTAAATTAAAATTCCCTCCAAAATTTATATCTTATACGGATGTAGAATCTTGACATTACAAATTAGAGTAGAGTAACTCTTGTTCCAAGTCATGGGATTAATCCTTAAACAAACCCAACTTCTTTATTTGGGTTTTCATACTTTGGAAAAAACACATCCACAATCAAATAGTTAACAAAACCATATTTTGTTTTTTGAAAGACATCCTACCTTTAGAATGGCCCCCATGAACAATCATATCCATCTTATGATGCTACCTTTCTTTGACGCTATGTATAATTATTGAATATTTTTAGAAATAAATCCACTATATAACCCTTGGATCTCGGACTAAATTTCCACCCCTAAACCAATAATATAAAGACTAATCATTTTATTGGTTAAATCCATCACTGATTAATTTCTTGAGCATTTTTTCTTTGGTGTCATTTATGGGTGACCATAAGATGGAAGGATTTCAAATTGTTGGTTTGTAAATAATGTTGTTATCTCTCCTCAACACATTTTTTAGAGTATGATGCTTTAACATATATTTAGGGTTTTCTTTTTTGGAGGTTACTAGAAGTTAAACACTATGGTGGGGGCTGTGACTATTTTTTGTGTAATCAAGATTGATTATTATTCTTGACAACCATTAATGAATTATTTTACTACTCATAATGAATGGTCAATGACATCATATTTTATTTCAAGTGGTGGTGTGGGATTAAAAGAGGATGCACCAATGTTACAATATCCTCTTAATCTATCTCATACATGGATTCATTTTCAGGATGAGGATCATGTTTTTTTATCTTGAATATAGATCTTAGACCAAGTCAAAAATAGAATTTAAAATGAATATAGACAATCAGGACAAGGTATGAGACCTCATTTTATTATAATATAATAACACATAGCTTTAATAATAGTTTTATATAAAAAATCTTATGTATATTATACAACTTTAATACTTATTTCAAAACCAGTTCATAATAAAAATATTAGATCAATAGTTAGAATCAATTTTTTAATCAGGATAACTCGATCAATTTTTTTTAAACCCCCCTCAATGATCTTATGATGTCGCTCTTTGTTATTTTCTTACCCTACACATTTATTTCCTAATATATTCTATTCAATAAGAAGGATTGAATTTGTATAAGAATCTTCAAATCATACCCCTTTTTTATAAGAGTGATCTAAGAGTAATATAACACTATTCAAACACTCCATTTAATGAAAATGGTAATAATATTGTCTTTATTTGATCATCCATGAATCCTAATGGTTTCATTGAAGTATATACAATGTGAAACTCTTAAATTCAATTAAGGGTCACTACCTAACAAACCATGTATTTTAGGTAAAAGGTGAATTAATCCTGGCCTAAAGTCAGACATTGTGTTCACTTAAAGGTACTCTAAACATGTGGGTTGATGATTAAAATATATTATGATTAACTAGTTTAGAGTTATTTAATCATCCATGATTTCTTAAATATTCCTTACACTCTATATTGGGTGAATTCATTTGTCAATGTTTTTTATTATATTTTATCAGGAAATTTTCAAGTGTTTCAGTGTTAAAAAATACAAAAGATTATTTATTATATTTCATAATAATCCTAGAACTATGATGAAATGATCATTTTAATTTTAGTATAGAATGGTTCCAAATTTTTATGAGGTGATACATGCATAATGTTCTTAAATTCCAAAAAAAATCTAATAGTTCTAAAACAAAGATTAATTCTACTATAAAAATAATATAAAATCATCAATAATGGTTGAAAACTGATGTAGAGCCTGCTATATGGTAACACAACAATTGATTTTAACATTGGAATATTGAACAATTGAAACCAAGGCTATATCTCATGGAGATTATATTATAGTTTAATATTATATTTTTATATTGTTTGAAATGACACTATCCACCCACTAGGATGACAGTATGTTAGAAGTTCCACCCTTAGATTTCCTTCAATATGCCTAGTAATGGTGACTAGCATCAAGTATACATATTTATCAATATGGCAGTCATTAGCCTATATCGACCTACAAAATTTACCAATCTACAAGGAATAAAATACACCGAAACACCAACATGATGTATATATGAATATAAAAAACTGATGTATATAAAACTCATGCATGAGTTATCAGATAAAAATAAACTACCACATGTTTAAATATAAAGCAACCATACATCCAATAGATATTAGACACAATAAATCTCATTATCACTACATGTGCTCTTAGACTAATATCCAGTTACAACGATCATCACAACCACCATAGACCACCAATATCCAAAAAAAATCACTAAGAATCACCAGGAATTATATCTATACACCGCACACAAGCTCCACATTTACTAGTATCAATTCTGAACATGATCATTATCTACACAGACACAACATGTGTGGGAACAAGGCCCACACATGAGTAAATATAAAAATTCCCAATAGAAAATTATAATACCAAAACAAAAAACAACTCATTAAGTAATATTAATTCTCCCTATATGAGAAATAAACATGAGAATGAAGGAAAAATAAGAAAATTCAGATATGATATGCAATTAGAAGTCCATGAAACACAAAAAATTCTAATTTTTACAACTCTAACCCATGAAGTTTTGAATCTCATGAGAAACTAGGGATGATTGAAGCACTGAAAAGAATCCACTTTGTCTACAGTTTATAGCCTAAAAACATGAAATGTCTTAAGGGAAACATAGAGGTGACCTTGGAATCTGAATAAGGGTTAAAAAGAGAGATATAAATGATAATTTTACAATAACATGATCATAAGTGTATGATAACTCAAGAAAAAAAAATTTAAAACCATATCCTGCATATCATAGATCAAAATATCATGTCATGAAACAAATTATGGTTGTTTATAAGACCCAAAACATAAAATAATTAAAGTACATAATCCATGAGAGAATAATATTAGAATAAGACATAATTTTGTGGCATACATATAAGCATTGAAAATACTTTTCATAGTATTCAAGACTTAATTCCATGACTATGATAGTGTAATTAGTTCACTCCCCAAACCATCGTACTAGTTAAGGTTCACTCCCAAGACTATCATAGTGGACACAATACCTTACTGAACTAGGTTCAATCCCCATTCCAAACCTGTTTATCTCATGAGATATCAATCATTACTTAATTAATTAGAGGGATATATAATTACAGATCCACCCGTCATATAAAGAAAATCATACAAATATTTTCCACAAGATCATAAAACATTTTTCATATTATTACCAATGAAAAATAAATGGTTTTCATAAACTTTTCATCATGATATAACACATAGAAAAGAAATGAGTTTCATAAACATTTCATCAATTCATCATAACACAACCCATGAAAAAGGAAGAGTTTTTAGAAAAATCTTGTTATCATAATAATAAACCATTCAGAGAAATAATAATGATGGTTTAATTAGATCATATCCTCCGTAAATATTAGGTAACCTAAACAAAGTTATCTTATATGAAAAATGCATTTAGAAGATTACATGGACCATTTTTTAGAAAAATACCCTTATCACTTTGAAATACCTAATTTAATATATAAAAAATTCTATATATTAAATAAAATATTTTCATTGAAAATAAAATTGGACACTTGTAATGCAATATTGCAAGTATTTAGTAGTCATGATGGCATAAAATTCTGTACATGGTGTGTAAATGAAAACAAATATTCCTTTAATAGTTTTTGATAAAAAGTCAAAAGCACCTTTTTTCGAAAATGAAAATATATTCATTTTAAACTATTTCTTAAAAAGTAAAATATGGTAAAAAATAAAATTAAAAAATTATAAGAGAATAGCAATAAAATTATTTAAAATATTTTTAGAAACATGGATATGGAGGAAAAATGATTTTTGACTATTGAGGGAAATAAAGTCACTTGTTCTTAAAAATATTTTTTTTCAGCCTCTTAAGTACAAAAAGAGTATCAAATTAAAGGAAAAATATATATTTCAAATATATAATAAGAGGAAAATGAAATGAATGGGATTTATCAAATAAAGATCATATAATTTACTTAATGGAAATTAATGTATAAATAATCTCAATTAAAATAGGATTGAAACAAAAATCACTTACCTCAAGTTCTACTTTCTTTAAAATTGATCTATCCTAATATATATTAAATTTAAATTTTTTATAATTCCATAACCAATTTATTTACATACTTATAATGTCATATATGATCTCCCTTTTACATTTCAACACCCATTTATTAATAATTCCTTTTTAAAAATATAATTTTTGGGGACTGTTTCATTCTTCATGAGAATTTTGATTTGGTAGTTCCAGTAGTTCAAAATTTATCATTGTTAAATAATCTCAAAATTTTATTTAATTATTTAACTACCATATATTTTCATTATATACATATTTATATTCATCCATAAAATTCTGAGATATAAAACTGAATTATACCATTTACGGAGATGGTATGCCATACATACACATGAAGACAATTTTTACTTTTTGATGGATGAAATGGAAGAATGGTAGAATTAGTATTAAATAACTTAGATCATATGTATTCATTAAATTCTTCATTATTACCATTCATTTATGGAGGAAATAAAAATGAATCACATCACATTGTGGAAGTGGTAGTCCATATGTGCACACGAGTGATATTATTGTTATCCAACATATTGGAAGGTATAAAGGTAGATATAGTATTAAAATTATCAAATAATAATTATGTCATAAATATCATATAAAAAAATGAAACCCATTATAATACCCATTCATAAAAATATGGTGACGAAAAATGAATTGTATCACTATATGGAGATGGTAAGTTGTACGTACACACAATTGATACTTTCACTTTTCATTTGATAGGAACAAGGATGGATAATGGAAGTTTCCTAATAATAATAAAATTTAATTAAATTTATGATAATGAATTTATTATTTTATGATAAATATTTTATATTTATTGGAGGCAATAGAAGAAGTAACAAATTAGTGATTGGTTAAGGCCATTATCTCTTCTTTGAAACAACTCTTATAGATCTCCTCTAAAAAAATCTAGGTTTGATATTTTAGGAATAATAGAACCTATATAATATGGATAATGATGTTTAGAAGATAATATTTTAGTATTTTTTATCTAGAAGTCTCAAAGTGGTGTAAATAAGTGAAATGATGGATTCCCTTTATAAGTGAGGGAAGAGACACTCTTGGAATTTTTTAAAAGATAAAAAATTTGAAAGTCATTATCTAAGAAAATGCTTCAAATTGGACAGAGATTTTTAGTTAAGTTATGATGAAATTGAAACCCTATCAAAAAATAATTTTTTATAGGTTTATGTGGTGTTTTAAAGATTATTTTTTAGTTTGACTCTATAGTTTACGTATTTTAACAATAACTTTGGTAATGTCTTTTTCAGTGCTAAAGGGTTATAATTTTAATTATAAGTTTAAAATTGTTTCATAAATGGAAAAAAGAGTAAACATTAGACCATTTCTTATCCACCTTGCACTATTTAAATTTTTTTTATTAATTTTAAATAAATCAATAAAATATTATTTTCATACAATCTCATTAATGTCATTTTTTACACTATAAATTTAATTTGACACTAAAGACACAAAGAGAAATTTTAAATTAAAATATAATAATTTAACAAAAAATTATTCTGTTATATTCATCTATAAAACATCTGGAACACTTTATATTACATAAATTATACCACTTTTATTGTTTCTAAAATCATTTTTTTATTTTTCTATTAATTAAAGAGATAGTACATCTGCATTGCATAAGAAATTAAGGTAATTATATAAATAAAAGAAATTATAAATAAATTATAATACTGAATATTTTCTTATTATTATTATCAAAATAACCATTAATATTCATTAATAACTTTTTTCCCTATGCAAACACATTAAATATATTAAAAACTAAGAGTGTAACATTTTGTATTTTTATTTGCCTTAAATATTATGTAGGTCATTTTGAGGGAAAAGTATCCATTAAAAAAATTAAATTTCATGTCTAATGTGATAAGGGTTGAATTAAATTTATCTAATAAGAATTTATATGAAAAATGGCGACCTTAACATTTAGTTTTAACCTAGGTTAACTCAATTTACCCTTTATCGAGGAGATAAATTTTTCCACTATCACCATTCATAATGCCTAAAAATAAAATAGGTATATTTACAAAATTTATTTATCCTAATTTTAAGTATATAATCCATTTTTCACAATTAAATTTAAATAATTACTAGAGAATCATTTTAAAATTAGTGCACAAAATTTTATGAAAACCTATTTTTAGATAAATACATTTTATGCATAAAATTGTATTTATTATTATCCTATGCCTATAAAAAACATTAGTTGAATGTTAAATTTTTTTATTAAAAATATAATATATGAATTTAATTAAAATAATTCACGAATAGTTATTAATTTAATTTTTTAAGATAAAAACAAATTACAAGGGTAATAATAGTTTTCCTAAAAAAATATCCTCTATTTTAAAAGGATTTTTATTTTAATTTATAATTAATTAATAAAAAATAAAATCATTTAATAAATATGTAAACTATAAATTTTATATGATTTATTTATTCTTATCCATAACTACAAATATTTCATCTATTTTATAATGGTATACTATATTATAGTTTATTTAGTCCTAGGGTTGCATGTATTTCTAGATATTGAAGAAATTAATTTTTTTTGAAAAAATATATCATAAAATCAAAGAGTGTTACATTTGACCCCCCTTAAAATTAAATTATACATTGAAATTTTATAACTATGATACAAAAAATGAATATATATTTGTTTTAGTGCATATTTGGGTTCTCAAGTAGCTTCTTTAAATTTGTGATTCCTCCAGATAACATTAACTATGTGAGTTGTATTGTTCTGTATAACCCAATCACTATGATAAAAGAATTGTTTTTTTTTTCATAATAGAAATAATAATTCTCCAATGGTAATATCTCTAAGTTTAGTACATGTGATGGATTAGGTATGTACTTCCTTAGGGTAGATTCATGAAACACATCATGAACTTGATAGTGGTTTTGTGGAAGCATCAAACAATAATCTACCATCCCTACCCAGTCAAGAATCTCGAAAGGGAAAATATACCCAGGGATTATATTTCCTTTATTTCCATATCATTGATAATTATTCCATGTAGAAATTCATGGAAATAAATGATCACTAACTTCAAACATCATATCTCAATGAATATTATCATCATAAATTTTTTTTATCAACTTTCATTTTCCCCAACATGTTGTTGAATAACTGTAATATTCTCTACCTTCTATTCATAATTTTCATCCCAATTTCATTCTTTCTTTGAATTCATCTCATCATACTAGATTTATTCTATTTTTTTCATATAGGGCTTCATAAGGATCTATCTAAATTAATTATTGAATACTATTTTTGTAAGAAAACTCTACTAGAGGAAGGTGTTGATCCAAACCACCTTCGAATTATATAGAACAAGATATCAATATATAATCTAGGGTTTGAATAGTTATCTCATAATGACCATAATTTTAGGGGTGATAAATTGTACTGATACTTGTTAGGTCCAATTGGTAAATTACACTTTGATGGGGGTGAATCAGGGTATGATAGTTTAAAACAACTACTCCTTTTGAACGTATTTCATTTTTAAAAAACACTCTTCTATTCCTTTACCATAGAAAAGTATGTACAAAAATTAAATCTTGAATGAGACACATCAATTTTTACATGGTTCACCTTCAATGGGTTACATCCATGGAGCATACAAAAAAAATGTACCGATGTACCAAATCCACCAAAAACACACTACTATATACAATGTTTGGAGTTGACTCACTCTCTCTCATAGTTTACAACCAATAACAATTTGAAAGCTCCATGCTCTCTCAAATGAAGTGTTCTCACTAATTCTTCAGAAGATCCACTAATATTTTATAGAATTATAGGTCCCTTTATTATCTCCAATGAATGAGTCTTCCACTATATGTATATTCTCTATTGAATTCTCACTTTCATCCCACGATGTGTAACACTTTACCACTGTATTATTGGGAAACCTATAATCATTCACGCAACCCTTATTGTGCCTTGTGCGCAAGTATTATTCCATGCATGAAAAACATTATCTTATGCAGAACTTCAATATTATGTTCAAATCCAATTTTACATGAAACTTTCTTAGCTTTTACAAAACTCAAATTATTTCATGAAACTCATATTACTTAAAAATATAACAAGATCCATAGATTGAATTATCTCTATGTTTTGGGTTGTTTTGAATTAGGGGGTCACCTATTCTTTATAGGCATCACTGAACCCTGTGTAAAAGAGTTGACATGTCATGCAATATCCCCTCTATATGCTCAAAACCCAATTTGACATCACATTGGGCGCACAAGTTTCTTTTGAAAAACCTCACCTTTCATGCACATTTGGTGATCTTTTTCACACTTCACGCCTTTTCTATTTTTTGACGTTCTAATCGCAAATCATGTTCTATTTTTACCACCTCTAGATCATCCATTCCTTTTCATGGTTCTTTGTTAATATTGATTTTCAAAAATACTCCTTGATCATGACAACTCACCACAAAAACCCTCTTTGTCAAAAATCACAATCAACCTAAAAATTATTCAATGTTTCCTTGAGGGATTTTTTCCCAACACAACTCAGTTCTAAATAAATAGTCTACTAAATACTTTTCCTAAACATCAAGGTAAAACTTGGATCCTGATCAATTACAATAGAATGTGTTACTCCATGTAACCTTACCACTTAATATAAATTCTTGTAAGCTGATCAAGAGAGAAATATTTTCTGATGGCAATGAAGTGTGCTGAATATCTATGGAAATTGACTAAAATCCCAAGAGAATTATGGCCTTTATATTTTTTGGGGAGTCCGATCAAAAAATCAATGGTGATGTTTTCCATTTTTCATTTTGATATAGGTAAATGTTTTAACACCCCCTTATTCTTATGTCTCTTAGCCTTAACTTGCTGACATATCATACTACAAGATACATACTCGGCAATATATCTCTACATGTTGTCCTACTAGAAATACTTTTTATATCTTTATACATCTTTGCACTTCCTGGATGAATAAAGAATTATGAAATACAAATCTCATTAAAGAGCTTCTTCAAATATGGTATAGACAGAACACATACATAGTTCCAGATCTATATCATTACACCACAATCAAAGTTAATCTCTTGTACATTTCAAACCTTGTATAGTTCAACATATTATTTTTGTGCCTCCTTAATCATCACATGGATATATAATTGAGAAATAATTTAAGAAAGATAATATTTCTCCCATTTATTATAAATATCCAGATCCAATTTTACAAATCCAAAAATATTGTATCTTTTGAGAACTCATCATATATAATATAGCATGATATTTTTGACTCAGAGAATAGTCCACCTTGTTCACTTTCCCAGTGTGTAAATGTATTGAGTAATCATAATCTTTAATAAATTAAAACTATATTATATAGTTCACATTAAAATCTTTTTTAGTGAATATATAATTTATGATTTTATGATCAGTATATATATATAACACATTTCCCTATAAATAGAATTCCTACTTATATTTAATGAAAAATTTATTGCAGCTAAATCCAAATCACGAGTTGGGTATTTTTTCACATGAAACATCAAATCTCATGAGGCATAAACTATAATCATATCCTTCTACATGAGGAATCATCATAGTTCTTTCTCTGATGAATTACTATAGACTAAAAAACCTTCTCTATTATAGGATAATGTAATCATAGGTGCAAAGGATAAAATGTTATTCAGTTCCTTGAAATTTTATTCAAATTCATCTATTCAAAGGAACTCAAATCCCTTTCGAGTTACCTAGGTGAGTATATTATATAGTCATGATAAATTCTCCACAAAGAATTTATAATATCCATCCAAACCAAAAAGACTATTGATCCTAGTCACAATGGTTGGTCTAGGAAAATATTCAATAACTTATTTCTTTGATGGATCCACCTATATATTATCAATTGTGATTATATAATCCAAAAATGAAACTTTTTGTAATAAAAAATCACACATTTAATAATTTTCATACAAATTTATATTCCTTATAGTCTTTATTACAATCCTAAATCAAACTTCATTCTATTTCATTCTCTTTGAATATATAAGAATACAATTTATATAGACTACCAAAAAATGATAATGTTAAACTATATAGATCTTTTATTACAATAATGAATATAGTGGTGCATTAATAAGACCAAATTACATCACTATTTATTCATAGTTTCCATACTTTTTATGTAATGATATCATGGGTATATCATTCTTTTAGACCATCAATTGATGATATCCAGAATAAAGATCAATAATGGGATGCTATTGAGCTCTACAAAGTTGATAAAACAAGTCATCAATACAAGGTAGAATACATACATACATATATATATATTCTTTATTGCGATTTTTGTAAATCTTGATAATAAATTTAGAGTCACATTGGTCAATATTTCTTCTTACCAAAAAGAACACGCGCACCCCAAGGTGATGCACTTTGATGAATAAATCCCTTGTAAGGATTCCCCTGGATTTACTTCTTAAATTAATGAAACTAAATCAGGTACATTCTATATAGATTATTTGAAATTGGTGTAACACTAAGTATGATTTCTATTGAGAACTCAAATTCACAATTTAGAGGAAGAATAGAAAACTACTCTGTAAAGACATCGACAAAATTCCACATAATAGGTATATCAATGATGTTTAATTTCTCCCCAAATACCTTTGACAAATACTCATTTTTAATCGGAATCAAGATCCATACGATACATTCAATTTATATTAGAATTTTATATTTATCATCTCACCAAAAGGAGATCATATGTTTGTTTGGAATATCAAACATGACTTCACTTCCTTGAGAATTGAAGTGCAATTTATGTAAAGAAAGACAATCCATTACCAAAATAACATTGAAGAAGAATCATATAATTTTAATATCACAATCATACCATTATGATTTTTCACAGCTAATTAAAAATCTAAATGTAGAGGTGGTACAATGATACCATTAGAGAAAAATTTAGATATAAAATAGTGTGTAGATCCTGAATCATATAAGACAATAGTAGTTCTAGATTTGATTGTAAGTGTACCTTTTAAAACATCTCCATCATAAAACAAATCGGTGAGATTGATCAAATGATATTTCCCTTTGCATCTAGGCTTAAGATGTTTCTAATTTAGATCTTATTTATTAACCTTCATATTTAAGCACTGGTTAGCATTATGACCATACTCTTTACATTTGAAACACTAGAGTGTGCGTGGTGCATTATATTTAGGTTATTCATTTTTTCCTTTCATTCATTGGTCTCCTAAAATAACATTGATATTAAATTTACTGATATCCTTCCTTTGTAAACTTAAAACATTCACCAATCCCTTGATATAACTTCCTCCATGTTAACTTACACACTTTGATCATAAAGGAAATATTATTTTCTTCTCTACATGATTTTTAGAATTTCATTTGAATTACATATTTATTTTCTTATCAAGATCATGATATTTAATGGTATCTCTAATTTCAATTTCCTTCTTGATAGAAAATTGAACAATTTATTCATAGATAATGATGTACATTATGGATAAAACCCTTTATAGACTTGATTTTAAGCAATGATGAATCAATAAACCTTTTATTTTGGTTGGATGAAAATACCGGAATCATACAATAAAATTCTTATAAAATTTGACTCATATGTACTTACATATTCATTATACTTCTAGATTATCTCAATGAATTATTTTTCCAATTTCATACTAAGAATACTAGGAAAGTACTTATTGAAAAGTAAGCTCTTAAACTTATTCCACTCTATGGAGTTAATTTTTCCCGTTGCCTCATGTTCTTAATAATATTACTCCATTTATTTTATTCACCTTATAAATTATAAACCACAATAATATCTTTTTCATGTTATTAAAAATAGATAAGAGAAAATATATTTTCAATTTCACTAATCCATTACTCAAAAACTAGTGGATTAGAAGACCCGCTAAAAGAAGGAAAATGATGCCTTTGGAAGGGCTCTACAGAATATTGTTCCCTCCTTTGCTCATTGAAAGATCTGTATGATTCATAGTTTGATAAAATTTTATGATAATATCAATGAGATTTTGTATTCCATATCCCATAAAATTTGGTCTCTCAGGAGGAAAATCATTGTATTTTCCATCACATTCATCTTTAAGAATATTATTTTGGGTTCCAGTCATTGACTAAAACTGAAAAATAGTTCCAGTAATAATAATAATTATGAGAAACAATATAATCATGAAAAATAATTTATTGGATTTCTAAATCAATACACCTTCTTTTCAATCCATGACACCTTATGTTTAACCTAGGTCATACATTATCATTACCAAAACATTAGGATGTTATACTATACTTTGAATTATCCCAAGGGTTTTTACTAATGTTTGCACATCCTAGTTTCCAAAGGTAACTAACCCTTTCTCTAATACAAACTATAGATACCCATAATTTTTATAAATAGATGTTACATCTTATTAGGTTAATATTCAATAAATAACATTCCATTCCATTCCAGAATCATATAGGTATAGTATCATTGAGTACATGGATACATAAACAATCGGTTCATAAGTGAATGAAATCATATCCCACTATTTTCTTCAATACTATCACCCTTTTTAGTCATATCATACTTAATAAATTTCTTTATAACCTAGGAAAAGGATACATAGGAATGTGTGAGCACATATGCTTAGTAAGGTTTAATAAGAGAGATATTAGTGATTAATTTAATATAACATGAACATAATGGTTTGAGAACATGAACATAATATTTGAAAACAATACCATGTATATCATATATCGTAATATTGAGTCATTAATTGAATATTTCATATTCATAAGACATGAACCCAAAATTAATCAAATAACAGAGCTATGGGATCATAACATTGGCATAATAGATAAGTTTTTTTATACACATAAGCATATGAAATCATTTTCCTAGTAGTAATGGATTATTTTCAAGACTACTATAGTAGATTAAATTCACTCCCAAAACTATATTAGTAGTAAAGGGTCACTCCCAAGACTATCATAGTGGAAATATTCACTTACTAAACTATTTTCACTCTCCATTCCCGTCCTTTTTATCTCATGATAAATCTATATTGACCCAATGCATCATAGGATTATATAATTTCATTCCCACCCATCATATATTAAAAATCACATATTTTTTTATAAAAGTTCATAAAACATTAATCATACCATAACCCATGAAAAATAAATTGGTTTCATAAATATTTCATCATGGAATAACCCATAAAGAGGAAGTGGGTTTTCTGACCATTTCAACAATTCATCATACCATAACTAATGGAAAAGGAATGAGTTTCATAAATATATTTTCATCATAATCATAAAAAATCAATTGAAGTAATAAAGATTGTATCATTGGATCATATACACAGTATTGTTTTGGAAATTCAAGATATTTCATCTTAGATGAAAAATTCCATTAAAATATCACTTGGAACATTTATTGAAGAAAATAACTTTTTCACTTTGAAATAACTTATTTAAAATATAAAATTTACCAAATATTAAAGAGAATTTTTTATTTGAACTTAAACTCTGAAAAATTTAAGTTAATATTCAAATAATTTAGTGTTCAAGATGAAAGGAAAATCCATTACTTTTATGTACATTAAAATAATGATTGCTTTTACATTTTTTGATAAAAAGTGAAAGTTCCATGTTAAAAAAAACAAGAAGATTAATTTTAAAACACTTTAATAAAAGTAAATCATGGGTAAAAAATTTATTGAAAAATAACATGATAATATTAAATTAATTCTTTAAAAAAATTATAGAAAACATGAATTTGGAAGATAAATTATTTTCTCTCAAATAGAGAAATAAACTTGATTTTCCTTAAAAACAATCTTTTAATATTTTTTAAATAGATGAAAATTAAATGAAAAAACGTATTCTAAAAAAATTACTAGATAAGAATAAAATTAACTAGATTTATTAAATAAATATCATATAATTTACTCAATATAAATTCAATAATAAATAATCTCAATTAAAATAATATGAAACATAAATCAATTACCCCGAGTTTCTCTTGATTTGAAAGTGATCTATCCTCACGTAAAATAAATTTAAATTTATAATAATTCTTTGGTAGAGTAATTTAAATAATTATAATATCATATATAAAACCATTATAAAATTTCAACACATATTTATTTATAATTATTTATTATAATCATTGTTTTTGAGTGTTGAAGATTTCATTTTTCATGATAATTTCGGTTTGGTAGTACAAGTCCTTGTACAATGATCATTGTTACATCATATCTAGAATTTTATTCACGGTTTATCTATCATATATATTAATTTTATATATATATATATATAGACTTATCCATAAAATTAATATATATATAAATGAATTACACCATTCATGGAGATGATAGGTCATATATACACATGAACTCTATTATCACTTTTCAATGGATGGGAAAACAGAAAGGTAAATAATAATTCAACCTTTAAGAAGAATTAATTTATCATATATATAATATATATTAATAAAATCCATACTTGTCACCATTTATTTAAAGTATAAATGAAAAACGAATCACATCACTTGGTGAAGGTGGTAGTTCACACGTACGCACGAGTGGCATTATTGTTTTCCAATGGATTGGAAGGTAAGAAGTTAGAAATGATATTATCATTATAAAAGAATAAATATTCCATAAATATAATTTAGAAATATTAAAAATACCATAATACCCATCTATAAAATATGATGATGAAAAATTAATTATATCATAACGTGATGATGATAAGCCATATGTACGCACGAGTGATACTTTCCCTTCCCATTTGATGGGAAAGAGGGTGGATAATGGTAGATTCATAATAAGAATAAAATTTATATATATTTATTGTACTGAATTTATTATTTTATGAATAATACCAAAAATTTAGAGGATTTAAATATGAATTAAAAAAATAAAGTGACCGGTTTAATCCGATTACGCATTCTTTGAATGTACTTCTTTATAAATCCTCTTAAATATTTTAGGATTTGTATTTTTGGAATACAAAATATTATAGAATGTTTATAATTATATTTGAGAAGATAATTTGGTAGGTTTTGGTCAAACTAGAACGCTCATTGTGGTGTAAATAAGTGAAAGGAGGGGTTCCCTTTCTAAGTGAGGGGATGATCACTCTTGGAATTTTTAAAAGATTAAAATAAAAATAAGTAATTATCTAGAAAAATGATTCAAAATAGAGATAGATTCATATATATTTTATTATCTAGATTAAATTAAATCAACCAATAAAATTTTTATAGGTTTATATTGTGTTTTAAACCTTATCTTTGTGTTTAACCCCTTTGATGAACTATTTTAACCTTAACTGTTGTAATGTATTTTTCACCATTAATGGGTTATAATATTAAATATAAGGTGAATATTTTTTCCTAAAAGGACAACGGATTATATTTTATACCATTTCATATCAACATTTTCATATTTTATGTTATTATAATTATTTTTAATTAATTTTTAAAAAAATATTATTTTCATAAAATATCATTAATGTAATGTTTGAAACTTCATTTAATTTGACACTAAAGACACAAATACAAGGATGAAATTAGAATATAATCATTTAACACAAAAATAATATGGTATATTCATATTATAAATTCTTTAAAAACTATAAGTCAATAACAATATAAAGATTTTAATATTTATAAAATCATTTATTTTATTTTTTTATAAATTGAATAAATATTGTGCCAGTGTTGCATTAGAATTTAATGTAATTATATAGTTTCTAAAAATTATAAATAAAATAAAATAATGGAAATAATTTCATTATTCTCAAAATTACTATTATTATTAATTCACAACCTTCTTTTTCCCCTATGTGAACACATATAAGATATTTAAAAGTTAGAGACAGACATTTTTTATTTTTTGTTGTTTTTAATAACATATAGGCCATTTTCATGGGAATTTATATATTAAACAATTAAATTTCATGAATATAGTTATAAAATCCAATGTAAGATATTAAAATAATAATTAATAAGAAAAATAATTACCCTAAAATTTAATTTTAACATTGGTTAAGCCATCTTATGCTTTATTGAGATGATAAATTTCAACATGATTACTATCAGTAATGCCTAAAAATAAAAGGGGTCTATTTATTAAATTTGGAACTATAGACTCTAAATATAAAATCATTTTTTTACAATTATATTTCAACAATTATGAGGAATTAATTTCAATGTAATTGAAAAAAACATGGATAAAATCATTTTTTTAGAAAAAACATTTTTAAGCAAAAAATTGTATTTTTTCCTATAATATTACTAGAAAAAAATTAGATGAATGTCAAAACATTATATTGATTATATAATATGTCCATTTAATAAAAATAATTAAACAATATTTATTAATTTAATATATTAATAATTAAACACATTGTATTAATAATAATAGTTTTTAGAAAAGCTTCACCATTATTTTAAATTGATTTTTATTTTCATTTTAATTATTCAATAAACAATAAATTCATTTTATAAAAATGTAATGAATAAATTTTTTATTATTTGGTTATTCATTTTTATACCCTTAAATTTAATGTCTTGGTTATAGTGGTACACTAAATTATGATTAAATTAGATTTGGGGTTGCATGTATCACAAGTTATCGATGAAATTTTAGTTATTAAGAAAAAAAGATAACATAAAATCATTAGGTGATAATAAAACCAAAGGAAAAAAATATCATAATAGAAATACAAGGAAGATATATAATCCAAAAAAGAAAAAAATACAACATAAAACTTTGATATTAAAGCAACATCATCATGAGCATAACCCAAACTAGCTCTAAGATCCAACTCCACATGCCTCACCCACAATATCAAGATGCATCACTAGATATGTAAGTCAACATTCCATTTATTATTTCCCAATAAAATACATATACAAACACAATATGGTTCCCATAAAAGGGTGAGTATAACACTAAGTCTAATCCATAGAGACATCCCAACACACGTCTATAAGACAATAACTTGTTAGCGCATTTTATATAAAATATATGGGAAGAATATAAATAGTTTCAAACAAAACTATAAAAAAGTTCCATGTAATAAAACATAAAAAAAATAATATTATAGTTTCTTACCACTTTGAATAAACTTCCCATGTTCTATCTCTCTCACAAATTCATTCCATGGATATCCATACACTCACATGTGGTGATCCATCATGTCACTAAGCTGTCACTTGGTGACCCACATTGATAGTGGTACGTCATGACCATATTCTATACCACTCTAGAAGTGGTACTTCATGATCATTATCCATCCTAATGAACACATTCCATCCTAATTATCCCATATTACATATTTAAGGTGGTACTTCATGACCATGGTATATCCCAATAAACACAAACCAACCCAATTATGCTATATTCTATACCATTTAATTCTACATAAAACAAACTTATTTTTTAAAACATTGCATTGAACATTTTACTAACATTAAAACAAATACATAATTTAAAAAGTAAAATTTAAATTTACAAAGAAAGGGGTTAAATAAAATCCATCTGAATTCCCATATTCTCAAATCATGAACCAAAATGGATTCCTTTATGAAAACACCAATCATTTCCATTAAAAATACAAGAAAAATGCTTTAATAAAACTAATCCTTATTGGATAATAATATTAGAAGATAAGGCACCTACCTCTGAGAAGTTGATGAAAACAAATAATGACACAAGGAAACTTCTATATATGGAATAAAAAAACTTCCCTTAAATAAATATAATCAAAATATAATCAAATAATAACAAGTATCAAATATCTATAAATAAAGGATTATATATAATGTTCAGGGTATGATAAGGTTATAAGATGTAATGAAAGAGAGAAAACAGATACTTACTATTGATTCTTGAGATCCAATGCACTTTGATTCATCAAAATTTTCTTGTGAGTAAATGAGACCTTTGATCCTGCCTAGGAGTATAGAGAAGTTGAAGATATTGAGGGAATTGGAAAAAAATGAGAGTTTTGAGGCCTTGATCTGAGTTAAACTGTAATTTTTAGGGAATCTAATTCATGTTTCATGATTAGGTTGCATGGATTAAAAAAATGTGTGAAAACCATGTGTATTCCACTATCTATAAACTTGAGAGGCACATATTTCTTTTGTATGTGTGTAAAATCAAGCACCAACCATGACCATTCTACTAGAAATCACCTAAGGAGCTGCATAAATGTGTCACATGGTTTGGAAAACCATGAAACAACCTTGTTTTTCTATATTAAAAAGAACTACCTTCTCGCACCGTATCACCTAGGAACCTTCACAAGTAGTCCAAGTCATGTACCTACCAACTAACTCCCAAACCCTCTTTCATAGTTTCTTGTTCAATGTTCATGGTTTCCCCTAACTATGATCAATCTGTGTTCCCTCTAAACATCTTCCAAACACATTACAAAACTAACCAGAATCTCCCAATAATTAATTTAAGTATTATATAATGTAAAAATACATAATGAAATTGTAATTAATTGAAATCCATGGTGTTATATTCTACTTATCAGTGGTCATTATATCTTTATAATTTCTATAGAATCGTGTTTATTTGGAAGATCTTGAGAAAATGCTCCAACATTTCCTTCTCACGTTCCGATGTATCTTCTTGAATCTGACCATGCTACCATAAGACTCGTATAAAACTGATAGTTTTACCACAGAAGAGATTTTATTATTTTTAGAAAATTCATATTGACACATGAATAAATATAGTATCATGCTCAATATCAATATGGTCTCATAAAATAAAAAGGATAGGATCATACTGGTATATCTTAAATTGAGATACATTAAGTACATTTTTAAAAGAGATGAAAATTATTAGTAAAACTAGCTGATAATCCACATCACCAATTCTTTTGAGTACCTCAAAAGGGAAAATTTACTATGTAGACAATTTACCTTACTGAAATGATGATGTCCTAGCCTTGATGAGACTCAAGAAGTCTTGATCGCGAAAATGATAACGACCAAAAATATTGATTTTCATATGATTTCTATTGGGTATAAACCATATCAATCCTATTTGTAATTATTTGAATCTTATTTTTGTCTCTTGCACAAGGATATGCTTGATAAGTGAAGTCTCACCAGTTTCCACCCAACAAAGTAGAGAATGAAAATGATGACCATAAAAATCATCAAAACGATCCATATGTATCAATTCATGATAACTATTATTTTATGTGAACTATAATAATGATATATTATACTTTCAAGAGTGTCCAAAATCCATAACACATGATCTAAATATGTATTTCAATGATTGTATTGTCCATTAGGATTATCCATCCATTTGAGGATGATAATAAATGGTCATGGTTAACTGGGTTCCAAGGGTTTTCAGTAAGGATTTATAAAATTCAAATGTAAACCTAGGGTCCTGACCAGACACAATAAAAATCATCACATCATGAAACATTACAACATATTGAATAAAATGTTTTGAAAAGTATTACACCTCATTGGATTCATGAATAGGGATGAATTAAACTAAATTTTTGATTTGATCCACAATCAACTATATGACATAATTTTTGTGAACCATTCTTGGTAGACTTATAAAAAATACATTACCATTTTCTCCCATTTACAAATGAGTATAGGTAAATATTGCAACATACTATTTGTCTGTTAGTGATAAAATTTGACCTATTTATAGGTGAGGCATCCAAGGAAAACTCCACCACTTTCCTCTTCATTAAAACCAACAAAAAATGGGCCCCCATTGACTCGTACATCTTCTAAATGTTAAGATGATCATAAAATCTCAAATGGTGGTTGGAAGAAAAGATCTTCTCAGGATAATTTGGAGTAACAACATCTTGATCTCTAAAATGAAACACATATTTTTCATGTAGCATATATCCATCAATCATCTCCCCAACATTGCGTTTCAACTTCATGGTGAGAGATATATGATCTGATTTTTGAACATATTTGACCCGCTAAATTAAATTGAAAACAAGATAAACAGGACATAAAACCACAACATCACCTTGCTCAGCACAATCCAGATTCATATCTACCATGAGATTCATCATCATCCACTGATATAAAGATAATTTAGATAATTAAAAATAATATTTTCTATGTAATGCATCAATCACATAATTTCTATTATGCAGATTACACATAAATACAAAGTCAAACATATGATCGTATTTCATCCTTTATTCTTGCATTATAATCAAATAAATCTATGAGAATATGTTTTTTAATATTTTATGATCCGTGGAAACTATAAACTTCATTCAAAAAAAAAATGAAATTACACCAGTTTTTTAAGGCATGTTCTACAAAAGATAATTTTAATTCATTAATTGGTTAATTCTTCTCATGAACCCATAACTATAATGATAAATAAGCTATAACGTGATCTTCCTATAAGAGAACATATACCAACCCAGATCTGGATACATCATAATAAACCATATAGCTTCATACTAACTATGAAAACATAGGTATATGTGTTGATGTAAGCCAAAACTTAAGCTCTTGAAATGATTTATATCACTAGTCGCTCTTTTGGTAAGGAACAATTCTCTTTATGAAATCTCTCATTGGAGAGGGAGTTCATTAAATTTTAGAATAAACATAAATATTACCTTAGTAAGATGAAGAAAATGTATATCCGAAATACTTTATTTGGTGTCTTCCAAGAGTTATAATCTTCCACTTTTGTAATATGTACAGTGAGTACCATTTCAGAAATTATGTGGTTAAGGAAATATACCTATTGTATCTAGATACAACACTATGAAATCTTATCATACATGTGATGTTTCTGCAAAATACCCAACACTATGACCCAATATTGTTCATGATCGTCCTTAGTCATAGAATACACCATAATAGCATTGATTACTACCACCACAAAGGAGTCGTGATATATTTAGAATATTTGATTGATCAATTCTAAAAACTCCAATGGTTCATTTGTAAGACCGAAGGGAATAACCAATATTCATAATGACCATAATGACTCTAGAATGATGACTTTATAATATCCTCCTTCTGAACTCAATGTAAGTGACACCTTAATCATAAATAAATTTTAGAGAACCATTTGGATCACTTAAATTGATCAAATAGATCATATAATAATAGAGGATGATATCAATTTTATAGTACATGGTTTTACCTTACAAAAATTCATACAAATACAAGGAGTTCAACCCGCTTTGATGAAAAAAGAACCTATGTTTCCCATGGATATATACTAGGTCAAATGAATCCTTTTATTTGTAAATCAGATAGTTTAACCTTCAATTAACCTAATTATGTTGGTTAAATCCTATAAAAAAGAAGTGAAATAATACATTTCCATGCTAAGATATCAATTTTAAATTTCACTTCTCTTTCAGGTGGAAACCTAGATAAATTTTATGGAAAGAAATTAGTAAATTTAACTATGATGATTATAAAATCTCTATTTGATTTTATCAATAGTTTCCAAAGTAACTACTTCTAATTAGAAAGAGGTAGTCCCAACCACTAGTACCCAAGGTCCTTATCTACCTATATTAAAATAAAAATATCCTTTAAAGAGGTGCTCAATGGAATCGATAGATGTGAAACTAAACTACCGATCATAATAAATGATTTAGAACTTGAATGATATCAACCAACAAAATTACCAAAATCAGGTCAAAGATTTCAATATGAAGAAAATATTAATCCCAGTCAAACTAGACTCCATCAATTTTTATATGATAAATTTCACATTTAACTCCATTTCACTCTCACTATAGTGATCCCTAATTTTCATACATAAATATTAAATCAATTTAGATGAATTTTAAATATATAAAAATATGATCCATGCCATAACTGTAATGTTTTAGAGTCTTTAGAGACTAAATACACAATATTCTTATTTTATGAAATATTTTAAACATATCCCATAATGATCTTCCATTATTACTTTTTATAGGAATACCCTACTAAAATATTTCATTATAACCCAGGGAAAGGAAACATAAGAAAAGGCTGAGCTCAAATGATTAATAAAGTTAAATATGAGATATTTCAATCGGTGATCACATGAAAGAATAAAATAAACATAAGGGTATGATATCATGAAAATAACTAACAATGTTCATTACCAATCTGAAAAATATCTTAAAAATGAGTTTTGATATAAAGCATTAACATTTAAAATTAAATGAATCAAAATAATGAGGACTCATCATAATTCAATCATGAACCATAAGTTCATTTCATAAATGTGTGTGAAACCATAATAATTATAGAAACCCTTTAATATGTCATGGTTGAATACCAATACCATCAAATCATGAATCAGTACTTTTTTCCCATAATGGATCGAGCACATTGACTTGTTTCCCATAACTGATTAAGCACTTTGAATTATTTCTCATAAAGGATCAAGAACATCAACTTGTTTCCTATAATGGGTCATATACTTTAACTTGTTTCCCATAATGGATCAAATACATGAAATTTTCCCCATAGCTATATCATGAGATATAATACATTACCCAATGCATTTAAAAGAGATATAGGTCCCACCCATCACATAATAAAAACTACATATATATGATTCATAATATCATAAAACATTCATCAAATCAAAAAATAGGTAAATGGGTTTCATAAGAATTTTTAGTCATAATATTAATCCATTTAGAGGAATAATAAGGATAATATCCATAGATTATAACTCCATTAATTCATTAGTGAAGTTAATGGATCTTATTTTTGATGAATGAAGATTCAATGAAAATATCACTAAAACCTTCTTGAGGAAAATTCACATTCAAATTTAAAAATAAGTATTTTTAAAATATAAAAACCACACACATAATAAATAAAATATTTTATTTTAAAAGAGACTTGTAAAATTTTAATGGATTATTTAAAGCCTTTATGTTTCGAGATGGATAGAAATTTTTTCATTCTGTATATGTTTAAAAAACATCCCTTTCATATATTTTTATAAAAAGATGAAAAGTACATCGTTTAGAAAAAAATGAAGATTCGTTGTAATTTTTTTTAAAAAATTAATCCAAGGGTAAAAATTCCTTTAAAAAATAAAATAATAATCTTTAAATAATTATTTATTTTTTTAGATAATATGGATTTTAAAGAAAAACTATTTTAGACCAAATAGATAATTAATGCCAATTTTCATTAATAATACTATTTTGATATATTCAATAATTAAAGTGAGAAATATGAAAGGGAAACATATAATATTAAGAAAAAAACATATGATAATAAATTTGAAATCCATATAATGATCATATAACTTTACTCAATATAAATTCATGTATAAAAAATCATGAGGAAAATAAAATTGAAACATAAATCCCTTCTCATTTTGGTTAAATATGAATAATATTCCCCATAAAATAAAGAAATTTTTATAGATATTTAAATCCTAATAAAAATAATAATAATTATCAAAAAATACATTCAAGTTTAGTAATTAAACGTTATGAAAGAAACAAGGGGTTAATATGGAATGTGTCCCACAAAAATAAAAGTGAGTTGAAACTCCCTTACCTGAAGTCTCATTACTACTCATTCATGTTCAAACCTCTAGTATAATAAATATGGACTTATTATAAATGTATTAAAAACCCATATTAAAATATATCATAGAATCTTTGATTTATTTATGGTATCTTATCAACGATTTATTAATCATTTTTCTTTTAAAATCACTATTCTAGGTGATAAATGCTTTGTTTTTGAGACATTTTTCAGTTTGGAAGTCCCGATCCTTATATTTGATCATATTTCCATAATTTCAAGAATTTAAATCATGGTATATATATAATATATTTTTATTATATAAATAGTTATAATCATTAATAAAATGTATAGATAGAAATAATGCACTACACTGTTTTTGGAGACGGTAGGTTGTGCATACGCATGAAAACTGTTCCCATTATTCGGCCGATAGAATAAATGAAAGGTAAATAATAATTGAACATTAAATAATAGTTATTATATCATATATATCATATATATCATATATATCATATATATTCATTAAATTTGTACTCATCACCATCCAAGTTAAATATAGATGAAAATCAAATCACACTATTCATGGAGATGGTATTTTGTAAATACACATGAAAATTGTTCCCATTTTTCACCCTATAGAATTAAATAAAGGTAAATAACAACTAAACTTTAAAGAATTTATATTATATCATATATATCATATATATTAATTAAATTCATTCTTATAACCATAAAATTTAAAAATAGATGGAAAAAATCACATCGCTTGTGAAAGTGGTAGTCCACACATACACACAAGAGATGTTATCATTTCTTGAAGGATTGGATGATAAGAAGGTAGAAATGATATTATAATTAAATAATTATAAATATGTCATAAATATAATATTTAAAAATTAAAACCAGAATAATATCCATCCATAAAATATGGTGATAAAAAATAAGTTGTATCGCTATGTGGAGACGGTAAGTCGTACGTACGCTCAGACAATACTTTCACTTCTCGTTTGATGGGAAAGAGGGTGTATAATGGAATTTTTATAATTGCAATAAACTTTTAGAATATTTAAGATACCAAATTTATTATTTTATGATAAATACCATGGATTTAGAGGAGGTAAATAAGTGTATAAAAGTAAGTGATTGGTTAAGGAGATTAAATCTTCTTTAAAACAACTCATTTAGATCTCCTCTAAAGGGAAATATGGTTAGTATTTTAATAATACCAACACCTATAAAATTTATTTAGTAAATTTGAGAAGATAATTTTCAGAGTTTGGTTGATTTATAAGTCTCAGGGTTTTGTAAATAATCGAGGGATGATATTCCCTTTTATAATTAATGTGAGGGACAATTTTGGAATTTTTAAAAAATTTTAAATATAATAAGACTATTCTAGAGAAATATGCTTCCAAATGGACATTTATTAATAATTTAAGATAAGATAGGGTTTTAATAACATTAAATAGTTTAATTTATGAATGTTTTTATGTCTTATTAAAAATTATCTTTTTATTGATCCTTGGTTAAACAATTTTAATTTTAACTACAGTGACATCCTTTTCAATATCAAATGTTTTACTTATAAGGTGAAATTTTTTACATAAATGGTAAATTTATCAAATTTTAGAAAATGTAAAATTTATTTCTTTATTTTTTTTTTAAATATTTTATTAATATATTATTTTGATAAAATATCATTATTATCAATTTGTACAATTTTCATTTAATTTAACCATAAATACATCAAGACAAAGGGGAATTTATGATATAATAGTTTACAACTTATATAATATTTAATATATATATATATATATATATATATATATTTTCCAGAAAACATTTATTATTTCAAATTATATTAGTTTTAGTATTTTAAAAATAATTTAATTTATTTTTCTACTAATTATATAAATGATTCGTCGATATTATACATGCATTTAAAGTATTTTTTTAATACCTAAAAATCATAAATAAACTAACATAATTAATATAAGATTATTAAGATCAAAATAATCATTTAGATTATTTATATATTTATTTTAACTTATATCTGTGGCATAATAACTTCTTTAATGTGTTATTTGTACATTTTTGGCCTTGCTCAAGCATTGCAAAATAATTTGGATAAACCACATGTTATATAACTAAAAAATTAAAATATAACCATAAAAAAATAATAATAATAATTTAATAAAAAAGTCAGGCAATGAATTATTCCATATCAAATATTATCTTTCTAGTACCTTGTTTGACTTCACTAGCACTTCACAAGCTCTTTGTTGGCACTGATAATGATTTTTATATTCATAATGGAATAAATTATAAATTATATTTTGTTGAATTAAATTTTCCTGATATTTTTAGTATTTTATCATAATTGAGTCATTCCATAAGGTTCATAATTTTTATATTATGTCTATGACTTTGTGATATCATAAATGATACAACATTTTATAAAAACAATAACTGTTTACTATTCCCAAAAAATTTAAATTCCTTAAAAAAATGTATAAAATCACCCTATATCAACATTGAATTTATTAATAAAAAAACAAACTTTATAAAATTCAATTCCTATAAGATATATAAATTAATTTTAATGTTAATGCATAAAACACCACAAAAATAGTATTTTAAAAAAATTTCTATTTAAGTATAAAAATGTTATCCAACCAAATTTATATATAAAATTAACTCTAATGAATATAATTAGATTATTAAAAATATTATAGAACTAATTTTACTTTGAATCTGTTTTAAAAACCAAATGGTCCCTTTTAAATATTGAAAACACATATACAATTTTCAATAAAATTCATTATTTACACTGTTCAATGAGAAATCAATCTTTTCAAAAAAAACCCAAAAAAATAACCATAAGAAAATTTTTATATGTTGTTTTAAAAAATGATACTATTTTTTAATAAAAAATATTTATAAAAGTTCCTTAAATTAATTATAATATTTTCTCACAAAAAGAAATGAAATCATTATTGTAGAAAACGTATTTATGGAGAATAAAATAAATTTACTAAAAATTATGTGATTATTTTATGAGAATTTTTCAATATATTTATTTTGATTTAGAAACCTATATACTTTTTTTAAAGTATTTAATCACATTCTTACATGAATGTTTAATGTATATGATATAACTTTCACATTAAATAATAATATTTTAATATTGTATCCTTATTCATTTAAACTTTGTGTTTCTTATAACACAAGATATCAAAAAAATAAAATTGTTTAAAGATAAATATTTTCTAAAATCTAGGGGAATTAGACTCAGTAATTTAGTGGTATATGGATGCCTATCAGGTGTGGCATCATCTTAGTATACAACACAATATAATAAATGAAACATGATTCAATAAAATAGTGGGATGCACTAGTATCAAATAAAACTTACGTAAGATTTGAGTTAAGAAGAATGATACCTCAAATAGTAAAAGGGACTGATATGTATTTTATGATCATCTTGTAAAAACATACGATTTCTTCCTCACACCACTTTGATCTTTTCCCCCATGTTGTAATTTTTTGGTTGTAGAGTCACAACGTTTGTAGAATAACCCTAGATTTCCCAGTTATAAGGATTAGAATTATTCTTACGAGATAACCCAATCCAAGAATATGATGTTTGAGAGACATGTAATGTATCAAAAATATATGAATTAGTAGTTCTACAATAATAAATCTGAATATTTCCCATATGATTATATTTGTGACATGTTCTTGGGGGTTCCACACAATCTATCTCGATATATTCTTGTGAACCACATTGAAGACATCCATGATTTTGGTTTGTGGAGGAAAGTTAAATGATTCATTATTTCGATTCTAAGATGCTCCACCATCATGGATGTAGGTTTCCCTTATCCACTTATTCATAGTATTAGAGTTCACACCTGTTGCTTTAAAAAAAACATACTTCCTCTATCTAGATTTCCAGCGATATACCTTTCTTCCAATATTGATCTATTAACCATATTTATATAATCATTAATACATAGTAAATATATCTTATGATGAATCTCTCTTCGCATCCTAGATTCAAATATGTGTGAATTCACGAACACACTAGTAACTTTATTAAGAGAAAAATATAATATGATCACAAACATAGCTCCACACTTCATCACTGATTATTTTTAATCATTTAAGACGAATAAATTCATTTTTTTGGGATATGATGAATGTGTGAGGATTGAATTGTTTACTAAAAAATTCATCAATGTCTTCCCATGTAAGTACTTGGTTGACTTTATCTTGGGTATGTAAACCCAAACAATGGCGTGCTCGATCTTCCAACATATACACCTTTAAGATAATCGGGGTACCAAGGAAACTAAAAATTTAATTTATTATATTGAGCTAGACATACACCTTTGTAGTTTTGAATCCCCCCCCCAAAAAAAAATATTGGTGAATTATATTTCTAAAACTACACAAAAGTCCCACCTTTTTATATTATTTATTTATATTTCCCTTTTAAACAACTTGAAAGGATTTCATAATGATATGAACAAGCTGTTTGTTCACCTACAGCTCAGGTGTAACCACGTTTTTCCTAAAAAATTATTTTGGGTTTCTACATTTTTTATCCAGTTCCACTTCTCTATAAATATACAAGACACCACTTATTCACCACATACTAAAAATTGAAGAAATAGAATATACCAATTATCATAGAAACAATCATTACAAAAATCATTTCCAAAATCATTATAGTTAAAAAATATAATAATTTTCCAAAAAACATCAAATATAATATGAGAAATATATCTATAGCAGTATATTCCAATACTAATGCATGATTTGCTAAACTAATCTGTTAATCTCATGATGTTCAGATGAAACAAACATTGAAGTATCTTGAAACACTTTTTTTAACCATACTACCTGGGTGACTTGATGTTTAGTGAAAAAAGATTAGTTATATATTTTAGGATATATATTTCAATTTATGACATTATTATATCTTTACAAACATTCCAAGATTACAGATTAACAATGAGTGATTGAAACCATTTGTAACATCCCTGCATAACCCATTGGATTTGGCTTGGTTATAGGTGGCACTAAACATAGGTGGAATCACTAAGACACCAAAGTTTGGTAACAAATTCAAAGGTATAAAAAGAACATTGGGGGTTGATTTTCCCTCAAAAAACAAAACAACCTATTAAGAATAAAAAATCAATAGAACCAATTGTATGTTTCATAAGTACAAAGAATCTAACTCAATGGTAAAACCTAAGGAGAAAAATATTAGTGTAATAATAAAAAACAAGAGACATAATCTATCATAGTCCAAAAGACAACATAACCCTTTGACTCTAAAGTGACATCATTCCAAGAGTATCATAAACTTGTTCTAAGCTATAACTCCACATGCCTTACCAACAATGTCAAGATGAATCACCCGAGAAGTAAGATACCTTTCCCTTTACTATGTCCCGATAAACAAAAACTTCATACACATCAATGTTCCCAATATGGGGGTGAGTATAACACCCATTAGGAAATCCCTAGATACTTCCAAACACTATCCACTAGGATAATAACATGTAAGAAAATTTTATATAAAACAAATTATAAAAATATAAAATAATTAAAAAAAACTATTACAAATTCCATGTCGGAAAAAACAAATCTTATTACTATTTCCTTACACCTAGAATAACCATCCCTTATTATCTCTCTCTCTCTCTCATATTCATTCCATACATCTCCTTATACTCATGAGTGGTGATTCAACATTTAACCAATCCATCACTTGGGGACCCAAATTGATTGTGGTACTTCATGACCATGTTCTGTACCCCATTTATTGTGCTACTTTGTTTCTATTTATGATACCAATAAACACACACCAACACAATTATTCCATATTCCATACAATTTCATTCTATATAAATCAAAAAAATTTAAACCATTTCATCAAAAAAAATTCTTGCATAAGGATTGATATAATTTTAAAACAAAAACATAAAATTATAAAAAATTGGTTTTATAAAATGAAATGATCACAACCTCAGTATCCTAGAGCTAGTTCCTTTATTATATTAGAATATTATACAATGAAACTCATCCCAATGGACTGATCAAATTTAGTTATATTGGAAGACTATATACACAATTATTACCCATTTTACATTGCGAATAAAAATAAATCATAAAAAAGAAAATTATTACAATCCTTGAAAATCATTGAAATGATTCATCTTTATAACCTGGGGAAAGGAACAAAAACAAGAGCGAGCTCAGATGCTTATTAAGGGTTTAGTACAAGGGAGGATATCATGAAAAAATAATACTAATCAACATGGAATGATATGTAACTGATTCACATTCTGTTAAATTAATGACCTAATCATAATATGGTAGGAACAAATGTTGATCAAGTAATTCCATATAAATAATCCCACGAGATTCAAAACATAACCATGGATAATATAAATAATAAAATAATCACATGGAATATCAACAACTAAATTCATAATTATGAAATGCATAATGTTAGTTGTCTAAACAATCAAGATCTATCATCTAGATAGTTACCATTATGAACTATCCACAAGATAGTAACTGTCATGTTGTATCCTTAAGAAACTTTAAATATATGGGTAAAAACCCATCGGATTTGGCCAACTGATTTTTCAAATGATACCTGTTAATGTATCTAGGGGATTAAATTAACAATTACCCAACCATTTTCTTTCTTGTCCAAATAATTCCTCATATATTTAATAACATATTTAATTCATGAATAATGTTCCTTATCATTAAATATTAATATTGATTAGAAGATACATATTTATCAATATTACCCTAGTTAATCAAATAACTATCGAAGTAAACACTATATGTAAAAATGGAATGTATTTTAGGAAATAAAAATATCAATGATAAATAATATTTAAATTTATGATAAATTTAATTTCTAAAAGAAAGTGAATAATTCAAGGAAAAGTTAATGAATATAAAAAATGAATCATGGAAGTGAATTTCAGTACTTTCCTTGGTCAATATGAGCATAAATAATCCAGAGAAATATTAAGGATAGGATCAATAGAATATAAAATCATTTAATAAGAAGAAAGGATTTTTTAGTTGATTAATATAAATATCATAAAAATATATTTAAATACATTAATTATGAAAATATAATTTTCATTTTGAAAAACATTTTTGAAAAACATTTTCTTTGAAAATAACTTTAAAAATATATTTTTTTTTCTAAAAATATACTTATAAACATAAATATTTTTATTTAAAGAAATGCTATCATGATGATTGGTAATTCGATACATACCATAAAATTTAAAGAGAACATTCCTTTTACACTATAAAAATTTTATGAGAGTTGTTTTTCAAAAAATAACAACAAGATTCCTTTCATATTTTAAGTAAAATCAAAACATGTATTATATTGAAATTTTCATTAGATTACTTTGAAAACAATTTTTAAATTGTAAAAATGGGTGAAAATACCTTTTATAAATCATTTTTAAAGAGATAAAACATTTTTTAAAACGTTTTTAGAAAAAATAATTTTGGAGGAAAACATATTTTCGACTAAAGGGAGAAAAGAAAACAGATTCTCTTGAGAAAATTTTATAAAACAATTTGAGTAAAAGAGAGTTCAAAATTGTAATATTACTTGAAAATATCATTAATAACTAGAGTATAATAAAATTAAATTTTTTATTAGTAAATTTTCAATTAATTTCCTTCAACATATATTTAACACTAAATAATCTTAATTATAATGTGATTGAAAAATAAACCACTAAAATGATCATAACATTGATATGAAAATTAATAAATGGATAGATTATGTGTATAAAATTTTAGCACACATAAAAAAATTGTAAATATGAAATAAGATAATAAAAAGTCCTGACACACAAAATCTTATCATGACATAATCAATGAAGTAGAAGTTTAACTTGATGAGTGAAAATTGAGTTAATAAATCTAATACCTCTTGATTCCATTTTGTTAAACGTGTATTAACCTCAAGTATAGTGGATTTAAACTTGTTATTAAATTAATAAATAACCATATTATTATTTATTATACCATATATTATCCTTTTATTATATCTGATAACCCATTCGTTAATAATCATTTATTATTTTCATTATTTAGGTGTTATTTTCCTATTTTGTCATGTCTGCTTTGTCACGAATGTTCCAATTCATTTTTATATTATATATTTAATTCATCACCATAATAATAATAAAGAAATAATTATCATATTTTTACATTAATTGTACTTTTAAAAATAAATCATTAATGATGGTTATGAAAAATGAAGTACATTATAATCATGGAGATGGTAGGTCAAACGTATGCATGAGTAGCATTTCCATTTTTCAATGATAATTATAGAAATGAGGTATGTAAAATTTTAACATTATATATTGATAATAATATCATATAAACCATATTATATACTTATTTATATCATCTATGTAGCATGGTGATGAAAATAGAGTTACATCACTTTGTGAAGGTGGTTTTCGACACGTACACAAATGATGTTATCATCTTTACATGATTGAAAAGGAAAGAGTGAAAATTATATATAATATACTTAAAGAATGGAAATATTTTAATTAATATAATAATTATTTCATTTATATCATGTTTAGTCATTAAATTTATCTTTTTCACCTTCAATGTGAAGCATTAGTTAAAGTCAAATCATATCGCTTCACAAGGAGGTAGTCCGCCGTGCACATAAGTGATGTTATCATATCACCAATGGAATGGAAGGTATATATATATATATATATGATATAGTGAATATATAGGCAACATATGTTATAAATATCATATATATACTTTATATCTATCATCATACCGAACCTTGAAAGATAGAAATGGAAAGACGAACGACATCGGTTCACGAGCAGGTAGTATGCGGTACACACGAATGATGATTTTTTAACCCATATGATGGAAGGGGAGACGGTTTTAGGCAATTAAATTATTAAGAAAAATTACACTTATAAGGAATATAATTATTTTATTATATCATAATGATTTAATAAAAAAATGATGTATGTGTAGAAAGAAGTAAAACAAAGACACTCATTGAAAAACATTACATCTTTTTCGGGTATCCTCATTAGGTTTTCCCTCAAGACATAAAAGGTTTGATTTATTACCAAAATAAATGTTATAGGATAATGGAAGTTATATCGAGAAGTGATTTGGGTAGTTATTTTCCAATCTAAAGTGGTGTAAGGTGTGAAGAAGACAGGAGAGGTTGTGAAATTTTCTAATTGGGTGAGAGGACACACTTGGTATTTTTGAAATGAATTGAGTGATGCCACATTATTTGTATGTTAAAATGTTACAAAATGAACCATTACCTCAAATTATAGATTTAATTGTCCAAATATGTCCATAGAAGTGTTTTGGGAAAAGTTTATAATCCATTTTTACCCTCATAGTTTTAGTTTAACCCCTTGGTAAACCCATTTTTACCATAACAACGATAATTATTTTTCACTAAATTCACTATTAATTTTTTGTAAGAAATTTAGTTTACCATATTATAAATTGTAAATTAGAAATTATTTTAATTCCAAATATGAAATCTATTTTTTCAAATTCAACTCACTAAATTGGAAATAATTAATTTAAAATTAATCATGAAGACGTGACGAGGAAGTTGGTTTTTAAAATGAAAATGTTCAAAAAAATTCAATTTTTTTCTAAATTCAATATAGAAATGATTTAAATGATCTAAATTGGATAAATTTATATAAAATGTTACATATTTTACTATAAAACCAATCTAAAAATATAATTTAATCCTATAAATTATTTAAACCAAAAGGAAGTATCCAATTAAAATTCGGTATTTGTCAATATTCATCCAAAAATGAAACTTCTCATAAAAATACCAAAATTTAACCTAAGATAAAATTGGTATTATGATTTAAAAAAATTATTATTCCTAATAAGTTTCCTCAAATTTATGAAAATTAATTTTAAATTATGTGCGCTAAACACGATTAAACCTTGTTTGTGAAAAATATAGTTTATAAGAATTTTTTTTATTTTGAATGAATATTATATTATTTCTAATCAATATATTACTAATAAAAATGTAAAAAATATGTATTTTAATAATTTATTTAATTATATTCATACTCACCATTCCAAAGGATATGAGATAGCTGTCATATTATATAATAATATTAATAGTTTATTGTTGTTCTGTAAAACATGGTCTTCCGTGTAACACAAGATATCATAGAATATCATTATTTCATATATAAAAATATATCAAAGAAATAGTAATAAATAAATCATAATTTCATTGGGTTTATTACTTCATTTTATTCTTTGTTTTTCATGCCATTAACACCATCCAATACAACATCCTTAATTTAGATGTATAGGGAGTTACATTCTTCCAACCTTAAATAAATGCATCCTCAAAATTTAAACATGGTATTTATATTAAAGGGATTGATATGTAATAATTAAGTTGTTAAAAACCCACATCATAAAATGTTCAATAAATTTTTTCTTAATAATAGTGAAATAAAAGTACAATGAAAATACAGAATAACATATAACTGGGTTTGTAAGAAAGATAACATTGGTGGAATGTGAAGTTATTTACAAGGAATAAAATCATAAATAATTATAAATTGTAATTGAGTTCTTTTATAAAAAACAAGTGAATTATTAACAAAATTTAAAAGGCTCAAAACCATAAATCTATGATGATTTAAAGGACTATCTGATTCATAAGATATTAATTTAATAGGATATAATTTTTTGAGTTTATTTTTCTAAAGTTGATGAACCTTAATGAGAAGATATATATACTTTTTTTGATTCTATTTCATAATCATAATCTCATACTTTGGTTGTGACTTAAAAAATTTACAATTCAGCACTTAGTCAAAGAAATAACTATAAAAAAGTTCATTTTGTATTCTTGAAGCACTAAAATTTACTGTTAATGTAAAACCCCAACACATTAAAATATTTCCATGTGATATGTAATAAACTGGATCTTCTTTTCATGTATGAATCTTGTTTCTGATGTTTTTGAGGAAAAGAGGAGAATTTGGAAACATAAAGAGTACACCCCGTGTACTTTAGAGTACACACCTTGTACCTGGTTTTCGCGGGTGACTGTGTACTAACCATATAACGGTTGAGTACATGGCCCTATGGGGTGACTTGGAGACCGCCTAAAGTAGAGGCCGGTTAAAGCCTGTACACACCGTGTACCCTTGAAGAACACGCCATGTACTTTATTTTTATTTCATTAAAAGGACCGAGGTCACTTCTTGTTCACAAATTTATCTTCTTCTCTGCTCGTCTCATCCAAGAGCATCAATGGACAAATATTCTTCTCTAAGCCCCCAAATTTCCATCCTTTCTCTGAATCGACCGTCATCAATTGTGTTGGAATCACCACGGTAAGCTTTTTCTTCTTCTGGATCCTCTTTTCCTGATTCCTACTCTTTCTTGAGATATCCTTGGTTGAATGTCTTAGACATTTTTGTAGATATACAGAGTTATAGGGTGATTCAAGGCCTGAGGGTCATGTATATCGATCGTACAATGCTGAGGTTGATGGTTTGTGCCTTTCTGTAATTAGTCTTTGAGTTATATGTGAAAAAGTGCCCAATACCCTTTTTTGGGGTAATGTGAGTTTATAGTTTTCCCCTATTATTTCCTGCTATGACTTGTGTGATTTAGTAGAGTATTTATGATTTTAAATATGTTAATTTTCCTTTCTATGGATGTGTTTCCCATATTTTTTTGATTTTGACAATTTTTTCTAGCTTTGCCTGTAAGGCTACTTTGTTTTCCATGCCCAATGCTTTTAGGATGGAGTAATTTTATCTGATATGATGTGATATGTTGTAGAATATTTATCCATGTAGTTCTTGAGGATTACTTTGGATTCCATATATCGTTTGTGCACGATTGATTTACATAGGGCTGTGGGAACCTGGTGTAGTAGACTCTAGAGAAAATGGATGTTGAGGTCTTCTCCAGAGTGTCTTTTTTACTTTTACGTTGCGAGACCATAGGGGGGATAGAATTTGTGCTCCCTCAGAGTGTCTTTAGTTCATTGTTATTAGACTATTGGGGGAATTTTATGTTGAGTGATTCCCTAGAGTGTCTATAGTTACTGATATGAGACCACATGGGGAATTAATGGTTATTTCTTCCACAAAGAGTCATTGCTAAAGCTGAACCTAAGGGGTTAGACTGTGAGTACTTCTGAGAGGGTTTCATGTGTTTTTTTGAACCAAAGGGGTTATTCCATGAGTAATTCCTAGAGGGTTGCTTATGATTGTTTGTTTTTTAACCGTGGTAAATAAAAGTAAAAAGTTACTATTCACCAAAAATTATTTTCATCTCATTGAACCACATTTTACTCCTTGATATTAACCGTGTCTCTCGGATTTTGGAAATTCCACTCACAGAAGCAGTAAAATTAATTTTCATGAAAAATTCTATTTTTTAGCTACCACTTAGTGGTTTCACTATTCATCAAAAAATGAAAGTTTCCAAAAAAATACAAAAAATTAGGCCTAAGCTATATTTGATATTATGAATTCCAAAATGATGTCTATTTTACCAAATTCAAAACATATCAGTTTCATTAATTAATTTAAAAATTAATTCCCGTCGTCAAAACAAATAGCGTGTTTTTAAGAGATAATAACTATCAAAAGATTGACATTTGTTTATGTCTGGTTTAATTGATAAATTATGTAAAATGATCAACATTGTATTAAATGGTAAAAATATAATCTAAATATACTTTAAAACCACTCAAATTCATAATTTGTCAATATAAATTATTTTGATTAAAAAAGTTGTTTTTAATTAAAATTTAGTAATTTTCACTATACATCAAAATATAAGTGTTATCCGAAAAGTTCCAAAATTATACCTTAGGATAAATTCGATTCTCCGAATACAAAAATTAAATCCATTTTGAGAGATAAAATTTATAAAATCTCAAAAAGTAGGTATTACTATTCATAACGGCTAGTTTGATTAGTTGTAGTGTGTGTTAGAACTCGAAGTTGCGTACAACACACGCTACTGTATTAATCAAAGGAAAGCGTGTCATGGAAGCTTGGGATGTTTCATTGTAAATTTTTGATGTCCCCATTCTAAAAAGTAAATTTATTTAGTCCAATTGAATATATAAAAGTTTTTAAATATTGGATTTAAAAAGGGTTCACTATTAAAAGTTGGTAAAAGTGCAATACTGAAAATGAATTTGTTCTTACATTATGTCTAAGAAACTCATAATATGGATTCTAAAATTATAAGGATTATATAAAGTCTAAAATTTAGTTAATACTATTCATAACCTCTTTTGAACGGTTTGTTTGGTAATTCATGGTGCGCTTGAACTCGGTGTTTCGTGTAGTGCAAGTTATTGAATTATTTTGAAGAAATAACACACTATGAAATCATGGGGTGTTACATTCTCCCCTCCTTCAATAAATTTCGTCCTCGCAATTTGAAATTTTTCTTCAAAAATAAAAGGTTGAATATATAAAATATCTTTATGGGAAAACCCACATCAGAAATTGGGTCGATAAAATTTAGTCTTAATAAGATGAAAAGAGAAATGAAAGGGTCACCACCAAATTATGATCTCTATTTGGAGAACATTTGTGGAAATTAGAGACATATAATTTGAGGAAAAATGTAAATATTTATAGGTAGTGATTGAGGTCATCAATCACAAACAAGTGTAAAATTGAGGGCCTTAAATTAATCAATCTATGGTGATTTAAAATACCACATCTTCAGCAAAAAATATGGTATTAGGATAACACATTTTTTTTGTTTTAAGATCCCTTCACTAAAGTATAAGAATTAATTTCTTCATTGAATAAGAGAAGAAGAAAAATATATACTTGACAAGTAGAGTCTCAACCTTTAACTAAGTTCTACCACAAACTCATCTTTCACTCTAAAAGATAATAGAACTTAAAAATAATATTCTATTTATCCTATTTGTATAGGGTTAAAAATGAATTTATATTTCATCTATCAGAACCATTAAAAAACGATATTATTCAAACCAGGACATCACGTGGGTCAGTGGTAGGTGATACACCCTTGTTACCCTTTGGTTGTGGGTTCAAGTCTTGCGGCCTTGCCAGACGCGACGGGTTGCGACCCGACCTACGGGTTGTCCTTTTATGGCAATCCAAAATAATCCAAACTAGAACTATCCAAAATAATTTAGTCCAAAATTTATAAGGAAGGTAAACACAATGAAGATCCTTTTTTTCTGCGTAATAACATGTGATCACCTTCATAATGTATTATTTTAAAACACTGCAACATCCTGAATTACCATAAAACCTTATTGATTACATTCATGATCCCTTATTCTGTAAAGAATAATAGATATACTCCTTCAATAAAAAAATGTTGTAAACCCCAACAATTATGGAATATAAAAATTATTAATCAGTTTCAAGGTAGTCAAGAATATCCAATATAATTTATCCAAATCAATCATGTATTATTCTAGAATCACTACCTCGGTATCAGAACCATATTATGGATTATCTTTCTCTCAACCATATATATCCTAAAAATTTAAGCTGTTATTGAGTCACTTTTCTTTGTTCCACACAATCTCAAGTCCTTAATGAAATAGTACTGCAGTACAATCCTTATATACTCCATAATTATTATAACAATAAATTGTTGATACAACACTCAAATAACATAATCAACATAAGAACTCTAATCATTCCTCTTCATCTGTGGTAGTATCATAACTTCATTATTATCCAATAGCATCTTTTGCGGCATAGTCTGATGACTGGGACATAGGTTCGCGTAGTGTCCAAACTCCTTGAAAATGAAGCATTGTACATTTGAAACCAGTTTCTTAGCCTTGAAGTCACGTACTTTTTTCCCTTTTCCTCCACACTTATAACAAACTCCCATTCCTTTCAGGAAAGTTCCAGGGTGTTTCTTTCCACAGTTATCACATATGGGAAAATTCTTCTTTTCCCTCTTCCCTTTATCCATCTTTCTCTCTTCCATCCTTTTCTTCTCTTGCTTCCCTTCAAATCCATAGGACTCAGTAAACTATTTACTTATCTTATCAACACATGATATTATTTCTTCATATACTGATAATACATGCGAGACTATTTATCTTATAAATTCTGACTTAATACCATGAAAGATATGATCCTTGTTTCTCTTTGTATCATGTGCATTGCTGGAGTTCTCATTCCTTCTACTGGGCGCCGTTTCTAAACAATAGAATACACTAGATTAGTTTATGAATAACAATACCTAATCCCAAACTTGTAAAACACATAACATAAATTAAATAGGTTATGGATATAATCCATAATAATAAAAATGTCTCCTTTGAGGATGTATATACTCATAAACCCTTCATAATGGTTTGTAAAGAAAATGAGAATTATCCTAAGCATATCCCCAGGGAGTGTCGTAACCAAGAGTGCAGCAAGGCCCGTTGTCGTGCACCAGTTCCCGTTCGAGTCTAGATCAAATCGGTGTTTTCGGGTTTTACCCCTAGGTACATCTGTGCCAGATCCGCCTCTTCCTGCTCGTATCCAGACAGGGATGTATTGCTCGGAAAACTCACAAAATCTCTACAATACCAAAATTCTAGGAATTTCTTCTATACTAATCCTCAAAATCCATCTTAAATCTATGTCCTATAATCAGAGTTTATCTAAATATAGCTTCCAAGGTTTGTACTAAACTTCCTCTGATACCAACTATAACGCCTCGACCCCAGTTACCTATATTCGGTGCATTATTACATAACATTGGCATGATCAAAAAAGATCAAGTCTCGAAATACCGATTAGTTTAGTAGCCTTGGAAACACTAGATATATTCATAAAGTTTTACATTACATCATAAAAATGAAAACTATAGCAACATAGTCTCCATAGTCCACACTATTATCCCCTCATACTATCCCTGCAGGTCATTCATAATTTACTTCTTCACATCCTAGGAAAAAATAAAACATAGAAAAGGGGTGAGCTCAAATTCCCAGTAAGTATAACAATATAGCAGAAACTTTCATAAATAAGAATAAACATTTAAGGAAATGTATAACTAAATGAAAAGCCTTTTAAACTTGAACATCAACATAGTATAGAAAAAATAAAATAAAATAATGCCATTTACTTATTCACATGGATATTCTACTAATCGAATAATAACATGCAATATCAATAACCACTTTTATAATTATGGAATGCATAATGCCAGACTATCATAACCACATATCCAGGGCCTTGTGCCAAGACTACAAATAAGATTTTGCCAAGGCCTTGTGCCAAGACACTAGTTTGTCTCATGAGACCTACCGATGCATCGAGGAGCTATAGCGGGCTCCACCGGTCACATATTAAGTCCAATGCATTCCCATATGAAAAGGTTCAAACATAACATAAATATTCATATTAAAACAAGCATACGAAATGTAAATACTTCATCCATAAACCACGAATGGTATAAGAATAACACATCCACAGTCAAACACATCACAAAAAGGTCAAAACAATATGGAAGTTTTTTATCATAATAAATCAACTTCAAATAAACTTAAAATCCATCAAAGGATGTTTACATAGATGAAATCAAAAATATTTGAGAGAAATATCTCTTTTTTTGAAATCATTTCAAAGTCACACATTTATTAAGGAAGTAAGTTAAAAGAGATTTTTGGATCAAAGTGTCCCATACCACTTCGAAACTTTTGAAAATAAATATCATTTCAAAACATTCATGTCCATCTAAATAAATCCTTAAAATCATTTTGAAAACATGGACATTAATTAAAAATATTTAGAAAGATAAATCTTTAAAACATTTAAAATTCTAATTTTGATAAAGATTACCTTTCAGAAATTCTTAAAATATTCATTTTGAAATCATTTAAAAGTCACATAATTATAAAATAAAAAATTTACTTTGAAAATATACTTATAAGCTTGTAAGGTAAGATTTGAAGATTTTATAACGGTGGAAAATATCCGCACCCTCCGTATAAGTTAAAAAAATATTTTTACCTTAATTTTTTCGAAAAGGTTAAAAAGCACCTTGTTTAGAAAAAGACAGAAAGATTCCTTTATAAACTTATTATAAAAATTCAAACAAGGGTATAAATTAATTTAACCCATATTCTTTAAAATAGTAAGAATGTTTTGAAAAACATTTTTAAGAAACATGTATGTGGATGATAAAGAGATCCCAGTAGATTATTATGTATAAACAACCTCGAATAATGAAGAGATTGCGAAATAAACCCTTACCTTTACTTTTCCTTGGTTAAGGGTAGGTTAACCTCCTGTATAATGGTAAAATAATTGTTATTAAATTATACAAGAATCATATACATTAATATGATATCATATATTATCTTTTAACATTGATTTGTTAATAATATCATAGTATTATCGTTGTTTCGGGTGTTAACTTACTCGTTTTCTTTTATATGTTTTGTTACATAAGTCGTGTTTGTCATGGATAGGTTGTATATTAATCATATCCAGAATGATATCAAGTCCTTATATACTATTATTAATCATCAAATGATAATTAGACTTGAAAGGATACGATGGAGAATGAATCTCATCGCGTTCGTGGAGACGATAGTCCGTACGTACGCAAGAGCGACAATATCATTTTTTTGATATTAAAATAATATTTAATTGGATGGTATATCTTATATACAGAATCATTATTATGTTATATTTATTATTTACATGAATTACACATCATTATTATACCCATGAAAATAATAATATATTGAATAACAATTACACCATGAGGTGGAGACGGTAAGCCGTACGTACGCACGTATTGTGACATGTCATTCAAAGGATGGATAGAATACTAAATATGGTTGTACCTGTAACACCCCAGGTAAATAAAGAATATTAAATTTTTATATTTATCCCTATTTGTGAAAAAATATTAATATTACTTTAAAGGGAACTCTATGCTCGATGGCATTCCCAATACGCGACAACGAGTTCCTTTGAAATCTTACGTTGCACTATAATAATATTATTTTAAATGGTAGTTAACGCCTAGAAGTTGTAATGGAGGGAATGAGCAGAACTAACTACAAAATTATTATATATTTTTTTAAAATATTTTTACTTTTTACAATAAATGTTAGAGGATTAAAAATGTGAATGAATTCAATTTTAAGCGTAAACATTCTAATATACTTTAGAAGGTCGACTAACCGCCTTTTGATAGCGAACCTCTCTTAAATCCCATTTTTGACAATTTTATGTGTTATATTTGACAAAATAAAATTCTTCTTTAGAATCGAGACATCAAAATTTACTTTTTGTAAATTTTTGGTATCATTCCGATAAAGTTCATTTTTCAATGAATAATGAAAAATGTTGTATTTTAATTCAAAACCTATTTTTAATCTAATTTATTTATATGATTAGATTATCTTTTTAATTGTTTTTAAAGTAAAATTAGAATATATTTTTACCATTTAATTCAATAGTGGTCATTGGAATTAATTTGACTTTGAAATCGAATTAAACTAGTGTCAATCTTTTGATACTTATTGTTTCATAAAAACACGCTATTTGCTCTGACATCGGGAATGAATTATTAAATTAATTAATGAAACTTATATGTTTTGAATTTTTTAAAATAGAATTCATTTTTTAATTTGGAATATCAAATATATCTTAGGGTGAAGTTTTGGTATTTTTCTAAAAAACATCAATTTTGATGAATAGTGAAACCACTAAGTGGTACTTATAAAAACTGATTTTCCGCTTAAATGAAATTTTACCACCTCTGTGTTTTGAATTTAAAAAATCCGACATACATGGTTGTCATTAAGAAGTAAAATGTGGTTCAATGGAATTAAAATAATTTTTTGGTGAATAGTAACCTTTAAGTTTTTAATCGCGGTTAGAGGTAATTAGTGTAGTTTAAGGTAAAAATAACATTTTAATAATATGAGATGAGCTTGAAACATGTCCTACCCTTATTGGATGTGTCATGGACGACCATGAAAATCCATGGGTAAATTTGGGGACCCCATGGAGCCACTTTGGTTGGGAAGTGACATAAATAACTTTTTATTTAATGTAAAAGTAAAAATGACACAAACATGAGTTGTTTTACTAAAATAATTTTTACATGGGGTTATACAAGTCATATTTTTTACTATAAATAGTCATTTAAAATATAAAAAGATTTATTACATCATGATATTTGTTTTATAATTTTTAGACAATAAATAAATAAAATTATTTATGACATCATAATGATGCAGCGATTACCTCATTAATAAAGGATTTAAATAAAATGAAAAGATAATGTAAAATCTATGACCTACACATGTAAAAAACCTATTGTATTTGTGGATTTAGAAACCTTATCACCTTATCCTCTAATTATATCAATTTGGGAGATTTTAAATCCGAAACACATTTTCAAATAATGTAGCATTTCTTTACTTTCTAAGAGTGCCCCTCGTCTCCTCTTATAAAAGGCCCCCACCTCTACCTCCTTACCCAAACTTCCAAAGCATTTGGCTTGGCCAAACCCTACTCATTTTCCCTCTCCACATCCCTCTCTTACTCCTCGAAGCCTCAATTTGGACAGAAGTCTTCCCAAGGAATCCTTTGAGCTCAAATAAAAAAGAGTTACCCGATTTTAAGGTAATGTCTTCACTTGTGTTCTTTTGTTTTATTTTGCTTCTCCAACCCCCTAAACTCTTTTTATTCATTTATTTTGTAACAAATCCAGTATATTAAATATACTAGGATGTTTTTATAAGAATCATTCGAGCTAAACTAACACACACCTACATCAAATGGTTAAAGAACATACTGTTTCTGTGGATGACGAATTTCTGCCTCACGAAACGATGATTGTTCAACACTCATATAACACCTTAAAAGGTGGCCATTAAGATGTCACTATATTTATATATGATATATAATATGTTTTTGTTTTAATTAATAATATGTATTTTTCTTTTGAGGCATACTTTTATGGTTTCCATTGTGGGTAAACACGATAATTTCATTTTAGGAAGTGCGGACTACCGCCCCCTCAAAGTGATTTGATTCGTTAATGCCATATGTGAGATGTATAAAGGATGTATTTAAAGTTATTATATATGATTTATGTTACATATAAATTATGAATATAATTATGGAATTAAAATATTCATACCTCTCATTTAGTTTTAATTCCATTAATATTACATAGAAATGAAAGTAGCGTTCAAGCGTACGTACGGCTTACCGTCTCCATGAATGGTGCATTTCATTTCTTACCTCTAAATGATAATTTAATATTATAAATAAATGTATATTCTGGATATATATGATATATATGATATCCAAATCATTAATATCATTCTGGATATAATGAACCTTCGACCACACGAACAACATGTAATTGTAAGAAGTCCACTTTCGACTTAAGAACCAAATATCAACAAAACAAACATTATTAACATAAATGATTACATAAAGTTTATAACATGTCAATAAGTGATATAAAAGGAATAATTAACTTGAAAAATGTTCTTAAGCAAGTAGAAATTAACTCAAGTTTATTATTCAGGACGTTAAAGAACGATCGAGTCAAGTCGGACCCGAGGTAAGGGATCCTACTCCTCTCTTTCTTTTTAAGTAAAATCTTTTATGTCATTCCTTTTAAGCTCATATTTATTATTATTTGGATGTTATTTTATATTACTCATACTGTACTTTTTATTTTCATATGATTAGAGACCCTATTTTCTCTCATCAATCCATTTTGGATGTTTTGAGTGGCGCCGTTAGGCTGCCGAATTTTCGTAAGAGATCTAATCTCTCTCTTTCTTTTTTAGTGCTCTCCTTTATGTCACTTCTTTTAATCTCTTCTTTGTTATGATGGGGGATGTTATTCTATATTCCTCTTACTGTAAATTTTATTTTAATATGATGAGAGACCCTATTTGATCTCATCAATCCATTTTTGGAAGTTTTAAGTGGCGCTGTTAGGATGCCGAGTTTTCGTAAGGGATTTTTCATCTCACTTTTATTCCCGTGAGATTTATGCTACATTTTCCACAATTTCCTTTGAGTGGTGTATTTACTGACCATTATTTTACTCATTGTGTAATATAATTTCATTTATGAGTATTTACATCAATGTTGTATTGTCCTTCTTTCACGTGGTGTATGTTTTGAAAGATACCCATGTCGGTAAGGGAACCTTTCACCCTCCTCTTTTTAAAAGACTTCTTTTGTTATGTCTTTTAATTCACATATCATTATGTTGGGATATGTTCTTCTATATCCTTATTTATTTAAATTTTATGTCCAAGTGATGAGATACCCTTTTTATCTCTCATCAACTCATTTTCTGAATTTTGTAGTGACGCCGTTAGGCTGTCAAATTTTTGCAAGGGAACTTCTTAACCCAATTTTGATTCTTTGGGATAAGCTTGTACTCCTTGAATATTTCATTCTATGAATATGTGTGAATAAACTCTGATTGTTTTACACTTAATATCCACTTATATTTTGTGTATTAGTTTGTCACACATAATTATGTAATTGATTTATCCTTAATCCAAGGATACCATCTTTATATGGGACTTCGTCTCAATCTCCTTTCATTGAGGCATATTTTGTTTTATACACAACCTTCTTTTATATGGTTTATAAACCCCTTTGACATTTACGTTTATCCGAAAGGAATATTTTTTATACAAAGCGTTTTACTAAACGACAAAAGGTAATGTTTTTGTCGTACGTATGCGGCGACAACGACTTCTCCACCACCGTGACCATTATTTGAGTTTCGGCTTCCTCTACAAGCCATACCTTTTCTTTAAAAGAAAAATAAATACCATGTTTTACTTTTCTTTTATTTTGGTATTGAAAATGGTTTTCATAATGTTTTTATATCAATTTGTTGTATTGATATCTTGTGATTGAAAAGTGGAAATGTTATGTTTCCTTTATGCATGTTTTATGTGATACGATTATGTTATGGTTCTTGGGCATTATAATGAAGAAGGGTGGTTCCGTGATAAACTAAGGGAGGGTGAGCCCGATATAGCTCTCCAATGCATTGGGTAACACGAAGGGGTTAAAAGTTAAGGTTTTTACGAAGAGATTTAGGTAATATACTGTGATGGGTATTCCAAACGTAACCAAGAGGGTTACTCCCTACGTAAGAATGTTATGAATGCCTCAAGTTACCTATATGTCTTATGATTTCTATGATTTATTCATGATTTTATGAGGTATGTTAAAGTGCTTATGTTTTATGGGTAAAGTATGATTTCATTCTTATGTATACATGTACTCATGTTTCCTTTCCATATTTTTATATCCCTTACTGAGCTTTTTTATGCTCATCTCATGTTTTTGAAATGTTTTTCACAGGTCAAGGGAAGGGTACATGATATGATGATAGTGTCAAGGAAGTGTCAAGAAGGAATCCATGTTTTATTTTTAATATGTTTCCGTTGATGGGAAAAATGAATACTATCTTTTATGTAACCACTTTGTTTAAATGTGGAATGTAATGAAAGTTTTATGATCTAATTCTCTAAAACTCTAAACCTGAAAAGATCCTCAATGTGTAATCTTGTAATAACTCAAGATTAAGTAAGGTTTAAGGATGGGGCCTCATAGTTGGTATCAGAGGTCGGTTTAGATAACTTTATAGGTTAGGGTATTCTCTAAGCACAAGTGACATTACCATAATGGTTATGATTTCAGAAAGAGTCCTAGTTTTAGATAAAGTGAATGAGTAAGTATATCTTAGTATTTACCTTCCTCATTATTACATGATGGTTTTGTTGATATAATCTCACTGACATTTCTGTTTTTAGTGAATGGATGGATCTAGCCGGCACCAAAGAGACAACAGGTTTGAAGGAAACTGTGGTGGTTCTCTGATTAAGATACTAGATAAAATGGGGGATTCAATGAGGAAACTTGTGGTTGTTCAAAACCAACTATCAAAGAGTCATGATCAACCACTTGAACCTTGGTATGATCTGTAATGCATCATGTACAAGATGACCAATCGATTTGGAAGTTCAGGTAATAATTATAAAGGTAACCATTAGAGTTTATATGATCCTTACTTTTGAGGTAATTATGGGTTATTATATGTTATGATGGAAAATGAAAGGCATGAGATAAACTTGAGGTTAAAATATGTTATGATCATTTTTGAATAGTTTATCTCATTTTTGGGAATTTTTAAATAATTATATAGTTTTGGAAAAAGGACAACATGTAGACCGTGTGACAACCCATCGCGTCGGACAAAGCTGTGGGAATCGAACCCACAACCAAAGTGCGACTGGTATTTATCGCCTACCACTGGACTACGTGAAGTCCCTAGTTAGTTTGACTAATTCTTTTTAGTTATATGATTTTAGGAATCAAGAGTAAGTTTATTTTGGGTTATCTATGGAAATGATTAACCTATCATCGAGGATATGTGATTAGGTTAATTACTTTTCAATATGAGAATTTAAGAGCAACTGCTGTTATTTGGAGGTAAAAGTTAATTTGTACCTTGGAAGACTGTGTGACTAAATCCTTCAAATATTTGGGTTTCAATCTTAGTTTGGTTTACTTTGAAGAATTTTATGGAAAAATTGTTTATCAAATGGTCCTCGTTGAACTTTGGATTTTGTTGGACAAATTTTGGAGATTAAGAATAGATTTTCTTTTTATAAAGGGTTATCCTTTTATGGATTATCTGATCTTGTACTAACCATTTTGGTTTTGTTTTTGGTTAACATCTAAAGACATGGGAAGTATATAGTTCTCTTTTGTGGATTAGGTGATTCTCTAGAAGATGATTATAGTGAATGAGTCTTCCTAAATACTCGTCTTTTGGAGAAAATATGAGTTTTTGTAAGAAATCTAATAAAAGTTGAAAGTCAACATGATAAGTAATTATGTTTCCTTATGAATAAATTCCTCAATAAAAATTAACTTAAAACAAAAATGTTGTCTATTAACTTTTCTTACTGGGGAATCGAATACCGTTTAACCCATCACAAGTTTGGGATTTTCTTATGGTTAACTTTCTCATATACATGTTTACTATCACTCTCCATCAGAACATGAACCTTTGTTTTTTCCTCCATTTCCATATTTTCATACATGGAATCCTAGTATGGGTTAACTCGGGTGACCTTTGTACTTCCCTTTCTTTCTTTTAAAGTGATAGTTTAATTTACTCATTTTCCGATGTGGGACTTTCAATGGAGTTTTCAAGCCCAATTTTGAAATTACGAGGACGCAATTCCCAAAAGGGGGGAAGGATGTAACACCCCAGGTAAATAAAGAATATGAAATTTTTATATTTATCCCTATTTGTGAAAAAATATTAATATTACTTTAAAGGGAACTCTATGCTCGATGGTGTATCCAATATGCGACAACGAGTTCCTTTGAAATCTTATGTTTCACTATAATAATATTATTTTAAATGGTAGTTAACGCCAAGACATTGTAATGGAGGGATTGAACAGAACTAACTACAAAATGATTATATATGTTTTTCAAATATTTTTACTTTTTACAATAAATGTTAGAGGATTAAAAATCTGAATGAATTCAATTTTAAGCGTAAATATTCTAATATTCTTTAGAAGGTCGATTAACTGCCTTTTGATAGAAAACCTATTTTAAATCCACTTTTTGACAATTTTATGTGTTATATTTGACAAAATAAAATAATTCTTTAGAATCGAGACAACAAAATTTACATTGTGTAAATTTTTGGTATCATTCCGATAAAGTTCATTTTTAATGAATAGTGAAAAATGTTGTTTTTTAATTCAAAACCTCTTTTTAATCTAATTTATTTAAATGATTAGATTATCTTTTGAATTGTTTTTAAAGTAAAATTAGAATATATTTTTACCATTTAATTCAATAGTGGTCATTGTAATTAATTTGACTTTGAAATCGAACTTATACTGGTGTCAATCTTTTGATACTTATTGTTTCATAAAAACACGCTATTTGGTCTGACAGCGGGAATTAATTAATAAATTAATTAATGAAACTTATATGTTTTGAATTTTTTAAAATAGAATTCATTTTTGAATTCGGAATATCAAATATAGCTTAGGGTGAAGTTTTGGTATTTTTCTGAAAAACTTCAATTTTTGATGAATAGTGTAACCACTAAGTGGTACTTATAAAAACTGATTTTCTGTTTAAATGAAATTTTACGACCTCTGTATTTTTAATTTTAAAAATCTGAAATACCTAGTTTTCATTAAGAAGTAAAATGTGGTTCAATGAAATTAAAATATTTTTTTGGTGAATAGTAACTTTTAAGTTTTTAATCGCGATTAGAGGGAATTAGTGTAGTTTAAGGTAAAAATAATGTTTTAATAATATGATATGAGCTTGACACATGTAATACCCTTATTGGATGTGTCATTTCCGACCATGAAAATCCATGGGTCAACTTGGGGACCCCATGGAGCCACTTTGGTTGGGAAATGACATAAAGAACTTTTTATTTAATGTAAAAGTCAAAATGACACAAACATGAGTTGTTTTACTAAAACAATTTTTACATGGGGTTATATAAGTCAGATTTTTGACTATAAATAATAATTGGAAAGATAAAAAGGTTTCTTACATCATTATATTTTTTTTTATAATTTTTAGACAATAAATATATAAAATTATTTATGACATCATAATGATGCAGCGATTACCTCATTAATAAAGGATTTAAATAAAATGAAAAAGATAATGTAAAATATATGACCTACACATGTCCAAAACCTATTGTATTGGTGGATTTAGAAACTTTATCACCTTAACCTCGAATTATATCAATGTGGGACCTTTTAAATCTGAAACTCATTTTCAAATAAAGTAACATTTCTTTACTTTCCAAGAGTTCCCCTCCTCTCTTCTTATAAAAGGCCACCACCTCTACCTCCTTACCCACACTTCCAAAGCATTTGGCTCGGACAACCCCTGCTCATTTTGCCTCTAAAAATACCTCTATTACTCCTAGAAGCCTCAATTTGGATAGAAGTCTTCCCAAGGAAGCCTTTGAGCTCAAATCAAAAAGAGTTACCCGATTTTAAGGTAATGTCTTCACTTGTGTTCTTTTGTTTTATTTTTCTTCTCCAACCCCTAAACTATTTTTATTCATTTATTTTGTAACAAATACATTATCTACAATATACTAGGATGTTTTTATAATAATAATTCGAGCTACACTTACACACACCTACATCAAATGGTTAAAGAACACACTGTTTCTGTGGATGGCAGATTTCTACCTCACGAAACGATGATAGTTCAACACTCATATAACACCTTAAAAGGTGGACATTAAGATGTCACTATATTTATATATGATATGTAATATGTTTATGTTTTACTTAAGCTTCTGTATTTTTATTTTGTGGCATACCTTTATGGTTTCCATTGTGGGTAAACACGATAATTTCATTTTAGGAAGTGCGAACTACCGCCCCCTCAATTTGATTTGATTCGTTAATGCCATATGTGGGATGTATAAAGGATGTATTTAAAGTTATTATATATGATTTATGTTATATATAAATGATTAATATAATTATGGAATTAAAATATACATACCTCTCATTTAGTTTTAATTCCATTAATATGACATAGAAATGAAAGTAGCGTTCATGCGTACGTACGGCTTATCGTCTCCATGAACGGTGAATTTCATTTCTTACCTCTAAATGATTATGTAATATTATAAATAAATATATATTCTGAATATATATTATATATATGATATCCAATTCATGAATATCATTCTGGATATAATGAACCTTTGACCACACGAACAACATGTAATTGTAAAAAGTCCACTTTCGACTTAAGAACCAAATATCGACAAAACAAACATTATTAACTTAAATGATTACATAATGTTTATAACATGGAAATAAGTGATATAAAAGGAATAATTAACTTGAAAAAATTTTCTTAAGCAAGTATAAATTAACTCAAGTTTATTATTCACGACGTTAAAGAACGATCGAGTCAAGTCGGACCCGAGGTAAGGGATCCTACTCCTCTCTTTCTTTTTAAGTACATTCTTTTATGTAATTCCTTTTAAGCTCATATTTATTATTATTGGGATGTTATTTTATATTAATCATACTGTAATTTTTATTTTCATATGATTAGAGACCCTATTTTCTCTCATCAATCCATTTTGGATGTTTTGAGTGGCGCCGTTAGGCTGCCGAATTTTCGTAAGAGATCTAACCTCTCTCTTTCTTTTTAAGTACTCTCCTTTAAGTCACTTATTTTAATCTCCTCTTTGTTATGATGGGGGATGTTGTTTTATATTCCTCTTTCTGTACATTTTATTGTAATATGATGAGAGACCCTATTTGATCTCATAAATACATTTTTGGATGTTTTATGTGGCGCCGTTAGGCTGCCGAGTTTTCATAAGGGATTTTTCATCTCACTTTTATTCCCGTGAGATTTATGCTACATTTTCCACAATTTCCTTCGAGTGGTGTATGTACTGACCATTATTTTACTCATTGTGTAATATACATTAATTTATGAGTATTTACATCAATGTTGTATTGTCTTTCTTTCACGGGGTGTATGTTTCGAAAGATACCCATGTCGGTAAGGGAAACTTTCACGCTCCTCTTTTTAAAAGACTTCTTTTGTTATGTCTTTTAATTCACATAACAATATGTTGGGATATTTTCTTCTATATCCTTATTGATTTAAATTTTATGTACAAGTGATGAGATACCCTTTTTATCTCTCATCAACTCATTTTCTGAATTTTGTAGTGACGCCGTTAGGCTATCAAATTTTTGCAAGGGAACTTCTTAACCCAATTTTGATTCTTTGGGATAAGATTGTACTCCTTGAATATGTCGTTCTATGAATATGTGTGAATAACCTCTGATTGTTTTACACTTAATATCCACTTATATTTGTTGTATTATTTTTTCACACATAATTATGTAATTGATTTATCCTTAATCCAAGGATACCGTCTTTGTATGGGACTTCGTCTCAATCTCCTTTCATTGAGGCATATTTTGTTTTATACATAACCTTCTTTTATATGGTGTATAAACCCCTTTTACTTTTACTTTTATCCTAAAGTAAACTTTTTTATACAAAGAGTTTTACTAAACGACAAAAGGGAATGTTTTTGTCGTACGTATGCGGCGACAACGACATCTCCGCCGTCGTGACCATTATTTGAGTTTCGGCTTCCTCTACAAGCCATACCTTTTTTTAAAAGAAAAATAAATACCATGTTTTAATTTTCTTTTCTTTTGGTATTGAAAATGGTTTTCATAATGTTTTTATATCAATGTTTTGTATTGATATATTGTGATTGAAAAGTGGAAATGTTATGTATCCTTTATGCATGTTTTATGTGATACGATTATGTTATGGTTCTTGGGCATTATTATGAAAACGAGTGGTTCCGTGATAAACTAAGGGCAGGTGAGCCCGATATAGCTCTCCAATGCATTGGGTAACATGAAGGGGTTAAACGTTAAGGTTTCTCCGAAGAGATTTAGGGAATATACTGTAATGGGTATTCCAAACATCACCAAGAGGGTTACTCCCTACGTAAGAATGTTATGAATGCCTCAAGTTACCTTTATGTCTTATGATTTCTATGATTTATTCATGATTTTATGAGGTATGTTAATGTTCTTATGTTTTATGGGTAATGTATGATTTCATTATTATGTATACATGTACTCATTTTTGCTTTCCATATTTTTATATCCCTTACTGAGCTTTTTATGCTCATCCCAAGTTTTTGAAATGTTTTTCATAGGTCAAGGGAAGGGTACATGGTCTGATGATAATGTCAAGGAAGTGTCAAGAAAGAATACATGTTTTATTTTAAATATTTTTCCATTGATGGGAAACATTAATACTATATTTTATGTAACCATTTTGTTTAAATGTGGAATGTAATGCATGTTTTATGATCTAATTTTCTAAAACTCTAAACCTGAAAAGATCCTCAATGTGTAATCTTGTAAAAACTCAAGATTAAGTAAGGTTTAAGGCTGGGGACTTATAGTACCATATTTCTAATAATATTATAGTATATAGGAGATACTGGACTCATTATTTTATAATGGGAATAATAAAGAAAGAAGAAGTTGAAGAAGAAATGAATTTGAAAAAGGTTGGTGAAAACATTACCTCTTCTTCGGGTTCTTCCTTTTGATTTGATCAAAAAGGGCTCCTTAGGTTGGATTTCTGATATAACTAAGGCCTCTAGGTTGTATTGAGGGAAGTTGAGAGAGTATTTGAGCAGGGGTTGGCCGAACAAAAATGCTTTGATGGTCTGAATTAATGAGAAGGGGGAGTTCCCTTTTATAAGAGGGGTGAGGGGCACCTTTGGAAAAGCTAGAAATATTATTTTATAATAAATTCATATTCGGTTTATAATGGCTCAAAAGTGTATTATTTAAAGGTTAATGTGGGTATGGGTCTAAAACCACTCAACCAATAGAATTTAGACAAGTTTGGGTTATTATATTAACCTTATCGTTAAGTATTAACTCTTAGTTAATTAGTTTCACTTTTACAATGTCTCTTTGTATTTTTATATTATATGGTTAATAAACTTACTATATACATCCAAGAGACCTCCAAGTGGTTCATTAATGATATAAATATCATTATATAAGTCTGTTGGCCGAACCCTATATTTTTTGGAATTTAATATCAATTAATAATATAATATTTGCTTTAAAAACTCTTTTATGTCAATTTTGGCACTATTCAATAATTGATTTTTTTAAAAATCATAACAGAATTATTACTTCGAAAAAAGTTAATTACATAAATCCTAACATGTCATATTAACCTAGAAAATTAATTATATTTATAAAAAGTCTCAAATTACATTTATTTTGGTGTTTATAATATCAATTATTCTAATTTTTCATTAATTAGGTAATTACTGTATCACCATTGTGTCATAAATAAATTAAAGTCTTTAATGTCTAAAAATTATAAATAAAATACCATTATTTAGTAAATATTTTTGTCTTTATAATGAATATTTTTAATTGAATTTATTTTACGTGTAACTCTATATTAAAAATGTTTTAGTAAATAAACTTTGATTTTAACTCTTTTAACTCCTCTTTGAATTAAATAATAATAAATGTCATAATCTAATCAAAGTGGACCTAAATGATAATAGTTTATTCCTAAGGTTTTTTATAGTAGAGATACACTTGTCCAGTAGAATTAGGACATGTGTTAGGGTAATATTAATATCATTTTTACCTTTAATTACCCTATTAACTTTTAACCGTGGTAAATAAAAGCAAAAAGTTACTATTCACCCAAAATTATTTTCATCTCATTGAACCACATTTTACTCCTTGATATTAACCATGTCACTCGGATTTTTGAAATTCTACTCACAGAAGCGTTAAAATTAAGTTTTATGAAAAATTCAATTTTTTAACTACCACTTAGTGGTTTCACTATTCATCAAAAAATGAAAGTTTCCAGAAAAATACCAAAAATTATCCCTAAGATATATTTGATATTATGAATTCAAAAATGATTTCTATTTTATGAAATTCAAAACATATCAGTTGCAATAATTAATTAAAAAATTAATTCCCGTCGTCAAAACAAATAGCGTGTTTTTAAGAGATAATAACTATCAAAAGATTGACACTTGTTTATGTCCGGTTTAATTGAGAAATTATGTACAATGTCCAAAATTTTATTAAATGGTAAAAATATATTCTAAATATACTTTAAAACCACTCAAATTCATAATTTATCAATATAAATTATTTTTATTAAAAAAGTTGTTTTTAATTAAAATTTATTAAATTTCACTATTCATCAAAATATAAATGTTATCCGAAAAGTTCCAAAATTTCTCCTTTGGCTAATTTCGATACTCCGAATATAAATATTAAGTCCATTTTGAGAGATAAAATGTATAAAATGTCAAAAAGTAGGTATTACTATTCATAACGGCTAGTTTGATTGGTTGTGGTGTATGTTAGAACTCGAAGTTGCGTACAACACACGCTACTGTATTATTCAAAGAACAGCGTACTATGGAAGCTTGGGTTGTTTCATTGTAAATTTTTGATTTCCCCATTCTAAAAATTAAATTTATAGTCAAATTGAATATATAAAAGTTTTTAAATATTGGATATAAAAAGGGTTAACTATTAAAAGTTGGTAAAAGTGCAATACTGAAAATGAATTTGTTCTTACATTATGTCTAAGAAACTCATAATATGGATTCTAAAATTATAAGGATTATATAAAGTTTAAAATTTAGTTAATACTATTCATAACCTCTTTTGAACGGTTTGTTTGGTAAGTCATGGTGCGCTTGAACTCGGTGTTGCGTGTAGTGCAAGTTATTGAATTATATTGAAGAAATAACACACTATGAAATCATGGGGTGTTACATAATTATTCCAAGATATGGGTATATCATACTTTTAATTAAATCTTATATATATACTATAATAGGTGATGTTACTGTTCATAAGTGTATGTTACTATTCATAAGGGTAACATTACTATTCATAAGGGTATGTAACTATTCATCAAAAATTATGTTGGTCTTATCAGATTCCAAATAAGTTACTGATTACAACCGTGTATATCTATTTTTTGAAATTCAAAACACATAAGTGGGAAAATTATGTTCAAAGGATAGTTATAACTATCTACATAAGACAATATTTCATGCATTTCAATTTATTTTTAAAACCATGGGGTGTAACATTTAATTTCAACAACCATTATTATTAATTATGCTCCTATGATGTGTTATTGATAAACTAATATTCTTTATTAAATATAGATAAATTATAAGTAATTTTTTTTATTAATTAAATCAATTATTCGATTTGAATAATTCATTGGATTGGTAAGACACAATTTGGGAACCTTTTAAGGTAAGCCCTATGGGTTGGGCATTGGTTAATGAAAAATCCTTAATGCATTAGTAGTCTCATGGGAATAAATTAAGTTGAAAAAACACTTCATGTTTGTAACCAGTATGATATAAATCTTCTGGTGAAAGGTCTTGACAATAGAGTTAAGGTTGGGCAAACCAAGTTGGTTTTTAACCAGTATGTTTTAAACTGTCTTGTGAAAGGTCTTGATGATAATGGTTCCATTTACCTATGAAACATAAATCCCGATAAAAAAGAATTTAAATCACTGATAATTGAGATATTATAATTATTTATCTATTATATTTTTCATCAACATATCAATGGAGTCAAGGGTTTTTCGGTTTATTGATTAATTTCATGTGTTCCAGTTTCTTGCATTACTATATCAATATTTCCTTACATAGTTATTTGAATTTAATGTGTTATGAGTTATTTAGATTTCCATGATAATTTATTCTCATTAATTCATTATTTATTCTACATTATTAACCCTTAATGAGAATTTGATCTTACCCTTATTATTTTTTCTTTCCCCAGGTTATGAAGAAAAAATCACTGAATAAGTTTTCAAGGATGCAGTTTATTTCATTTTATTATGTATCCTATTATTATTTTCTATTTCCAAATTTACTATTGGTATCATGTTTGTATTCTTGCTTTATAAGAGTGATAAACTGATCAGACTTTTAGGATTTGATTCCTTGTACTCGTACCAATGTAATAAATTAATTCACTAGATCTGGGCTTCTAGGTCGAGGTGTTACAGTTGGTATCAAAGGAAGTTTAGAAAGAACCTTGGAAACAAGATTTAGTAAACCTAAATTATGGAACATAACTATAAGATATAATTTAAGGATAATTATTGAATAAAAATCTAGAATTCTTCTAGGGTAGATATTATGTGAGTATTACTATATATATATATCTCTATATGAATATTATAATTGGGCGTAGTTCTGGAATAGATGTACCTAGAAGCAATAAATCAAGAAAGGTGTTCTGATTCTAACTCGGGATAACCTGGTACACAACAATGTTCCTTACTACGCACTTGGTTTGATACTCTCAGGGGATATCCTTAGGATAGTTCACGAGTTTTTTACCAACCATTATGAAGGATTTGAAAGTAAATATTTCCCCAAAGTAACCAATTATTATAATTTTTGGATTCACGATGCATAAATTTATCTTATGTGATATACCATATTTATAATTATACATTATATTATGATTTAATCCCATATATTCCATTGTTATAAATGGAACCTAGTAGAAGGAATTATAACTCCACTAATTTATATGATCCAAAGAGTAAGAAGGGTTGTATATTTGATGGTCCTAAGCCAAAATTCTGAAGGAAAGTAGTGTCCCAATTATTCTCATCATAAGAGTAAAAAGTATGATGTTATAATGAGATAGGTTAATTATTATCAAAGTCCTATGTTTTTGAAGTGAATCATGAGAAGAAGAGGATTATAGAGAAAATGATTGATAAAGGGAAGAAGGGAAAGAAGAATTTTCCCACATGGGATAACTGTGGAAAGAATCACCCTGGTAAATGAATGAAGGGAATGATAGTTTGATAGAAGTGTGTAAATAAAGGCCACCGTGATTTTGATTTCAAGGGTAAGATAATGGTTTCCAATGTACAATGCTTCAACTACCAGGAGATGAGACTCTATACAAATTAATGTCTCAAGCATCAATTGAATAAACCCCAAATGATGCTAGTGGATAGTAATCAAGTTATAAAACATATGTAAATGAAGATAAATTATTAATATTCATATTCATTTTAATATTTTATCTTCCATGTAATGGTTATAAAAATTATACAATATATGAGGTTTTTACTATAGTACCTTTTTATTAATGATTTGAGATGATTGTTGAATGGTACCATGAAAAGTGATTCAGTAGCTTGTTAAACTTTTTGGAAAACACATAATTGAGGGAAATATAAACCTTGATATGTTTCTGATTTATATACAATTATTTTTGTATAAAAATATGATTGATATGGATTAAGTAAATTGGATATTTTTTAACTTCAATGGAAATGATTCTAAAATTTGGATCAAGATCTTTTGGAAAGGTTAACAATTTATGAAATGGTTTAAGTTGATCATTGGATGTGTTTTTTTATGTTAATGTATTACTTCACCATATTATTAAACCTATTCTAAGAGAATATGCATGAATAGTTCAAGGCATGACCAAAGGATAAGATTTTATAAATGTTGGGAGAAAACCCCTCAAGGTAACGTTGAAGCAATTTTGGGTTGATTGTGTTTTTTGGAAAAGAGGATTTCCATGGTGAGTTGTCATGATCAAGAGGTATTTTTGATAATCAATGTTGAAAAAGAACCATGACAAAGGAATGGATGATCTAGAGGTGGTACAAAAAGAACAGATATAAGGGGGCACCATTTTCTAGTGTGCTAATTTTTTCAGCCTCAAAATCAGGAAAATGGAGGAATGTGTTTTTTGAAAAGGAAGTTGTGTGCAAGATTGAATAAAGTATGGAAACTTCCACTCAAGGAATTATTTGGGATCAAAAAATCTAAAAATTTCTATGAAATGAACCGTGTGAAGGATTTAGAAATGTGTGAGAAATAATTGGTTCCACAAAATAAACATGTGAGCCCAATGCGATGTCAAATTGGGTTTTGCGCGCACAGAGGGGTTCTACATGATGTTACTAATCTTTTGTGTAGGGGTCGGTGATGACTATAAATAAAAACTGACCCCCTAATTCAAATAATCTTATAAATTAGAAAGAATACAAGCTTCATATCACATAATAATTTCATAAAAGGGTGTTTCCTAACAGAATTGCAGTTGCGCACAAGCTAAGAAAGTTACGCTTAAGATTGGAGTTGTGCATAAGAATGAAGTTGCATGTAAGAGGAGGTTTTTCTCGCAAGGAATAAAACTTGTGTGCAAGGTGAAGTTAGGTTTGTGAGAATGTTTTGTATTTCCCAACACAACTATGGTAAATAAGTATTCCTCAGGGGATGAAAGTAGAACTTCAATAGAGAATCTATCTACAGTTGTAGATGCATAATTCCTTAGAGATAATTAAGGGACCTACAAGTCTTTAAACATTGAGTGGATCATATGAAGAATTAGTTAGCACACCTCAGTTTATAGAGTAGTATGCTTTCAAATTGTGATTGGTTATAAACCTAGAAGGGTAATGAGTCCACTTTGAATATTATAACAAGCAGTGTGCTTTTAGTGGATTTGGTACATCAACACATTATCGTTGTACACCTCTTGGATGTAGCCAAGTAAGGGTGAACCAAGTAAAGTTTCTATGTCTCCTGAATGCTTTAATATCTATTCATAATTTTCTATAGGAAAGAGAGAGAAGATAGTTTTGTTTAACAACAAAACAAGTTCAAAAGTGGATGTTGTTTTAATCTGTCATACCCTGATTCACCCCCTCTCAGGGTATTTGACCTAGTATACCTAATAATAAATGTACCAAGTGAGTATATTTACTTATAATATTAGAGAGTAAAAGAATTTCTTAACTCAGGGAAAATTGATCTTGAACCCAAATTGTTTTCCCAGTACCTTCATTTCTTATGAAAAAATGACCCATTAGATCATCATGTATTTAGGGTTTTGATTGTTCTCTTTATCCTAACCATGTTCTCTAGCACTGTGCATTAGAACTTGATTGATATATTTTTCCTCTGTATCTATATTTCCATTTCAAACCTATGTTCTTTTTATAGGGAACCTAGTTATCATACCACTTCACTTTCCTTTATCTCTTATTAATAATATGTTTTATTAACCCTATTTATGATGTGGGTTTCTCAAATAATAGTATTTTCAAATACCAATTCCTTGATTAAAAATATCAAGTTAAAATTTTGAGGATTCAATTTAATTAAGGTGGGGAGAATGTAGAACCCCAAGACATTACAATATTTTCATGTTATAATAAAATATTTTTTTTATCTCTTTATACGCAACACCATTTTAAGATAACACACCACACTACACTGAGTTAGCTTGCATTACACGCAAGATTGGGTTTTGTTTCCTTTTAATGGATCACCTATTTTAAAATTAAAATTTGATAATTCTATAAATTTTATTGTTGAAATAAACTTTATTTTTGAATTCAGAGTGTAAAAATTATCTCAGATTTAATTTTTGGTATTTTTTTTAAGAAGTTTTATTTTTTGATGAATAATGAAGTATTTTTCATTACAATTTGAAACAACCTTTTCGTTTAAATAATTATTCTTTTTAAATTATATTTTAAATTTGTTTTTAAAGTAAATATAGATAAACTATTCATATATTAATATAATATAGGTCAGTGTTATAATTTTTATATTGAAATTAGATATAAAAAATTCTTGATCATTTTAACATTTCTTCTTTAAAAACAAGTTTTCTCGCCACATCTGTAAGATTAGTGTTGATCATAATTTTACAACTTTTTTTATTTGAATTTTGAAAAATGGACATACATGGATGTAATTAGTACAATATTTTTGATCTAATATGAATAAATTAATTTTTGATCAAAAATATTAGTGGAAGTGATTAAAATTGATTACGGTGATTAAGGTAAGATTAATCTTAATAAGGGACTAATCGTTAATATTATGAACCAAAATGACCTGGAAAATTGACCAAAATCCATTGGATTACAATAATTAAACCATATCCCCAATTGTTTCTAATTTTATGAGTTATTGGAATATTATTAAATGGAAGTTCCCTATACAAAAGGCTATGTATGGGAGAAGACCAAAAAGGGAACTTTCCTTACCTCTAACATTTATAAAACTTTGAGATATGAAAAAAACACCATATTTTAGGTTATAAATACAAATTTTAAATATTAAAAGGTAATTATTGTCATAATAATTTATAAATAATTTCTAGATATGGTTTAGTTACTAAAAATTCTTATGAAACGCCAATATAGTGAATTTTTAGTTAATAATTAACTAAACTAAATGATACTATAAATATTAAAAGTGATGTAAATTGATTTAATTATTGTATATAACTATTTATTTAGATTTATATATCATGTTACTAAAATTATAACATAATATATTTCAATACCAACATTAAATTGATATTTTAAAATTAAAATTAAATAAATAATGTTAAAATTGACATTACTGTTATTTTACAATAATTGATATTTTCGGAAATGATTTAAAATTAATAAAAATACTAAATTATGAAAAGTGATTTATAAGTGTTAATAAATATTAAATATGATCTATTAATGGATCAATTTACCTTTTTATAATTAACATATTTCCTCATATATTGTAATAACATTGCTAACACAGTTCGGGTTTAAGCAGTGTTTTAGCGTGTTACATTCGTTTTTTTAAATTTAATTTCTCAAAACATGGGTTTTTTATTTTATAAATTATAAATAATATTAATAATTAAAATTATCTATTTTTTCTAATAAATATATCTTTATTTTAGTCTTAATGGTCAAATTACTTAGGTTGTAAAACTAGATGCTTTAATAAAAATGAAAATTATAAAATTTGAGAATCATAGATTTTAAGGAACCAAATTATTAAAATTAACATATTTTTTATGGGGTGGTGGTTTTAAGATTCCATTATTCCTCTTTAATACATTATTTTTTTCATTTGGTAAGAACATTAGGTAAGTTATACCTACCATTATTTAATACCATTTTATACTTACAAGAGTACCACTACCCCTCCACTATAAAAAGGAAAGCACTCTACCCCTTACTCGCACCTCTAAATCCACTTAGGTTTGGAAAAGATCTTCAATAATTTATTCCCAACATCACTAAACTCTACTTTAAAGCCTACCCTTGGTCATAAAGCAATCAATGGTATCTATTTGGTTTAAACCAAAAGGAGTTACCTGATTAAGAGTTAACAATCTTCCTTAAGATTTTTAGTTTTATTTCTTTTATCTAGTCCCTAAAATTGAATTATTTCCTGGTTGTATAACAAAAACAGTATAATAAATAAAATATTTTGTTTTTATTCTTTGGTTTTAAACTAAACTTACACACACTTCCATATAATGGGTAACAAATATATTGTTTCTATTTACGGAGAACTACTATATCACGAAATGACGATTGTTCATTTTTTCCTTTACCACCTCTCATAATGGCCATTATGACAAAAAATCTATTTATATATGATATATATGAAATTTAGTATGTCTAAAACCTCTATAATCCTTTTATAAAACATACCTCAAATACTTATAATTTCGTGTTAACATGATAACATCGTTCGAGTAAGTGTGGTCTACCGCCCCCTCAAAGGGATGTGATTCATTCACGCTATATATGTAACATATTAAGGATAATTGTAATAAAACTATGTAACATATATCAAATATATGTCATACTATAATTATAATATACATATTTATCATTTATTTTTCTTTCGTTTACTATGAAAAAGAAGTGGAAGTAGTGTTCATTTGTACGCACGACCTACCTTCTCCATAAACAGTGCACTAAATTTATTATCTCCAAATATTTTGGATTATTATAAAAATATATATAATATTTATGATAATTAAGTCATGTTTTAAATTTATAATATGAAGGAATAATGATATAGTTAATAGGAACAAGAAATGACAAGTCAAAACATACTTGACAAAACTAGGAAATTAACACCCTAAATAGTTAAAATAATGAAAGTGTGTTAACAAACAAGTAATAAAATATTATTAGGAATTAATATATGATATTATAAACATTATTATGGATCTGTTATAATTTATAAACATGTACTAAAACACTATAAATGAGGATCAAGACTCAACAAAAACATAATGTTATAGTAAGGGATTTCGTCTCATTTTAAATTATGTTGAGACTTATTATTGTTATATATGCACCAATCCACTTTTATATGATACGTGTAATGACCATTTTCATATTATATCATGAATATGATTATTCTCATGATATTATATGTTTCATTTAATTCATGATTAATTATTATTTAAATGTTTTAAAGTGGTATGAGACACTTTGGAATGTTTAAAGATTATTTTTCCTCAAGAATGGTTTAATGTCAAAAACCCATGTTGTTATTAATCCTACTTTGAGGTATTATTGATAAATACATATTCTTTATTCAATGTGTATATATGATAAGTCACATTTTTTATTAATTAAATTTATTATTCAATTCAAGGATTTTTTTGTACCAATACGACATGGGGTGGGGACTGTTTAAGGTAAGCCCTACAAGTTGGGGACTACTTAATGAAAGACCCTAGATGTATCAGTAGTCGCATGGGACGAAATTAGGTTGGAAAATATTTTTTGTTTATAAATATTATGACACAAATTGAATTGTGAAAGGTATTGATAGTATATTTAAGGTCGGAGAAAAAAAATTGGTTTGTAACCAGTATATTTTAAATCGTATTGTGAAAGGTCTTGATGACAATGGTTCAATTTACCTAGGAAACATGAAATCCAATAATTAATAATTTAAATTATTTAGAATTCAGTTATTATCATTATTTATCCATGATATTTTTCATCGATATATCTATGGATTCACTTATTTATCTGTTTATTTATTAATGGCATGTGTTTCAGTTTCTTATATTTCCATATTGATATTATATTATCTTGTTATTTGAATATAATGTGTTATCAATTATTTACCTTTAAATGTTTGTTTATTATCATTGATTCATTATTTCTTATAATTTATATACCCTTTATAAGCATTTTATCTCACCCTTATTGTGTTTCCTTTCCCCAGGTTTTGATGAATAAATATTTGAATGTGTGTTCAAGGTTTCACTTTATTTCATTTTATTATATATCATGTTTGTATTTTATATTTACTAAAGTATTAAGGGTATCATATATGTATTATGGATTTCCATGACAGATAAACTGATCAGTTCTTCAAAATTTGATTCCTTGTAATCATTCCAATTTAACAAATTAAACCATCAGCTCTGGGCTTCTACGATTGTGGTGTTACATTTTACAGATACTAAAATCCATTATAAAGAGAAAAGTTTTTGCATCTATCTCAATTTTTTTTTCTAAAACTACTATATTAAGCTCAAGTTATCCAACATAAATAAATATATATATTGTGAAGTTATACATTAATCTCTAAAACCTCATCCAAATTTCAACTTGAACCATTTCATTAATGATTACCCTTATGGACGTTTATAAAAGATCAATATAAAAAAATTTAGAAAGATGGTCACTGAATTTCCAAAATGTATATACCATTAATCCAAATAAAATGAAGTTTCTCTTAATAACCACATACTAACCATGTGAATACCTTCATCATGTATTCTCTTGAATCATGGTAATAATATGAATTACCATAAAACCTTATTGAAAACATGTATGCTTCTTTATTCCTTAATTAAAACACATATTTTTGGATATATTCATCAGATCCAAAAATGTTATTTACTCCATCATTGGTAGCATAAACCAATAATTTTCAAGTTATTAATTAATATCCAATATATTTTATCCATACTAGTCATCTATTCATACCAATATAATTATCTCAATTTTAGTAACATATTAAGGGTTATATTTCCCTCAATAATTTTTTTTATAAAAAGATCAACATTCTAATAAATAATTTTTCTTGTTCATTAGTATCGGTAAACATATTCTTTCAAATCCTTAATGAAAAAGGAAATTTAATAATCATTATATATTTAATAATACTTATGATGAGAATATTATAAATAACATACTTTTACAATATTTTTCGTAGACCCAATTACAGAAGCACATTAATCATTCCACTTGTGCTGTATCAATAAAATAAGCTTGAACATGATACCTTAGATTATTTTGATGTATATTTTATTCACTAATAGGGTATTTATTTGAATTATTTACCCATTTCACTACAGTTTAAATATTGAATATATTTTTTTATTTCTTCCCTTTGCATTATTTTTCCTAATGACCCTTTTCTCTGCACTTATAAAAAACTCCCAATCCCTTTAATCATTTTCCATGGTGATTATCTCCATATTTATCACATGTGGGAATATCATTCTTTCCATTATTACATATATACATTTTTTTTTCTCTATCATGGTCTTATTCTATTTCTTCTCTTTGAATCAATAATACTTGTAAAATTATATCTCTATCATGATATTACATTAAACTATTTCATCATATGATGATAAGGTTTTAGTGAAATGTTCCGTTTAGATAATTTTCTCCATCCCTTCAAAAAAATTCCAATATTGCAGTCCATGTGGTGTATGTAATCTATAGCATACCTAGCTAACATGGTAATGGTAGCTTCATTCACCAAAACACATTCTTCTTCAATTTTCATTAATCTAAGAAACATTCTCTTCATCTCAGTTTATTTCTCACAAGGGAAATATTTCTCAAAGAATATATCCTTAAAATGTTTCTATTATATGAGTTATATTTCATCTTCCTCATTCATATTTTTGATCAATGGGAACAATTGATCAACATCACCTTTTGAGAAAATAAACTATAAGTGTAATATTTCCCTTTTCAACATATCCCAATGCCAAAAATATTATCTCTGGAGACTTATTCCATTTCATAACATCGATTAGATCAATATTATCACTAAATAATTTGGGGCTTTATCACATAAAGTGATCCAATATAGGAGAATATCATTTTGGAATAGGTGGATCCATCAGGATAAATTTTTTTTCTATAACTTGATTAATATTCCCTAATATATTTATAATTTTCACAATTTAAATACCAATTTTATTCTATTCATTTTTAGGGTATTCTAATTATTAGCCATGAGTAATGATACTCTTCTTCCTTCTAGGTTCCATTTCTTAATAGTGGCATATATTGGATTATATTATGAAATTATGATTTTTAAATCATAATGTATATTCCCAAGCATGGTCTAGATCATAAAATAAAATAAAATATATTCATTTTTAATCTAAAAATGTTAAAAAAATTCCTATAGGAATATATTTATTTTCAAATTATTTTTAATGGTTTGTAAAGTAAATTTGAATCATCCTAAGAAAAACCACGGGGAGTGTCAAACCACTTGAACAGTAAGGACCATTATTGCGTACCTCGTATTGCTCAAGTCAAGCCCAATATTCCATTTTTGAGTTAATACCCCTAGGTACCTCTATGCTATAACCACATCTACAATTAGTATCTAGATATGGATTTATTTCTATATAGAACCATATAATATCTTCCTTACCAAAACTTTAAAATGTTATTATATGATTATCTTGATAATCTATAATATGGTTATGTTCCCTAATTTATATTTTCCTTAGTCTAGTTCCTAAGGTTTATACTAAAATTCCATTAATACCAACTGTAATGACCCTGAACCTAGTAGTCTAGATCTTTTGCCTTACTTTTTTACATTGTATAAATATATAAGGAAAATAATACCAAAGGATAGATCAGTTTAGTAGTATTGGAAAACCAGATATATACATGTCACCCATTTTACATTAGGAATAAAAAAAATCATAACTAAGGAAAATTCTCAGAATAATTGAAACTCATTCAAAGGATTCACATTTATAACATGGGGATAGGAAAAAAAATAAGGTTGAGCTCATATTCCCAATAGGGGTTAAGTAAAATAGAAGATATCATGAAACAATATGAATAATCAACATTAAAAGGTATTTAACTGACTAAAATACCATTTAATAAATAACTTGATCATGATTTGGATGGAATAAATGTTGATCAAGTAATCCCATATAAATAATCACATGAGATTGAAAACTTAACCATATATATTATAACTAATCAAATAATCACAGGTAATATCAATAAGTGAATTTTTAATGATGGAATGAATAATACCATACATCTGAAATATTATGATATATTATTGATATAGTTTCTGTTAAGATATATCCTTAAAAAAATTACTATCAAGATCTATCCTCAAGATTGTTTAAATCAATGGGTAGAAACTATTTTGATTTTGCCAAATGATTTCGATCATGAGACCTGTTGATGCATCTATGGGATTACATTAACTAGTCCTCATCATGTTTCATGCATGTATAAATAATTTATCATTTATGGTGTAATAATTTTAAATCATAAACAAAATTCCTAATCATTAATATATATATTAAGTAAAGGATACTAATTTATCAGTAGTTACCAAGTTAATAAAATGGAAATTAAAGTAAACACAAAGTCTAAAAATTGTATATGGTTTAAGAAAGAAACATATCCATGATAAAAAAATATTGACATTTTGGTGATTATTAACATCCATAGGAAAGTGTATAATTGAAGTAAAAGTTAATGACTAAAAATAATGAATCATCGAAGTTATCGTTGATAATGTCCTTGGTTAAAATGATCATAAGCCATCAAGAGTAAGATTAAAGATGTAATTAATAAATATATACCCATTAGAGTAATAATAAAGGTTTTTTTTCATTTATAAATATAAATATCATAAAAATATCTTTAAAATAATACTTGAGGAAAATAATTTTTTTTTAGAATTTTGTTTAAAATACTTTTCATTAAATATAATTTTTAAAAACAATTTATATAAAAATATATTTCTAAAATTTTAAAGGAATATTAAAATAAATTATGTTTTTTCTGTAAGGTAATTCTATACATTACATAATATTTAAAAATAACATTCTTTTTTCACTGTAAAAGGATATGAAAGTTCATTTTTCATAAAATTAAATGAATATTCCTTTCACATATTTAGTAAAATCCAAACATGCATTGTTTTGAAAATTAATAATATTATGTTTATTTTTTTTAATATTAAAAAATTGTGAATGTTACCTTGATATATAACTTTGAAATTGATAAAAAAATTGATTTTTTTAGAAAAAATGGTTTTGGATGAAAAAATATTTCCGACTTAAGAGAAAAATGAAGTTATATTTTCTTAAGAATATTTTATAAAATATTTTAAGTACCAAAGAGTAGAAAAATGGTACTATTACTTGAAAATATCTTGGAAAAATAGATAATAATAAAATGAAATGGGTTTTTTTAGTAAATTTTCAATTAATTTCCTTCATGTTATATTCAAGAATAAATAATCTTTTTTAGAATGCGATTTTAAAATAAACCATGAAAATGATCATAATGTTGATGGGAGAATTAATCAATTGATAGATTATGCACATAGACTATAAATTAATATAAAACTTGTTTAAATAATACATAATATAATCAAAATTTTTTACAAAAAATAATCTTATCATGATATAATCATTGAAGTAGAGTTTAACCTACTAAGTGGAAATTGAATTAATAAATTCCTTACCCTACATTTCATTTTGGTTGAATGTAACTTAAACTACTATATAGTGGTTTTGAAAATATTATTAACTTATTATAGAACCATATTATTATTTATAATATCATATATGATGTTTTATAATATATTATCACCCATTTGTTAATTACCTTTCATTATTTTCATTATTTCAGGTGTTAATTTCAAAATTATCTCATGTTTGATTTTTCATGAATGTTTAAATAAATGTGTATATTATATATTTATATATTATAAACATAATAATAATAATGAAATAATAATAAATTTTTAAAAAAATTTTACTTTTAAAACTAATCATGATTTATGTTTTTGAAAAAATGACGTATGTTACGATCACAGAGATGGTAGGCTATACACACGAATCAGTAACATTTTAAATTTTAAATGATCATTATGTAAATGTGGTAATTAATATATTAAATTAACATAATGTTAATAATATAATATATACCATATTGTGTAATTATTTATATCATTCATGTGGAGTTGTGATGAAAAGAGTGTCACATCACTTCATGAATGTTGTAGTCCACATGTACAAAAACGATGTTATCATATTTCTGTAAGGGAAAAGTAAAGAAATAAAAGGATATATATTATATTTTAATAATGGAAGATATTTCATAAAAAACATAATTATTTCATTTATATCAAATATAATATTTAATGTTTTCTTTATCACTTTCCATGTGAAGTGTTAGTGAAAGAAGAATCACATCGATTCGTGAGGCGGTAGTCCGTTGTACACACGAGCGACATTATTTTATTTCCTATGAAATGGAAGGTAAAATGATATATATGATATAGTGAGTAAAAATGTATAATTATGTTATAAATATCTTATATATAATTTATATCTGTCATCATACCCAACCTTTATAGGTTTAAATAAAAAAAACAACATCGGTTCACGAGGTAGTAGTCTTTCATACACACGAACGATGATTTGATAACCCATCTAATAGAAGTGGAGATGGTTTTATGAAATTTAATTATTATAAAAACATCCCCTTATATGTAATATACTAAGTTTATTATTTCAAAATGGTTTTATAAAAATTTATGTAGTCGGATAAAGAAGTAAAATAAAAACGCGTGTTGGAGAACATTGAATATTTTTATGCTATTCTCCTTAGGTTTGCACTAAATAATTAAAAGGTTTGATTAATTCCAAAAAAGGATTCTAGGATTAGGGGAGGGAAACTGAAAATTTAATTTTTAAGGTATTTTTCAAACTACATTGGTGTAAGGTTTGTAAAAGACATGAGAGTTTGTGGCCTTCTATAAGTGGGGGAGAGGGCAGAGTTGGATTTTTTTGAAAATAATTGAGCGATCACACATCTTTCATATGTAATAATGGTATAACATAAGAAATTATATAAAATTATAGTTTTAATGGAGGAAATATTACCAAAAAATTATTTTGGGATATGTTTATAGGAAATTTTATGCTTATCAGTTTAGTTTAACCCCCGACAAACCCATTTTTACATTGACTGTGGTAATTAATTTTTACTGCATTCACAATTCATTTTGGTCAAAAATGAAGTTGAAATTATTAGAAATTATAAATTGTAATAATTCCAAATATTTAATGCATTTTTTCAAATGAAATTATCATAATTTGAGAAATTTAATTTTAAATTAATTTTTTAGACGTGATGAGGAAGCAGGGTTTTAAAGTGAAAATGATCAAAATTTTACAATGTTTTTATATTTAAATTTAATATAAAAGTGATTAAAATAAAATAAATTGGATTAATTGATATGAAATTTAACTAATTTAACTTTAAAATAAATTTGAAAACATTATTTATCCATGTAAATTATTTAGACAAAAAATCAGTTTTCAATTAAAAATAATTATTTTTAACTATTCATCAAAAAAATATCTTCTCAGAAAAACCCCAAAAATCTACACTAAATTAATTTTTCTATTCCGATTTAAATAATAAATTTTATTTTTTGATTTTTTTTTTAAATTTTTTACAAATTAACTTTAAATTAAGTGCAGAAACATGACTAAACTATCTTTTAAGAAGATTCAGTTTTTTTAAAAACACTTATTTTTCAATTAAATGATTATTATTTTATTTATAGTAAATATATAATTAATAAAAATGTTTAAAATTTATTATTTACTATTTTATTAAATTATATTCATATCCCATATTCTAATGGCTAGGACATAACTATCATATAAAAATAAAAATATTTATAATATATTATTGTTCGGTAAAACATGGTTTTGCGTATAACACAAGCCATAAAAGAAACTTAGTATTTCATGTTTCATAATATATTAAATAAATTTAAATGAATATATCATAAATTATCATGTGGTTATATTCCATTTTACACATGGTGTTGTGTTTCATACTTGCTATGAGATAACATGTCCTTATTTTAGTATTTCGTTGTGCTATACAAAATCCATTTGAATTAACATATTTTGAAATACTAATCCAAAATGGTTCCTTTAATATATAATGAAAATATTTCTTTGAAAATTATAGCAATATATTTGATAAAACTAATCCTTAAATTTCTAGAATAGGTAGAGTGAAATAGAATCCCTCTATTTCTCAATAGTTGACGATAATACAGAATGACATATGGAACCATAAAGATTCAGACTAATATAGTTTTTGTATAATAGATGAAATAAAAAACTAAAAAAAATATGGATCCTATATATATCCTAGAAGGATAATATTTAATGTTTTGAGTTATAGAAGATGATAATATCAAAAGAGAAATAGACATCCGAAACTTACTATTGATTCCAGAGATCCAATGCAATTTGATTCTTTAAAAATTATCTTCTGAATAAATGGTAATAACCAAGATATCCTAGGAAATGAGAGGGGTTTTATAGATAGGGGTAATTGAAGAAGAATTTGAATTTTAGGGCCTTAATCTGAGTTAAAATCTAATTTCTGAAGCATTTAATGCGCTCCCCACAGCATGGACGAATGGTTAAACAAACTGTGCACTAACCATGAATATTAAACTGTATCCAATCCAAAGAGATTCATGTTATCAAAAAACATGTTCCAATAGTCACATGATACTGAATATCACTTATGTATCGACAATGTTTTTCTTCATGGTTTAGAAAACCATTCACTATTTCTATGTTACTATTTCCAAAATAACTCCCTCCTCGAATGATTTCACCTCAGTACCAATATATTTTGTTCAAAACTTGTGATTTCATAGTGTCTTCCAATTCCTATTACATGGTTTCCTAGAGAATTTTTATGGTTTGAGCTAACTGTTCTCAAATTTTTTCCATCTAAACAAATTTTAAAATGCACCAAAACTATCCAGAAGCTCTCGAAACTCATCCAAAGTATTATATAACATCAAAATAGATAATAAAAGGGTAAAATATCTAAACCTATGGGTGTTAAATGGTATTTTAAACCAATTTATAAATATAAAACATGGAAATAAAGGAAGAAACTGTGAAATCACTTTGAAGTCCCTTCTAATACGACCTTCAAACACAATGCTTTTCCACCTCAACTCCATATCATCATCCCCTTATCCTATTCTGGATCTCTATTCCTGAAGTCTGTATGACCATCAGGATGGTCATATATAGTTTGAGTATAAAAATTATAGGAGAACATCAATGTATCATTTACATGAGTGCACATGCGTATGAGGTGTATTCCACAATAAAAGTACATGAACAAGCAAGAACACATAATCATATACCGAAATCCCATGTGCCAACCAAGCTACCAAGAACCCCGATCATACCCACTTTGGTTTCATGCGAAAAGGACATTCATAAAGGAAGTTGTGATCATGGGTTGGATACAGGACCACCACATAATTTCCCGAGTAACCACAAGTACAAAAATTCACAGGTTGGGCCATAAGGTCATCAGACCCTATTTCTATAATGGGTCAGGCCATAAAGTTATTGTACCATGTATCTTTCACATTTTAGGACACAATTCCATTGTACCCCATTTTTTTTCATAGGTTAGGCCTCAATTCTATTTCACCCCAACATTATATCTCGGTCTATAATCATCTCTACCGTACATCACACAATGATGCATCACTATAAGAATGAAATAAGTAAATATGAATCTTTAAAATGCATCTAAATGGAAAAATATTAAAGGCAATTCCACCCACAAAGTATTTTCTACACAAAAATAGTAAGTCACCAATAATGGAGATGCACCACCTCTTCCTGGAATAGGGAAGAGGATAAAGTTAGAATGTTACAAGACAATCCTCAAAATTTATAGTATTCATGTTTAACCATTACAAAGGAGTAAAAATATATTATAAATAAAAAATAAAAATAAATTAATGACCCAAACATAATTTTAAGGCATTGGGCAACTCAAAGGTCACATAAAAATCATAAAAACTTATTTCTCATGCTAATTAATGACCCTAATAACTATAGTAGTGAAATTATTTCTTAATGATGCTTTTCAACATGTTCTCTTTGATCATTAATCCACTTATACAAATTATTTTTTTTTCTTTGTAGATATTTAAATTTTTTCCCAAAATAAGTTTTTTGTTTACATCAGTGTGTTAGATGTTAAAAATTGTAGGCTTTCCAGTTCGAATTACAATTGGTCTTAAAATTCCTTTCAAGACCAAAAGTATTTTACATGGGTTTAATATGATCTATTTCATTCCCTCATGGTTAGAGGGAATTTTACATCAAATCTAGGGTATCGCCTTCTTTAACTTATGGAGACAAGTCCCCAAATGTTAAACGTTGTAGAAACACCAGAAAAATCATTGAGTAAATAGTTCTTGTATGAATTGTTTCCCACTTATTCAAGTAATTTGAATGGAACTTCTTCTCATGGTTCCAAAATTCTATTACCTTTGAGTTGAAATCTACCCTTGAGGAGGTGAATCCACAATGTTTCTCTAGGTTAGAAAATTTAATTCTTTGGATGCTTGTTATCTCCGTTATTTTATGCTCCATTTTACTTTTCTACTCAAGCATGAATAGATTAATGAAGCTTCTTCATCTACATTGGCTCATGCTCTGAATCAATATTCACTTAAAAATAAAGATTAAAAGAAAAAAAATTCTATAGGAGTGATTGGGTTGATTCCATAAACCACATCAAGTTGATAATGTCGAGTGGTAGAACTTGGTGATCTTTTTTAGGCAAATTCATCTTATATAATACATAAATCCCAATCTCTCATATTCTTGTTACCAATGGTCTAAAAATAGTGTCCAATGTAGGATTGGTAATATCTATTGTCCAATTAGTTAGACAATGATGAGACATGTAGATAAGAAGCTACATATTGAATTTCCCCGATAATGTTCTCCAAAATGGTTGATAAATTTAGTATCACTATTAAACAAATGCTCTGGGGAATTCCATAAAGTTGAAAATTTATTTGAAAAATAATATTTCAACTTTCACATCATCTTCATTCATAAGAGATGGTATTAAATGACCCATCATAGAAATTTAATCAATAAAAACCATTTTTTCATCTTTACCTTGTTGATTTATTGGTAAATCCATAATGAAATCCCTGATGAGATCTTCCATTTGTAGATCCAAAATATGTATTGGACTCTATAAAATAATTCTGAAATGAATCATTGTACTTTGACATATCCATCATCTCAAAAGAATTACATGGACAACTGATTGCATCTTTTTTCGAATAGAAATTCTCTTTTAGTATCTTCATGGTTTTATGTATTCCAAAATGATCAGCAATCCTCCTTCATATATAACTAGTGGAAAAAATGTTTAACACATTGGAATTTTTCATGTCAGTTCTATATAACCGACATGAAAAGATGTAAAAATTGATTTATCATGTTGGTTATTTAATAACTTACATGATAAATCGATGAGAATCATTTTTTTATGTTAGTTGTAAAATAACCGACATAAAAAATATTGATATTTGATTTATCACGTCTCTTATTTTATAGCCGACCTGATAAATCAATTCTGGGTGCAATATCATGTCGTTTATAAAATAACCGATGTGATAAAGAAAATCTCAGCAATTTATCACGTTGGTTATAAAATAACTGACGTGATAAAGAACTATTTATAATGTCGGTTATAAAATCACCGACGTGATAAAACTTTTCTACATCTATTATTAAATAACTGACGTTATAAACATAAAAAATAGTTTATCGCATTGGTTATTAAATAAAAGATGTGATAAATCTTTTAAATGATTTTATCACGCCCCGTATTCAGTCATTCTGTTTTCTTCGATCAGGCGACTTGCGACTCATCTCTCTCACGTGAAAATACTAGAAAGAATTATTTGAAGTCGTTCCCTCCAGCCTCATTTTCCAACATCATTAATCATATTTACTATCACCATATCTATAAGGTTGACTCACAACACTCATGTAAGCAACATACAACTCGGTTTCATGTTTTATTTTTCACGATGCCCTAATCTTATTTTTTGAGATGTTGTTTTTCTATCTTTGTTCTTACTATCATGGTAAGTGTCATAGTGTTATTCTATACCATGCTAAATTATTTTTCGGTAAAATAAACCATAGAAGTGATATCATGCAAGTTTACGATTTTTGTGTGTTCTATCATGTCTGTGTGCGTGTACTGGGGTGTCCAATGGGTTGGGGGATTTCCATGGGGGAGGGGTGTCCATGGGTTGTACAAGGGGGTAAGGGGTTGTGTCTAGGGGGATAGAGGGGCTATCCAAGGCGTCGATGGTGTCCAAGGGGTTGGGGTGGGGGTGGGGGTGGTGTCCTGGGGTGAGGGGGATATCCAAGTGGGTATGGGTGTCCAGGGGGGTGTCCAGGGGGTGAGTGGGCTATCCAAGGGGGTAGGTGGTGTCCAAGGGGGTGGAGTGGTGTACAAGGGGGGTTGGGGTATCCAGAGGGGGGTGGGGGATGTCCAAGGGGGTAGGGGTATCCAGGGGTGGGGGTGGGGTGGGGCGGGGTGTCATGGTGGGTGAGTGGGCTATCCAAGGGTGTAGGGGGTGCCCAATGGGTGGGGTGGGGTCTAGGGGGTTGGGGGGGGGGTCCAGGGGTTGGGGGGCTATCCAAGGGTGGTGGTGGTGGTGTCAAGGGGGTGTCCAAGGGGGTGGAGTCCATGGGTGAGGTGGATTTCCAATGTGGTAGGGGTGTTGGGGGGAGGGGGCAGTCCAGGGGGTTGGGGTGTCCAGGGGGTGGGGGTGTCCAGGGGGTGGGGGTGGTATCTAGTGGGGTTAGTGGGCTATCCAAGGGGGTAGGGGTGTATAAGGGGTGGGGGTGTCCAGGGGTGGGGGTTATCTAGAGGGGTGGGGGATGTCCAAAGGTCGGTGGGCTATCCAAGGGAGTGATGGTATCCAGGGGGTGTCCGGGGGGGGGGGTACAGGTTGGGTGAGGGGTATTTCCAAGGGGGTGGTGGTATCCAGGGGGTAATGGGCTTTCGAGAGGGGTGGGGGTGTCGAGGGGGTGTCTAAGGGGGTAGGTGGTGGGGGTGGTGTCTAGTGGGTGGGGGTGTCCAAGGGGTTGGGGGTGGTGTCTAGGGGGTGAGTGGGTTGTCCAAGAAGTTAGGGAGAGTCTATGGGGTGGGGGTGTCAAGGGGGAGGCTGTCCGAAGGTCTAGGGGCCTATCCAGGGGGGTTTCCAAGGGGGTGGTGGTGTCTAGGGGGGTGTCCAAGGGGGTGGGGGTGGTGTCCAAGGGGTGAGGGTGCTTTCCAAGGGGGTAGGGGTGTCCAGGGTGTGGGGGTGGTGTCCATTGGGGTGAGGGGGTTATCTTGGGAGTGGGGGTGTGCAGGGGGGTGGGGGGTGTCCAGTGGGGTGTCCAAAGGTGCAGGGGGTGGGAGTGGGGGGGGGGGTGTCTGGGGGGAGTCTAGGGGGTGGGGTGGTGTCTAGGGGGTGGGGGGTGTCTAGGGGGTGGTGGTGTCTAGGGGGTGTCTGGGGGGTGTCCAATGGGGTAGGTGTTGGACAACCCCCTCACCTCTTGGACACCACTCCCCCACCCCCTAGACACCCCCACCCCCTAGACACCACCCCACCCCCTAGACAGCCCCTCACCCCCCTGGACACCCCTACCCCCTTGGCCTCCCCAGACAGCCCCATACACCCTTGGACAACCCCTACCCCCTTGGATAGCCCCATCCACCACTGGATAGCCTCCTACCTCCTTGGAAACCCCCTTGATATATATATCCCAAAGGTTTCATTGAAACCACTGGCATATATTAACTTCAGGTAGTCTATACCAATGGTTCTTGTATAACCGTTGGTATAGCGCTATTGCAATGAACATCATTCCAAAAGTGTGTGAAACCATTGGGATATTCTATCCCAATGGTTTCAAATTGTTTGGATACGTGTAATTTGTAGTAGTGATTGTATACAAATTTTAATATTTATACTTCATATTTCTTGTTTACAGAAGGGTGAATTTGGTATCAAGTTGCACCAGGATGTATTATTTGTGTACCTTAAGAATAAAGGATCTGAGATGAATTTTAATCTGTTATATCTAACTATATTTTATTTTTAAAATCATTTTCATGCTTATATTTTTAAAATACACATATATTTTCTTTATATTTCAAAATTGTTTTACTTTAAAATTATGATATTTTACATATAAATATAAAATTTACTTATATTAAAATTTTTTATAATTTTCATATTTGTATAGGTAATAATAATTTGAAGTTGGATTACAGCACATTGAATGATGGGGTGTCCAAGGGGGTGGGGGTTTCTAGGGGGTGAGGGGGCTTTCCATGGGGGTAGGGGTATCTAGGGGTGGGGGTGGTGTCCGGGGGGGGGGGGGTGAGGGGGCTATCTAGGGGGTATGTGTAAGAACCCAGATCTTTTTTTAGGTATGTTTTTCCTTTTTTGGTCATTTTTTAGAAAAAGAGGTAATTATGAATATTTTCTAAGTACACATTGTGTAATTTATGAGTACATGACATGTACTACATTGCCACAGGAGGTTGTGTGCTGGACGTGTAGTAGCCACACACACGGCCATGTGGGAGTGACTTGGAGGCCACCTAATGCGGAGTATAGAAAGGGAAATTACATGCCGTGTACTCCAAAAGTACACGCAGTATATTTTGTTTTTTTTTCATTAAATACACCGGGGCCACGTTTGAAAGATAGAACACCCTTATTCTAGGTTTCGTTAGTCTGAGGGATTCCATATGGCCACAGAGCTTTAACAAGCCCTCAAGCCTCTGTCTGTCCTCCAAATCAAACACCGCCGATTGCATTAGAATCACATCAGTGAGTTCTCTCTTCTGATGGAGCCTCATTTCCGGATTTATATTCTTTTCTATGTTATCATGGGTTGATAATTTTATAAGTTTTCTTAGATCTACAGAGTTCTAAGGAGATTCAAGCTTTGAAGTTCACATATCGAGATCTTCTAACGTTGAGGTAGGTGGTTTGTTCCTTTCTGTTCAAAGTCTTTGAGTATCATGTGCAAATTCCACCAATACCATTGAACGGGGTATTGCGTGTTTACCATTTTACCCTTATTGATTTCCTACCATTATTGTATGCTTTTGTAGAGGTAATTTGGATATGAATAGGGTTAATTACTATGAATTGGATGTATTACACTTGCATTGTACTATTTACGACCATTTGGTCCTATTTAGCAAGTTTGGATGCCTTGCCTGTTTCCATGCCTGTTGCTGTAGGATGTAGAGTTTGTATTCAGACATGCTTGTTATTTTGTAGACTATTTATCCAAGTAGTTATGTAGGTTTACTTTGGCCATATTACACTGCTATTTTCATTAACCTACACAGGGCCGTGAGAACCTAGTGTAGTAGACTATAAGGGGAATTGACAGAGTGAGCTTCCTTAGAGAGTCATTGATCACTTAGGCTATAAGGGGGATTTATTGAGTGAGCTTCCTCAAAGAGCCTAGAACCACTGGTGTCTATAAGGGGAATTGACCGAGTGAGATTCTTCAGAGAGTGCTTTATTGCTTTATACTATAAGGGGATTGACTGCGTGAGCTTTCTCAGAGAGCCTTTGTTTGAATTGTACGACCTGGGCTATACGGGGAATTGACCGAGTGAGCTTTCTCAGAGAGTCCTATGCCTTTGGGATATAAGGGTAATTGACCATGTGAGCTTCCACAGATATTCCTTGACTACCTTAGACTATAGAAGGAATGGACTGTGTTAGCTTCCTTAGAGAGTCTTTCTTTACCTTTGACTATAAGTGGAATGGACTGTGAGCGATTCCTCAGAGAGTCTTATTATATTCTTATGATTGAACCAGAGTGGTTAGGCTGAGTGTACTGCCCAGAGGGTTGTTTGTACTTCTTAGGTAGGACCAAAGGGGATGGCTATGAGTACTTCTCAGAGGGTTACCTGTTTGAGGTTTAGCTATTTGTTTCACTGTTGCTTGATATTGAAATAGTGGATTGTTTAATGCTTAAAACTTTCATGTTTATTGACTTCTATACTTCTACCTGAAATATATTCACTGACTATTAGGTATAGATCTTCAGGTGGTTTCCTACTCATATTTAGTCTCACAACCTTTTTGGTCCCAAACAGATTATATTGTCGAAGGTATAAGGGAAAATGCCCTTCTACTTCAGGTACTTGATTTGCTGTGGAGCTGGAGAGCATGGGAACAAGCTATGGCTTGCGATGTTGAAGAATTTTTCTTCTTTCCTTTTCACTTTTGTTTAGAACTATTTTATTCTATAATTGTGTATTTTTTGGATGTTTTCCAAGACATATGTATCATGCATCATTTTATATATGTTCTCCAGTTTATACTTCCAGTTTTCTACTATTACTGTTGTATGTCATTTTTACTGCTTCCACTCTCGTATGTATTTATTTACATCCGCTGTGTACTTTTCCACAGAGGGAATAGTTTTTCCACTATCACACCCAAGGACCTCATTGCTAATAGGCATCCTCTGACATTTAGGGAAATGTGCTTGAGGCCATGTGACCAACCGGGTACGGGGTGCCTCTGGGTGGCTTCCGGAACCGGGATATTACAAAGTGGTATCAGAGGTTTTCTTTTCTCTTGACATACTGTTTTGAGACTTATCTAGGGATAGGATGGAATAGGTACTTGTTAATAAGCTGTGTTTGGGATTAGCTAACCCGTGTATAGGGAAAACTAATCTACCTTGTTTAAATTGCAATTTTTCTGGTTTTGCGATTATTACAGTTGATCGGATTTCACCTTGAGTGATTCACATGATTTGTGCTATTGTCATTGATATTATTGAGGTTCTATTTATGTTGCAACCCGATGAGATGAGGGTATTCCATCTCATTCATCATATAATAACTTTCTAGAAATACTATGTCATGCATTTTTTCCATGCCATCTTTTATGTATTAGTGATTGCATGTTGTTGTGATAGATGATGTGTAAAATATGCATGCTGTTGTGATAGTATCTTTGATAGAACTACCTATTGTTTGATAAGGTATTTATTTGTTTAGATATTTTCTTGAATGAACACCAAAATTTGGTTCTTGAGGTGTTATGGGCCCTCATGGACCAGAATTTGGTAGATCATTGCCTTGTTTTCCATGTTATAATGTGTACAAGATGAAAAAATTTGTTTCATGGAGAGTATGGTCCATCATGGATCATAATTTGGCACTTTCAATTATATTTTCAGTGTTTTCGAGGTTCCAGAGTAGTTTTTGAGGCTTACTGTCCAAAAAAACCCAGAATACACGCTGTGTAATGTTAAGTACACACCATGTGTTCTTCTATTCGGGACGAAACTATTTTTCTGAAGTACAAGCCATGTAATTCATATACACGCCATGTAGTCTCTGACCATGTCGTAGGCCGTGTGGGTAGAGACATGGGATGGTGAACGTCGGGTGGGAACACACCGTGTACCCGTCGAACACACCGTGTAGTGTCGACCCCGTGCCCACCCGTGTCACTAACAACACAGGTTGGTTGAGTCCTGTCTAATACACATCGTGTTCCATCTAAACACACCATGTAGTCTGACCTAGTTACCAGGATGTGTCACGAACAACATGGGTTGGTGTTACCCTTTCACGGACACCCTGTGTCCACCTTGAACACGCCGTGTAGTCTGACCCAGGTACCCGTCCATGTCACGAACAACACGGGTTGGTGTTATCCAGTTTCATTCACACCGTGTCCATCCAGAATACGTAGTGTAGTGTGAGCCATGTGTCAGGACGTGTCACTAGCAAAATGGGCCAAGTGAATCTTGTCTAGTACACACCATGTAATAATTGTACACGTCGTGTAGTCTTGCCTTAAGAGAGTCGTGTGGATTAACCGTGTAGAATAACTTGGGCAGGGAATGATGACTCAAGTACATGCCATGTGTTAAGACAACATGTTGTGTGTCTGGGGTGTTACACGACCAATCTAGGCAGAAGTACACGACCATGTAAATGACTTCAGGGAACACACTTTGTAGGAAATGTACAGCCGTGTAATCATGTTTTTTAAAACTTGAGTTCTTTCTTTCTCTTGTTCCCTTATTACACTCCCGGTTTTTATTCCTTGATAATCTTGATCTAAGGTGTGTGTATGACCTTGCAGAGTCATGTCACCGAGACGTCCTCCGGTTGTGCGCCAGTTTCCAGACAGTGATCAGACACCAGACATGGCTGATTAGGGGATACCTATAGATCCTCCTGTTGTTCCAGCCTTCGCACCATCCACTGTACCTGACACAGGTGATGTTGCACAGTTCAGGAAGTTATTTCTAAGGTTGATGCATACCTTTCAGGGAGCACTGTCTCATGCCCCGTCGATGGAAGATTTGACGTGGGTCTTCCAGTAATAACATCCTCCCACTTTCTCATGGGATGAAGGACCCCGGGATATAGAGTCATGGCTAGAGGCCATGCTGATGATTTTTGAGTATCTGGAGATACCTCTAGAGAAGAGGGTTATGCTTTCTACCTAAATTCTTCAAGACTCCTCCAGGAGGTGGTGGGATGTGATCTCACAGGAGGGATGCCAACAGAATATGGATTGTGATGAGTTTTGGCGCATCTTATTTGATTAATTCTATCTGGAGACCTTGATGCCCAATCGAGCTTAAGAGTTCATGAGTCTGGAGCAGGGTACTCTTACTATTGTGGAGTATTCCTTTCACTTCATAGAGTAGCAGTGTTTCGCGCCTATTCTCGGAGGTGATGATTTGATCCTTGCACAGAAGTTTGAGGATGGTCTGAAGCACGACATCTGATCTCAGGTGAACATCTTCAGGTTCACTTCGATATCTTCTGTCGTCAACTAGGAGATGATCTCAGAGCATAATCTGAGGGATTATGGAGCTTTGAGCCACGACAGTTTGGCATCCAGAGTTATTGCTCCTCCAGGTGATAGGAGGAAGCGATGTAGGGAGGCTGCACGAGGAGATCAGAGTAGGTGGGATGCATATTCCGGTAGCTAGGTGGTGTGCTACTGATATTGGAGAAGAGATCATATGAGGCCACGTTTCTAGAGAGACCCAGTGGAGTGCCGATCTTGTGGAAATATGGGTCACCTTCAGTCCTTTTGTTAGTTCTTCTCACCAGCTGCTGGTGAAAAGGGTTCTTCTATGAGTCCCCATTCCGGAGCAGCACCACCAGTTTCTCACCTGTCTAGAAACTGGAGTTCTTCTGACCGTTCTGGTCGAGGTGGAGGTCATGGCCGTGGTAGCCAGTCTCCTGGTTTTCAGCTACATCTGGGCGGATCAGCTCAGAGTGGTCAGGCAGGGTCACAGGGCCATGGTATATGCCAGACTTTTGTAGTGGAGCAGACCCAACAAAAGTAGGATCCCAGAACTTCTACCATTCGAGGTACGATCTTAGTAGCCTCAGTTTTAGCTACTGATATTTTTGATATAGGGGCTTCCCATAGCTATATATCTTTTGCTATCGTGGAGAGCCTTGGGCTCTACATCTTTTCTTCTACTGATATCTTAACGCTAGACACTCTGTTGGGGACTATAACGACTAGTGTACATCAGTGTAGAGAGTGCCCTCTATAGGTTGGTGGATGCCACTTTATGTGGGTCCTTTTTGTACTAGAGATCATAGGCTATGATGTCATTCTCAGAATGGACTATGCAGTTCCCTTCTAGGTATTCGTTGACTATTATCACCGCATGGTGAGTTTTATATCACTAGAGGGTTGATATTTTCTTAATAGGGGTGAATGGGATGTCCAGGAAGGTAGTGTGGGTTCAGATATTCATGGGTTGGGAGGAGTTACAACCTAGATTTATAGTCTATATCTGGATGACCTGGGGACTTCATAGTTATACTTTTATCCAGTGTTGATTCGTTTCAGATATGTCTTTCCAGATGATTTTAGGATTTCCTTTGGAGCCTGATGTATAATTTTCTATTGATCCTGTGCCAGGAGTAGCACTAGTGTCCATTCCTCCTTATAGGACGACTACAACCGAGTTTTAGGAGATCAAGAAGCAGTTGGAGGAGTTGTAGGAAAAGGGTTCATCCAACCTAGTACTTCTCCTTGGGGTCGCTTGTCTTGTTTACGAAGAAGGTAGACAGTACCCTCAGGTTTTTTGAGGACTATCGAAAGCTAAACCAGTTGACGGTCAAGAAACAGTATCCCTTGTTGAGGATTGATGATCTCTTTGATCATCTTCGAGGAGCCCGAGTGTTCTTTGAAGATTGAATTGAGGTCTGATTATCATTACTTCTTCATTAGACCATCAGATATACCTCTCACAACCTTCAGGAGAGGGTATGGTCTATATGAGAATTTGGTTATGTGGTTTGGTCTCACGAACGCGCTTGCGGTTTTCATGGCACTGATGAACCAAGTGTTCCGTCCATACTTGTATTTTTTCAAGGTGGTCTTTGTGGACGATATCTTGGTGTACTCTCACACTCAACACGACCATGCTACCCATCTTGAAATCATTTTGAGTACACCGAGAGAGGATCAGTTATATGCTAAGCTCTCAAAGTGCCACTTTTGGATGGATCAGATTAACTTCCTGGGTCATGTTATCTCATAGGCAAGATTATTAGTAGACCCAGTGAAAGTGAGAGTTGTAGTCTCTTGGTAGAATTTGAATAAAATCGTTGAGGTTCAGAGTTTTCTAGGGTTGGCTGGATACTAAAGATGTTTCATACAATACTTTTCACGCTTGGCAGCACCGCTGACATGTTTGACTATGAAGGGTGCAATGTTTTTAGGGTCATATTCTTGTTAGTCATCCTTTCAGGAGATGAAACTTAGGTTGAACTTATCACCTGTACTGGTCTTGATAGAGTCAGAAAATATCTATATTGTTTACTATTATGCATCAGGTATTGGACTGGGAGCTGTGCTTATGCAGGGAGATGGAGTCATTGCGTACGGGTCTCAGTAGTTGAGGCCACATGAGAGGAATTAAAAAACACACAATCTGGAGTTGGCAGCTTTTGTTCATGCCTTACACTATTGGAGACATTATCTTTTGGGAGAGAATTTTTTGGTTTTCACCGACAAAAAAAGTCTCAAGTAGATCTTCACTCAGCGTGATATGAATTTGAGATAGCGAAGGTTGGTTGAGTACCTATAGTCCATTGACTTTGAGCATTCCTATATGCCTGTGAAGGGAAACGCAGTGGATGATGAGTTAAGCAGGAGGACTCAGATACTGGTTGTTTATGAGGACAACAGTGAGTGGAATCTTATGGCTCTGTTCTCTGAGATTCATTTGGAGGTGCACGAAAGTCAGGGGAAGACGTTTATTTCTTCTATAGCTATTAGCTCTACTCTTCTAGATCGAGTTCAAATAATGAATCTATCAGATTCTGAAGGCCTAATCCTAAGGGAAATCATGTTATGAGAGTACCATATTCCTGGATGGACCATAGTAGAGGTTGAGATCTTGTGTTTCCAAAGACGCGTATATGTGCCAGCAGATATATGTGAGGAGCTGATGTAGGATTTTTATTCCTCACTTTGGGCAGTTCATCCTGGCGTCACCAAGATGAATCGTGATCTACACAGTCAGTATTGGTGGCCTGGTATGAAGAGGGACGCTGTTGGTTTTTTCATGAGGTGTTCCACTTGTCAGTAGGTGAATACGGAGCATCAGCGACCAGTATGGCTTTTACAGCAGTTACCAATTCCCGAATGGAAGTTGAATGACGTCGCGATGGACTTCATGACCGGTTTGCTGAGGTCTCCTTGAGGTAATGACACAGTTTGGGTTTTCATTGACATACTCATGAAGGTTCCTCACTTCTTTCTGATCAAGGATACCTTCAGTGTTGATGAGATTGGGAGGTTGTACATCCGTGAGATACTACATCTTCATGGAGTTCCATAATCCAAAATTTCATACAGGGATGGGAGTTTGACTTCTCGAGTCTAGTAGGGGATTCAGAAGGCTTTGGGTACATATGTACTTTTGAGTACAGCTTACCACCCCTAGATAGATGGCCAGTCTGAGTGTATGATTCAGGTGCTTGAGGACTTTCTCCGAGAATGAATTCTGGATTTTGGAGGTTCTTGGGAGAAGCATATACCTATTATGGAGTTTTCCTATAATAATAGTTTTCAAGAAAAAATTCAGATGGACCCTTATAAGGATTTTTATGGTAGCCCATGCTGATCACCCTTATGTTGGCTGGAGGCAGGAGAGGCAGCTTTGCTGGGACCTCATCTTGTTCAGGATACCATAGAGTATATAGAGTTGATTTGGAAGAGGATGAAAACTGTCAGTCTTGACAGAAGTCTTATGATGATCAGCGGAGATGACCTTTCGATTTCAAGGTCGGGGATCAGGTTATCTAGTGTGTCACACTGAGGTTGGAACATAAGAGGATTAGGAGATAGGGTAAGCTTTCATCAAGGTACATTGGGCCGTGTGAGGTGTTAGAGAGAGTTGGGTTGGTTTCCTATCGGTTGAAGTTACCTCAAAGGTACAAATCTATGCACGACATCTTCCATGTTTCTCACCTTCTATGTTACTTTTCAGATCAATATCATGTTTTTCAACCCAAGTAGGTTGAGATCGAAGTGGTTTCATCATTTGAAGAGCATCCTATCTAGATTGTGGATCATAGTACAAAGGTTCTCCGTGGCCAGTCTGTTCCTCTGGTATGAGTGCTATGGCAGCACGGGCGGGTGCAGGACAAGACTTGGGAGAGGGAGGTTGATGTACAAGCTCAGTGGCCAGAACTGTTCGGGGTTTCTTCTTCATCGTTGTGCTATGGAAATTTGGGAATGAATTTATCTAAGGGTGGATGTTTTTAAAAACTCGGATATTCTTTTCAAGTATGTTTCTCCTTTTCTGGTCATTTTTGATAAAAATAGGAATTTTTGGAATTTTTTTAAGTACACGCATTGAACATTATGAGTACACGCCATGTACTCCCTTGTTGTAGGAGGCCGTGTACTGGCCGTGTAGTAGACACACACACGACCATGTGGAAGTGGCTTAGAGGCAACCTAATGAGGAGTACTAAAACGGAAAGTACACGCCGTGTAATCCAAAATTACACGCCGTGTATTTTATTTTTTATTAAACACACCAGGGTCTGTTCTGATGGATAGAACAACCTTCTTCTAGTTCTCGTTTGTTCGAGAGAGTCTGTACAAACATAGATCTTCGACAAGCCCCCATGCCTCCATCCGTCCTCCGAATCAAACACCATCTATTGCATTGGAATTGCATCGGTGAGTTCTATCTTATGTTGGAGCCTCATTTCAGGATTTCTCTTATTTTCCAAGTTATCATGGGTTGAAAGTTTTATACCTTTTCTTAGATCTATGGAGTTATAAAGAGATTCATGATTAAAGGTTCACATATAGTGATCTTATAACCCTAAGGTATGTGGTTTGTGCCTTTCCGTTCAAAGTCTTTGAGTATAATGTGCAAATTCCACCAATACCCTTGAACAGGGTATTGCGTGTTTACCTTTTTAGCCCTATTGATTTCCTACCAAGATTGTATTCTTGTGTAGAGGTAATTTGGATATGAATAGGGTTGATATTTATTCTTTGGATGTATTACCCTTTCATTGTTCTATTTACGACCGTTTGGTCTTGTTTAGCTAGTTTGGATACCTTGCTTATTTCCATGCCTGTTGCTGTAGGATGAAGAGTTTGTATTATGACATGCTTGTTATGCTGTAAACGGTTTATCCATGTTTCTCTCTAGATTTACTTTGGTTATATTACACTGCTATGATAATTGACCTACATAGGGCTGTGAGAACCAACTGTAGTAGACTATAAGGGGAATTGACCGAGTGAGCTTCCTCAGAGTGTCTTTGAGAACTTAGGGTATAAGGGGGATTGACTGAGTGAGCATCCTCAGAGAGCCTAGAACCACTTGGGGCTATAAGGGGAATTGTCTGAGTGAGATTCCACATAGAGTACTTGATTGCTTTAGAATATAAGGGGATTGACCATGTGAGCTTCCTCAGAGAGTCTTTGTTTGAATTGTACGACCTGAGATATAAGGGGAATTGACTGAGTGAGCTTCCTCAGAGAGTCCTTGACTAACTTAGACTATAAAAGGATTGGAATGTGTGATCTTCCTCAGGGAGTCTTTCTTTAACTTTCACTACAAGGGGAATGGACTGTGAGAGCTTCCTCAGAGAGTCTTATTATATTCTTATTATTGAACCAGAGGGTTTAGGCTGAGTGTACTAACCATAGGGTTGTTTATACTCCATATGTAGGACCATAGGGGATGGCTGTGAGTAATTCCCAGAGGGTTACCTATTTGAGGTGTAGCTGTTTGTTTCACTATTTCTTAATATTGAAACTGTGGATTGTTTACTGCTGAGCACTTTCTTGTTTACTGTTTTTTGTACTTCTACCTGCCATATATTCACTGACTGTTAGGCAAAGATCTTCGGGTGGTTTCCTACTGGGATTTAGTCTCACACCCTATTTTGGCCATGCTTTTGGGCCCAAACAGATTATATTATTGCAGTTTTAGAAAAGTTCAAGTTCCCTTCTACTTTAGGTACTTGATTTGGTGTGGAGTTGGAGAGAATGGGACCAAGCTTTGGCTAGCGATGCTTAGGAGTTTATGTGATTTCTTTTACACATTGGTTTATCACTGTTGTATTCTAGCATTGTGATTTTTTTGCTGTTTTCCTAGACATATGTATCATGAATCATTTTATAAATGTTCTCCAATTTATACTTTTAGTTTTCTATTGTTACTGTTGTATGTCATTATTACTGATTCCACTCTTTTATGTATTTATTTACTTTCAATGTGTACTCTTCCAATGAGGGAATAGTTTCCCCACTATCACACCCAAGGCCCTCACTACTATTCGACAACCTCTAGCATTTGAGGAAATGCGCTTGACGCTAGGTGACCAACTGGGTACGGGGAGCCTCTAGGCAGCTTCCGGAACCGGGACGTTATAGTGGGGGTGTCCAGGGGGTGGGGTGGTGTCTAGGGGGTGAGGGTGGGGGGATTTCTAGGTGGGTGGTGGTGTCCAGGGGGTGTCTGGGGGGGGGGGGGGTGTCCAATGGGGTAGGGGTTGGACAACCCCCTCACCACCTGGACACCACTCCCCCACCCCCTAGACACCCCACCCCTTGGTCACCCCACCCCCTTGACAACCCCTCACCCCATTGGACACCCCTACCCCCTTGGGAACCCAAGACCGCCCCTACCCCCTTGGACATCCCTCTCCACCCCCTTGGACAGCCCCTACCCCCTTGGACACCCCGTTGGAATATATTAATTTCATACAGTCTATACCAACAGTTCTTGTAGAACAGTTGGTATAGGACTGTTGAATTGGCCATCATGCCTATGGTGTGTGAAACCATTGGGATATTCTATCCTGATGGTTTTAGGGGCTATCCCAATGGTTTCAAATCATTGGGATATGTGTAATTTTTAGTAGTGAATGTATACAAATTTTAATATTTATACTTCATATTTCTTATTTACGGAAGGGTGAATTTGGTATCGAGTTGCACCAGGATGTATTATTTGTGTACCATAATAAGAAAGGATCTAAGATGAATTTAAAATTGTTATATCAAACTATATTTTATTTTTAAAATCATTTTCATGCATATATTTTTCTAATATTCATAGATTTGTTTTATATTTCAAAATTTTATTACTTTCAAATTACGATATTTTTCATATAAATATAAAATTGGATTATCTTAACAAGATGAATAATTTTTATATTTGTTATAGTTAATAATGATTCAATGTTGAATTACAACACATTGAATGAGTAGTGAATATGAGGAAGGTGTTGATGCCTTATGGAAATTTTATAAACGAAATGTTCTAAGAAGTTACATGTTTTTCTCTCTATGCCTAAAATATTTGAATACGAAGAAGTTGAAAAGAAGAGACATCAATGATCATATGATTTGTCATAGTTTTAATCCAAGTTACAGCCCTTGGATTAGGCGTGGTGAAACTAGAATAAATGTCAGATCTACTAATGATGATGATTTGTAATATGGTAACTCCAATGGAATTGATGAAATTATTCCTGATATTTCAGTAGAACAAATTAAGATAGAACCGAAAGTTGGGCATCTATACGGTGATGCTGAAAAACCATTATATCATGGCTGTATGGATTTTACGGTTTTTTTGGAGATGTTAAGATATATTAACCTGAAGGAAAAACATGGATGGAGTGACAAAATTTTTACAGATCTACTTCAATTTTTGAAAGATATTCTTCCAAAAGACAATGACCTTCTAGATTCACATTATAAGGCCAAAAAATATTATTCCTGATTGGATTGGGATACAAGAAAATACACGACTATCCAAATGACTGTATGATATATAGGAATGAATATGAATTTTTGTTAGAGTGTCCTAAGTGTGGGACATCACTGTATAAGTTGAAAGAAAAATCACAAGCTGATATAGAGAGTACAAAGATCCCTACCAAGGTATTTTGGTATCTCTCTATAATTCATCATTTGAAACATTTATTTTCTAAATCACATGATGCAAAAAAGTTAAGATGGCATGGTGATGAGAAAATATGTGATTTAAAAATATGACATCTAGCTGATTGTCCACAATGGAAGAAAATTGATGAGCAGTATCCTATATTTGGAAATGAAACTTGAAATATCAGAATTGGGTTGTGCACAAATAGAATGAATCTATATTGAACCCTCAGTAGCACACATATTTCATGGCCTGTATTATTGGTAATTTACAACCTCTCTTCTGAAGTATGTATGAAGCACAAATATGTCATTTTGAGTATAATGATATCTAGTCCGAAGCAACCTGGAACTGAAATTGAGGTTTTCTTGTAACCATTGATTGATGATTTGAAACTTTTATGGGAGGATGGTATTAGGGTGTATGATTATTATAATATGGAATATTTTTAACTACATGCAGTGCTTATGTTCCCTATAATTGACTCCCCATCATATGAAAATTTGTTTGGATACCATGATAAGGGGCAAAAAGAATGTCCAATTTGTGAAAAATAGACTTCATATTGTCAATTACATCATGGGAGGAAAACAGTATAAAAGGGTCATAAAAAGTTTTTGCGTATGGATCACTCTTACAAAAGACTAAAAAACATAATCAATGCATCACAAGAATTTGATATTGATCCAAAACCTTTATCCCCAGATGTGTGTTTTGAGAGGGTGCAAAACCTTGATGTGTCATTGGGAAAGAAAATGAAATCTGAAAATGATAAACATATGTGGGAGAAAAGGTAAATATTTTTTGAGCTACCATATTAGTGATATCATGAAGTGAAACATAATATTTATGTCATGCACGTAGAGAAGAATATCTGCAACAATATGATTGGAACATTTTTTGATAATAAAGGAAACACTAAAGATGGGTTGAATGTAATATTTGACTTACTTTCAATGGTAATACATTTGGATTTATCTCCCACTCATAATGGAAGATGAAGATTTCTTCCCCTGGATTTTCATACATTATCCAAGAAAATTAGCTATTGTCAGTTTATTGATGATATCAATGTGCCTCATGGTTATCCTTCAAATGTAAAAAATTTTGTCTCTTTAAAGGATTTTAAGTTGATAGGTATGAAATATCATGATTTCCTCATCATGATGCAAAAACTTCAATCAGTTTCATTGTGTGGAATATTTCCTATCCATGTCAGAAAGACTATAATGAAGTTGTGTTATTTTTTCAATGAAATTTTTTATAAGTTGATTGATGTTAATGATTTGAACATTTTAGAAAATGATTCAATTTATATAATTTTTCAATTAGAAATGTATTTTCCTCCATCTTTTTTTGATATAGTGGTGCATTTAATGGTTCATCTGGTTCAAGAAATAAAGCTTTGTAGACCAATTTATCATCGTTCGATGTATCATTTTGAAAGGTACATGAAAATATTGAAGGGGTATATTTAGAATCCATATCGACCTGAAGCCTCCATTATTGAAAAGTATATTTCTGAGGAGGTTTCAGAGTTTTTTATGAGATACTTGGCTATGGTAGAGCACATAGGTTTTCCTCCATCTTTCCATGAAAGAGTTAATAATGATGGAAGGAGAATTCATGGTTAGAAAGTCAAATTTTTGTCAGCTGAACAGATAAACAAGATAGAATTATACATCTTGAATAATATAGATGATGCTCATCTGTATATCACATTGTATAGTAATGAGTTGAAACATTGTCATCCAAAGTAGAAAGCAATGTGGATTTTGAATGAGCACAAGAAAACATTTTTCCATGGTTTAAAAAGACCTTTCTTGGTAGATCAGATGTATCAGAGACATTAAGATGGTTAGTGGGTGGTCCAAGTTTAAATGTGATAAAATGTTTCGAGTATGAAATTAATGGATATACATTTCATACGAAATATCAGGACAACAGAAGTGAAGTTCAGAATAGTTGTGTGTTGGTGTTTGTAGAAGAAATGAATTTTTCGAGTTTTAAATACAAAAACCCAAATTCTGCATCAAGTGAATATTATGAAGTCATTGAATAAATATGGGAGGTTGATTACTTTCAAATTAAAGTTACTATTTTTAATTACAAATTGTTTATCACTAACAATAGTGTCAGACATGATGAATTTGGAATGACAGCTATTAATCTGAATAGATTGGAAGACACAATAGATTTGTTTATATTGACAGCTCATGAAAAATAGATTTTCTATGTAGTTGACCAATCAGATATGAAGTGGTCTATTGTCTTATAAGGAGAAAAAATATGTTGGTGAGGATCAATATAAAGAAGATTCTGATTTATAGGAGATCCCTACAACCATGAAAATATTAGTAGAAAATAATGATGAGCATGTTTAAGACATGGATTGTTCCATATAGAATGATCATGAAGAAGGAATTTGGGATAATAATCCATTTTTACATTACTAATATTATAGCTAACTTATATTTATTTCTTGTTTAAACTTATTATTTTTATAAAATGGTAGATATTGTAATTTTTTTCTTTATTAAAACGTGTATTAAAACAAATATGTAGGAATTTTTGTTTATTTTAATTTTGTTTAGTTTAGTTTATCATGTTTACCAATATGTAACTTAAATATCTATTGATTTTATTGAATGACAATTAATTTACCATGTTTACGATGTTTAACATGTCCACTATAGTTTACCATAGTTTACCTTTACGTTACTTATATATTTATTTATTTTTTTGAATAAAAAATACACTACAATGTTTACCATGTTTACCATCTTTACCATTGTTTAATATGCTTACCTAATTACCATGTTTACTATTACATAACATAGTTCAGTTTTCCATTTTTTGTGTATATTAGTATTATAATATTTTATTTTTTATATTTGTGAACTACTATTTTCTTTTTTGATTTGAAGGATAATGACAGATCAATCAGTTGATCAACTACATGATTTTGGATATGAGCATCATGATCAAACCTCTAGGGAGAAACATTCACATTCTCCTCTAGATGTTCCCCAATCTTCCACATGTGCTCCCATAATGACAAACAAGAGTTCAAGATTTAGTAAATGTGGCTGCACATGTTTTCCAAAATCATCACATGCCCGTTGCTTGGACCATAGGATACCGGTTGAGTTTGATGAGAATGGTATTCGTAGAGGTCCAAATGCAAAAGATTTTAAGAATTTTGTATCAACTTAGGGTAAAAGCAAAGTAATAAATTTGTATGATGATTGGAGAAGTGTGGACAAAGCGATAATATCTCAGTTGTGGGAGACAATTTTGGTAAGATATTTTTCTATTGTTTGACTAATCTTTAAATGTTTCTAGTATAATCTGTTTTACCACTTCTTTATCAAATGACATTTGATATTCCTAACACTAGAGGAGTTAAGAAGAAATGTTTATCGACGACTTCCAAGAGATGAAGGTATTTCAAATCAACCCTCACATCTAATTTCATTTTTGGTCATTAGAATAGTGACAATCCATGTCATATATATTCTTTCCTAGATGAAGATACATGGAGGTAATTTTTTGAAAGTAGAAGAAAATATTCATTTTTGGTAAGGGAAATGTAAAACTTTATAAGATTTCTTATATAACAAATCTTAATAATGTTTTTCTAATGATTTATTATACTTAATTTACAGAAAACAAGGAAATATCATTAGGATATCCAATCTAAAAATGTATACCCTTATAGTTTATCTCGGGGAGGGTATACATTATTGGAAGAAAAATTTATGGAAGAAAAATTACAAAAACTGAGAGTTGAGTCTTCATGCTCTAGAGAGGTTTACCATCCATCCCCTCCATCTAGACAAGAAATATGGAGGAGAGCTCAGATGAGAAAAAAGGGACAATATCTTTATGAAGAATTATGAATCATAGCTGAGAATATTGTAAGATATTTATTTTATTTATTTAAGTTAATTATATTAATTATATAATTTGAATCACTACAGAAATTTTCAATTTATTAATACAGGATTCTATTGGGGAGAATAGTTCACAAGGGGTATTTACAGATGTTGGGTGGCAAGATATTTTATCTACAACAGTGGGAAAGACCGAACACCCCGGTCATGTATGAGGATAGTCGATAGGTGTATCGGTAAGAAAAGTGTTTCCACGTTGTTCAACTTCTTCCATTGAGTTTTTTTATAAAAAAATATAATCCTTAGAGGATAAAGTTGATAATATTAATGCAATGATGGGGGAAAATATTAGAGTGTCAGTATATTCTATGTTTTTAGAAATCCAAAGACAATTTCAGGCTGCAACTCCCACTCCTCCACCTCCCCCTATATACCCCATTATTTATCCTCCAACTCCGCCAGTAGCTCTTACTCCCCCACCTCAGCCTTCGAACCCCATTTTTTATCCTAATCCTCCACCACATCTTCCTAATTTTTGAGAGTTGTATGTTGATGATCCTAACCATCATATAGTTGCATATGGGCTGGTATATTGCATAGGAGATACAGTTCGTCCTCAATAGTTAGAGGTAGAGCATCATAGGGTCACTGTACAAGATATTATAGATAGATCAGCTTGAATACCATTACCTACAGATGAGGTGATGATAGTTAGACATAGTTTCTACCACTTTTTAGTTAGTCCATCCAAACTTCTATGACTCATTAACATAGAGTTATGTATGTTATATCTATTATTTTATTTTTTATTAAAATTTTAACATTTGAGAACTAATATATTTTTCGATTTATTTTTATAGGAATACTTCAATGGTAAAAAAATACTGTATAGACAACAACAAGCACAAATGATTATGACATCAGATACAGATTCTAGTAGTCTTGACAGATTGTCAAGATATTCAAATTTGGTGGCAGATCATTATGAGTTTCCATTAGAATCTCATGATTGTGGACGTGTAGTCAATGTATGGATTGTGAAAAATTATATCATGGAGATTTTTAATAGAGATAAGTTGGGCATCAACATGGTGCATATTTTTTCAATGTAAGTCTTAACCCCTTTCCTGGAGATATATTTATTAAAAATGTATACTTTTGTCTGTTTTGTATTAGGTATCTATATAACATGTGTGAGAAGAATTATCGGACAAATGTATATAGATTCATAGACCCATAATTTATTTTCCCTTAAGGACATGTATTGGATGAGGAACAAATAACGATTTATATTGCAGAATGATTTGAACAGAATATAATCACACAGTGTTGGATGATGCCTTTTTGTGAGGGGTATGAAACATATATCTGGAAAAGTGTTCAGTATCATTTAACATAAAAAACTACTAACCTTAAATTTTCTATTATATCAGTGATCATTGTATGTTAGGTGTTTTTGTCCAAGGGAGAAAACATTTTATTGGATATGATCTGTTCATGGAGATGTGCTGGGAATTTTTCAGAATATGTTATAAAAGTAAGTTTCAATTTCTTAATTGTTGTTTATATTATAATGAATTTTAAATTTATCGCATTCATACTATTTTCTAACAGTGGATGGGTCTACTTTTTAAAAGAAACAAATAAATAGAGTGCCAAGATCAAATATGTAAATGTAAAGGTAAATATCCATTTATATTTTTCACTTTTCGATGTATTACATAAAAATGATATTTTTAATTGACACACATTTAAAAATAATTTTCATGAACAATAAGGCGTCGTCAAATTCAGATATTATATGTTAATATTTATGTATGAAATAATTATAACTGGAATACTTGTGAAGTTTTACCTGGTAATATTTCTTTATAAACTTTTCTATAATATTTCATTTGATTTATTAATTGTACATGTTAACTACTATCCTTTTAATTTGTAGCTATTTTATGACCCTCAACCCTATAATGCTCAAGAGGTGAAACACTTACAAGTGGAATGGTCAAATTATTTTACAGGTTTGATTGGATTTTAACTTGTTTGTAGTGTAAAATGTAATTTCTAATATTGTAATTATAATTGTGAATTTGGTAGTTTCATTGGTTAGATTTACGTTTTTTTATTTGAAATTGTATGTTTTGAATGTTATATATTTGAATGTTTAATTTTTCTCTGGTTCTTCTTATTTTGGTGTTGTTATGATGTTTTTCTGGTTTAGATTCTGGTCTAGTTTTGGTCT